>OY770264.1:166240462-167440462 GCA_963669355.1 Chorisops tibialis | reverse complement strand
GATTTCATTATTGGAAGTACCGAATAATTCGTTTTATTTACTGGTGTTATCCGTCTATTGATTTCGTCCGTTTCATAGCCGTTCTTTGCTGGATTAGCCCCGAGATGTGTGAAGTTGTCCACTCTCTCCAAATTATGATTCGCAATTTTTATATTTTGCGTGATTGGCATTCTCCTTCTTGTTTGCATCATTACTTTTATCAATTGACCGCGCAGTATTATTGAATGAAGGTCGATTGTAAGAAACAATTTTCGTGTTGGGGGTTTGAAGTAAGTTAAAATATATAAACCAGATTGGAGTTTAGTGGGTAGCATGCTTGTATACAATGTAAAGATGATGATTTCAAATTCCGGTCAACGCAGCACACTGACGCCGTTAGCTGGCATATTGTTTTGGAGGAAGGGGGGTTGTACTCAAGGGTTGCTTGGGGGTATCCAAATTATAAACAATTTACGTTTTGTTCCTAAACTTAGCGAACTTTCAAATGTAATTGACTTTGTTCGCTTGTACTAGCTAATGGCAAAAAAATAGTAAAGTTATTGTCACAATAATGATGTTAATATCGGCAGCATTGTTGCTAGACATTTTTAGAACAATTTTGGCAGTAGTGAAGAAGATGAAGATGTTTAGGACTATGCTAGCAAAAAGAATGAATAAAAAATGTTGAGTCCGATATTGTAAAAATATTTCCACACACAACATAATTTCATCGCATTTCAACCAATTTTATTACTAGCTTAAAAGTTAATTTCACGACACGAATCTAAAATAATTTTTTTTATAACATACTCTAACAACACTTCATTGAATTTTCTCAATGCTTCAACAATTTTTTGAAAAATGTATGCCGATAGTTCTCAAAAACTCCTTAATTATTACATTTATTATTTTTTATATAAACATTATATAAATAGGTGCAACATGAATTGTTATTATATAATATTTACGATTTTATATTTTTTATTCGATTTTTTTTATTATTATATATAGTTATTATTATTAGAAAACATAAACAAAAAAAATTGATTATTGTAATAAGTATAAAAAAAAAATAGAAACATTTTTTTTTAAAAAAAAAAATATGAACAAAAACCGAGAAATTTATACAAATAAAGATCAATGATTCTTTTCAAACTTGAAAAAATTTTGTTTTTATTATTTAATATTTTTATTCTATTAATTTTTTTTTTTATTTTTAATATTTTCCAACAACAAAACTATTAAAAATTTCAAGTAATAATTTCACACCATTTTAATTACATAATTTTCTATGTAGCACAATAATCAATTAGCATAATACAATTTCACTTCTATTAACTTATACACATTTTATTTTTTTAAATAATATTCAATATTAATAATCGTAATAAAAAAAATAATAATTTTCTTCTAAAAGGAATAATTTTGCTAACAAATGAAGAGAAAAAAAAAACACAACTTAATAATAATAATTATCGGGTATTTAATAATAATAGATACATAAGAAAAATTATGTAGCGATTTTACTAAATAATTTATTAATATTTTATCATTATGCATGCGATGCTCAGGTATATTTTGTTGATTTTATGTATTTATGAATGGAAAATTTCTTAATATTTACAATATACCTATGCCTTTATTCATCATTATATTTCTTTTCATTCGTTTTTTTTTAAATATAAATATAAAAAAAAAACATTTTAAAATAAAGTTTATTTCGTTTATTTCATATCACCAAAAATTAATTCTACACGCTTATCTAACAGTTCGAAAATTAAATTAAAATTGGAATCTTTTGTATTTAATTATTAAGAAAAAAAAAACAAGTAAGCTAAACGTTCTTTAACAAATTTTGTCAACTAAACATAATACAAAGATTAAAAAAAAAACAATTATAAATAATTTACTCATTAATTCTGAAGGTATAAGGGTTTTTTAAATTTTGTTATGTATAGTTTAAGATAATATATAAAATAACAAATTTATATCTACAAACAAACAAATCCTTCTGCATCGCATTTGCTTGCAAAATTCTTTATTTTGCAATTTCACTATAATGAAAATTTTATAATTATTTAATATAATTAATTTATATCTATTTTACTTAAATAACAAAGAAATTTATTTTTTTACGTATGTATTTGACAAAAACAAAAATTAATATGCTAACACTTCATGGCACCTTTTTTTCTATTTATTTCATTCACCAATTAAAATTAAATAAGAAAAAAAAACAATGAAATAAAACTACCTTTTCTCTCCTCTTAATTAAAACAAAAAACCAACCGTACAAATAAACAAATAAGTAAAACAACTTGTAATTAAAATCATTTTGCACATTTTTTATCATTTAATATTAAATTTATTTCCTAAATTAATTGATGCAAGATTTTTTCTTTATTTGTCTTGTCGAAAACAAAAAAATTCTCTAAAAATTTCATAAAAACACTCAATTAATTTATCGAAATAATTTTTATTTTCGAATTCTCTTAAAATGTAATTAAATATTGTCTCTACTTAGTAAATTACAAATTTACAATTAAAAAAAAATATAAATATAAATTTTTTATATTTTTTTTTGCTAATATTTAACTAACCAAAGGCCAAGTTAACTAAAATCAAATTATTTAAATATTTTGTTTATATTGAAAGAAAGAAAGAAAAAAATATGAAAAATCATATCAGTATAAATTTTTTTTTTATTTTAATGAATTTATTAATTCCTCACACTCTTTTACTATTTTTTATTTTTATATATATAAATTCATTTAATTTATTAATTAATATTTTTGTTAACTATATGTTATAGTTGAAAAAAAAAAATTAGAAAACTATTTAAAACTTTTTTTTTCATTATTAATAAAATTTAAGAAATTAAAAAAAAAATTTTTAAAAAGAAAATCAACAATTTATAAATGTGTAACTAAACTTGTAAACTTAATACCACTACAAACAAAGAAACAATAATAATTTTTTTGCTTCGTTAATTTCTTGTCAAACAATCACAAAAAGAAAATATGGAATGCTTTCTATGTAGTTGATCTGTTTTTAAACATATTTTTTTTTTAAACTAGTCTAAAATAATATACGTAAAATTACAAGGTTAATAATTTTATGATAAATGAGAGTAATTAGAAGTTATATATACAAAAACATTTCTCATTCGCTTAACTCTGGGGAACAATTTCGGTGCATAGTATTTTTGTACGATATCAAAACTTTACTCAGATAATTTTTGTATATTTACTATATGTGAAAAAAAAAATTGCTTACATATATATTTTTTTTTAACTATCATTAATGGGGTAAATGCATTTAGCAGAAAAAAATTGCTTTACTACACCTTTTTATATTTCTACTTGAAATCTGTCTTTAGTTGATCAAAACTATGAGATCTGCATCTTTATAGACGAATTAACAGTAATTCATAGCCAAGTAAATAACATGAATGTATTAATTCTTTAAACTATATATTTTTTTCAGGATTTCATTTTAAAATAAGGAGTTGTATGTAAATTCTGTCGAACAAGAGATGAAAGATGATTTTCTATGGGGAAGCGTATGCATATGGACATAAAATTTTGTTTGAAGATAGGGATCTAAATTCTCGAGCTTGGTACATTTGATGGTAAAAGTGATTTGTAAGGTCTCTTTCTGATTCTATCAGTGGATTCTAATTCTAACATATGCATTAGATGTACTCGAGAGACTACCCAGCAAACAAAATAATTCATTAATGTATCGTTAATGAATTATATTAACGAGCGTCGATAACGATACATTCGTTAATGAGTTACTTTCAACGATTCATTCATGAATTGTAAAACGCTTACTAGAAACGAGTATATATCATATTATCAATGAATCATTAATGCGTCATTAATGATTTTTGTTCTAATTCATTAAGAAATATCGTTTAAGATTTATAAATGATAATATTTATGAAACATTATGGAATTTTAATGCCAAACAATAGAAAATCGCAGATGATTTTCCTCTTGTTTATGCCGTTGATCTTTTCATAGATGCGCTCAAGACAAGCACGCACGCACTCGATTATGATCCTCTAAAATCTAATCAGAGCGAAAAATCGCAAAACAAGCTCTGAATTATAATCCTTGAGGAACACGTCGGGTTTGTCGACCATGCAGCACATGGAAGCGAGCAGTTGAGCAGACGGCGAGAGGAATAAACAAGTCTTGGCAACAATTAGTGAGTAGTTGAGCAGGAGGCCATAGTTATAAACAAGTCCTGGCGACACTTAAAAACCGATGTTCAGGATCGCGCCTTGTGGGAGAGTACTGTCCTATGCCCCTATAAAGGGTGATTCATTGATAATTAAACAAAAATCAGCCAGCACTCTTACTGGAAGGAAGAAGCCTCGTCATACAATTCGAATCTCAGAGGATAGCTTCTGTAGAATTCACAAGGAGTGAAAGCAAAAATCAGAATATTTTCAGTGGTAATGTGAACCTCTCTTTAGCAAAATATTCGATCAATTTCGATTAACAATTTATAAACCCAAATGAATTTTGAACCATTCCTCACCGCGATATCCTAAACTTTACCAACAGCACTTCACTCAATGGGGAATTCGAAAATTATTATCACAAGAGATCGTAGTCCTAGAGAAATGCATATAAATCCTATCAATGAAAGTGCTTTGCTGCATGACTTGTAATTGGAATTTATTCAAGTTAGCTTTGAAGATTTTCAATTAGAGGGGCAGAGTCTTAGTTAAGCAATTTTTTTTATTTGCTTCTCGCATAAAGCGTTGCATTTTTGTAGTTTTATTCGCAACTCTGTTCCGAAAATGAGAATATAATTTTTTCGTTTAAATACAGTGTTGAATTGATCCTGGACTGTTGGGTATGTAGCCTTATATCTTGTATATTAAAACGTTAGGGGGGGGGCCCGCAACGTGGCTTTTGTGAACAGGCGTGTTGTCGAGCAAAAGCAACCCACCTCGAGTCCACTTTCTTCTTTTTCGTTTGATGGCACCCTTTAATTTTTGTAGAAGGTTGGCATAGTATACCCCTGTGATATTTTATCGTTTTTCTTTATAATCGATCACCGAAACCTCCTCTGAATTCCAAAAAATAGTGGCCACGATTTTTCCGGTGGACTAAGAGACCTTAAATTTCTTGGGTGCTTGAAGCGCCTTTACGGAGCCACTGCATTGACTCCTGCTTTGATTCAGGCTCATAATGATGAACCCAAGTTTCGTCTCCAGTAACAATCCGGGTCAAAATTGCATCCCTGTTCTCGTTACAGAGATCCAAAAACTCGCGTGGACACAGCTGCTTTTTCTGAACCGCTGAGAGTATTCTCGGTACCCATCTTGCGCTGACTTTAGACATACCGAGGTGATCGTGGAGGATATTCAAAATGGTTGTATCTGATGCTCCAACCATTTTTGCGATTGGTTTCCTCTTTAAACGAACATCTTCGAGTACAAGTTTCCTCTTTTTTTCGACGATTTTTGAGGAAGTGCTCTCAATCGGTCGGCTTGAGTGTTTATCATCTTTAATTCACTCTCTGCCTTGCCTAAATAAACTATGCCACTCATAAATCATCATTTTTCCAGGGCATGAGTCCCCGTAAACAGCTGTCATTTCTCTTCTAATATGGTTTGTGGGGTTTTCCTTGGCACGAAACTCAATTTTGTCCATAGTTAGCGTTTTCTTTCCAATTGACTTTTTGATTTGGCGATAACTAAAATGTTAGTGATTCGATTTTACAGAAACTTTGTATTTATAGTTGTATTGAGTGTAAAAATACCTCCAGATAGTAATATATCCTTGCTCCCTTGTCCTCTTCATTTTGCGAAATTTTTTACCTCCCTTCGTATAACAAATTTTCACAATCTATTGCTTTCGTTTAAACAGTAGTTTTAGCAGTGCCTTTGACACAAGAGTCCCTCGCGCAGTTATTTGTCTATTTATGCGTATTCCGTAGTTTTGATCGCTTAATAAAGATACAAGTAGCGCCCGTATCAATACTTTTACGGATTGTTCTTCTGCTAACTTTAAATTGTGGTACTGAAATGAAAGAAAAGATTTCCGGATTCTACACTGTTACGCTTTATTATTCGTGACGTTTCGGTCTCTGCTGAAACCTTTATCAAACTCAGTTTGAACTCTCAGCAGAGACCGAAACGTCACGAATAATAAAGCGTAACAGTGTAGAATCCGGAAATCTTTTTTTTCACTTCGAAATGCACTGTGAAAACATTCACCAAACCATTGTGGTACTGTTTATTATCTTTTCGTTTCGTTTATGGTTATAGTTCTACAGTATTTTGTTTTTTAAACATTTCACCATATAATGGTCGGCTTTGTTCCAAAATTCACAATCAACCTCACCGCGGACTTTTCTATTGTCGATTCTTTGAATTTATTTCGGCAAGGCTACAGATCATTGTTGAGACCGATAGTTTTGAACACTATGTCCATACCGATTATATTTGACGCAGTAATGTACCTCGCAATGTTGCCTTGTAATGACTCTTTGTCCCGGCGATGAATTCACTGAACCACTTTGTTTCCATTTGTTGTTTCCTATTTGTGGATGGACTGGCAGACTGAGATCCTATGTTTCAATTACTCGGATTGTGTCCCGATAATCGTTTATATTCCCTTTTAAAAAATATCGCTTCTTCTCTCAGCTTATCTAAGGATTCTATATTCTTCCCTATTAAATGCAATTGTATACGAAGGCGAGGTGAAAAGTTCTTGGCCTAGTAGTGAAAAATGAGTTTTGTTATTTTAAAAAGGCATTTATTTCGCATTGTAGTTTTTCCAATAACTGGATTTCGACCCTGAAGTGCGATTCTGAAAGGTCTGTAAAAAATTCATTTACCTCTGCTATCACCTTTTCATTTGTTTGGAATAAACAAGTCCTGGCAACAGCTAAAGTCCGATGCCCAGGATCGCGCCTTGTGGAAGAGAGCTGTTTCTGTCTTATGCCCTATGGGGGATGTTAACAGGAATTTGTTCACCTTTTCATTTGACCCAAAACGTTTTCCAGCCAGAAATTTCTTGGAATTTAGGAATATATGAAATTCAGAGGGAGCCAATGTGGCGAATAAGGAAGATGTTCCAACAATTCATACTTCAAATTCTTCAGTTTTGCCATTGCCAAAGCGCCTTTGTGGGCGGGTGCATTGTCCTGGTGAAAGAGAATTTTCTTCTTAATTCATTTATCTAGCTGGTCAAGATGTACATAGTATTTCCCATTAATTGGTTCAACCCTTTCACAGGTGTTCAGTTGAAAGAATACCTTAGGAATCCCAAAAAACTATCCATATCCTTTGTCTTTGCTTTCTTCTATGCACAGCCACCAGCTTCTATCCACTGCTCGGACTGTTGTTTTGACTCCCGTGAACCCACGTTTCATCCATCGTAACAAATCTGCGTAGAAAATCGGTTGGATTCTTCTTAAAACAACACAAACATTGCTGAGAAAGTCGATTCCTTATTTGTTTATGATCAGCATTTAACAAATGCGCCACCCATTTTGCACGAAGCTTTCTCATACTGAGTTCTTCGTGTATAATATATTCTTCTGAGATGCCTACAGCCTTAGCTATCTCATATACCTTTAATGGTCTATCATCTAGAATCATATTGAGTATCTTATCGATATTTTCTTCAGTAGTTGCAGTTTTTAGCCGTCCTTCAATTGATGTATAACTCAGTAGTCCATTTTTTTTTGTTGATAACGAAGGTGCGGACACTTTTACCCACTTGGATGAATTTCAAAACGAAAAATGTTATGACGGAACGGTATTCAAGTTAATTCATTTTGTCAAAAACACACAACACGCTTACTTTAAACAGCCGTGAAAAACAAACTAGTTGTCGGATCAAATTCACATTTAGCATTTACTTTTGCAACAAGTGTGCCAACATAACAAAACAGTAATTTCATTTGTAGCAGTACCACCCATATGCTGGGCCGAGAACTTTTCCCCACGTCGTTGTATGTACTGATCTAATATACACGACTTAAATGCATTTATTGATTCCTTTCCTAATTCCGCTAGTAATCTCCTGTCGCCACCTCAATATTTTTCTGTTTCTGCCATAGGTTTTCAGTTCGTACCGCGTATTCATCTAATGTTTCTCGTGGTCGTTCTTTACAGGACATTAGTTCATCTCGCGACTCGTTTGCTGTTTCCCTCGGAGTATATATGGTGTTCAAAATATTTTCCAAAGTATCCAAATCTTTTATCACTTGAGCTGATGTCAAATAGTTGGCGTCATCGAGTAGCCTATACTTAACACATTTTATGAAAATTGTCCTTTCATCTTCGGGTAGCCTTTTATATAGGTCTCCACTACAGTCAAGGAATTTGACTAATATCTCATTCACGTGTTGGCGTCGTAGTGTTGTGTAGTAGAATTGAAATTAACAGTTGAAGGATAACTGACCATAATTAATAATTAATTCTTGCAACACAAAATGTTCAAAAGTGACGTAACCATTTAAAGTAGTTTACATAAAATCAGAGAAAATTTCTTTTGAAATTAGGAATCCTAAAAACGGAAAATCTTAAGAAATTATTCGAATATAAAATAACTCCTCAAATTTCGTTTTATCGAAAGCTTGAAAACTGTATATTTTCGATGATATTTGCAAATGTTTTTAATTTATATTTTTACAGAAAAGTATATAACAGGATTCCTCAAACTGTTTCTTCCGTAGTACAAAATTCACTACGATACACACTTCAAGTGTTTAGGTTGTGGATTTATACACTACACTACACTACGCTCCACGTGAATGCGATATAATTCGGAATGTATTTGGTTCACGTAATGCAATTTCACGTTTGTATTTGTCTAATTTTTCACTTTACTCTGAATGAATAGCGTCTCACGATTTTATTGTCCGGTTGTACTCTTCCATTTCTCCGTCTTTCATTGGTAGAATGACTTTAATTTTATTAAAACGTTCTAATGCTTCCTGTATCAGACAATTTCTATAGGTTCCCAAAAGTTCAAAGGTATCTTCGTTTTTATAAAATTAAAATATATTCACGGTCACAAATTTAACGCAGCTGGATTCAAACACATGTTTTTATTAATAGATTGATTTCACAGAGATATCGAACTTCACTAACCGAAAAAATGCAAAAAAAAGCTAAGGAAAAAAAGGGTTTAACAATATGTACTTATCAAAGAAAGTCAATCGTAGGGAATTTATCGGCTGCGTCAATTGTCGTATAGAGTGTTTTTTTTTTAAATATATTTTTTTTATACTTTATTCAAATTGTCTATATAACTATTATTAGATCGACTACTCCGAATCATGGCCACCTTACTCCTCCAGACGGTCTTTCTCCTTTCGTAAGCTAACACATCGTTCAATAAGTTGACTAATAAAACATCAATTTTATTCTTCAACATAATCTCTTCAAGAGTAATACATTTATTCCAACGCTCCTCTAAAATTTCTATGCCTTTTATGTAGAACGATTTATTTTTGGCCTCAAATAGGCTTCAGTTTCGGCAATCACATCTTCATTGCAGGCAAATCTATTTCCTTGCAGCGTTCTTTTTAGGTCTGTAAATAGGTAGTAGTCCCTGGCTTCCAGGGAGAATAGAAAATCGTTACCATCGTCTTGTGACACGATGCATTGTCTTGGTGAAAGAGCACTTTTTTCTTCTTGATTTGGGGTCGTTTTTGGTAATTTATTGCTTCATACGCACCAACAATGCTACAAAATATTCGCTATTGTTCTTCTCACCCTTTTGAAGATAATCAATGAATATTATACCATGCGCATCCCAAAAATCGGAGGCCTGAACCTTCCCGGTTGATGTTTGCGTTTTCTGTCGCTTCGGACAGCTTTCAGTGGCCTCTCGCCACTCAGCTGACTGCCGCTTTAACTCTGGAGTGCAGTGATTTATCCATGTTTCATCCATTTTCACATACCGCATGGAAAAGTCATTTTTATTGCGCTTAAACAACTCCAAGCAGCGCTCTGAATCGTCGACGCTTTTGTTGTTTTTGATCGACTGTGAGTAAACGCGCTCTTCAAACAGAGCTTTCTCGTGGACAAATTTTCATGCAAAGTGTTGAATGCACTGCCTGCTGATTTCTTTAAGGTGGTAGCTATCTCACGTACCTTCAATTTACGATCGGCCAAAACTATTTTGTAGATTTTTTTATGTTTTCTGCAACAACTGCCGAATTTGGACGACCAGAGCGTTCAGCATTATCGGTGTTTGTACGACCGCGTTTCAAATCAGCAAACCACTTCCCTACCATTTGTCTCGTTGGATCAGAGTCCGTGTAATACTTGTCAAGCCATTGTTTTACTTAAATTTTTTTTTTTTCATTAAAAAGCAATACTTTATCAACACCTGAAATTCAGATTTTTCCATTGTATTGAAAATTACAAGAATAGCGTCACTTATATCACTGTAACTTCTGAACTAAACGTCAGATTGTCATGAAATTTTGGCACGTATCGTTTGAAGATTGGTAATTCCTAAAAATCATATGGATTTGACAATAGTGGCGTAATCCTACGAACTTATTGAACGATGTAGTAGCAAAGACTATGAATATAAGATATCCCAGGCCTATGGAAAAAATTCTTACCAATTCTACTGCTTTGAGAGTGACGAAATGGTTTTAAGCACCCATAGCGACGCCCGCCGATTGAAGATTGAATCGATTGGCTCTTGGATATGGACAGGCGGGTAGAAGCCAATGAGCGAGGATCATGTGCTTTGGATCTTTTCGTCACTCTCAACGCAGTAGAATTGATTAGAATTTTTTCCATATGCTTGGGATATCTTATATTATTCATAGTCTTTGGTAGTAGTTACAGTTTTCCGCTGATCCTGAAACCCAAATGATTGAAACGGAATTATTTAGCTAGAAGACGAAAAATGGTGATTTTTTCGATGAAACTATTTTTTTAGCTGAATTGGAAATCGCAACTTCTCAATTTTATGGGTTATGTCGGAGGTTTAGTGGGAAATGACAAATGTTTCGTGTCAAAGTCCTCTGACACCTCCGTTCGTTCATGCAAAAACTAAGCGATAAAAAGTAACGATCGCCGCTTGGCTTCCTGCGCCGGACCGAAATCCAATCCATGCGCCGCTCTACCTCGCCGAATCTATAATACTTTAAATTTTAATATCAACCAAACGAATTTTAGCTCAAAATTGTCGTTGCCTAGTCCCCTTTAATTCCAAATGAAAGCATTTTTTTCTCGACATATTTTTATTTATTTATTTTTTTTGTTTAAGTGGTTTACAAAATACAAGTTTATTTATTAAGTCAAATTTCTATACATCCAAAGAACTGCACTCATAAATAATCTCAATATAAACAATGTAATATTTTAATAAACAAATAATTTATTTAATCAAAGTTATTAAATTCGTTATTAAAGAAGAAAGCAAAAAAAAAAGATGAATGCATGCATGAGCTGAAACAAAATAATTCATTCTCAATGGACTCTAATTTTGTACACATTTCTTTATTTCTCTTTTAATTATTAGAAAAAATCAAAACGAATAACTTTAAAATTCATTTCGATTTTAAAATAATTTTTTTTCAATAACACTCATGCTTGCAATTACCATCTACACATCTTTTTCACATCTTTAAAACTTAAAAAAAATTGTTTTTAGACAATTCTTGTAAATAAAACACGTTACATGTGTGCTTAAAAAAAAAATTACAAAAAATTTATTAATATAAATAAATAAAAAAAGTTAATGATTTAATTTTAACTAGCGGTATGTAAAAAAAAACGAATAATGTCCTCAATCCAACTTGTTTCTTAAGTTTTTCGAAATGGGTTTCACGCAGTTTAAGTTGCAAATTGAAAACAATTAAAAAGAAAAATTAAACCAGCAATAACAGGTAAGAAATCTGCAATCGAAATATCTTTGATTCGTATTGCCAACAAATAATGTGAAAAACATCGATGAATGGCGCAACCGGTAAGCATAAAATTTAAAGTAAACCACATGTTTTCGACGGAAATTTCTTAAAAATGAATAAACTAGTAAAAAGTAAACAAGTTGGATTAAAAGGAGTTTTGTCTAGTATTCTATTGAGCTGCAAAAATTCAATGCAAATTAATTAAAATAAAAATCAATCAGAAAATAGACTATCAATACAATCCAGTTTCCCAAAAAATTAATTTATTACGGCAATTGTTTTTACCTTCATAAAAAATTTTACTAAAAAAAAACAATTTTACTACATTTCATTGAGCTAGCTCAGATTAGTGTTCTGGATTGTGGTAAATTATTGTTATATATATATTTTTTTTTAACTTATTATCATAGATACATCGATTAGAATCGAAATGTAATACATTTGCCTGATTAAATGTTTTTGCAACTCAATAACTTTAGGAGCCTTCATTCAAAATTGATTTTATTTTTCATATTTGTTAGAAAATTTATGCTATGTTTTATTTTTATTTGAATAAAATTTAAATCAATTTTCATATGCCTTCGACACAGGACGCAATTTAAAATACTTAAACTTGCCTTTAGATATGAATAATGTCACTATCCAATAGATCATGTTATCTGATAAACGCACCATAACTACCAATAGATGTCTCTGCAAAGTGCTGCCACGACATTATTTTTAAGTCTCCTTTTCTACAAAAGTAAAAAAATTGTGCAGAGCAGTGGAATATTTGGAGTTTTTGATTTTGGAATTATCAAATAATTTATTTCAAAACTGTTCTTACTTTTCAAAGTTGTGGTGTTTTTTTTTTAAAAAGCAGAACACAACTCAGGGGGTCACCCTTTAATGTAAATTACACAGTCATGTCGGTAAGGGAAAAATAAGGAGTAAGGAGTTGAGGTTAGTCGGTATTAAAAGGAGGGAAAAGCCTAAAATGCCGGTGGACGTTGAGTTTGAAACGTCGAAGGTCGTATGACAATGGGAATACATCTTTAGGCAATACATTTCAGAGCTTAGAAGTTCGGGGTATGAATGACCGCCTATATTTCACTGTGCGGGAAGTCGAAAGCTTAACAGTTAACTCGTGCGCGCTTGACGATAGACGTGTGTTTCTAGGAAATGAGTACAGAGGAGGAATAAGCTTAGCAAGTTCCTCACTGTAGTAGCGGTAGTAAATGGTAAGTACACCAACATTTCTGCGATGCTCAAGGGAGTCCATAGAAACCATGTTGGCTTCATCTCCAATTAGTCGGAACGCCTGTCTCTGGACACGGTCGAGCATCGCAAGTTGCGTTTTGGGTGCCTCAGCCCATAAATGAGAATTGTACTCGAGGCGTGGTCTAATGTAGGCCTTACAGATATTTGCTAAGTCACTAGGAGTAAAATATTTTTTACATCTTCGGAGAACTCCTAGGCGTTTGGAAGCGTCAAGTGCTACGTCAAGTATGTGCTGATTCCAATTAAGGTGGTTATTTATTTTGATGCCAAGGAGCGAGAAGCATTCGGAGGAGTTTAGTGGGACACCACCGAAGGTTACATTAGATGTTAATTGGGGAATGAAACCGAATATTGGTATTACATAAAAAAAAAAAAAAATATTAAACAAGAAAATCCAAAATTCATTACAGCTATAGGCTTCAAATTCCAGGTCCTTCTTAATGGACTCTGTGAATTATTGTATTATTTCAAAGGGAGATGACATTAGATAGGCTCGAAGAAAATTTTTCGTCTGCTTTAAATACGACTTTTCAAATTTTTAACCATAACTTCGTATGATTTTGATCGAAAACTGAATTATTGTTGTAAGTGAAAGATTTTACCGAAATGCTTCTAAAGCGCCACAAAGCAGCAATAAGCAAAACTTTGAAGACGTTTTCCTCGAAATTGCATTTTCAAATCTGGCGTAGAGGGGATCTCAGAACTTGAAATACTGGATTGGAAGGATATTTAGAGCATTGAAATCTATGAAATTAACTTTTGGCGATCGATTCAAAACTCTTTATTGAATTGAGATATTTTAATCCAAACTTTTGGTAAAAAAATTTAATTTCAAAACGAGCGCAGTTTCTTAAAAAAAAAACATATTTCGCTGAACTGCCAGGAACTGCAAGGTTGAAATATTATAAACAAAAAATTATCTAGGTGTCTGTATTAGATCGTTACACGATTTCTAGAGTGTGCACAAATTATTTATTCTTCAAGCTTATAATGTCGCTTTGGAGTTTCCAGAAAGTACTTTCAAAGCTACAAAAACGATGAGTACATTATTCATTATCTACAGATCGTTTTTGTAGGTGTTTGGAAGTACTCTCTGGAAACTCAACAGCGACATTATAAACTTGAAGAATAAATAATATTTTTTTGCATACTCTAGAAATGTATAACGAGCTATGCGATTAGTTCCAAAAATTACATAAGTTGTAGGTCTTTCGGGTGTTAGAGGACAATTCAGCAGATTTAATTCACAATTTGAAGAATTTAAAAAGTTGTAAAACACATATCTCATAATTCACCACTGTTTACAACAATATACGCAATATACGCTGTTATACAAAGGCTAGCATTTTTATACTCTAGATGAAATCTTGTGTTTGCCTTACCGTTTGTAACGTTAAGAAATAATGCTCGCATATAGTCGCCAAGGGTACAGAAATATTTGTTGTCGCTCAAAAACATCTATTTCGAGTGCCCATCTGTCCGTCTGTCTGTCTGTCCATCTGTCTGTTCGTCTATTTGTCCGTCCGTCTACAACATAACTCTCGAAAGCTTTGATCTATCGAGCTGAAATTTTTCATGTGTCATTTTTAGCAAAAAAGTAACTTTTAGTTCGTGATCGGACCACATCCTCCAGTTGGGAGAAGTGTCTTTTACCACCTTCCATACAAATTTCATGAAATTTCGAAATTTAAAGAAATTGATTTTTCTCCGAAACTATTGACTTGAAAATTATATGCATCTTTTCCTGAACTTGCCAGCTACCATGATTTATCTGTCCGTACAATTTCAACATCAAATTTTCTTACTGCCCCATATATTTCGCCCTTTTGGGTCAGAATGTAGTTACCTAGTCCTTGCATAAATATTGACACAGGCTTTGTCATAGTATAATGATGTGAATACCATTAACGCCAAAAAATATTGATGTGATTCTCTTACTCTTTCTACCCCCGCCCATACAAATGCTCGATTTTCAAAAATGCATTTATTCGGTTTGTATTGCAACTAGCAAAGCTAAAAGAACCAATTTTTGTCATAATTAATTCTATTCCTATATTAATTTTATTATTATATTTTGGAAAAACTATCAACTTCAGCTCCCTTCTTCTACTCATCATCATCAATGGCGCGACAGCCCAAATCGGGCACTGGCCTCCTGAAGTCGTCGCCTCCAATCCTCTCGATCCAAAGACCGCATCCTCCAGCTGCTAATTTTTAATATGGCTTTGCTGTCTTCATCAACCGAGTCCTCACTCCTTCTACTCGCTCCCATACAAATTTCACGAAATTTCGGAATTTCACTTAAATAATTTTTCTTCAAAACCGTCAAAGCTATCAACTTCAAATTTTGAGAAAAGTATTACAAATATCATTGATGTAGAAAAATTTGGCTTTGATGTTAATACTCCTTCTAATCCCTCCCATACAAATGTACAATTTTGGTAAATGTATTTAATCGATTTTCATTGAAACTAGAAAAAGTACAAACTTAAGATTTTGCCAGAATTTGTTCCTAAATAACTTTTTTTTTTTTTTTTTTATCGCACCAAGTTGAACTTAGGGGTCACCCTTTAATACTGTAGCGTACAGTCCAGTCGGTTTAGGAATGGATGAAACAAAATGAAAATTAACAAAATAAACAATTATTTGAATAAGGACGGACAGGATAAAAGGAATCGGTGAATGTTGCCTTTAAATTGCGCGATGTTATAATCTCTAGGAAAAGTGGCCGCGGGTAGTGCATTCCACATTTTGGATGTTCGAGGTATGAATGACTGCCTAAATTTCACCGTACGTGATTTGGGTGGCTCAACCGTATACTCATGAGCTCGTTCAGCAGCACGAGTATTGCGCGTTGAACTTATATAAGGGAGGGATAAGACGACTAATTTCATGGCTACAGCGGCCTGGGAAATATCTGTAGAAAAGGGTGAGTACACCGATATTTCTGCGATGTTCGAGGGAGTCAAAGGATGCCGTTATGCCATCATCTCCAATAAGTCGAAGCGCAAAACGCTGAATGCGATCCAATATCTTTAGATGAGTTTTGGGTGCTCCAGCCCAGATATGCGAATTGTACTCGAGTCGGGGCCTGATGTATGATTTGTAGATGGTTGCAAGATCGGATGCTGTAAAATATTTCTTGCACCTTCGGAGAAAGCTTAAGAACTTGGAGGCGTCTAGAGCTACATTGTGGATGTGCTGGCTCCAGTCAAGTTTCTTATTAATGTGCATACCTAGGAGATGGAAATTCTCCGAATGGTCAAGTGCTACACCATCAAAGATTAAGTCAGGTATCGACATGTCGTATTTAAGAGAGAGATGGCAGGCTTGTGTTTTAGTGGTATTAAACTCTACTCGATTCGCTCTGCCCCATTGCAGGATTGTGTTGAGATCAATATTTAGTGAATTAAATAGCTCTCGGCGCATAGTAGGCACAGAAGACTGGTGCGCCTCAGCAATTGAGTTGAAGCTGTAAGTGTTTTCTAGTGTACTGTCATCTGCAAAGCTGTGAATTGGGTTGAGAGTCGACGACAGAAGGTCGTTAATAAAGATTAGAAATAAAGTAGGTGATAAAACGGAGCCTTGGGGAACGCCGGAATTGATAGGAAAGGGAGACGAGGAGACGCCATCTAAAACTACTTGAATGGCTCGGTTCGACAGGAAACTCTCAATCCATTACAAAAAAGAAGCATCAAAGCCAAATGCTTTGAGCTTAGAAAGTAGGGATTTGTGCCAAACTCTATCAAACGCTTTCGCAATGTCTAATGCAAGTACTTGGCCTTCGCCAAATTTATGTATGCAAGTGTTCCAGCGTTCGGTTAGGTAAACCAATAGATCACCTGTGGATCTTCCCGACCGGAAACCATATTGACGATCATGTAAAAGTTGATTGCTCTCCAAATATTACATGACCTTGCGGTTGACAGCAGTTTCCATAACTTTTGACAGCACGGAAGTGATGGCTATTGGGCGATAATTTGCCGGATCCGACTTGCTTCACTTCTTGGGTATAGGCTGCACATTCGCTTGTTTCCAGTTATTTGGGAATTTTCCTGAAGAGTAGGATAAATGGAAAAGGTCACGAAGAGGTTTAGCCAAAGATGAGAAGCATTTTTTAAGGATTAAGGGGGGAATACCGTCCGGACCAGAGGATTTATTGATATTGAGATCCTGAAGAATTTTAGCAATGACGCAAGTGCGAAACTTTATGGCACGCAATATGGTGCTTGTAGCCGATACAGTTGAGGGTGACTGATTACTAGGTGGCAGGGTTGAATTTCTCGCGAAACTCGCTGCTAATAAATTTGCCTTTTCAACTGGATCTACGACTGAGCGGCTGCCGTCAGAAAGAGGTGGTGTGGATGACGAAATAAAATTATTACTGACGGCCTTAGCAAATGACCAAAAGGATTTAGATCCTTTAGCGCATGCAAGGACCTTTCGTCTTAACTTTAAGTCATGCTGTTTTTTTGCGTGGTAAATTATGGCGTTGCAGAAATTCCTTGCTTTTATATATAGATCTTTGTGGCTGAAGGTGGGGTGTGCCCTGAATTTACTAAATGCAAGTTTCTTTGCGTGGATTGCATCGAGACAATCTTTGGTAAACCAAGAGTCCTTAGATGGTCTAACTCTTTTGCGGTTGAAAGGAATAAAGAGCCGCATTCCTTTAAGAATTGTTTCTGTAATAATGTTACAGGCTATATCGCAGTTATTGGATCTAAAGCACAATTTCCAGTCAAAAGCTTTAAAGAATGCGTTTAGTCCGCCCCAGTTGGCTCTCTTGAAGTGCCAAACGATCCTCTTTGGAACTTTTACTACTGGCAATGAATGATAAACAAATATGAGCTCCTTGCACCACTTCCCATACAAATTATTGGAAATTCAAGAAAAGTATTTCTCCTACGAACACAATTGTAGCAAAGCAATGTGATTATGAAATTGATAAGCAGATTCAAAATCATCCAAAACCTCCCACTTTCTCTGCCACCTTCCATACAAATTTCATAAATTTAGACAAAAATTTTTCAATTTCCTCGAAAATTATGAAAGCTACAAACTTTAAATTCAGTATGCAACATTTTTTATACTACGTTCGGTATTATATACAAAAATTACAAACCGCCCCCCACTGCTTTTACCACCTCCCATACAAAAGTTACTATTCACTATTCGAAAGAATTTGAGATGACATATTTTCCGGTACAATAAACTCTTTCCTTTTTCATCTAGAGTATTATATGATTGGGCTTTACGCCTTATGTTTATAATTATAAAATAATTTGATTATTTTTTTATGATAGATTAAATCCTACAGTTTGAACATTTTAACCACTGCACTGCATACTACATTTCGTGTTTGTTTTGACATTTAAAATTAAAAAGCGTGCCAAAAATTTGTATATATATAATTTTCATGGATCATAGAAGTTTATTCTATACAAAATTTGTATTCTCAGTAATTTTATGAAATTCGCTCTCATTGTCATAGATGCTGTCTAAATACACAGCATTTATGACAATGAAATCTGGTTCAAAATTGTAGCCAGTGAATAGGAGATATGTCTAGAGTCACTCCATGTAAGAAGGAGACACATTGTATCAGAGTCTGGCAGAAATGTCACAATCGACACCTGCGAATTCACCTTTCGTGGAGTGGTGAGTTTAGTAGTTTTCTTTTGGCAATTTCATCCACCCTAAGATAAATTGTTCCTTCAAAATATTTGTTTAAGACTTTTTGGTTGAATATTAAAAACTTCACACAGTTCTTGATGTTAAGAACGTACCAAAAAAAATTTCGCTCCAATTGTCGCGCTTCACCTTTGCCAAACTATGGTAAAGCGCCTCTAGTGTATCATGGAGAAACTATAGTATTACCCAAACCTAAAATTGCTAACCAACTTAACACATATGTATAGTTACCCGGTTATCCTACGAACTTCACAGTTAACATGATCTATGCGTAATGCAGCCTACTCCTATCAAAATCTTGAGTTAAAATGTTTTAACTCGCGTCGTGTGTCGAGGGCATTAGCATCGATTTTCTAACATTAATTTACTTTACTTAATTTTTGTTTTTATTTTTTAAATGAAAGAATTTTTTTTTTCATTGTTCTTAAATTTTCATTCTCTATTCTGAATAAAAATACGAAAGTTTTTTTTTTCTCTATTTTCATTCAGAATATGATTTTTATTTATATAATTTTTTTTTTTATAAAATTATAAAACAAACAATTTACTAACAGACATTTTTTTTCGTTTCTCTTTTTTCTATATATATATATTTTATGCTAACAACATGGTGCCATGGTAGACAAAGTTGAGAACCTAAGACAAAATAAATGCTATGTGACGTGCTAACATGCAACCAAATCAAATAGAAAAAAAAATAATAGATAACTTTTTATCTATTTTTTTAATTTTGATATCAAATAATCAACAAAACTAATCACAATCAATCGTATCATCATCTTCTTCACAACTGAGCGCAACTACCATAAAAAAAAAATATATTTACATATATATAATATAATTCTATTCCTACTTCACTGTTTATTTTGTACCTGTACAGAGTTTTCAATCAAAAAATTAAATCGAAATTTAAATTAATCAGAATTAAGTTAAACAAAGCAAAAACAAAATTAATGTTAATTTTCTTTTATGCTTCCTTTTGGAAAGATCATCAAGTGCCTAAATTAAAATAAAAACCGAAAATGTAAGTAATTGATTGAAAATGATAGAAATTTTCGAAAAAAAAAGAAATATTCAAATCATATTTACATTATTGAAATGTTTTTGTTTTGGGGTATATTATATAATTTTTTTTATTATATAATAATGCAATATATTCGTTATGCTTTCATAAGAATGAATAATTTATATTTAATTAATAACAATTATTATTGTAATTTTTTTTTTTAATGTAGAGGAAGTTATGGGACAGTGCAAATATGTTTTAATGTAAAATAAATCTAATATTGTACTCGTATCGGTGTGAATAGGATTAAAATTATGCAATGAATCTCATTTTATTGATGCGTAACTTATATGAAAGTTATACACTTGGAAAATTAATCAAGTGTTTCAAATATGAGATGATCAATCAAATTCTAAAATTATTAATGATATTCTTTGGTACTCTAGTCACAGTTTAGAATAAAAAAAAAAAAGTCTAAATAAATTACATTAGCATTTACATGACGAGCCACCCTTAATGAATGACATTGCATCTAACCTGCCTGCTTGGATATACCTTGGTTATCTCAATCTACGAAAATGAAAGAGATAGAGGGTTGTGCGACGGGCTAACAACCTTTCCACAATAAATAAGTAATGAAAATGTTATGAAATCTGAAGGTGAGGGAGTCCAAGGCCCGAATTGGAGCTGTAATGCCATTAGAAGTATAAGATATTGCAGCCATCTATGATTTTTGTCAAATCTGGAGGCGATTAAGCTATACCTACAACGGTTAAATCAATTATATTTTCTACAAGTTTCGGAATGCAAGATAACTTGTTACAATGGTTTGGTGAATGTTTTCACAGTGCATTTCGAATTGAAAGAAAAGATTTGCGGATTCTACACTGTTACGCTTTATTATTTGTGACGTTTCGGTCTCTGCTGAGACCTTTATTAAAACTATCAGTTTTGATAAACAGAGTTTTGATAAACTGATAGTTTTGATAAAGGTCTCAGCAGAGACCGAAACGTCACGAATAATAATGCGTAACAGTGTATAATCCGGAAATCTTTTCTTTCAACTTGTTACAATTATATTTTTCACATTAGCTCGTTTTTTTATACTCCTATAAAGGAATTCAACTTTACAACTTTTTTAAGCTCAAATTAAAATTTTCACAAGCTTATTACTCAAAATTCACGGAAAAAAAAACTACTACTATTGAAACTGCCTTTAAGACTGTAATGCAATATTTTCCAAACTGTAGCACCTTCAAAGCAAATATTAGTGCAATTTAAACAAGGACTTTATTCTTCTGAGGACCAAATGCGATGGATCGAAGTAGTGGGGATATTTAATTTCATTTCCATGTATCGCACCGAAGTTTTTGGCTCCTCTTTAATGAATCTACGGACAATTTTGATCTTCATTCTCTGGGTCGACCCGAACAGTCGTCATCAGTCAAGCCTTCCCCACCTTCCTTAAACGCGTAAATTGTTGTGTGGGATAGACAATCATCACCATAAACTTGTTTCATCTTTTGATGAGTTTCGGTAAATTTTTTACCAAGATTAAAACTATTTGCTCATTCTTCGATGCTTATTTTTGTACCGATGATACAAACACACTGTCACTGCAGGTGCAATATCTTCGCTTCCAGTGGACAGTCGCCAAAGTACGTACCTTTCCAATACACTAAGTCACCAGAAAATGTCCTATCCTAGTAATCAATCTTTGAGAATTTATTAGTTTAAGACAAAAAAGAAAACACTATCATGCCTGATGCCGTTTTGTACACGATTCAGTTTTATCGGATTTCTATTAAATTTTATTATCTTTAATTATATACAGACTCTGGACATGTCCACGAGCTGAAAATGTGACCATCCATATGAAAAGGGACCTTATTTTGCCAGGGATCAAATTTTGTAATAAATCAATTCTTTTTTTATTAAAATACAATTTTAAAGTTTTATAGTGAAAAAACATTGTTTTGAAATATATTGCGATTTAATGTTTCGTAATGTTCAAGAGCGATTTTTAAAATTCAAAGTTCACACTTTTTGTCCGATTTTTCTGAAATCTGGCACTTTAACGGTGTGCAGATCATATGAAGCTCTGAGAGCAAAACTGGCCTAATCCCAATACGTTTCTATTTGGGTTAGGCCACATATATGAGCAGTAGTACCAACCAAAATCTCCAAAATCGACTAAATTTACCCAAACACCTATTTTTGTGGTTTGGTGAATGCATTTCGGATCGAAAAGAAAGATTTCCGGATTCTACACTATCACTCTTTATTATTTGTGAAGTTTCGGTCTTTGCTGTGACCTTTATCAAACCTATTTTTGGCTGTTTTGATAAAAGTAGTCTGGCAAGATAAGCTCCCTTTTCACATGGACCGTTCGTTTAAAAAAAAAATCGGTTTCTATCTAAAATTTTATGTTTAACAGTCCAGGGAAATTACAATAATTTATCACATTCTATCTCAATTTATGTAGTTCAAATACAAAAAATTAATTGTTAAAAAAAAAAAATTAAAATCGTATAAGAATCTTTTTCTTAATCCTGGAAGTGTATCATGAATCGCATCCACCAGCGCAAGATTCTCCAGCGCTTATGCGATTCGCTTTACTTGAAAATAACATTTTTTCCTATTTTTGGTACGATATTTCCGAGTGTACATTTTTTGAAACACACAGCATGTCCATCCTATGTTGAAATATATCGATTTGATCCATCCGATACTTAGAAATCTGTCGAATGGCATGTGGATTTTCTATACTCCTATAAAGAAATTCAATTTTACAAGTTTTTTAAGCCCAGCTTAAAATTTTCACAATTTAAACAAAAGTCTCTGAAAAAACAAACAGATTAACTACCTACTTAATATATAGAAACTGCCTTTAAGACTGTAATGCAATATTTTTCAAACTTTAGCACTTTTGAAACAAATATTTGTGCATTTTAAGCAAGGACTTAATTCTATATACCAAATTTTATGAGTTATATAAGATCACCACTGTAATATTTTATTTTCACTTCGATTAATTCACATCATCAAAATTTAAACGTTAATTTTTCAAAATAATCAACATATTTGTATGCTTGCCATAACTCCCTCTACAATGAAAATATATTTTTTTTTATTATTGTAAAAGTGTTTAACATTTTTAAAAACTTAAATATAAAGAGCGTTTAAAGGTAGGTATGTTTGTTATTAAATTTAATAATAAATTAATTAATAAAAGTAATAATTTTAGTTCTAATAGTTTGTTAATTAAATCAAATTGAAAGAAATAAGGAAGAAGAAAAAAACGCCATATATTATTAACAATTAAGTTTAAAATTTAAATAAATTGTTTTATTAATAAAAAAAATATAATACAAATATTTACATAATTATGTGTGTAGGACTATTGCCTGCAAATTAATCAAAATCAAACTGCGAGCATTTTTACATACGCAATTTATTTATTATTTTTTTCTCTCGATCGTAAAAAAAAAATCATCATTGTCATACTCGATATATTTTTTTTTTGTAATTAAAAATTAAAACTATAATCGTATATTAAATTTATAATTAATTTTATTTGGAAAATTTACTCGAATAATTTATAAACATAGCCGAAATTTAAGTGTAAAAATGAAAAGAAGAAGTTAAGTGCAGCTCGTTGTTACTATAAGATTTAAAAAAAAAATCATCATAATTGCATTTACACAGGTAATAATAATTATGAAAATTATTAAACAAATGATAAGCTCTAAATATTTATTTATTTCGTTAAAAAAAAAAGAAAAGATTCTTGGAGTGTTCTATTCATCGAATGCTTGTAAAATGAAAATTATTTAATATTTCGAAATTTTACCTGCCTACTTTATAATTGTAATGAATCTGAACAGGATTAAGATTAGAGATTTTTGAATTGTACATTAAAATTCATTTTTTTTTTAATGTGAACCAAATTTTTTATCTTTTGCACAATTTTCACAAACGTTAAAGTTTTAGTTTTGCTCGTTCAAATCGAGAAAGATTTGAATATAAATTCCGTCCGCTTTGTAGTTAAATGAGGTGCTTAGATGCCAAGAGGTATAAGTGCAGAAATGTAATTTCTTGTAAAACGTTCTTAAAGTTAAAACGCTCAATCGTAACATTCAGCTTTTCATTTTCTGACCGATAGTGTCGCTTTTAGAATTCCCAGACAATCATATCCCTTGACCGACAACTAAAACTACCATTCATCTAACAAACAGCACACCTATCTCCATTTTCAGGAATTTATCACTTATCCCCCTTGGGATCTAAGCGCCTCAAATATGATTAAACAAAAAGTATGTATTTTTTTTTCATGACTTCTTTGAATGAAATTTATTGAATATTTATAAAAAAGCGATTTTGTAAATTTGAAATTTAAGATTCATCGTAAAAATATGATATCGTCTTTTTTTACTTATACTCATAGAGAATAGAGATAGAGAATTAATTATGCAATAGATCGTCATTAGACCACATCATAAAATTAATTTTCATCCAGAAGGACGAAATGTTACATGCCGTCGTATTAATCTTTAGTTGTGGTCACATTATGCAGTCAAATATATACGATGAGTTTTGCTATTCTGTGGTCACTATGCAGACTTCTTTTTTATGTATGTTCTATACAAAAGATATTTGTTCCTATTAAAAATTGATCCTGGTGGATTTTATGTACAGGTTGTCAATTGTGGAAAATTTCACTGCGTAAAGAATGAAAAATTTATATGTGACGCACTTTAAGAAATAGACCTTATCTACCCACGTGCCAAAATTAGCTTTTGGCGCCATTGCGAAATGCACAAAATTCTAAAGAGAACGGCGAAAAAATCGTGTGAAAGTGTTGGAAATTGGTGAAGCTATATTTTGAATATGGGAGCTGAAAAAAGCTAGCTTCGAGATAATTGAGATGTTTCCCGACTCATTACAACAAAAAAAAGCTCTCCTTCATCATTTTTTTTTTACATTACCCGCCCTTTCCCTCACCCAAAACAAAAAAAAAATTTAAACCGAAACTCGTGTTATGGCCTGTACTGTACATTTTGCTTTGGCGCGTCACAAATTTTTGATGCTTAAATATGTGGAAGAACATCGAGGCCATTTCAAAGGCCTTTAGATTTTCGAGAAAGACATGTTGATAGGAAAAAAGACAATAGAAAAGAAAGATCGAATAAACATTACTAATGGAATTTTTCGATGCCATGAAGAGAATGAAAAATGCTGTCGAAAATATTCATATCCTTATTTTCACTTATATTTTAGAAGAATATTGACAATACAAAAATTCAAACAGTACCAAATTTAATTACTTTTTTTCTTTCTTTAAATCAAATGACTAATAAGCTAAAATCTTTACTATTTTCTAATCTGTTTTAGAACACTGAAATTCGAATCAATTGATTTCTTGTCGACCAATACCATACAACGTCTTCCTTGAAAGTTACAATTTAAAGCTGTTTGGAGATGTGTTATCCTGGCTTCATCAATCCATTGCCATTTCCGCCTTTGAATCTTAATGTATATTTAAATTTGCATGATTACCATGAACTTTTCAAAAATAAAATCAACTACAAATTATTTTGGCATAAATTTTTATTAGCTAAAAAAAATCCCCTTCGACCTCGATAAAGCGATTTGTACGTTCAAAGACCTTTTTGATTGAGTGTTTTAGCTCGGTAACCGAGACGTCCGGTACAAGCTTTCTGGATGGCTTCTACATCCGCAAAACGTTTTTCTTTTATGGCCAAACGAAGTTTCCCAAATGAAATACCGAATACACCGAATACGGTGGATTATGGTTAAAATGCGAAAAAGTTCATATTTCATTCACAACTTCGCAAGGGTAAAATTCTGTGAAAATCACAAGAGACGAACAGGAGTTCATGTCCCTTAAATGTCAAATTGGCATACGATCCCATAGATTTAAATTTTTTTCTCCTAGTCATGGACCCGTATGGTTAAGCTTTACTTAAAAACAATTTCGTTCTCGGCATTAGCTCTATCCTAAATGTAAGGGAATGTGTTTACAAAGTAAAAAAAAAGAATTAACCGAATATCAACTTATAGGTTTCGAATATTACGAGAACAGTGGTGACCACTGAAACATTAACATGTACATGCAATATTTCAATGAGAAAGTGAAGCAAAAGTCCGTTATTCCATTAATTATTTGAGACTATGGGAGCAACAGTAGCCTAACCCCATATACCATACTAGCTGGTTAGGCTACTTTTGAGCATCTTCACCTCATATGGCACGATAAGCATTCAGTTATTTTCTACAAGCAGGAGCAGTTTTCAAATGCCTAATCATACTCGTATCCTCTCTTCGAATCGCTGTATTTTTCTGTGCAGAAATTTATTTACAAAATATTTGCTCAATAGGTGAGATTATGTAATTCGAGTCGAGTTTCGAGTGTTTTGAAATTCGTTTCGAGCTTATTCTAGTAGTATCTGTCTCGATCGAATTGAAAGCGTTAAAAGTACTGGAAGCTGTAGAAAATTATGTGGTTTTCCTTGACCTATAAGATGTTTTAGGGTTTTCCTTTTGAAGTATTACTTTCTGGAATCAATGACATCTCGAAACGAGATACATAATACCAAAATCACTAGAAACTCCATTTTGATGCTCGAATCGAGCTACATAATTCCACCACAGTACTTTTAATCAAAACAAAACTACTTGTTTCCTTGAAAAAGCATAAATTTTTTTTTTTTTTTGATGCTATCATTTTCAAGTTTATCTATGATGAAGATTCCCCATTTTACTTACCAATTTCCATGCAAATTTTATGATTCTATAAATTTACATTATGTCTAACCGATCAAGTATAGCGTTATTTAGAATTACAGGAAACATTTTGTAAAAACCTGCTCAATGCTGAAGGTATAGAGGAGATTACATTCGAAAGCAGAGCACAGGCAACTTTTTAGTGCTTTGTAAAAATTACAACTAGATCTAGTGGGGGTAGCGTATTGGTCTACAATGCGAATGTGAATGTGAGTCTGCCTGCTTGGGTATACCTCGGTTACCTCAATATACGATTAGGAAAAATTCTTGGATAGAGGATTGTGCGATGAGCTAAAAACGCTTCCACAATAAATAAGTAATGAAAATGTTAAGGGGGTTCAATACTTGAAAATCATGAAAAAAATTTATTGGCTTAAAAAATTCTACAACTCTTTCTGCACATTTTGCAAATTGTCCCGTTTCAAAATTCCAATTAGAAGTATTTTATTTTTAATCTAAAGGGTTTGAAGCGATTAGAGTCGGTCCCGGTTCTTTCAAACGGTTCTCCTGAAAAATCACGTATTTCACCTTTTAGGAACACAGATCTCAGGTAAATATCACCCGATTGAACTGAAATTTGGTATAGATGTCCTACGATAAATTATCTATACCCTGACGGAGCCGATTTAAAAAAAAAAAATTAAAAGTAAAAATGTTATATTGTGTTAAAGTTGCGAAAAATAACTAAAAAATGTAAACTGTAATTAATAATTCCCAAAGCACTATTTTGCCAAAAGCGTCAGGGCATAGACAATATCGTCAAGAATCATTTGTCCAAATTTGAAAAAAAAAATCGGTTGAGCCATTCCCGAGTTCTGTGTTCCTAAAAAAACGCCTGTTTATAGGCGGGAGGGGGCTGGAAGAAGGCAAATATTGAACCCCCTTAAAGAACCTGAAGGTCGGGAAGCCAAGGGTCGATTTGGGCTGGAGTACAATTGTAGAAGAAGAAAGTTACAAGTTTTACATATCACAAAACACTCACATTGCATTTAAAAATTAAAGAATTATCGTGATTTTTTTTTTTTTATTTATTTTGAAGTAAAAATAGTTTTTAATGGATTTACCAGGGGTGTAAATATGAAACCGGATTTTTTTGCAAAAACAAACTCTTATTGGTTGGAAATGAAAAGGAGTATTTTATTCGAAGTATAGCCCTTCGCTAGCTATACATTTTTCCCATCTCTCTGGTAATGTGTGAATGCCTCGCCAAAAAAGCTGTTGGTCTTTTGATGAAAACCAGTCATCGAGCCATATTCGTACATTTTCGTAGGAATTGAAGCGCTGCTCAGCAAGTGCGTGTCCCATCGATGCAAACAAATGGTAATCAGACGGAGCCTAGTCTGGTGAGTAAGCGGCATGGGAAAGAATATCCCAACTGAACGACTCTATCATTTCCTTGACCAGTCTCGCTGTGTGTGATGGTGCATTTTCATGAAGCAAAATCACTTTGTTTTTTCTCTGCTGGTATTCTGGGTGTTTTTCACTCAAAGCTTGATTCAATGCAATCATTTGTTGTCGGTAGCGTTCAGTGTTAACGGTTTCACCAGGTTTCAGCAGCTCATAATAAATCACACCCTTCTGATTCCACCAAATGCAGAGCATTGTTTTCCGGCCATAGCGATTTGGTGTTACAGTTGATGTCGGTGGTTGGCCTGGAGTTACCCATGATTTTTTCCGCTTCGGATTCTTAAAATAAATCCACTTTTCATCGCCAGTCACAATTTGATGGAGAAATGACTTTCTTTTGTATCTGGCGAGCAGCATTTCGGAAGTGGTTTTCCTGTTTTCCTGCTGTCTTTCGTTGAGATCATGTGGGACCCATTTTCCCATCTTGTGGATCTTTCCCATGGCTTTCAAACGTATGGCGACAGCTGTTTGTGTTACGTTTAACTGATCTGCCAGTTGTTGTTGCGTTTGAGCGTCGTCCTCATCCAACAATGCTTGCAATCTGCTGTCTTCAAACTTTTTCGGTGGTTTTCTACGTTCTTCGTTTCTCACGTCAAAATTTCCACTTTTGAATTTTTTAAACCACTCAAAGCACTGTAATTTATCAAGAGCATGATCACCGTAAGCATCGACAAGCATTCGATGCAATTCAGCAGCAGTTTTCTTCAAATGGTAACAAAAAATTAAAGCTGCCCGCAAATCGTAGTTTCGCGGTACAAAGTTCGACATGTTCACTGTTATTAAAAACTATTCTGTCGTATGAAACTTGAAGTGTTATGAGTTGACAATCTTTGTCCGATGTCAAAACAAGAAAATGGCGCCACTGACGCGTGTTCACATTGACCAGTGAGGCCCTCTATGATCAAATTCCGGTTTCATATTTACACCCCTGGTAGTATACGTCTAATCAAAATTTTTGAAAATATTTTTTGTCGATTTCCAGAACATTTCTTATTCGTTGTAACACCTTAGGCAGATAATAAATTACAGCGACTTACCTCGGCTTACCAGTTGTGAAAAAAGTTGAAACACATCATGGCAACTAATAATTTGGTCAACTTTGAACTTTGAACATAGGAATCCCCCTTAGACATAAGCTTTTACATTAGTTTCGTATCCCGGAAAAGAACCATTAGACAATTTTCGAAACGTTTCCTCACATACAAAATTCGTAGAAAATTTTTATTCTCTTGTAAAGGCGAAATCCTTCTTCTTCAATGGCACTACAGTCCAAATCGAAATTTGGAGTCTTGACCTTCAGGTTCCTTAATATTTTATTTGTTATTGTGAAAGGGTTGTTAGCCCTTCACACAACTCTATCTACAAATTTTTATTTTTGCAGATTGAGGTGGCTAAGAGAATTATACGCCGAACGGGATTTGAACTTCCGACCTTCGCATTGTCGACTAACACGCTACTCACTAGGCTACACCCTAGCATATAAAGGTGAAATGCGGAACGCGAAAATCACAAACAAGAAATTCTTTACAAAAAAACTTCGATTTTTCTACTATCAACCGATTTCACATTTGGAATTACCGTTTGCTAATTTATTATATGTGCTATGAAATGCCAAGCTAAGTCGTGTAAAAGATGATATGCATGGGGCTGAAGATTCTATAAAGGTGAAATGGGAAACTAGGGAAAAATAGAGTTCCCATATACAAAACACAAAACACTTTTTAAAGAGTTTAACCTAGGAATTCCAAATATATTGCGGTGCCCGGCTGGTTGAATCCTATACAGTAGTGATTTAAGTTTCCCAAAATTCAAATTTTCCATTTCTCGTATCAGTTAGGTCTTAAGATCGCGGGTGATAAGCCCATAATCCAGTGAGTGTCCATTTGCCATTTTTAGGGCAAGCGGTACTGGCTGTGGGTGAATTCTACAGCCCCCAATCGACAGGTTGATAGTTAGCTCAGGTCCGTGGAGTCGCTAGTCTCCAAAGATAGTTGCAGGAATTGGTAAAACCTCATCCTACAACTACCCCCTTGATTGATTGATTGAATATTCAAATTTTAAAGGCACAAAAGAAATACGGAAAGGTCAAACCGTAAGTACGTATAAATAATTTTCTTTGAAGAAAAGCGGATATAAAGGGTGTCCCTATGAAGACCGCCAATTTTGAATTTTTTCGAATTTAGCCTCATTTTTCTTTTGTGTCGGTCGTGCAGCGTTTGTCGGATATTCTATTCCATACATAACTTTCATTTCTTTACTCTTTATTGAATTAAAAATATTAGGGTTTTCCAAATAACCACTGCGTATTTTTCAAAATTCAAAATTGGCGGTCTTAATGGCCCTTTATTTAATTTTGCTCGATACTACAGAAGATCAAAATGATATTTGTGAAAAACAACTGCTTTTTGAAATATTCATAATTTCTTTCAACTCACGGGGAATTATCGGTCTTAGAAAGCGGGATAATTCAGGAATATCGATGGGTAAAACTGAAATAACATAATAATAAAAGCAGATTAATGTAAAACAGTTATTACATTTGAAGTGAAGGGTTATAAGCTGATCAATTGAAACATTAGTTTTGGCGATTTTCATTTCAGAAAAAAATTTTCAGCCTTCAACGTTCAAAAGACTCTACCCAAAAATAGTACTTTTGAACATACAGTATGTGTGCTTTTATCCATCGATATATTAGGTCTGGGAAAAAAGTTCGTGGCGTTTTTTAATTGAAATTCAACTGGTTTTCTTATAGTGTGAAAATGAATTTATTTAAACCAAATATGCTCCATTATTATCGACAATGTTTCGCCATTTTTCGGGTAGAGCCATGATGCCATCGGTGAAGAACTTTTGTGGTTTCTGGGAGAAAAGCGGAATCAAATGGTTTTCACAGGCTTTTTTTGAAACCAGCTTAATTCCATTGAGACTCTCTACAAAGATCGGAAGAAGTGATTCTCAGACGGTGCTATGTCTGGACTTCGGTGGATGCATCAAAACTTCCCAACCAAGCTCCCGCAATTTTTGACGGGTCATCAAAGAAGTGTGTGATCGGGCGTTGTCATGATGGAAGACAACACCTTTCCTATTATTCAATTCGGGCCGTTTTCTTTCAATTGCTTGGCGTAATCTCTCTAGTCTCTAGTTGTCCACAGTAGAGTTGAGAATCAATCGTCTGACCAACTGGGAGTAGCTCATGGTTGACGATTCCCTGCCAACCCCACCATACATAGAGCATTACCGTTTTCAGTGTCAATCCTAGCTTCGCGAACGCTCAGTATCCCTTGTCAACGATCTTTGACGCTTCCGATTGTCGTACCTAAGCCATTTTTCATCACCGGTTATGATCTTTTCAGAAATGGCTCGATTTCATTGCGTTTCAGCAGCGCATCGCAGGTGTTAAATCGGTCTATCATGTTTTTCGCGCTCAAATCATGAGGAATCCTTACATCGACCTTTTTTGTAGCCAGATTTGTGTAAATGGTTCCAAACAGTTTTGTGGTCAATACCTAGCTCCATACCAATATCGATACTGCTGATATGCTTATCTTGCTGGTCTTTTTCAAGAATGAAATTCTTCTTAACTTTTTCAGTGATTGGGCGACCAGAGCGTGACTCATCTTTCACATTAAAATTATCAGAACGAAAACGAGTGAACAATTTCCGCGCAGCAGATTTTGATAAAATATCTTCACCGTACATAACATAAATTTTTTTCACAAGCCTTCGCAGCGTTCTTCCCTTTCTCGGAAAAACATTGTAAAATTGCAATTTTTCATTACTTTTCTCCATTTTCAAACGCAAATAACTTTCCAACCACTGCACCACTGCTCGAAGTGTTATCTTTTCAACAAGCGTTTACTGGTGTCGCTGCGATATGTGTTTCCTGAGTTTGACGTCATCTATTGGGAAAAACGCCACGAACTTTTTTCCAGATGCAACAGTTGTATATGATATCGTTTCATTTTATTATTGATACATTTAAGTATGAGAAAAATAAATGCGTGTTGAGATGTTGCACATGCATTCGATAACGTTGTAAGTAGAGAAAACATTATAAATTTTCGAAATACTGGCTGAGCTAGGGTGTAGCCTAGTGGGTAGCATGTTAGTCTTATAATGCGAAGGTCGTGAGTTCAAATCCCGGTTGACGCAATATATAATTCCAGCACATTGTCTGCTTGGATATACCTTGGTCACCTCAATCTGCGAAAACGAAAAATTCGTAGAAAGAGGGTTGTGCGAAAGGTTAACAACCCTTCCATAATAAATAATAAAAAAATGTTAAGCAACCTGAATGTCATGTGGTCAAGGTCCGATTCGGGCTGTAGTGCCATTGTAGAAGTAGAAAGTTGAGGAGAGAAACAGGAGTGGAATTATGTATCTCGAATCGAGTTCCTAGTTTCAATTGTTCGTCAACTCGATACGAGTTCGTTTTCAAATTACCAATCTCGATCGTGCTGAAATCGTAAAACGTAGGTAGACGCCATTAAAAATTATGTGATTTCTGTTAAATAGCACCATATTTGCGGGCTTTCCTTGTACGGTGTTTATTTCTGGAGTGAATACGAAGAGAAAATCGCTAGATTGCGTTTAAAAAAATATGACGTAGCGACATCAAACAAAAATCATTTCAATTTGATGCGCGATTCGAGTTACATAATTCCATCGCTGTTCTCTTCCATAATGCACAACGAATCATATTCTTTTTTGAACGCCAAATAAGGTTACTGTAGAATTCTTTCGTATCCGATGCACTGTATCCGTTTCTCGTATCATTTAGTATTTTAAGATTCCGTATCCGAAGCACTATATTCGTTTATCGTACCATTTAGTGTTTTAAGAATACAGTTGAGTTGGTACAAGGGAAAGCATGACTGGCTGTGGATGAATTCAAAATTTAACCGATATATCCCCTCAATTTAAAATAAAACTAAAATTATAAAAGTGTAAATGCAATAAGAACTGAACGAAAATCAAAGTTTATGCAATTCTAATCTTAATAAAAATTAAATAAATAATTAAATACAAAATATAATTATTTTGATAAATTATTCCACTTCCAATTGTAATTTTTTTTTTTTTTAATTTAGTCTTAGACCGTTTTTAAGGTAAGCATCGTTTAAGCCGCATCAATATCGGCCGCATTCGTTGCCTTTATTTTTATCACAATGTTATGGAGAGTAGTGAATTCAACTGCATACAAAATCAAGTAATATTTTTATGCTGTGTACGAATGCGATGTGGCCTAGTAGATGGTTACCTTAAGCTTGCAATTTCTATCCCAAAATTCAGTTTCGTTATTTAATTTTTACATTTCAAAATTATTTTCAACAACTTTATTAATCAAATAACTACCCCCCTATCCCTCCCTACTCACTACTCATAATTGTACTATAGAAAAAAAATTAAATTGTATCTATAATGTCCATCATACTCTTCCCTTTTCTGTTCTAGTTCATAAGTTGTTTTTAAATTTAAAAAAAAAAAAGTTTATTTTAAACTTTTATATTTAAGAATAAATTTCATTTGTTTCTTTCGGCGAAACGACCACAACTTAATGAAATTTAACAAACATTTTTGTCTTCTTAGTTGGTGCCTTATATAAAATAAAAAAAAAAACAATATTTTTCACTTTTTCTAAAAAAAAACCGAGAAAAATAGTTAAATAATTAAAACTCCCAAGTACTTTAATATACAAATAAATAAAAAATATTTTATTTATTTTTTTTTTTTTAATAATAATAATCGTATGTATGTATTTCAATTAACGTGCAATTAATCTTTATTACAAATCACAAATATTTTTTTGTGACATGAAATTTTTATTTAATTTAAAAAAATGTTAATATTAAATAAAAAACAAAACATATTATTATTTTGTAAAATAAAACGAATAGAGAATCCCCTATTTACAACTCAGCACTGTTTCAAATTTAAGCAATATTTTCAAAATAAATGATACGTGTTTTCTTTTTAATTTAATTACTAGTTTTATTTTTACTTTAATAATTATAAAACAACTAAAATAAAATTTAAATAAAAAAAAAAGAAAAGAAAGAAAACTATTAATAAAGCACACATAATAATAGTTTAATACACACTCTTAATTAAACCTTTTTTTTGTTGTGTTTTTAAAGAATTTATTAAGTTTAAAGAATTTGACGAAAAATAATTAAAAAAAAAATCCTAACAGTAAATAATTTTTTTCTATAAATTTTTAATAATTTTGTAATTTAATTGTATTATAAGAACACACAAACACATAGAACACACGCAGAAATAATGCAAAATAACTTTTTTTTTCAGATAAACTAAGATTTAAGTCGAAAAATAATAATAAAAAAAAGCAATGTTCATTGAAAATAAGTTAAATAACAAAAAATGCAAAAATATTATTGTAAAATTAAAGTTTTTTTTTGTTTATAAAAAAAAAAAATGAAACAGAAATATTTTTAAATAAATTTATGTATTGTTCTTTTTTTCTATTTAAAAATAGACTTTTAAATGTTTTAGAAGATTTTTTTTTGTTGAAACGTTTTTGATTTATAAGTTCTTGGAGTATTTTTGGCATTTTATTGCGAAAAAGTCCCCACTTTTTTCCTTTACAGATTGAGGACTTCAATACTATGCGGTGCTTTAAATGTCAAAAATTTGGACATACCGCAGCGAAGTGTTCTGGTACTATTAATACATTTGCAAAATGCAGTGAACATCATGAAACTCGAAGCTGTCCAAATAGCTACGAAAAATGTACGAACTGGATTGCCGATAAAAACACTGAGCACTACCACAAGGCGGACAGCTGGATTTGTCCATATTACGAGAAAGTAGTAAGGCACATGCAAAAGAGGATCAATTATGACGTAACAAAATTAACTTAATATGGATATACATTCAAAAGTAGTGTCTGAAAAAAGGATTACTCAAGACAAATCAAGCACAAAACTTAGTTTAAATATATTTTATGCTAACTTGAGGAGTATTAGGAATAAGATACCCGAAATTCAAGTTCATTTACATCAAACCTCGAACTAGATATATTGGTGTTCAATGAAACATGGCTGTACAGTACTGAAATTAAATATTTCAATTTTAATGGCTTTACTGCAGCTCATAATTGCTGCAATGATGAAAAAGATAGAAGTACGGCTACAAATTCAACACATTATTGGTGGATCGAAGTTTTAACACAATAATAGTAGAAATCATTCTAAAAAGTTCAAAGATGAAAATAGGTACTTTTTACAAATCAGCCTCTGATGATAATCAGAACTTCTTAGACCATCTGGATCAAATCCACTCTAATTACAAGAATATAATCACTTTAGCAGACAATAATATAAATCTATTTGATTCAGGTGACATAATCCTGGCAAATAATTGTACGATTATTAATACGACCTCTGCCACAAGAATTACAGAGCAGACTCAAACTTTAATTGATCATGTAGTATCGAATATAAGTAACTCAATAACAACACACTCTATCAAGCTCAATACATGGCCATGATCACAGAGTTATAACGTTAAAAATTTCGATATCAAAATTACAAGTACAAATGACTAAGAAAATTATTAAGATCATGGAAAAACATAAGTTCATAGAAGAAGTTGCATCAAGTATTGATGAGATGATGAACTTCTCATTTGAGAAGTTATCAGAAGTAATTATAGCTGCCAAGAAATGCTCCACTATTTCCAAACAAATACGAACAAGAAACCCATCATGGATTTTTCAAGACATTCTAAAACTTCTGTCCGATAAAAAAAATTGCTTGCAAGAAATATAAAAAAAGCCCTGCGGACGAGAAAACTAAAAAATATTACGAAATGCTTAAGAAAATGACAAGCCAAGAAGTTCATGAAGTATTAACCATAAATAAAGCTGAAAGGGACTCGAAAACCATTGCATTTACATGAGGTGCGCGCTCCTCTTTTGAACGACTCAATTAATCCCGATAAAAAAAATTGTTTGCAAGAAATATAAAAAAGGCCTGCGGACGAGAAAACTAAAATTGATTACGAAAGGCTTAGGAAAATGACAAGCCAAGCTGTACGAAAAGCTAAGGGGAACTATCTGAGCAATACCTTCATTAATGCTACTAGAATGAATCCCTAGGAAAAAACACAACGCTAAAAATAGAAGTTCATGAAATATTAACCATAAATAAAGCTGAAAGGGACTTGAAAACCATTGCATTTACATGAGGTGCGCGCTCCTCTTTTGAACAACTCAATTAATCATAAAGCTATTTCTATTATTTTTAAATTTTATGATCTAGAAAACAAGTTATCTTTGAGCAGTTCTTCATCTTACTTCAACTTTTTTAGAGCCGATTTTGTTGCATTGAACGATTATTTTCAATCGATTGATTGGGACAGTATTTTCCTTAATTTAAATTTATCTGACACATTTTCAATTTTTCAATCCAGATTGAAGATGGCTCTTGATTTATTCGTCCCCGTGTATAGAAAGAAAGCTACTCTGAAAGTTCCAAGGGGCAACTCACGCCTCAGTAATCTGAAAAACCGAAAAAAAACAAGGCATATAAGAGGTTTAAAATAACAAAAAGCATAAATGACCACATCATTTTCCTGCGCCTTAGGAAGGAATTCGATTTTCTGAATCGTTTTCTTTATAGTCGGTACTTATCCTCGACAGAATCAAATGTTAAAAATAATAGTAGAGTCTTCTGCGTATATTTAAACTCTAAGCGCAAATCATCTCAGCTCCCGAAGTCGATGGAATACTCAGGCATTTCATCCAATGACATCGGAGAAACTTGTGATCTTTTTGCGTCGTACTTTAGGTCAGTATACAATTCAGATCGGAGTGAGGTGTCATATGACAATTATAAATCTTTGAACGCTATTACAGACCTAGGGGATATCTCTCTGTGCGACGAAGATGTTCGATCAGCTCTTAACAATCTTGACAGCCAAAAAAACGCAGGTTTCGATTTGATTCCTGCGATGTTCTTAAAAAGTTGCTCATCTTCTTTATGTCACTGTTTAGCCCTAATTTTCAATAAATCACTGTCGTCTGGAGAGTTTTTGGATATCTGGAAAATATCTTATATTACCCCCATTTATAAGGCAGGTCTGAAGCACCTTGTTGAAAATTATAGACCTATCTCTATGCTTTCGTCTTTACCGAAATTATTCGAAGCGATTGTCAAGGATAAAATATATTTCTCAATTAAGGAATTTATTTGCTATTGTCAACATGGCTTTGTCCAGAGTCGATCTACAACTTCGCAATTAACTCTATTCACTAAATTTTGCGTGGATTCTATTGAGAATGGTTTCCAAGTCGACGATATCTACACAGATTTTCAAAAGGCTTTTGACAGAGTCCACCATGGACTTCTTATTGCTAAACTACGGGCTCTCGGTTTCCATTCGAACCTGCTTCAGTGGTTGTCTTCTTATTTATCTAACAGAAAGCAGTTCGGAAAAATTAACGGTTTCAGCTCAGAGACATTTGTTGTGGAATCCGGTGTTCCTCAGGGCAGCCATCTGGGCCCTTTACTATTTATTCTCTTTGTAAATGACATTTCATCTGTACTTGATTTCGGCTCGTGTTTATTATACGCGGATGATGTTAAGATTTTCTCTCGTATAACATGCTTTGAAGACTGTTATAAAATTCAGAATGATCTGAATAATTTTGAAGTTTGGTGTGAGGTAAACTCTCTCAAACTAAATATCAGTAAATGCTTGATTTTCTCCGCTTATAGATGTCTCAATCCTGTTCTATTCAATTATTAATTTGGAGCTCAGGATCTTCAGCGAGTGGCTGAAGTCAAAGATCTCGGCCTTTTAATTGATACTAAATTCACTTTTGTGCCTCATATCAATTACACAGTTGCTAAAGCTAATTCAATGCTTAGTTTCATTAAACGGAACTCGGCGGAGCTTAAAGATCCTTATACTTTGAAGGCTATTTTCACATCTCTAGTCCGACCCCTTTTGGAGTACTGTTGTGTTATATGGGATCCGGTATATTTAGTACACATTAATCGAATTGAACGCATCCAGCGTAACTTACGAGATTTGCTCTTCGTAAGTTGAACTGGTATTCTGATATTCCATCTTATGATGCTAGACTTCTGCTGATTGATTTAAAATCTTTATCTGACAGGAGGAAAATGATCGGCATCATGTTAATAAAAGACATTATGTCTTATCGTATTAACTGTCCGGAGTTACTTTCTTTCATTCCGATATATGCTCCTGAACGTCCTCTTCTTCAAAGGATGCTATTTCGTGAATACCCACCACTGAATAAGTGTTATGTACATTATACCAGCTAAAAGTAGGCACGGCACCTGGTTTTGACGGAATCAGCACTAACAACCTTGAGGATCTAAAGAATATAATATGGAAGAGGGAGTGTTCCCGAAAATATTGAAATCAGCAGTGATTACTCCGGTTCATAAAAATGGTGATAAAAATAACCCTGGTAACTATCGACCGATTGCACAACTTACGGCGTTCAGCAAAGTATTTGAAAAAATTATCAACAAAAGGATATTAAATTATATTAAAAAAAAACAAATGGGTTCGATCCAAATCAGTATGGTTTTCAGGAAAACAGCAACACGACTGCTGCTCTTGTTGATGCTGTGCAATATATCAACAAGGGACTGGATGACGGAAATTATGTGGTAGCAATATTTGTTGACTTAATGAAAGCATTTGACACTGATCACTGGATCACTTGATGAAATTGGAATTAGAGGAAAAACAAATGAACTCATTAGGAGTTATCTTACCGATAGAAACTATGTGACTAAAATTTTGATTAGCTTAGCGATGAACTCTACGTCTATCTACTAGGAGTACCACAAGACTCAATTCGGGGTCCCACCTTGCACCTCCTGTAAATTCATAATTTGCAGAAAGCTGGACTACACGGAAAGTATACAATCTTTGCTGGTGACACCTTATTACTATATTCAATGAGATCGAAGTAGGAGTTAAATTTTCGGATTAATGAAGATCTGATAAAACATCAAAGATGGCTGTTAGGAAACAGATTAACAATAAATGCTTCAAAGACGAATTACATGATATTCAGGCAAAAGAACAAAAAGAACATCAAGCTATCGCTGAAAATTAATAACCAGTTATTAAATAGAGTGCCACAAACCAAATATTTTGGTGTAATTGTTGATGAAAAGCTAACATGGACCAGTCATATAGCTGCAATAAGAAAAAAAATTACTCCACTTACTGTTGGCATCTTACAACGATATCGATATCTTCACGTGAAAATGAGAAATTATATGTAACGCATACATAATATCTAATATAAATTATGGATTGCTAATATGGAGCCAAACACCTGCATACAATATTAATCGAATAGGAAGACTTATTGTGTGGATTTGAAGTATAGTGTTCCCTTGGTGAAGTTCCCAAACAACATATTCGAGTGTCAAGTTGAAAAGCATTGGTGCAATGCCGTCACCTTGCTTGCCGTTGTCTGTTTTAAAACTGGAAGTCAGATCGTTATCTACTCTGACTCATGACAAAGACTCGGTCATTTTCATTCTTGTAAGCCGAACCAGTTTCGATGGGACTCCAAACTTCAACATGATTTTACACAGTACGCGCCAGTCGATACTGTCGTATACTTGCTTGAAGTCAACAAATATCTGGTGCACATCAATATTATATTCCCAGCACTTTTCCAGCACCTGTTTAACTGAGAATGTCTGGTCCGTTCTCGATCGTCCAGCTCTAAATCCGCCTTGGTATTCACCAATTACTTTGTCAGGATAGGGTTTAATTTTCTTTTTTAGAATTTTCGTCAGGATCTTATAAGACGTACACAACACAGATATTCCTCGGTAGTTTTCGCAGCAGAGTTTGTCACCTTTTTTATAAATTGGGCATATAATGCTCTTGCGCCAATCTTCAAGAATTGTTTCCTGCTTCCATATGTCCGAGAATAATTTATGAAGAAGATGCGCTATGCAAGTTTCGTCGGCTTTCATAAGCTCAGCTGGAATTTGATCAGTGGCCGGCGTTTTTTTTTGCGCTCTTCGTAAAAAGGCGCGTTTTGGTCGCCAGTTAGAAAGCGTAGAAATAAACAATTTTTTCCTTCACAACTTAAGTTTGGTGATACTGCCACTGCCTCCTCACAAGAAATGTGTGAGCTTTTTGCCAAATACTTTTCCTCTGTGTTTAGCCACTCGAGTAATGATCTGTCTTATGACTTCTTCATCCCACCGCAGAAGTTGATCTCGGAGATATCCATTAGTGAGAGGGACATTATATCAATCATCAATTCTCTTAGATTAAAAAATCGGTGGCAGACCGGATGGGATCCCGAACCTTTTTGTGAAAGCTCTCTCCTCGGAGCCTATCTATTTTGTTCAATAAGTCTCTTGAAGAAGGCTCGTTTCCTGCATACTGGAAGTTAGCTAACATAGTACCCATTTTAAAGAAAGGAGATACCGAAAATGTCTTAAATTATCGTCCGATTTCCACCCTGAACTGTTTTGGAAAGGTTTTTGAAAGATTAGTTCATAATGTAATATGGGAAAAAACTTTATCACTTGATATTACCAGCCCAACATGGATTCGTAAAAGGTAGATCTACTTCTACTAATTTATGTGAATTCACTAATTTCGTTGCTCAATCCTTAGATCGTCATAATACTGTCCAAGTCATATACACCGATTTTTCAAAAGCTTTCTACACTGTTAATTGTAAAATTCTAATCTCAAAACTTGAAAGGTACGGTGCCTCTGGCTCTCTCCTGAACTGGTTCAGTTCGTACCTTACGGACCGTCGTCTCCGAATTACGTTCAACGGATACTCCTCTACTGAGTTTCTTGCTAACTCTAGTGTCCCGCAGGGATTTATCCTTGGTCCTGTATTATTTACTGTCTTCATAAATGATTTGCCCCAATTTGTATCTTCGAACTCAAACTGTTCCGTGAAATTTCCTCCGTTTCTGATGGCATGATTCTCCAGGCTTTTTTCTCTGCTGTCTCTCGTTGGTGTTCAAACAACGATATCTTTTTGAACATAGAAAAGTGTTTTACTATGGAGTACTCGTATAAGACTACCTCCTCTCTTCTCTCTTACTCTATTAATGGATCCATCCTTACAGCAGTAACCACAATAAAGGATCTAGGAGTGGTCTTTGATCGTAAACTTAAATTCGTCAATCATTTCTCCGAGATTACTAATAAGGCATACAGACTTGCTGGCTTCGTCCTCCGCACGACAGTCCAGTTTAACCGTCCAGGAACAGCTGCTCTCCTATTTTCCACACTCGTCCGTAGTATTTTGGAATACTGTTCCACCGTCTGGAACCCACACCATTCTTGCCATGTTCGGACCATCGAATCTGTTCAGCGTAGATTCACTCGAACCCTTTTCTACAGATTAAGGAAGCCTCATATCGACTACAATAGTAGACTTGAAGTACTTCACCTACAGCCACTGCATTTAAGGCTGACCTTCCTCGATGCTTGCTTCCTCTTCAAGCTGTGGAACTACCTGCTTAATACCCACCTCTATGTCGACCTAAACTTTAGACCAGGAATAGTCTTAGCAAGGAATTCAGACATCTTCAATCCTCCACGAGCCTCTCTCGATGTATACCATCACTCTCCGACGTTAAGAATGCAAAGGAACCATGACCGACTCCAACTTGGTTCTTTAGCTTCTTCTTTTCCTTTATTTACAAGTAGAGTTAAATCTATCATCTTCAATGTTTAAATTTTCTTCTTTGCTATTCTTTTATTTTCCGCTTTTGTTTAATTGAAATTGTAATCTTTTTGTTCAAGAGCCCAAATAAATAAATAAATAAATACTCTTTTAATATCGTTCGAAAGAAGGGAGTCGAATGTTGATTCTAAGGTGCTGTAGAAATCGTCTTTAATTTCGTTGTCTACTGCCAATTTTTAGATGATGCAAAAACGACGATAGTCCGAAAAGACGCGGTTTTCCCATAAAATACGTTATCGTGCTGCAAGACAATGCCCGGCCCCATACAGCTGCCTTAACTACGGAACATATTGAGACATTGTCGTGGACTACAGTGGAACACCCTCCCTACAGTCCGGACTTATCACCCTGCGACTACCACCTATTTAAACCGACGAAAGAAGCTCTTGGAGGACAAAATTTTGATTACGATGTTGTAGTTGAAGATTTCGTGCGCAATTGGGTTATGGCGCAACCATCCTCGTTTTACGAAAACGGAATAACAAAATTATCCATCCGTTGGGGAAAAATGTGTCACGAAATCAGGAGATTACGTAGAAAAATAATTTTAAACCTTTGTGTTTTTATCATGTCCCAATAAAGTTTTAAAAAATGATTCCAGTTTATTTGATTCACCCTCGTATCTTCGACAATCCAGAAGTGCCAACTCTTCTAAAACGCAAGGAACAGTTGATCGCGTGAAGTGGATGGACGCAGACTGAAGGAAAAAGGCAACCGACAAATACCACTTAAAAATCACACAGATTGATAACTCGCACTCGCATCCATATCAAAAAAAAAATTAAAAATTTAGCGATTTTAAAATTTTTTATTTATTTAAAATGTAAGTCTTATGAATCATAGGCAAATTTATTTTATGTTCGACTTAGTCTGAGATTAAATTGATTAATTGATAAAATAATAATTTTGGTGTGATTTTATTTTAAATTAGTAATTACATGTGGTTGTATATAATAACACTAATAAAGAAGAAGAAGAAACCTACCTCGACGCATTGACACAAGAAAAACAATTTCAATGTAAAATCATACATTTTATAATAATTCACAAGTATTCAATATTTTAAATTAAATGCGCGTTAAATTTTAGTAAAATATTCGCTTGTAAGGGAGAAATGGTTTAAAGCATTTAACTAGGAGGAGGTGGCGGCGGTGGCTGTATCAAATTGGGTAAAGTGCCGGGCGGTAGAGCTGGAGGCGGTGCTCCTGGCGGAGGAGGTGGTGCTGATCCGGGCGGCGGCGGCACAAAACCGGGCGGTGCACCTTGTCCCCATGGGAAAGGGGGTGGCGGAATCATGCCGGGCGGTCCGCCCCATGGCGGCAACGGAGCACTTGTTGTGCCGGGTGGTGGAGGCATTCCTGGCGGACCAGCAGTACCAGGCGGTAGTAGGCCCGGCGGTGGGGGCGGCATCGAGCCAGGAATCGGTGGATTCGAATCGCCGCCTGGTATTGGCGGTTGACCTGGTGGCATCCACGACATCAGTGGTGGAGGAGGTCCGCCCGGTGGTGGTGGTTGTGAGCCGGGCGGTGGCGGCATCAACGGCGGCATTGGTGGCATTCCGCCATTTGCATTCCACGGCGGCATTGGTGGCGGCACTTGAGTTGGCGGCAACGACGGTTGCACGGGCGGTGCCGCCGTAATGGCGCGCGGTGCAGCCGGACGCTGATCGAATAAGCTGTAGCCTCGATTGAGATGTGCTTGCACTAGTGGATCGACCGATTGTTTTGCAGGCGGCGGTCCTTCACCCAACTCGGCCATCAAACTCATGTACTCCTCGTCGATTTTCGCTTGTGAATCGGCCGACGGTGGACCACCTTGCCCGGGCCGTTTGCTACGACAATCTTTTGCTATGTGACCGGCTCCGCCACACGATGAACAGACGATATTATTCGTTACGTTCGGTTTGTCCGGACACAACCAACTCTTGTGATCCGTCGAGCCGCAATTCGAACAGCGCGGACAATCGGTCTCGCGAAGTGTACCGTTCAGTTGTGCTAATTCTCGGAGCTGCATTCTTCGCAAATCGTTGTGACCTTCGGGAACTTCGATGCCTTGTCGGATGACTTCTTTAATTTTATCGACAGCCTTTTTTACACATTCCGGATTTCCGGCTGTGATGAATGCATGCAGCGGTTCATCTTCACCAGGCAGCGGTTGTCCATCCTTTCGGCCGACTTTTCCCTCCTTCACCGAACCTTTTCCCCGAATTATGATCTTGGCACCGGTTTCTTTTTCCATTGCTGCAAAAAAATTCCCTGATCAAAAGCGAACTAAAAAGCGAAATCTCATCTTGCATTACCTTTTAAAGTATTTCCACGCGGACCAATTAACAATCCGACAAAATTAATATCAGGATGCTCCTCTTGCGGTATGAGAACTTTGTCGCTCACTCGAATTACAGGCGGCCTGCAAAATTAAATTTAATTAGCAATAACATGATTATTGTGTTCAAATCTTACTTATAATCAGCCGGAGGCTTGAATTCCGGATTCATACACTGCATTCGCATAACTAACTGATGTCGCTGCTCTTCGAGACGTTTCCGTGTCCGGAATTCACGGGTATTCAACCGTTTGCCATCAGAGCTGTAAATCGGTTCAGGCGATGGTGATCTACGAGAGAAGAAAAAAAACCGTTCTTTGGATAACATTCAAAATTGCCATATCCGTTGGCACATAGATTTGAATTGTGTAGGCCTAAATTGAAAGTCAGAACAAATCTATGAACAGGATTTGGTTGTTTTACAGAGAAAAAAAAAGGAGAAAAGCTTCGACATTGGTTTGAAATTTAAAAATAAAATTCGTTCGTGTGCACTTGTGAAAGATTCTTTTCGGTCGGGCATTCTTTGAAAGATTTTCTTTTCGTTTTATTTCATGTTTTTTTTTGTTTTTGTTTTAATTGAGAATAGAAAAATCTTTCCAAGAAATTTTAGCTCCTAAAAAAAATATAAAATGAAATTTATTCTTTTTTGTAATTAAAAGAGAGATAAAGAATCGGATTAGTTTTGCCTGAAATTTAATTTTATGATTAAGAAAATTATTTACTGAAAAAATTAGTGTATTTCGTCTTGAATTATTGACTGATTTTGCTTTTTTGTATTGATGGAGTCTGCTGTTATTTTCTTTTATTGTAATTTACGTTATCAATTTTTTAATTATTCAGCATTAAATTTTGAGTAATCAGATTAAGTGAAATACAGAGAATATCGGGTTGAAATTGTTTACGGAATTCGTTAGTTGTCTAGCAGACCAGAAGGATTAAATCCAGAAAGCTATCATTACGCGTGTTTTAAACTTTAGATGGCGGCGATTTTGATTAAGTTTGTTATTACTTTAATTAAACTGACGAGGAGCTGCCACTCGTTGGAATTTAGGCCAAATTTGGCATGAGTTTAACTGAGTAGGATAGAGTAGAGTTACTCCTTTGAGAAGAAAGAACAATACACCTGGTTTTAGAGTGCGGTGAAGGTGGCCCACTTATTTACCAGCATGCGATAAATAAAGAAATGTGATTGCAAACCGTTCATTGGTACGTGAAATCTACCAAATTAAATTTTCATCACTTAAAAGTTCTGCAAATTAAAGATATTTGCGAAATAAAACCGCTAAAAAGTTACACGGACACGTTACACGAATACATATGAAAATAAAAAGGGCTCATTCTGACAGGTTGACCTAACACTTTCAGGTGCCTTGTCCTTTCTTCGTCATAGAGTAACTCTAGGATAGAGATGATAAAGTTCAGTAAACTGATAACAAATGGTGTCTATGCAGATTGTTTTGAGTTTCCAAGTGTTTCAATAAAGTTGGCCAGTGCTCCGTAACAATTGGTACAATTTTTTGCATATTTTTCCAAGTTTTTGGTGTCCTTCTGTGTTATTTGTAGCGGGACAACATTATTCTCAATGAACAATGAAGTTCAGAGTTCTGACTTTGTAAAGTTAAATATAGGGAGGTTATTTTCCAACTGTATTTTTTCATTGCATGAAATAAACACAATTAATCCAAATACAGATATAAGCTGGGGTGTAGCCTAGTGGGTAGGTGTTGGTCTACAATGCGAGGGTCGTAAGTTCAAATCCCGGTCGACGCATAATTCAAACACACTGCTTGCATTGATATACCTTGGCTACCTCAATCTACGGAAATGGAAAATTCGTAGATAGAGGGTTGTGCGAAAAGCTAGCAACCCTTCCGCAATAAATAATGAAAATGTTAACGAACCTGTAGGTCAGGTGGCCAAGACCCGATTTGGGCTATAGAAGAAGGTGAAGAAGATTTCAAATATTGTCCATTCTTATCGATGACCTTTCGTCATTTTTCTGGAAGAGCCTTGACTCCATCCTCGTAGAACTTCTGAGGTTTCTAGCCAAAAAATGTCGACAAGTGATTTTCGCTGTTGTAATTTGAATTAATTTTTTTCCCTGAAGAGACCGGAATAAATGATAGTCTAAAGGTATAAGTTCAGGGTTACAAGGTATATGAATTAAAACTTCCCAGCCAAGCTTCTCTGGGTCACTAAAGATGTGTGTGGCCTCGATGAAGATGACACCTCGGGATTTGGGCAGTTGTGGTCTTCATTCATCTCATTAGTTGCTAAGATTAGAGCTCGAAATCAATCGTTCGGCCTGGATGGAGCAGCTCATAGTAGATGATTGATTTGTAGTACCACCAGCAACAGACCATCATCTTCCTATTCGTCAATCCTGGCATAGTAACTGTTTCTGGTGCTTCCGATCGCTTCTTTCATGACCCTTTTCGCTGGTCATTGTCGTACGTGATCCATTTCTTATCGCCAGTGACCACTCGTTTTGCAAGTTCCCTGTTTTGAATCTGAATCAAGCAACTGATTACATGCACAAATTCAATCGAGTAAATTTTTCGCACTCAATTCATGCGGCATCCACTCATCGTGCTTTTTGACAAATACAGCTGCAATAATTCAAAACAGTTTTCTGAACAATGTTTAGCCCCGCACCATTTTTGTAAGTAGTCGCATGTGGATTTTCATGAACTTTTTGAAGAATTTCGCCGACTTTTTCCGTGATTGGAGTGCCAGAGCGAGGAGCAGCTTTGACATAAAAATTTCCAGAACGAAATCGCTTGAATCATTGTTGTACTACACGTATCGATAGAGCTTCGTCTCCATAAACTGCACAAATTTTTTTACGAGCCTGCGACGCATTCTTGCCTTTGTGGAAGTAAAACTTCAAAATGGAATTTCTTTGGAAGAGACTTTCATTTTCAAACTTGAATAATTGCGCAATTTCTCGCCAAAAAATGTTTTCTGAAATGTCACCTTTCTAGCGTGTATTTATTTTCTAAATTCTGTTTGGTATTACCACAGAAAATCGACTTTAAAGATATCTGAAAACCGCTTTTACTTCACTTGATTTGAATAATAATAAATGAAAAATGTAAGAAAATTCTTACGGATTCTCTGGTTTCGCTCATGGATAAGAGCGTCTCGAGGGCAATGTCAAAGTATTAATGAAAATAAATTTTCGGCTATTCTCTGAAGTCGGTGGGACCAGATAAAAGAATTCCTGCGATGCTACAGAATAGCCTGGACAGCATCGTTGTAAGGCTGGTTAATTCTTTCAAGCCCTGTCGTCTTCTACGATATGTGCCTTCGAAGTGGAAAGCATACCGAAAGCAAATACAGACTCAAGGCCAATAAGTTGATAACTTTCTTTCTAAAAATATCGTAAGCATCGCCGACCGCACTCCTTCCCAACACGCTTCAATGAAAGAGCGATCTGTGGAAACGCCACTGCACACAGTAATATAAGTTTTTTTTTCTTTTACAGAATGACCTGTGTTATAGGCAATTTCGGCATTTATGTGCAATGCACAAACATAGTCATTGTGGGAAGGAGTATGATTAGAAGGAGAGTGAGAACGTGGAGAAGCTGGCATATTTTTCAGTTGCACTGGCTGCTACTGACAAATATTTGCAGATGTTATGGGGAACTGAATCATAGAAAGCGAAGAGAAACCATCTACTGAGTATATAGACCTTCTTGAAGTGGAACTGTTTCACTTATTTTTTTTTTTTTTAAAGTCTATGGAACTCAAGGAGAACATTTTGAGTGCTTTTGTGGATGTATATATGCACTAATAGACGCGTTAATCGCACTGATGTAAATTCAATACTCACTGACTGAATGGATTCAAATCATGTAGGTGGGCAGGAAAATTGCTGCTACAATGGGAAACGCCTCTAGGACAAAACAAATGGATAGAGGAACACTACAAGGAGGGGTTTTGTATCCTTTACTTCGGCTGTTAGTCGTAAATGGTATCCTCTCACAGCTAAACGCTGCTAGTTATTGCACTGTCATCCAAATTAGTGGGAAATACTCTACAACTTTAGGCGAACTGCTGCAAAGTGCATTGACCCTTGTTACCAGTTGGTCTAATTCATGTGGATTGAAAATCAACCCTGATAAGACTACGCCAATACACTTCACTAGAAGACGACGTATGGAATAAAGGTTCTAACGTCCACACTATCGGACGCTATGCCGACAAAATTCAACTTTGAACACTCAATCATATGATACTCTAGATGAAATGGGAAACAGTTTAATGTACTGGAAAATATATCATCTCAAATTCTTTCGAATAATGAATAATGGCTTTTGTATGGGAGGTGGTAGAAGCAGAAAGGGTAGGTTTGTAATTTTTGAACACCAAATGTGGCATGCAAAATGTTTTGTGTTGAATTTAAAGTTCGTAGTTTCTACAATTTTCAAAGAAATTGGACTTAGTTTTCCTGAAATTAGGGCGTTTGTATGGGAGGTGGCAGAGGAAGTCTTAGATGATGTTGAAACTTTGTTTCAATTTAAAAATCGATAGCTCATATATTCAAAGGAGAAATGTTTTTCTTGAATTTATACGAGGGCGGTTCAAATATGATCGAGACGAACGCTGTAGATGGCGCGCCTGTAAGTTTTGAAGGTCGCGGCTTGAGTATGTGATAGCTGGGTCCCTTACGAATAGTGTGGCATAGTTTTCGTCGCGAACGCACGTTTCACGCGCGTGCTACGACCATGAGTGAATATCAAGTGCCGACCGCCATTGCGCAACGTATTGTCATTGGTTTTTTGGTGTGGGAAGGCGTTAAAAACACGGAAATTCTTCGGTGTTTGCGAAATCAGTTCGGTAGTGAGTGCCTGAGTAGGTCTGCTGTGTTTAAATGGACCAAAGCGTTCAAAGATGGCCGCGAAACCGTCGAGAATGAGTCGACCGCGAACCAGCATCACACCAGACAACATTCGCCACGTAGAACAACTCATTTTGGAGGACTGTAGGGTGAATGTTCGAAACATTTCGGCTGAAGTCGGCATTAGTATTGGTAGTGTAGAGTCTATCATCCACGAACACCTTCAATATCGCAAAATAACGACGCGATGGGCTCCCAAACTGTTGAACTTCGAGCAAAAATTCATGCGGTTGGAAGTTTGTCGCCGCTTGCTGACGCGATACGAAGCGGAGGGGGATGTTTTTTTGACGCGAATCTTCACTACAGACGAGACATGGGTACACTATTACACTCCCGAACGCAAGGTGTCGTCTAAAGAGTGGAGGAAGAAGGAGGAAGGGGCGCCAGTCAAAGCGAAGACAACCAGGTCCGCGGGTAAGGTTATGTGTACTGTATTCTGGGACCGGCGGGGAGTGCTGTACGTTGCCTTCCTGCGCACACAACGTTCCATCAATGCTGCATACTACTCTAACCTTCTGAAAACACACGTGAAACCCGCTTATCGCTCGAAACGGTGGAGCATTCCAGCGCGAAGTGCTATTTTTCTCCAGGTTAACTCGCGCCCTCATACCGCGCGTCTCACGCTCGATACAATATTAGAATTGGGGTGGGAGGTACTAGAACACCCCCCCTACAGTACGGATTTATCACCCTGCGACTACCACATGTTTGAACCACTGAAAGAAGCCCTCGGAGGTGAAAGATTCAACACCGACGTCGAGGTAGAGGAGTTTGTGCGCACATGGCTGTCCAAGTTGCCCAAGGAATTCTTCGATACCGGCATCAAAAAACTTCCGGAGGGGTGGCAAAAATGTATAACTAGTGAGGGGAATTACCTAGAAAAACTGTAAATTTTTGTAAATATTTTCGATAATAAATAAATGTGTCAGAGCGTTTGTCGCGATCATATTTCAGCCGCCCTCGTAATATAGGTATTGGTATGAGAGGGGGTAGAAGGAGTGAAGCTGATAATATTTTTTTTTGCGCTTATTACAATTATTAAAGGACAATTTTTGTCAAAATTTTAAGTTTGAACTTTTTCTAGACTAGAAGGAGCATGGATCAAATCAAAATTTTTCGTTGTCATTGATATTTTTATTATTAAATTTTCCATAAAACGTCAAGTCGATAGTTTTGGCAGTTTCGAAGAAAATTAGTTTAACACGCATCCGTCGGTTACTTTTCCAATCAAAACAGTCGTTGATTTAGATTTTACACATGATTTAAATTCCATAAAAAATATCGAAAAATTTATGGAGAAGATGTTTTTGAAATAATGCCAAAATTCTACTCAAGTTCATGCACAATTAACGTTTCTACAAAACTTTAAATTTTTTGTGTTTGTGTAGAAAGTACACAAACGACGGATGAGTGTTAATTGAAATTTCAAAATTTCGTGATATTTATGTGACACCACGAAGATGCTATGGGGTAGGGTTGATAGAGGAAAATCAATAAAAATATTGAGACTCGACAGAAACTCCCTACGGACACTAGTAGACTTAGTCACGGACCACTGTCTTCGTGGGAAACACGCTCGAAGAGTTCGCCTTACAAACGAGGATATTTGCAAAGGCTGCTCCGAAAAATTCGAAGAGTAATTCTCGGAGTACTTTTTCACCGAGCTGAATGGTTTCCGGTCCCTTGAACCGATGAAGCTCATTAGTTTCACTAGTTGAGCGGGCAAGCTAAATTATATGAAGGTCCACATGGTAAAAACACGGAGGGGTACAATGGGCCCACTGGTGTCCAACCCCTCCACGAATCTAACCTAATCTTCGGCTATTTGCAGAGAGAAATAACACGCATAGAAAAGGCGGAGACTATAGTAAATCGATAAATAAAAACGTCAATTCCATAATACTGAATAATTAAATCTCGTCTGTGGCTATGAAAATGTAAACATAAAAAAAATGACGAAAAGAAAAAAAAATTAATTTAACCGACGATTCAGTTCGTTGTTTCGAACTGAAGCATCAAAACCTGTTCATTTGCCGAGCTCTCAACACCATCCATTCTCGCTACATATTGCGTTGCAATCCTTCCTTCGATAATTCCGATGACACACAAGGATGACTACGAGTTATGTTCGTGGCTCCTTCTCCTCATCCAAAAATCACAACTATAGCGTCCTTCTCTGATTGTCATCTTCCTCTTCGACACATCCTTCCTCACATGTAAATCAGGACAGCGTAGCAAAGCGAGCCAGTTTCTTTCGCGCGCTCACACTCAATACACAATAACTGAGAATTTAAAGAAGAGTTGCGATTATTCAAACCTTTCTTCAGGATTTTGTGCAATTCCAAGTTCTCCGGTTCGTAGTTTTCTGCTGATTTCTTCGATTTGTAGTTGAACTGTAAAAAGATTGGGTTAAATCGAGGCAAGCCCCGATATTAGACATCATTGTTTTTAGCAAAAGCCACAAGAAAAAAAAATTATGAAAAAAATTTAAAAATTATATTTTTTTTTTTTAAAACAAATTAAATATAAACCACGCAAATTAAATGAAATTCATTTCGGGAAAAAAAACTTTAAGCGTGATGAGTACCATTTTCTTTTGCTTTTTTTTATTTTTTTAATCTTTTACTTACTTCACCTTTGTAACGAAAAATAATTAAATAAAAAAAAAATAAAAATCGATTTAGGCCCTGTTTTTTACGCTCTTTGGCTTTTTGTTCAGTTACTTATTTTGTTTTAGAATTGTTTTTTTGTTTTTGTTTTTTAACTTGCATCCTAGTTTTAAAAGTGATTCTTTTGTTTTGCATATTTTTTGTTTGTTTTTTACAACTAGTGAATAAAAAAAACGGAAAAAATTAATTAATTTTTTTTGTTTTTTATTCTTTCTTAAAAAACCCTGCAAATTTGTAATTTGATTTTTATATAAGAATTATAACTCTGAGAATGATTAAAATTGGGAAGGAGAAAAATGTGTTTTGATTAGAAAATCTGCAAGAAATTTATTTGATTTGATTGTTTTCGATTAATTATTATTATTATTATTATTTTAGATTTATTCATTAAGTATTTTCCTAAGGAAGTAATTTGATTAGAGTAAGAAATGAAGGAAAAATAAATAAATTATGTAATTAACGCTTTCACCTTTTCGTTTTTTTTTTGTTTGTTTTTCTGTTATCGATATTTCAAATTATAAAATATTTATGATAAAAAAGTTTGCTAATTCTAATTACAAAAAAATTCTGCGTTTCGAGTTAAGAAACGCAGACAAGAGTTAAAGTGTATGATTGAAATTTTAATACTTTACCTAAGTAGGCCTCCTGTTGAGTTGGATCGAGCGTTGACGGGAGAATTGTAGGCATGCCAGGGATGAAAGTTTTATCGTTTTCACTACCACCCCATCGGGATTTCTTCTTTCGTTTGCGATCATTGTCGACTGAAATATTAGAGTTAAATTAGATTAGTTAAAAAAATAGAATTTATAAAAAACAAATGATGGACGATTTTCGGAAGAAGGAATTGTTTTTTTTATCGAAGGATTTCGTATTTCGAAATTTGTACTAGGAAATAAATTAAAAAAATCTTAGCACAGACCGAAAGTGTGAAATCCAGAAAGCTTTTCTTTCAAGTCGTGAGGATGTTTAAATCGAGTGAAGCTTCAATAAAGTCGAGTTTTTGCGTCGATTCATAACATCATTTCACACCCGAGACAATGGACTAAAAGGGGAGAATTGGCTTTAAAGAAGGTGAAGATAGCTCCATCTGCAGACAGGGTTCTGGCGTCAGTTTTTTTGAGATCATTATCTTTAGAAAGGAAAAACAATCAACCACAACTTATTGCAGCGTTTGAGCGATGAAATCAAGAAAAAACGGCCACATTTGACGAAAAAGGAAGTTTTGTTTCATCAAGACAATGCGCCAGTGCCCAAAAATCGTGCTTCCTTACGCACTCTATTCGCCAGATTTAGCCCCCTCGGATTATTTTCTGTTTCCAAACTTGAAAAAATGGCTCGGTGATAAAAGATTTGCCGACAATGAGGAGGTGGAGTCTGCGGTTGATGACTATTTTTGGGGAGCTCTTGCTCTTCTCACTATAAACAGGGTATCGAAGCTACTGAACGCTGGAAAAAGTGTAGCTAAAAGGAACCAACCTCAAGCTAGTTGAACTACGATTATATACAACTTCACACCGGTACATCAAACTCAGTTCAATAAACTACTGAGTGGCAATATGCAATTGGGATAAATCAAGTTAGCATATTCATTAATTTTAGGGCACATAAACATATATATATAATAAAAAATTTTTTAGTCGAACATCAAATTAGGTGATTTAAAAGACCGTTTTGTTAAATCATCGAAAGATATTAATTTTAATGCTTCTAGATGCTGTTTTAAATCTTCCAACACAAAACACGTTGACGGAGAAATATACGGATAAACTAATCGATAATCAATACCGAGCCATATTAGACGCCGACTCCGAGTTAAACCTCATTACTGAGAGACTGTACAAAAAATTGGGAGTCAGACATTGCGACTGAAGAACTGAAGATAGTAGGCATTGGCGGTGTCAACATCAATACTCAAAGAGGAGTGAGCTGTACGATTCAATCTACCACATCGGCATTTTCAAGCAGAATCGAGGCAGTCATTTTTCCGAAAATCACTTCAAATCAACCAGATCAGTACATAGACACAACCAACTGGTCAATTCCAAAAAACATCCAGTTAGCTGACTCAAAGTTCAATGAACCGAGCAAAGTGGATCTTGGTATTGGAATGCAGAATTATTCAGCAATTTATTATTTGTTGGTCAAATCAAACTGGGACCAAATCAACCAACGTTACAAAATATTGTACGATCTTTAGATGGATCATATTAGGAAAGGCATCAACAACTTTATCCAGCCAAGAAGCAGTTGGAAGCCCAAATGCAGCGTTTTTGGGAAATCGAAGAAACAGGCAAGCCAGTAAGATTTCTCACCTCTTCAGAGCAACAATGTGAAGAACACTTCAAGAAATCAACATCACGGACAAGATGTGGACGATACATAGTGAGGCTACCTTTTACACAGCGACACTTCCAGGACAGTCTAAGGATATCGCTGTTAAGCGATTCTTGAACATAGAAAAATCACTTGAAAGCAACAGCAACCTGAAAAAACAATATTGCGAATTTCTTCAAGAATTCAGAAGCCTAGGTCACATGGAACCAATTAAATTCGTCGACTACTGTAAACCGCATCAATGGAAATATATCAACACCAAGCAAAATCCAGCAAATATCGTATCAAGAGGGATAACTCCAGAGAAACTTTGTATATCAAGCTTGTGTTTCATCGGTCCTCAATTTTTAGACCTCAATCCCTCAAAACCCGCCAGAATCAACTTCCCAGAGCATTTTCAAAACTACATTAATTTCAGCACTTAAGGAGAGACACGTGGGTAGCGTGGTAGTCTACAATGCGAAGATCGTGAGTTCAAATCCCGGTCGACGCTTAATTCCAGCGCACTACCTGCGTGGGTATATCTGGGCCACCTCAATATACGAAAATTAAAATTTCTAGATAGAGGATTGTGCAAAGAGCTAACAACCCTTTCACAATATAGAAATAAAATGTTACTGAACCTGAAGGTTAGGAGGCCAAGGCTCGATTTGGACTGTAGTGCCATTTAAGGAGGGGAAGGAGACACATGTCTGCGATCAAATCAACCACAGAAAATTTTTTCGGTTCCTGCAAAACATAGTGGGCTACATTTTACTCGTCATAATTTAAGTCAAGGAACAAATTCAATTGAGCTTACTCCAAAGGAACAACAGAATGCAATAACCATTATTATCAAACACATGCAACAAGAAGCTTTTCACAACACACTAAAGGAATTAAAGCATACCGGTACAATTCACCGCAACAACTTCATCTTAGGACTTAGTCCATTTGTAGATAGTGATGGAATAATTCGAGTCGGCGTCAGATTACAGAAATCTGGGCTTCCATATGACGCAAGGCATCCAAGAGACTATTACCATCACCACATCTATTGAATAAATTATGTAACGGAAACTCGGCTGAGGGCCTCATTCCCGTACAGATTTTATTTAATGGGGCTCCTCCGGGTCGGGCAGCACCTGTTGCCGGCTGCTCAGGAGGGCGGGCGTGGAAATTTTGCCCAGAGGAGCCGCCATCCTTGAAGGGTGCTGAGAAAATGAAAATAATAATAGCAAAATATGGAAGAAAAAAATCATGATAGGCGGTGGCGAAAATGCGGGTCGGCAAGGACGTTCTCAGGGCCTCCGATTAGCTTAAGCTAATTTCATGATGGCATTAACGTACCACCTCGAGCTGTGCACAATATGGATAACAAAAAAAAATATTTTTTTTTATATATTTATGTTTTTTTAATTAAAAATCTTTTTTTCTTTAAGACCTGGTTTTTATATGTATGTACATAATTGATGGGCAGGAATATAACAATATGGGAATAAAAAAAATTTTCTGGTACCTTTCTTTTGTGTTGGGGCCCGTATGGTGATGGTGTTCCTTTTTTTTTCGTTTGCCGATGTCGATGCCTCGTGTTTTCCAATTTTTGTGATGTTGAATCAGTTTCGTTTTTGAATCACTGAATTTTTACTTTTTGTCAATGGTTTGCGTTGTAAAAAAAAATCAATCACAGTCGATCGACGGCCATTGACCGCTTTTGTTCTCGAGCAGGAACAAAAAAAAAGGGCCAGAAAGCGCAAAAACTAAGATTCGGACTCGACCACTCTCGTCGAGAGGTTGCACCAGAAGACAAAGTTGATCAAAAAAATATTTTTTTCTCAGGCGGTAGTACGTCGGTATTGCAGTTTTTTTTTGAAGTACATTCAATGCACTTTTATAAATTTTTGTTTTGTTACACAATTTTGTTCATTTATTTACTTTTTTTTTAAAATTTTTTTTTTTTTATAATTTTGATTTTACTTATTACGAACATTTGATTTATTTATTTATTTTTTTGACAGAACTTCAGAAACCAGCAGGAGGTGGTGCGTAATTTGTAATAATTACTCATGATACAATTGCATCAACAAAACCTACACGTTGGTCCTCAAGCACTTCTCGCTATAACCAGACAACAATTCTGGCCTCTACAAGGAAAGCAACTAGCTAAGACAATTGATCAAAATTGAATGAGATGTCTCAAGTGTAAACCAAAATTTCTCATTCCAAGGATGGGAAATCTACCAGCTGAACGGGTACAACCTGCTAGACTTTTTATCAACGTAGGAATTGACTTTTTTGGGCCAATTCATATACATTACAAAATAAGAGGAAAAAGGTCAACAAGGCCTATGTAGCAGTATTTGTATGTTTTGCAACAAAAGCAACACATTTACTTTATTATTTTAATAATCGTCGGCCGAATCTTTTTTTGAAATGGTTATATCTTCGAAACTACTTACCATACAAATGTTTGGTTTCGTGAATGTAAAATGCACCGAATCCTATGAAAATTCCCATAGTCCCTTATTTTGGGACAATTAAGATGGCGTATAGATCCACCAGAATCAGCTTAGAAATAGGCTTATTATTGTAAGGGGAAGGGTCGGGGGAAACACTTAAGAATTAATATCTCAACTATCTCTTAAGCTATGTAATTGAAATTTAAAACATATACTAAGCTATACTAGCGAAATACAAAAAAAAATATAAAATTTGGTCATAATAGTAGTGGGGTGAAATGGGGAGCATTTGAAAAATGGTGCACTTTTCAAAATTAGAAATCATTATATCTCAAAATTGAGTACAGATATCGAATTGAAAATTCGTCAGATTATAGAACTACATAATTTATAATTTTGATAAAAATTTTAAGTTAGAGGGTGTAAAGGGAGGGAGGTGGTAAGCAAAAATGTCGAAAATTTTGAGTGAATTTTTTAAGACTCTGCTCAAAGATAGAAACTTTAAATTTTGCATGTGAATACATCTATTTGATATACATAGAAAAAAAATAATAATTTGATCCACAATTGTTATGAACCGACCACCCCGGTCTAATGGGCACAAGCTGTTTCATGTGCAACGAAAAAAACACGAAAACTGAAAATTTGTGGATGTAATTTTAGGGTAGAAACTTGAAAATTTGGGAAATACATTTAAAAAAAAATCCCTAAAAGTATAAAATATTAACTGGTCGAATACCTTCAAAACTTCTACCCCCTCCCATACAAAATTATTTTTTCGACCATTTTTAAGAAATTAATTATCACCTAACTTTTAAAAGCTATCCATTTGAAATTTTGCACAAGAACTTATAAAAATTTTTGCAAAGAAATTATTTTAAAAGTTTCAAAATCACACTTGCCCTTCTACCCCCTCCCATACAAAAGTATGATTTCGACCAATTTCATTAAATCAACTAATAACCAACAAATTAAAAGCTACGAACTTGAAATTTTGTACGAGCAGCTTACAAGAGAAAGGAAATAAAATTGCGTCACAAATTTTGCAATTCCCCTACCTCTTCTACCCCCTCCCGTACAAAATTATTTTTTCGAGCATTTTTAAGAAATCAGTTATCAGCTAACTCTTAAAAGCTATCCATTTCAAATTTTGCCTAAAAACTTATAAAAATAATTGAAATGAAATTCCTTTAAAAGTTTTGAAATCGCGTTTGCCCTTCTACCCCCTCCCATACAAAAGTATCATTTCTACCTATTTCATTGAATCAACTAATAAACATTAAATTAAAAGCTACGAACTTGAAATTTTGTACAAGCACACTACAAGAGAAAGGGAATAAAATTGCGTCACAAATTTTACGATTCCCCTACCTCCTCTACTCCTTCCCATACAAATGTTTGGTTTCGTGAATGTAAAATGCACCGAATCCTATGAAAATTCTATGCAACTTCGTCTATGAAACACATTCTATACAGAGGATATTGGACGCGATTCAAGCAATTAATTAAAAAGCTATTAACATCCACCCACCCTTACCCCTCCTCCTCCCCTCATAAAAACCCAAACTTGCAGAAATGAATGAAATATTGTTAAATTGACAACAGCCCTGCCCAAGAACTCCCTTTCACTTAGCCTTCCCTAACCACTCTAACCTGCATATTGACTTTCCACACATCCGCAACTTGTCCCAAGAATAATAAAGTTTCGCCCGACTTGTTGGCAGTTTATTTGAAATTGTATGCGTTTTGACAACTCAGGCATTTTTAGGAGCACTCGAGCGATTTATTGGAAGGAGAGGCTATCCGACAAAAATCTTTTGCGACAATGCAACGAGTTTCATGGGAGCAAGAGCAGAATTACAAGAGTTCCATGAGTTATTTTTTTTTGTTACTTCTGGGACGTAATAGTAAAGAGTTGTTCAGATTACAAAAACGGTGCACATTTATTATGTGCAGACAGTTTTTGTCGTCGTTTTATTTACAATTTTCGCCATTTTAGCATGTGTGAGGGAAGTATTTTGTAGTATTAAGCAACGTTTTTTACCTCCCTATAACAGGACGAGGACCATAAAATGAAATGCAGTAAAACCCTTAGATTTATCGAAACTGCAGAAGATATCTTCTTCGAACTACAGATTTATAAATTTGAGCTATTTTCTTCTCTAGACAATAACTTTTTTTCAGATTAGTTAAGCTAACCGCTCCGAATCGCGATCAATTGTATAACGTTGAAGCAGCTTAACTGGATTAATTTTGTTTTGCTTCATATTTTACTGATATTAATATTTAAAAAAAATTATTCGTGAAGCTAAGCTAAAATCGTACGTTCAGAGATAAGCTAGATGAGCTCAGCCATTTTCTATAAAACAAAAGAGTGCAAAGATAACTAGAATTGGTGGGCAAGATAAAAAGTCTCCAGTGGGACTGTTCTAAATCTAAATTTTCCTTGATTACGTGTGTTTGTCTATACATGAGCGTTCAGACTTAGAGTCAAATGTTCGATCGTTGCATTCTAAATGCAAACAGGCAGAGCTGAAAATAAATGTACGTATGACCAAGATGTGGACGGTGGCGCAAGATTTTTGTGACCTCGGAAGCATATTCAGCATAGACGGCGGAGCAGAAAAGGATATTGAGGATCGTATAAGTAATGCTCATCAGGCCATCGGTATTCTTTACCTTTTGTGGAGGCTTAAAGAGATCTCCCTTCGCACGAAATTGACGCATTCGTCACATCCGTGTTGTTATATGTTTGTACTACGTGGAAAGTGACCGGCTAACTAAGACACTGCAAACTTTCGTGAATCAATGCCTCAGACGCATTCTAGGAATATTCTGGCCAGAAATGTTCTCCAACGACGGACTTTGGAGTAAAACTGGACAGACTAAAATATGCATTGAGCTTTAAAGGCGGAACTGGCAGTGAATCGGTCACACTTTGAGGAAACCAAAGCGAAACATCGCCAAACATGCTCTGGATTATAATCCTCAAGGAAGATGTTAGGTTGGTCGACCATGTAACACAAAAAGCGAGCAGTTGAGCAGGAGGCCAGAGGAATAAACAAGTCCTGGCAACAGCTTAAGGCCGAAACTCAAGATCGCGCCTTGTGGAAGAGAGTTGTTTCTGTCCTATGCTCCTATAGGGGATCTTAACAGGAATTTGATTGATTGATTGACCTCCCTCCCTTTACAGCCCCTCAACTTAAAAATTTTACTAAAATTATAGGTCATATATATAATTCTACAATTCTACAAAGTTTTATCTTAACATCTGCTGAATTTTGAAAATGCTCCCAATTTCTGCCCACTACAATTATGTCCAAATTTTAAATTATTTTCATATTTCGCTAGTATAACTTAATATGTGTCCCAAGTGGGAGGGAGAAGTGTGCATGAGACACCTGACGCAGTTTTTGATAATTTTTTTACTTGACTTTTCATATCTGACAACCAGTAATGGATTTTAATTTTGTTGCAAGTTTTTTCGACACCTAGGTGGCTATTTCTCTCGTGGGTCAACTGTATTAGGTTAGGTTTGTGAAGGGGTTGCACGTAGTGGGCCCATTGTACGCCTAATTTTTACAATTTCGAGTTAAATGTCATTCAGCCAGCCTGCTATACCGATGAAACTAATAAGCTTCATAGGTTCAAGGGACCGGACATCATACCTAGTCAAGTCATAAATATTGGTACACAACTAAACGCATTCATTACGAATGCAATATTGGGCGCATCCATTTCGTCTTGACTGCGATTTGACAGTTGACATTTCTGCTTCATTGCCACGGAAAAAGTTTTTGGCATCAATTGTTTACAATCATGGAATTGGGCGACATCAAAAATCGTATTGTTGTACTTGGCCTACTAAAATGCAACATGGAAAAACGAGACATCTTTCGGACGTTGCGACCGCTTGGAATCACTCGCAATTTTGTGTATCGTGCTGTGAAGTTGTTTGAGGATACTGGTGGAGTACGAGAACGTCAAAGATCCGGCCGTCCGCGCACTGTGAGAACTCTGAAAGCGATGAAAGACGTGAAGAAACGAATCGACCGAAAACCGCTGCGAAAACAGAAAATCTTGTCGCGGAAAATGCAAATTACGAAAAAATCCATGTCTCGCATTATCGAAGAAGATTTGGGACTCAGCACGTACAAGCGACACACTGGACACCCGCTCACGGCCGTCTTGAAGGAAAAACGCAAGCGAAAATCGAAAGCGTTACGCAGCCGGTACGCGAAGAAGGCTCACAGACAAATTCTGTTTACTGACGAGAAAATCTTCACCGTAGAAGAATCGTTCAATAAACGGAGCGACCGTGTGTATGCTCGGTCATCCAGAGAAGCATCCCAACTCATCTCGAGGGTCCAAAGAGGCCACCATCCCGCGTCTGTAATGGTATGGTGGGGAGTGAGCTACGATGACGTTACCAAGCTTCATTTTTGCGAGAAAGGAGTGAAAACATCGGCCAAAGTATATCAATCGGCCGTCTTGAAACCCATTGTGAAGCCTCTCAACCAATCAATATTCGCCAACAAGCCGTAGAGCAATACTCTGCTCCAGCTCACAAGGCAAAAACGACTCAACTGTGGCTTAAAAACAACGTTCCGGACTTCATATCAACGGATGATTGGCCAGCTGGTAGTCCGTTGGATTACAAGTTGTGGTCCATATTAGAGGGCATGGCTTGCTCTACTCGACACCCAAATATTGAGTCGTTGAAGCGAGCCCTTGTCCGTGTAGTCGACAATTTCCCCATGCTTGAAGTGCGTCTCGTGATCGATGAGTGGGCAGATCGTCTCAAGTCGTGCTGGAAGGCAAATGGAAGTGATTTCGAATAAATTGTTCTAAGATTTGTAGCCATTAAATGACCCAATAAAAAGAAAAAAAATGTTTTGAAAAATATTAATTCGTTTTCATTTGGCGTCGATTTTTCTGTGTACCAATATTTATGACTTGACTAGGTACAGCCCGGTGAAGAAATACTTTCCGAGAATTTGTCTTTGGATTATTCGAAGGCATGGGTAATGGTAGAGGAAGTCCTCTATAGTCTCATCCTCCTCACCGAAGCTCTTGTAAATGTGCTCGGTTGAAAGGCGAAGTCTTCGAGCGTGTTTCCTAAAAAGACACCGGCCCGTGACTTATTTTACCAGTATCCGTAGGGAGTTTCTGTCGAGTCTCAATAGCTTTATTGATTTCCCTCTTATCAAGCCTTCCCATAGCATCTTCGTAGTGGTAAACAAGTCGCTCTATAACCATTTAAGATGTTCCCTTCCCCACACTTTGTTGGCGTTAATTATCTTAATAACTCTTAAGGCAATGCCAAGATTATCCGTTTCCTCAACAGTAGCAACCGCAGATCCGTTTATTGGCCAGCCTGTCCGCCATTTCGTTTCCAGGTATATCTCGATGCCGCGGAACCCAACCAAGTCGCAAAGTAATTACTTTTTTGCTTTTGAATTTGAACTTTTAACTCCTTTCTTTCTGGAGCAATGTAAAAATTATTAGAGACGTGAAATCGAACCATCGTAATAAACGCACCTATTAGAACAATCGAGACCAACTTTTTTTTATTTTGGAGAACCGAATAACGGTCGCCTAAAACTTGTGCCACTATAGAAGACAAATCTAGAGCACAATAAAGCAGAAAACCCACAACGTGAGATGGAAATAATTCCGTCTTTTACGGCTTAGGCTAAGCGAAATTTAAGGCGTGCTATTTGCTACTTCACAATAATCTCCAACTCAGATAGATGTGTCACGTAGATTTCCATCCCGAGTAGCGAAGTCTGAAACGAGTCAAACACTCAAAACTGTACACCAGGAGCAGCATTCAGGCTTCACACCTTTTTCTTTTATAGGCGATTTCTTCTGCTATGTTTATGAAAGGTCTTAATGTCTTTGAAGCAAAAAATTTGTTTTTAAGGAACAGGAGAATGATAAAGCAATTGTGCGGAAAGCAGGAAACTCAATTTACAACCAGAACATTTTGCCTGGGTTAACGCAGTCCGCACACACGAGATGCTCCAAAATCAGAAGTTGAATTGGGGATCACGAACAGTAGAAATGCATTGAAAATTTAGCGAACTGAATCGCTTCAAATATGAAGAACAGAAATAAAAAAGAAAATTGCGTGTACTTACAGTCCGATTCGGATGGCCCGTTGCTGTACGAGTCGTTGCTGTTGGTGCAGTTGAAGAGCGACGCGAAATTCTTCGGAACCGTAGCACTGCTATTCACCACTTCCATAATCGCCTGCGTAATATCGAGCTTATTCTCCCGCGACGAATCGTTCTCCCGACGATGGAACCGATCGCGATCCCTGTCGCGGTCTCGATCTCTATTATCCCTACTATCCCTGTCGCGATCTCGTTCGCGGTCCCGATCCCGTCGTCGATCGCGGTCCCTATTCCGGATATCGTGACTCTTGCTGCGACTCCGCGATCCGGAACGGCGCTTGCTTCGACTTTTGCTACGCCGACGACGATCGTAGTCGCGATTGCGATCCCATTCACGCGACCGACTTCGACCTCCGCGCCCGCGCTCTCGATCCCGGTCGTTCCGACCATCCGGGCTTTTCCTATCGCGGCTTTTATCTCTGCAATCCGTAGAGAATTAGTTTCAAAAATTAACATTTTTCCTTCTCCCGGCTTCCTTTCACTTACCTACGGCGACGATCTTTGTCCTTGTCGCGATTATTCTTTTCACGGTCCCGGGATCGTGATCGAGCCTTATCCCGATCCTTGTCGCGTTCACGATCACGTTCCTTATGCTTTCCGCTCATTTTCACTGTCGAACTTTCAATGATAATCGATAAAAATCTTACGAAATTATTTGGCAATGTTGGAACTGAGCCGTGGAAAAAATCAAAATGGCGGGTGATTAATTCGTTTATCGAACGTCGTAAAATTGCTGAAACGATTTCTTGCAGTGAGGTGCGTTCAATGGCGGTTTGTTTACGTCTATTTTTCGCCGGATTTTGGTTAAATAAGAAGTTTACGAGAAAGTTATGATTTTTAGATTATTTTCTGAAAAATTTTACTACTCTAAAATCTTTTTTGCTGCGAATAAAACCGGCTTCATAAAATAAACATTGCGAAATTCTAGCAGTTCGCCGCTGTCAAAGTAATGTCAAACCATCAAATCGCACGTGTGTTTTGACACTTTTCGATTCTTCAAAGTGGTTAGATAAATTTTGTTTTAGAAGTTTAACTTCGCCGCGATTGTGTTGAATTTTATTCTCATGTTCTAAGGTTTGTGCATCCTAATCTACGCTCATCATGGGAAAAGCGAAGAAAAGCAATCGGCAGAATGCCGACGCACTGAACCACAAGAAAACGGCTGTCAAAGAGAAAAAGTTGAATCCGTTCGAGGTTCACGTGAATAAGGAAAAGTTTACGATAATCGGAAGGAAATGTAAGCATGATCGTGGATTGCCGGGCGTGTCGCGAGCCAAAGCACAACAAAAGCGGAAGGCCACGCTCGGTCTGGAGTACCGCGAGAAACACAAGACCAATAAATTTAAGGACAATCGAATCGGACATGGCGCCAACAATTACACCGACGAGCTAGCCAGTGCCCGATTTATGGCCGAGAAATTGACGCAGCTTAAAGTGAACAAGAAGAATCTGTTTAATTTAAATGACGATGAAGTCCTGACGCATCGCGGCCAAACGCTCGAGGAAATCGAACAATTTCGTGAGCCGGAAAGCGAAGGATCGGAGGATGAAGGATTGGATGGTGAGTAGCAACTCAGTTTTGTTTTAATGGTTGGATAATGGTTCCTTCACCCAACTATTTATTTATTTAATCGATGGCTGCCATTCTTAAGCTCACTCGAGTCCTTGGGATCATTTAGTGCGACTGGTTAGACTTGCGTTTAGTATGGGATAGCGTGCTGGTCTACAATGCGAAGGTTACGAGTAGAAATGGCAAAATCTGCTCTTTTCCAATCGCAGTCATCAACTGCGATAGGGCACCTCTTATCAAACGGAAGAACATATAAAATTGAAATGAAATCAAATTCGAAAAATTCAAACTATTTATTTACATGTTAGTTAAAATAACACAACACAATAAAAAAAAACAGACAAAACCGTAATTTACTGCGAAATCCTGCAGCTAACAATTAGGCAGACCCAATCTCATGCTCAGTACCACCAGCTCAGTGCGCATAGTGAACATTTCCCCCAATTCTCCCTCGGAATGAAAAGGTTTTTTTTTTACTATCCAAAGTACGAAAAAATGATTGACCGGAATCGAGTCAGAATGGCAAAAATGTCAATCGCATCGCATGTGCACAAACCAAATAAAAAAAACACCCGGTCATAGAAAACCGAACCAAAAAGGTCTATTGTTCTCTTTTTTTTACTCGAAGCTCTTATCGACACAGTGAACTGCAACATAAATCAGCGGAAGTTGCAATAGCCGCAAATCACATGTCCCACCTCACCGCGATGAGATCGAAACTCTGAACAAAGGCCGCCAAACAAATCGCCGCTTACCCAGCAAAGCGCACCATTGACCTCTTCGTACGTCTCACCTCACCGATCAGATCATAAAACCCACCACTTTGATCTCAAAGTTTGCTAAGCAAATCGTAGTCGCACTTCACTTATGACTTATTCATTCATTACTATAATTCCTCAGTGCAAAAGCAAGAGCACGAGCAGTATGTAGATGGTGCAGATATCACCAAAGACTATCAACTAAGTTTGGGATAGCTTATATTATTGATAGTTTTTGATATCACTGAGCTGAGTAGTGAACAGTTTGCAGATATCGCTGAGCGCGAGCGATATAAAAGATACGAAGAAAGACAATAGAATATATCAGATGCCCCAAGCGGCAATCGAGCAACGAAAGATGTTCCATATGACCGACGTTCAGCGCTGGGGCTGGGTGAAGTGCGACTGCGATTTGCTTAGTGAGCTTCTGATCGATGGGTTTTGTGATCTGACCGGTGAGGTGGGACGTGCGAAGTGGTCAATGGTGCGCTTTGCTGGGTAATCGGCGATTTGTTTGGTGGGCTTTGTTTTGAATTTCAATCTTGTCGGGATGAGATGGGACATGTGAGTTGCAGCTAATACAATGTGCAAGCAAACACACATCAGCAGCATTATTTTGCAGTCCACTTTGTCGATAAGAGCTTTACGTTCTTCATGATGAAATTGCTTGTGTGTGTAATATCGCTTGAAAAAAAGAAAACAATAGACCCTTTTGGTTTGGTTTTCAATGACCGGGTGTTTTTTTATTTGGTTTGTGTACATGTGATTGGTAAACGGCGATTTGTTTGGCGAGCTTTATTTTGAGCTACGATTTCGTCGGGGTTACGAGGGGTGTGTAAGTTGCGCGATTAATGTGCGCGTGTGAACAATAACTCTGAGATTTGTAGCGATGATCATTGCGGCAATTTTATTGGCGATAGACCGTAAGCAGTATGCATTTGCTCTGCTCTTCTAATCGCAGTTCTTTGCTCTTTTAAAATAGCAGTGAAAAAATCGAAGTCTAGTCATGAGTTCAAGTCCCGGTCGACGTATAATTCCAGCACACTGCTTGCGTGGGTATACCTTGGCCATCCCAATCTGCGAAAAAAAAAAAACATCGTTTTGCGAAGGGCAAGCAACCCTCCCACAATAACAAATAAATGTTAAAGAGGCCAAAGTCCGATTTGAGTTTTAGTGCCATTGAAGAAGAAGTTAGATTATGATAACGACTCCGTTTAAAGGTTGTTGAGAGAGTTGTTGCTGCAACAGATCTAGAAGAATGAAAAAATAAAAAATCTTTAGAGATATTGGGACAGTTGCTAAGGCTGAGTGATATCCTCTACATTGGCTCTTCGGGAAGAATTTCTTATGATGTCTGGATGTTTCCCAATTTAAGCCCAGGAAATAGGTTGATATTTTCCAAACTTCGCAACGCTCGCTATGTTGGTTGTTCCTTGTGACGTTCGAATAAACTTTGGGTTGGGGTTGGTACACATTATCGTCGCATTTGTGCTTCATTAGCAGCTTTGTCGGCGGCTTCATTGGGATCGGACTTGTACCCACATGATTGTAATGCTACCGGATGTCATGAAGAGATATTTCCTAATTAATTTGGCCTGTTTTGTGAAATTGTTTCCTTATTTAGCATGGTGTTACGCTTTTTTTGTAACGACGCTGGAAAAGGAAAAAAAAACCATTAACTTTTTGAACGCCAACATGCAACCTTGAAGTACGTAACGCTACCACTTCGCGAGATAGTTTCCACGTCACCGCACCTTCGTCTTGTAGCCTGTCTAGTGGTACGACGTAACGTACAGTATAATCGCTGTAACGAGAAAGGGACATTAAAATTTATGTTAGACAATATGAGGCTTGGCAACGACGTACGACGCACCAACAACATCGGCGACAAATAAATAAATGGTCGGAACACAAACCCGAGACGCAAACCACGAGGGATGTTCAAGATTCTCGACCGCGCAATAACTTATCGGCAACCAAAAGCGAGAAAGATGAGCGTTCCACCCCTGCACGAATTAAGCCAAAGTTGGGGGAAATTACTAAAACAGATACTAACAAAAAGAACAGCTAGAACTATTAGAATAAACGAGAGGCGAAAAAAAATACATAGGCGGATTGAACAAAGAAAGTTCGGCGGCCGCAATTTTAATTTAGAAAGCCTGCCAAGGCCAGGAAAGAAAAAGCCGTTGATGATTCCGGGACAAAGCTGGGCGGTAGAGAAACCAGGCGGACTTGTGGCTTTTTGGAAGTGACCAGGATAGGAGTAGGACGCGAGCTCCAATATACAAGTTTCTTTTCAAGTGGCGAATTAAAGATAATTTTTAACAAAAAGTACCACTAGTGTGCAAGAAAATAAGTCGGCGATGAAGAAGCAGTTCCACAACGAAGAAACGAAAATTCGACGACGGAGGAAACGAGAAAATTGATAAAGTGAAACGAAACGTAGACCAGCAACGACGAAAGGACGGCGAACAACGAGATCGGAGGATTCGAGAACGGTGACCTACATCGATACCTGGGAGATTCGACAAGGGCCCCAACGAGCAGCAATTCGCGGGAAGAAAAACCAAGTAAAATCTGTTAGTCAGGGAACTTATCATTTATTTTTGAATACCAAGTAAAGTAAAATTTAGCTAGGGAAACACGAACAATAAAGCCATTGGGCAACATCTTATCACATATTTTGCTTTCTCGACTTTTGTTTTATTTATTCTATTTTCTTTTGCTATTCTTCCGTGTTAAGATTATTTTGTGACGTATTACAGGCAGGCTACCGACGGCTGATTTTTCTTACTTTTTGCTCAATAAGCCTTTCCCAGACTAGTAACTCGGTCAGGTGAAAAGTAGGCTAGGAACGAAGCCTAAAAGCAAGAGTTACTGGCGCCCACGACCCGTCTCCACGGGTTGGCCGGACAAGCTCGTTCCGTCTCTAGTAGCTACGGGTTCGTTAAACTCACACGTTTTTCCCAACCGGGGAAAAATCGTAACAATGGATCTCATATGGTGGCGCAGGCCGCTGCGAAGGATACTTAGGTAAAAAGGTTTGTTCCGTAAGCATGGGTGGATGCAAGGGAACTAAATAAAGTTCGAAATTGTTGAGCTCCCGAAACTGGAGGAATCTTTGGTTTCGGAATGGGAAATGATACGAAATAGACGTTTTATTTCCAATTTCCTGTTTCTCCTGTACCGAGCATAAGACAAAAACAGTTCTCTACACCAGGACTTGTTAACTTCTCTGGCCTCTTCTTCAACTACTCGCTTCCATATGCTGTTCGATCAACGTGACGTCTTACTTGATTATAATCCAGAGTTTTTTGGCAATGTTTCGCTCTGTTTTGCTCAAACTGTGATCGATCCACTGTCGCCTTTGAATCTCAGTTAGTTGTACTCCAAAGTTTGTCGTTGGAGATCTCATCTGAGTATCCCTAAAATGCGTCGGAGGCATTGGTTCACGAAAGTTTGCAAATTCTTGCTAATCCTGACTGTCATTTTCCAAGTAGTACAACCATATAACAACACGGATTTGTCGCATGCGTCCGACAAGCATCTGCGCCTGCGCCTACGACATCACATGCATAGATGATTTACTAACTCCACCAAAATTTTTCGCCGCACTGAATCTTCCAGGAGTGTTATGGGCCTGTCGTGCATCGGGTCTCTCTGTCATTAACATAAAAATCGACGACTACAATCTGTGGTCTAGCCACTAACGTTGCTGCGCTCTCGCAAAACCAGTTACAAATGCATACCTCTACTTCGCTACCATCATCAGATGAGGCTATAATCAGTGCTCGACTTACAAGGAGCGCTGCTGCTGCATCTGCATCAGGCTCGAAAGGTATTAGAAAACGAACAAAAACTATTGCACCTCCAACATTGTTGCAATCACCGGTTCCTATAACAATCGCAAATGTTTTCACTCTACCGCCATTGCCTGCTAGCGCTTCGCCTTATTCGTTGGATGTCAGCGTCACCAAAAAAAACTTCATTGAACATATTGGTCAGTTTGAACCCTGCGCTTACGCTACGTGTTGTAGAGCCAAGCAGCTCTTTGTGTCTCGACTGGCTTACGACACGTCAATGAGGGTCACATTCCAGCGGTTATCAGCTGACACAAGACAATCTTTCCGACAAAATTATCGCATCCTTTAAGTATGTTTACCAGCTCACCTAATTATTGCCGACTCAGCTAACTTTTGGCCTCCTGGTGTTATCGTTCAGGAATTTCTACCGAGGAATAGCTCTCAGCGGAATTTTCGTCGAGGAATCTAATAGCGAAAACTTATGTAAACTCTACAGATTTGCAGGTAAATAATCCGTCAACTACGAATGAATTTATCAATATGTCTAGCGTTGGCTGCAATTCTACCTCACTCAATAATAAAAACAATTCTCTATCAAAATGTACATCGTCAAAGAACCAAGTTGAATGATTTCCTGGTGTCCACTCTCGAAAGTATGCCTGATGTTTTATGTGTTACTGAATCCTGGTCTGTCCCTCCTGTGCTTCACTCTGAAATTTCCCCAAATTGCTACATAGTTGTTGTTGAGTTGTCGCCCGAATTTTTTTATTTTATTTCTGAATTTTTTTGGTTGCGATCTATGCAAATATTCGGCATCGAAAAGGTTCGCAAGCCCTGGATCGACCGAGATAGCAACCGAAAAATTGCAGACAGTACCGTTAGTTTTGTTGCCGGCCGAAGGGATCGAAGAAAAAAAAGAGAGGCAGTCGGTTTTGGGTTGTCGTGAGGAATCGAGCTCGTCGCGCGTGCAGGTTAAGTTTTTTTTTGAAACCTAGAAAAAATAAAGTTAAAAGATAAATTGTCCTAATTCGCACCAATCGAATGCGCAATCAAGTCCGTCAGATTGTTTTTATTACGAATAAAGTCGCGAAATTCAACTAGCTTCCATGGAAACTACCGAAGCAAAACCAAGAAAAACGTGCGCGTTACCGCCGACAATTTCCAGTTATTTTTTTCGTCTGTTCGAAACACGTGGCGGTTCCTTTTAAAAAACGAGTGAAAATCGAAAAAAAAAAAGTTTAGTGTGTTCGAGAAAAGAGAATCATCGTCGCAAACCACAAGAAGGAATAAATAAACGTACGAAAATGAAGGAAACGCGTATGCAAATCAAATAAACTAAGTTGTAAATATGAAAATATAATAAATAACGCGAAATTAAACTATAACAAAAAAAAATATAATAAAAATAAGACATGACCGACTAACAGGACAGACGGACGGACGGATTAATTAATTTTTTTTATATATTACCTTAAAACATAAAACATAAATTATCGCTGGCACGAGACATCACATGCTGGTAAGTCAAAAATCTTGATCTTGATTTTCTTAGTATATATGTTGTTCAGTTTTTTTGTCGGGTAAAATTTTGCTCGAATAAGATGTTTAGAGGCTAAATTGGCCGTTATTTTTAAATGAACCCGAGCGCTTAGCTCGCTACCCCCCGAACCTCAATATGGGGCCACGACAAACTTATTTCTTTGGAAAGTCGTGGCTGAGGTAGGGAGGGCAGAGAGGGCGCTAAAAACCACCTTAGCGCCCTGACACAAATCGCGAAGTCGGCAACTCCATCGCTTCATGGTCTTTCACGACCACTGGGGAAAATTATCCCAATTTTCACCCTAACCCGGAGTAAGCCGACACGAAATTTTTGTTATACAGGCCATGGGTTTTATGGTCTGATTAAGGAACAAGTACCCCCCCCCCCCACACTGCCGTAGCTAGTCCCGGCCGCCAGCAAGCGTGTCGCTTCCGTTCCTTAGTCAGCCACCAATTCGGAAGTAGGAGGAATTGGCCCTTTCTTGTCCCGAACATTGACGTTTTCGTTTCCTTTCAGAATTATTTTGGCTTTAAGTCAAAATGATTCGTTCCGCGGGCCTAAATCATAACAGTTTTTAGGCATGACCGTGATCTTATACGCTCAATCAAAAAGGATGAAGGTGGAGTACTAATTGCTGTTAAAAACACCTTGCCATCGCCACGTTGTCCGCATTTCGATGCTTTTCCTATTCAACACCTTCTTCTCAAAATTAAGGCCTCTCGTGGTCGATACCTCTATTTTTGTTGTACTTACATATTTCCTATATTGCTGCGATGTGGAAGTTCTTTGACAATCTTTCCGAATTCGTCAACTCAGCTGGCCCTAACGCAGAGCATGTATTCTTTCACTGCCCAGTCTACGAAATGGACAGAAGGAGAGTTGAGTACATCGTTGGAGAAAATATTAACCCCGATAACATAGTGTTATAGATCTACCTAGTCGTGCCATAAGTTCTGTCACACGTATATGGGCAATTTTTGTATAAATGAAAAAGAGTTTTTGACAAAGGAAAATATATTTTATTTTGGCATACTAATGGAAGTAAAATAAGCAACAAATTATTCAAAGTGGCCGCCTTTAGCCTTAACACAGCTCTTTAATCTGTTGGGCCAGTCATCGATAGCAGTACGCACTGTTTCTAGCGGAAAATTAGCTACTGCTTCTGTCAAAGATCGCTTAAGGCTCTCGATATTTGGGTGTCGTCTCGTGCACACCATGGACTCTAACTCCGCCCACAGTTTGTAGTCCAGGGGATTCAAATCTGGGCTCCCAGAAGGCCATTCCGTCGCCCTTATAAACTGTGGAATATTGGTTTCCAACCACGCTTGTGTGGTTCGAGCTTTGTGGGCTGGCGCAGAATCTTGCTGGAAAACCCAATGTCGATTGTTGAATAGCGTAGAGTTCAGCGGCTTCACACATCCCTCCAGGATGTCCGTTTGATAATTTTTCGCTGCAGTTTTTACGCCTTTTTCGCAAAAATGAAGCTCGGTGACCCCTTCGTAGCTGACACCCCACCATACCATGACTGATGCTGGATGATGTCCTCGCTGTACCCTAGTGGCAACTTCTCGGGCTTCTATGGAGCTCTGGGCATACACCTTATCATTTTGGCGGTTGAAATGTTTCTCCACCGTAAAAATTTTTTCATCGGTAAATAAAATTTCTCGATGTTTGTTGTTGCCGTACCGCCGAAGGAGCTCTTTCGATCTGGTGCTCCTAATTTGCTTCAACTGCTCAGTCAGCAAATGTCCCGTTGATCGTCGAAAGGCACTCATCCCGAGGTCAGATTTTATGATGCGAGACATACTTCGGGTGGAGATGTTCATCTCTCGAGCCATGATTCGTTGTTTACGAAGCGGATTTCGACGAATTCGACTCTCGACCGCTTTGATGGCAGCAGAAGAACGTACATCACGCGGACGTCCAGAACGAGGTCGATCTTCAATAGTCTGGATCGCGTTATATCTCTGGATCGCACGATACACAAATCTTTGCGTTATTTTTAACGGGCACAACAACTTGAAAATTTCACTCGCGGATTTTCCACACCTATGTAGTGCAATCACTGCAGTTCGGTTTTCTATTACACCCCATTCCATCTTCACACGTTAACGAACACACTTTAAATGACCATCAACTGTCAACAACATTATGACGTTTATAAAACTGGCCGATATTGAAATGTCACTCATAAAATAAAGTTGTTGCCAATGTGAGAAATTATGTGACAGAACTTATGGCAGGACTAGGTATAGATCTGGCAACCATGCAATATTGATCTTTCCCGAATATGCCAGAACAGTCCCCCAATATGTAAAAAGCCATAATCAAAGATCTAGAACCTTCCAGTATACACCCGACGGAACAGTATACTCCAAAATGTAGGCAATTAAAGATCTAGAACTTTCCCGAATAGTCTAGACACACACCCAACGACACCTGACGTAAGCTTCGAGAATTGGGGAAAAATGGTATAAAAGCACGAAGCTGTCAGACGGGAGTCAGTCATTCAGCGACATCTGTGAAAGAACGCGAACCGGTGCAAGAACGCTATAGAACAATATCGGTGGTGCCATATAGTGCGAATTAAGTTATAGTGCGAATTAAGTTAAAGTGCGTATTAAGTCAAAGTGCGAATAAATAAATTATCACTTGTTTTTAAACGAATTGTGTTTTACTTGAAATCCCGGCGAACCCCTAGCTCGCAACAATAGTTCCACATATGCTGAGCAACAGTGAAACCTGGAATACGGTGACTCAGATGTGCGTGCAGGGCCACGCTTTGCTCGAGGACACATCTTCTCAATCGACGATTTGGTTCTAAGTAACTCCATCAAGGAAACAAACCCAAGATGTTTTATGGTGACTCTCGTTTGGATAAACAGTCCCTCCGGTAACCATCTGCCGAGTACTACAAAACTCCACAAATACTTCGCCGTTTTCGGGTATCTTAATCCAAATTTATGACGCGTCGACCCAAGGGTCACAATGCTTCACCTTAACGTGTTCTAGTCCAGTGTTATCAGAGCCAATCTGGCCGATCGGTATAAGGAGAGAGTGACCTCCACCCCTTCCATCGTCATTCAATGCAAACGTTGAAAAGGCCAATCATAATTCGTTTTCGAATGAAAAAAGTCGTTATCGTAGGATCCGTCTGTATCCGAGGCGCTGCATCTGTTTCCCGTATCAGTTCAATTTTATGACGGGTGATAAACCCATGATCCAGTGACTGTCCATTTGCCATTTTTATGGCAAGCAGGACAGTGGGTGGTTTTTAATCCCCATCCCACAGACAGCAGTTTATGTTGACTGCTAAATCGAAAAACGAGAAAAAAAATACACCGACTGAGAAAATTGAAACGACTTTTTTCAAACAACTATGTTATAGCTTATTTCTTTTTAATTGAATAGATCGGCTTACCCCGGCGATACTAACTCTGTTGAATCTGCACCACTTTCAGATTTGATTCAGCATTGGCTGCTGCTCTCATAACCGAGCTCATTTTATTAATGCCGTTTGCTTTCCTATTCCACAGCTGAGTTCACTGAAACCGCTCATTTCGGCGGCGGTGGAGATGCTGACAGAACCGATCGGAAGGCAGCGATCGAAAAAATGATTGCCGAAGCAAAACTTAAGAAAGCCGAAGCTGCAAAGGACAAAGACGAAGTCTACGAACTGACCACAAAGCTCGACGCTAATTACAAATCCTTAATTCCCGTAATGGGAAAATTCAATAAGAACGAGGAGAGAGGTAAACCACCACCGGACGATTATGATCGTGCATTGAGAGAAATGGTTTTCGAGCCGCGTGGCGAAGTTACCGATAAATTGCAATCCGAAGAGGAGATTGCCCGTAAAGAAAAGGAACGATTGCAGAAACTCGAAGATGAGCGAATGGCAAGAATGCGTGGAGACGATCCGACTGCAGAACCGAAGCCAACACATCGATCAGCTGACGCTCTGGACGATGGATATTTCGTTGAATCTGAGAATGAAGAGGAGCCTACGTTAGCCTACGATTTGAATGGTAAGAAAATTGTGGTGATTGAAGTGATTTTCGTAAGTTTGTAATTTTAATTTGTTCCAGGTGAAATGAATGCAGACGATACAGAAGCTGAGAATAAACAGGAGAACGATGAAGCGCTGGGAGACGATTCATTGGAAAATGTTAATGGCCAGGAATCGGACGGAGAGATAGAAAAAAATGGCGATGCCAACGAAGATGGCAGTGAAGAAGGCGGTAGTGAAGAAGGCGAGGAAGAGGAAGAATCTGATGAGGATAGTCTGGATGATCTCAAAGTTAGCGAGTCGGAATCTGAAGATGAAGAACTCGTGAGTGAAACTCCTGCGAAAAAACCAAAACGAACTGAAATTGATTCCGAAGAAAATAACACTTCGAAAAGAAAATCTGTCCCACTCGATAAGGAAACGCCAAAAAGTAAAAAATCCAAAACCGAAAATGACCTATCATTCATGTTCGACATGCCACGCAGCTATGACGAATTATCCGAGCTTTTAGCGAAGCATTCGGCCGATCAGCAAGCAATAGTCGTGGAAAGAATAATCAAGTGTAATCATCCGAAACTGGATCCAACGAATAAGGAGAAAATGATAAAACTTTTTGCATATCTTCTCCAGCACCTGAACGATACTTTCTCGGATTTAACAGCGGACGCAATAAGAACAGCATTTTTGAAATTCGATCGACTTTCGCCGCATCTCTACGATTTGGTTCAATTAAACGCGGAACAAACGTCCTATTGCGTTCTCGAGGTTATCAGGGAAAAATACGATGATTACAAGAAGAATCCGAAATTCTATCCGCCGCTTGAGACGATCATATTTTTCAAATTAATATCAAATCTGTTTTCAACGTCCGATTTTCGTCATCCTGTCGTCACACCTTGCTTCCTTTTCATTAGTCACGTTTTATCTCGAGCTCGTGTTCGAAATCGGACGGACGTGGCAGCCGGTTTACTGTTGGCAACAATCGTTCTGGAATACACAAACTTATCGAAACGATTTCTACCCTCGGTTGTTAATTATTTGCTAGGAATTGTATTTTTGGCGGTATCGAAGCGACCGATTGAAGTCAATCGAATCGTACCACCGTTTCAATCGACCGGACCGTATAGCAGTTTACTTTCGCTATGCGATAAGTTTGATGGGAAAATAGACGAACCGCTTATGTTCTCAATTGATTTGGTGACGAAAGAAGTTGATGATGATTTTAAAATACGCGCACTGAATTCCACTCTTCGTTTGCTTTCCGATTTCGTCGAAAGTATGAGCGACAGCATAGGATTGGTATATTTGGTCGAACCGTTTCTTGAAATCATGAATAAGATTGACTATGATCTGTATCCCGAATTCGTTCGAAAGAGTTTCGAAAACGCCAAACGTGTTGTAGAGGAGATAGTCGCGAAACCGATGCTCCGAATCGTTGCGGCCGCTAAGAAACCGAAAGCTTTGCGTTTGATGGAACCAAAAATTGTTCGTGTCTACGACGATAAACGACGACCGAAATTATCAAAGGAAAAGGAGATGCGAGCGATAATGTTGCATAAGGTGAAGCGTGAGACAAAGGGTGCTGTACGGGAAATTAAACGAGACAATGCGTTCATCACAAAGTTGAAGCTTAAGAAGCAATTAGAAAGGTATGTTGCCGTATTTCATTCAATCTTAAATGGGACTAAATTCTTTTCTTCATTTTTTTTTCCAGTGACGTGGAACGAAAAGAAAAAGTTCGCCGGATCTATGCTGAAGCATCCGTACAACAAGGCGAACTTAATTCTCTATCGCGAAGCAAAAAGAAAAATAAGTTTTAGGCGAAAATCTGTAAATAAAATTTTTATTTTAATTAAAATTTCAAACTTTTCTTATAGTTTTCGGTTTTCCATTGCGTGAAGAATTTCCGCAACAGTTTACGTCGCATAAAATGCAACGCGAAAATTATTGCGAGAAATTCCAAATCGAACGGTTCGGTCATTTTATTAACATCGGGATGACACGAGAACTGTTTGAAACTGTAAAAATCGAAATATTTTATGGTTGCGCAAAGTTTTTTCAATTGATTTTCGTGTAACACTCGCAGTAGCCAAGTTTCGAATAGACGCTTTAATAGTTTATGTTTGTAGAACATTTCGACGAGAACTAATCGACCACTTTCCAGTTGTCTTGCGACTGTAGACAGTTGGATTTGCTGTTCGATTGGCGGGGGCAAAACTTTTCGAGAAATTGTGGATTGAGGGAGTTTTTCAAAATCTGGAATTAATTTTTCAGAAGAATCGAATGGATTTAATTAGGAAAATTACTACCGGTCATTTTGCGGAGAATTCCTCTTGAGGGGTGCCGATTTATTGGCATGTTTTGCTTGAAGGGTTTTGTGTCAATTTATTTTTTTTTATCGGGGAATTATAGTATACGTTCCTTTTCAATATTTTTTTTTTTTTAAACGGGGAGCTGTTAAAGCTATTAGCCTACTCGATAACACGTCTCAAATAAATGTTCAATTATTGTTTTTTATCACTGTGTGATGGAAAGGGGAGCAGTAGAATTCACCCACAGCCCGTCCTGCTTGTCCTAAAAATGGAAAATGGACACCCACTGGATCATGAGCTTATCACCCGTGATCTAAAACACTTACTGATACGGAAAACGGATACAGACGGATTCTACGGTAAAGACTTTTAGCATTCTGAAATTGACTAGGATCGGCTGCTCCAATGTTCATTTATTCATTTAGAATTCATCAACAAATGATTACTTATAAATTATACTACCATATATATTACAAAGATTACAGTGAAAACATATTGTTATTTTAACAAGGATGAGTTTATCTGAGCATTCTTAAGATTAAAATCAATGTTGCTATAATTAACGTTAAAAGCCCGTGAAATGTGCCCGTGATGTTATCGGTTCGTGGTGGTAATTAGTGCGATGGAATGGAATGTCGAGAAGCACGTAGTCTCTCAAGGTTAGGTTAGGTTAGAGTGGCGGCCTTAGCCCACATAGACCCTTTGGGATCCATAGTGATACCACATCGGACAATAGGGAGAACCTAATGGTTCGCTGGTATTGCGAGTTCCTTGTTGAGCTCAAAGGATTTCGCTGCTGCCGCAAAGTTCAGAACGTTTCGCATACTACAGCTCGATACCTGTTTGAGGTCGGAGAAGAACGGAGAGCCGAGGGTTTTAAGCCTTCTTCTAGCAAGCGCCGGACACTTACATAACACGTGCTTCATTGTCTCTCTTACTCCCGGCTGGTTGCAATTCCTGCAGCGATCATGGGTTACCAAACCCATCCTATAGGCCTGTGCTCCTATAAGACAATGGCCAGTGATGATGCCAACCATTGTCGCACATTGCTTCCTGGGTAGTGATAACAAGAGTTTTGTTTTCTTTGCATCATACTTGTTCCACATTGATTTTGTGGTTCTACAAGTTGTGGTGGCATGCCATCTAGCTTCGGCTAGATTCGTGAACTGTGTGTCCAAATATCTTTTGATGATCATTATAGGCGGTGATACGTTTTCTGCGAGTTCGTGGTCAAGATTTGACCCTCTTTTCGCCAGATCGTCCGCGGCCTCATTACCTGTTATGCCACTGTGGCCTGGAACCCAGCAGAGTTCTACCCTTCTGTTGACACATAGATTCTGTAACGCGCGATGACAGTTAAAGACTACCCTAGACTTTATAGTACAGGCTTCTAGTGCCTTTAGGGCAGCCTGACTATCTGTGTATATAATTATTCTTTCGTTACCATTTCGCGACGATCTGCTGGCGATCTCGGCTGCTCTCTGGATTGCCAGGATTTCCGCCTGAAAGATACTGCAGTCGTTTGGTAACCTGAGAACTAAATCCGTTGTGAGGTCAGGTGTGTGCACTGCTGCGCCCACCCCTCCTTCCATTTTGGATCCATCAGTATAGATATTTATCGCTCCCCTAGGGTCTCCGGTTCTTGTTGACCAGTATTCCCTATCCGGTATACGTATCGAGAACTTCCTGTCGAGTCCGTGTTTCCTGCGGGTAGACTTATGTTGCTGTGACCATACGGTCGTGTACAAAGTTGCCTGTGCTCCTTGAGTCGTAGAGCACTCTTGGATGCCACATTTAATGCGACCAAGTCTATTGGTGGTAAAGACAGTAACACTTTCAGTGAATCGGAGGGCGTGGTCCTAAGAGCGCCAGTGATTCCCAGACATGCCTGCCTTTGTACTTTTTCCAATCTTTGCCTGTAGGTCGTCTTATTTAGAGCGGGCCACCTTATCATTATGCCATACAGGAGAATTGGCCTTACGATAGCCGTATATATCCAGTGCATTATATTCGGGTCTAGTCCCCAGCTTCTTCCGAACATCCTTTTGCACGAGTAAAAAGCGATACTAGCCTTTTTTGAACGCTCTTCAATGTTTAGTTTCCAGGTTAGCTTACTATCTAGGATCAGTCCCAGATACTTTGCGTGGATGGTCAGAGTTAGTTCGGTGCCTCCTATTTTAGGTAGCCTAAACTCCGGAGTTTTAATTTTTCTCGTGAACAGAACTAGTTCCGTTTTTAGCGGGTTTACGTTTAGTCCGGCGCTTTTCGCCCAGTCGTATAGTTTTCTAAGTGCTCCTTCTGTGAGCTCGGATAACGTGTTTGTGTACTTGCCTGATACCAGTATCACTACGTCGTCAGCGTAGGCCACCAAGTTTACCCCTGAACTGCTTAGGACCTTAAGTATGTTATTGAGAGTGAGAACCCACAGGAGTGGAGATAGTACCCCTCCTTGTGGCGTTCCCCTACAGCTATGTTTGCGAGAACTAGCATTACCCCATTCCGACGCTATGGTTCGATTTTTAAGCATAGTCTCGATCCATGCGCTGATCGTTTAGTTAGTCTCTCAAGGATCGATGAGGTATTTTGAAGGAGAGAGCTCCTAACAGAGCGGAGAGTCAATCTCACTTGAAATTAATTTTACTGCAACTGCAGCACTAAGAATTAATCGAGTGACTCCAACGAAAGAAGTTGAAGTCGTTCTTGATAAGGAGGAAGACATATCGGATCTGACCAGGGAAGACCTTTCAGAACAAATCTTAAAAATCTTCGCTGAACAGACTCTATCCTACTGATATGAATATCATAGTACGGAGTCGAAACAGGGCAGGTATATTCAAGAATTGAACGAACAAAAGCACAATAAAGTGTCTTTGTACACCATCGCCCCAAATGGAGTTTGCCTTGATAACTATACAATCGACATGGTCGTCGGAGGTAAATTTATCATTGAATAGCACACCGAAATCGCGTACTTTGCTTAATTTTTGTAAAGCAATTCCCTCTAAAACAGATAAATTCGGATTGATTATTTTTCCTGGAGAAAGATGCCATGGTGCATTTTCCAACATTCAAAGGCATACAGTTTAAGGTACAGCAGTCAAAAAATATAAAATCATTCGTACAGGTAATAGTACGAAATATTTTTGTATCGTCAGCATACAAGAATATTTGAGTTGGAGATAAACGAACTCACGTCATTAATAAGTAAAGTAAACAGAAGTGGACCATGGCTACCATGAGGTACAGCAGAAGTGTTAGGAATAATCGATGAGACAGCATCTCGAAATTGTACTCGTTGGGTTCGATTAGAAAGATAGGAATTGATCCACGTAGTAAAAATAGCAGGAAATTCGAATGAGTAAAGATTGTACATTAGTAATTTGTGATTAATTTTATCAAAGGCCTTACTAAAATCTGTATATATACAGTCAACTTGTTTGCCAGCTTCAATCGCTGGAATCACAAAATATGAAAATTCCAACAGGTTTCTTGTTGTGGATCTACCTTTGGTGAATCCGTGTTGGGTTGGGCTAATTATTGATTTGCAATGAAAGTACATTACGTCACAGACAATTGCCTCAAATAATTTTGGAACACTAGACAGCCTAGCTATAGGCTGGTAATTACTTACGTCATTCCTTTTGCCTTTCTTGAACAGGGGAGCTATTGTTGATTATTTCCATAAACAAGGGAAAACCCCACAACGAAGAGATGCGTTAAATAAGGAGCTCAGTTGAGATAAATGTGCAGAGGAGCACCTTTTAAGCACAATGGACGGTATACCATCTGGGCCGCTATTGACACTCTCAGAGATGTTCGTGATGAACTTCGATATAGTGGGCTCATCAATAAAGAGATCCTTCATCTCTAGTGTAGTAGAGGGAATTTTTGTCAAGTGTTGAAAATTCTTAAACTTAATATTACAGTCTGGGGCGTCAAATGCAGCACGAAAATGATCCCCAAAAAAGTTGCTAATTATTTTGGGGTCGTTGCTAACTTCCCCGTCAAAAGATAGAGTCGCAGGAAAACCATCTGTTCGCCTTTTAGAATTGATGAAATTTCATAACTGTTTAGGCTTGTCTTTAATTGTTTTTTTTTCATATCAATCAGATAACCTTGATAGGCCGATTTAGAATTGGTAAGAAATAAATCGCGTAACTCAGAGTACCGCTTATAGTCAGATTCAATCCTTGAGAGACAGTACGTCTTTCATGCTTTACTTTTCAAATTTTTTAGATTTATTAAATCGTCGTCAAACCATGGAAATCTTTTACATGAACCATGACTCGTAACCGGCACGCACCGAGTTAAACAACTAAACATAAATTATTAACAGTAATTTCAATGTCTGTTTCGTTAAGTACGCACGACCAATCACGTTTTGAAATATCTTCATTCAAGGCAACAAAGTCAGCTTTATTAAAGTTAAAACGATGAGAAATAGTATTATCAAAATTATTAACATTATCAACACCAGTCTTTGAAAAGCATGAAACGCAGGATGGCATGCTGATTCTGGAAGCAAAGGTGAGTTGCATCTGTTGATCGTTAAGTATCTCACATCCGAGCAGAACACTAGGTCAAGAAATGTTCCGAACGAGTTAGGTATTGGATTAGATTGAAGTAAGCCCGTTGAAAACATACTATCCAAAAATTTTGCATCTTGCTGTGAACAGGAAGAAAGCGCTGGCAGTATGCAATCTTCACTGTCGGAGAGAGATCAAGTGACAAGAGGCAAGTTGAAGTCTCCAAATACAAGTAGCTCATCACGAGATTGCGTAAGATTACTGACATAAACAATACCATTATATACAGCCTCGTAGACAACATAGGGTGATAGTGGTGGTATATATAAAGTTATGATATATAGTTTTTTGTCCTGAAGTGTGAGAGCAACGCATAATATTTCAATATCAGTAACTTCAGTGATGCCGACACCTTCTGCCGGAAATTGATTTCGAACCGCACATAGGACTCCACCACCAACATTGGCATCCAAAAGTTCAAGATGACGATCACGGCGAAAAATTTGATATTCAGAGTCAAGTAGTTCAGCATCATGGAAACTACCACAGAGCCATGTTTCGTTGAGACAAATTACGTCAAAGCAGGAACCAGCAGCACCGATGTAAAGTTGACGGGTTTTGGTTCGCATAGCACTTACGTTGGCGTAGTATATTGAGATAGAGCCATCCCGTTTTTTGACTTAGTGTCAAAACGATGCTGTATTGAATTGTGTCGACTCTTTGGAACAAATTCCCTTACGATTTCTGATGTCGGTCGACAGTTGGATGTGGAAACCATATCAAAACAGGATATCGGCAACACGACTCTAAACAAAGACACCAGAGGCGAACCACGATGAGTAGCTAAAGCTAATTTTCTACATGAAATAAAATTTTGAGATATACTAATATTTTCATTTTTAAATACATATATTCATGATGTTAGTAAGAACATTCGTTTCAGAAGCAGCAGGATCTAGCCGTGACACAAAAAGTTCTTTAGGTTTTTGTACCGCTTTTAATGTGCAAAGTATATCACGAGATCTACCAGGATTCGAAAGGACAGTAGAAACTGAAGAGATGGTACTCTGCTCATTGACGACAGCTGTAAACTGCGCAGCTATTGAAGTAGGTGGTAAACTCTCCTTCATCTGACATTGTAGATCTCGTTTTTTGTGTTTGATGTTGCCGTCATTCGGTCCATACACCGCCAATCAGTGACCGACCATGATATGGTGCACTAGAAACAAGTCGTGGCGACAACTATAGGTCGATGCTCAGGATCGCGCCTTCTCGAGAGAGAGAATTGTTTCTGTCGTATGCTACTTTAACAGGAAATTGATTAATAGAAACAAAAGTCTCCAATCTCATCATACTATGAAAACTACAGATGAATGGATATGTACAACAAATAGATGACAGAAGAATATTTTTCGTTTTAATATTAAAAGCTGAATGAAAGGGAAAGAATTAAAGGAAACGGCGAGCTAGGTAGCTGAGAAAACGTTGGGAGGATTTACATAATCGGCGAAAACTGCAAATTGGTATGGCGAACGCGGGCCGAGGTAATTGGAGAAGAAAGATACAGTATGCCAGGGCACTGATGACGATGAAGGCAGACGTCGGGTGGATCGCACACGTGGAAATTATCGTTTGAAAAAAGATCAGAAGAATAAACAATGTCTGGTAACAATTCAACGCCGATGCTCATGATCACGTCTTATGGTAAAGAACGGTTCGGTTCTATGCCTTAAAAAATTAAATTGATTGATATCACAGTTTTAATTTCCTGTTAAGACCCTGTATAGAGGGAGGCATAGAACAGAAACAGTTCTCTTCTGAAATGCCCGATTCTAGTTTTCACTAATTAATTGATTAATTAGGTTTTGATAGAATGTCATGTTTGGTAAAACCATTCACTGTCGACATGCAATTTCACATCATCATTTTATGCTAAAACATCTTACAATACCTGTTTTAAGAGTCGCAGCAGCTCTAATCAGTTCATAATATCACCTTATCTTCAGATTGGGACACCCAAATCATACCTCGCGTTGCTCGACCATATTCAAAAACATGCATTCCGACTGATTGGAGACGAGAACATCACGTCTTCTATCGATTCTCTCGAGCATCGCAGAAATGTCGGAGTACTCAGCATTTACTATCGCTACTTCCATGGTAAATGCAGTGCGTAACTAAGCACACTAATACCCCCACTCTATAATTTTCCCCGAGATACTCGTCAAGCTGAACGCGCACACGAGTACACTGTTAAACCCTTGCCTTCTCGTACAGTTAAATATAGGCAGTCATTCATTTCCCGAACGTCAAGACTTTGGAACTCATTACCAGCCAAAGTGTTTCCCAATGAATACAAAATCCAGAGCTGCAAGAGGAATGTACACCGTCACTTCCGTCTTTCTCCACCTAAATTAAATTGATCAACTTTTTCTTCAATTCCTTCACCGACACAGCTGTGCATTGCATTAAATGGTGGCCCCCAAAGTTGTGCTCGGCTCCTTAAAAAAAAAAGATTCCGGAAAAATAGAAGAAATCTATAAAACAAAAAAATCATACTTTAAAGTAACAAAAATTTATTTTCTGATCACTCGACCCAAGAGAGACAACTCCACAAAGTTACACAACAAAAATACGAAAATCTGGTTCTTTTTTTTTTAACCATGCTTATTAAAGTAATCTTTCGATGCATCAACGCTTGGCTTAATCGTATCCGGATTCTTCTTTGGATCCCAATTGGCTGGGCAAACTTCGCCATGCTTTTCTACAAATTGGAAAGCCTTGATCAGCCTCAATGTTTCATCAACCGAACGGCCAACTGGCAAATCGTTAACGGAATACTGTCGTAAAATACCGTCCCGATCGATTATGAAAGTTCCACGTAAGGAAATGCCATCTTTTTCGAGCAGAACGTCATAATCACAAGAAATTTGTTTCGTGATATCGGAAAGAAGAGGATAGTTCAAAGGTCCTAGTCCGCCAGCCTTACGATCCGTATTGATCCAGGCCAAATGAGAAAAATGCGAATCCACAGAGCATCCGACGACTTCAACGCCGAGATCTTTAAAGTCCTTGATGCGCTCGCTAAATGCAATAATTTCCGTTGGACAGACAAACGTGCTGTAAGGTTTTTTTTTAAGAAAAATAAAAAAAATCAGAAATCATTGAATTCAAAGTTAAATAGAATTAGACCAACTTACAAATCCAATGGATAGAAAAACAAAACCAGGTACTTTCCCTTGAAGTCACTCAGCTTGATTTCCTTGAAGTCGTTACCGACGACTGCGACTCCCTGGAAATCAGGAGCAGGTTGTTGTACTTTGGCGGCCAAAAGTCGAAGATCTGCAACGGGATCCGTTAGAAATATATCAGAGAAATATGAGCAATAGATTTTCACTTGTGTGAATTAGCCTCTTGGGCTCGGCCTTGATTTGTCGGAGTGCCAGGGAAGCCTGTAAAAAAAACATCCAGAATTCTTACGTAACTTTCCAATTGGACCAAATGCTATTTTACACTTACATTCCGTAATAAGATTTGTCCGATGAAAGACATAACGGTATTTATAAGTTAAATATTAAAATAGAAAAAAAACTTTGGCTTTCTTAGAAACGACTCAATCTACTGCCGGGCGAACAGAAAATCTTTTAGCAAAATCACCGCTGCAAACAACGCGATTGTAGAATGCGAGAGGTTAAAGTTTATCTGTCACTGTCATGAACATATGAATCGAATCTCTAAAGCGGTCCACACACATGTGCGGTGATTGCACACAGCACAGAAAATGAGAAAATCAGCAGCAAGTAACAAACGAGCAGTGCGCATCAATTACTTTATTCTAATAATAAAGTATTGTGATCGACACAAAAAAAAAATAAATTTGCTACCCTGAAATTTTATTTTTTCGCGTTTCATGACTAAATTAACCTTAAAATGCAAAAAACTAAAAGTCCGTCCAGCCTGTGATATTTTCGCAATCTAGCGGGATTTAATCAAGGAGGATATATAAAAGGAGTACCTGATAGTCTGTCTCATGTGGGAATATTTTTTGATTCGGAAATTTTCGAAAATTGTGTCCAAGCTTAACTTGGCTTCAAACTTTTACAAAAAAAAATACAATAATTTGTATTCTTTCTGGGTTGCTAATATTCAGTCAGCAATAAAGTAATTTTCAATACAATGGTGTTTGCTGTTTTATTTCAGAAATTTTTATTTTTTCAATTTTTATTAGTTTTGGTTTGTGTTTAAGCTAAGTACTTTAGCAACGGACAATTTAACGCGGGACAGAGATAGTTACTTTGGGTTTAAGTATGTCAAACAAGGATAGCGAAACAATTTTTTCGAAAATTTGACAACTGTTTCGAACAATTTATCGTGGGAAAGAGTTAGTTGCAATATTTTTAAGTGTGGCAGACAAAGATAGCGAAACGATTTTTTTCGAAAAATTTCGAGCATTTCGGTAGTAAGGGAGGGAAATACATTCATTCCCATTTTGCTTACAAGGCAAAGCATGCTCATAGTTACTCCTTTTTATATATCCTCCTTGGATTTAATTCAAAAATCTCATGTCAAATATTACACTAATTAACTACAGTAGAATCTCGAACAAGTTAACCGAAATGTCCCAAGGGAAATTAACTTTTTCGAACTATTAACTTTTCTAAGTGGTTTTCAAAATTAAAAAAAAAAAAAAAAAAAATACAATAATAAACATAGATTTTTCGTAAATAACACGCTAAATTTATTTCAATTACTTAGTTTTCATCATTACAAAAAAGAAACTTTAATTTGATTTAATTTGTACCGGCTGGTTTAAGGTTCTCAGTCACTCTTGATCATTTTCGTGCGATATATTAATTAATTTGTATGGAGTGGTTTGAAGAAGCAGTCGAGACTTGTTTGTTTCTTTTGTGTAATAGCTCTTCATCATTTTCGTACGCATATGGACAAGGTCTGCCACCTGATTTGCATCGTTATTGTTTTCAAACCATTTTATCAAGATATTGATGCTTTCAACTGCTTTCGAGAAGCTCACTTTTGGTTGCTGAATATCTTCCTCGATAATTGACCCGTCGTTATCATTATCGGAAACTTCGAAATCATCGTTATCTTCCGCAATTTAATCCTTGTTCCAATTTTCAATGTCATCAATGCTGATGTCAACATTATCACCCAACTTCGACATCAACAATTGAACTTCTCGAAGTGTATCGTCGTAAGAACTATTTGATTTAATCAATTTAGACAACGGAATGTCGTCTTCACTATCGTATTGATCATCATCCCACTTTTTTATCTTATTCCACGCTTTTATAAGAACAGCTTGCGGTAATTCATCCCACATTGATTTAAGTAGCAAAATAGCATCACGAATTGAATGTGTCTTCAAAATATTTTCAACCGGAACGTTTTCTTGTGCGACAATGTTGCGTAACAATTTAGTTCGATATCCTAACTTGACCAATTTTATTGGATTTTGATCCATGGCCTGCAAAACCGCTGTTACGTTAGGTGGTAGAAGCATTGCTACAATATTTCCATTATCAGATTGTAGCATGTCAATTGGCTTATGTGCAGTGCAGTTATCAATCAGCAACAATGCCTTTGGTGGTAAATTATTTATAGCAGAAAATTTGCGAACCTGCAAAATGTTTATGTCATAAGCGAAAATTTAAAAATGAAACCCAAAAAATAAGTTTACCTGATGGTTTGGTGAATGTTTTCACAGTGCATTTTGAATTAAAAGAAAAGATTTCCGGATTCTACACTGTTACGCTTTATTATTCGTGACGTTTCGGTCTCTGCTGAGTTTGATAAAGGTCTCAGCAGAGACCGAAACGTCACGAATAATAAACCGTAACAGTGTAGAATCCGGAAATCTTTTCTTTTAATAAGTTTACCTGTTTTATAAATGAATGATGAAACCAGTTGAAGAATAACTGTGAATTCATCCACGACTTCTTCGAATTGGCGTATTCCAATGGGTTTTCAAATCCCTCAAAGCAACGTGGATTTGCGGATTTACCAATCACCAACGGCTTCAAGTTGTGTTTACCATCTGCATTAGCACACAACAAAAATGTGATTCTTTCCTTTGCAATTTTTCGGCCCGGTGCGGTCTTTTCGTTTGCTGTAACAAGTGTTTTATCCGGTAAAAAGCGATAAAATAGTCCAGATACATCTGCGTTATGTAGTTGCGAGTCGGAGATGTCCATTTCGTCAATTTTGCTCGTAAATTATGAATGAAAGGTGTTACATCCGACGTATCTCTTGAAAGAATTTCCCCACAAATTTTGAGATGACGAATACCATGTCTTTTCTTAAAATTTACCAGCCATCCATCACTGGCATCAAATTTTTTTCCAGGGTGCAGTATGGCGAATTCGTGCTTAGCTCTTGATTTTAAAATTGGACCAGTCATTGCACAATTACGCTGTCGTTGGTTCAAGAACCATTTATACAAGCTTGCCTCAAGATCAGCGCATTCCGGTTTATGTAGTGTTTTCTTCTGTGCTTTTTCATATGTGTTCGCCACAGCCTCGAAAATTTCATGACGTTTTTTCTTTATTTTGGAGATGGCTACTTTAGATACACCATAATCCAACGCCAATCGTTTTCCGTGAATACCTTGATCAAGTTTTTTTTTTAAATCTTCACTTTCTGTTGTAAATCTAATCTGATTTGCGATGATTTCTTCTGCTTTGTTGACATTTTTTAAATAAACAATACAGAACTCACAAATTAAAACGCTCACGATTGACTAAATCAATGTTGTTTGACGATGACAGCTCAAAACAGAAAAGAAATTCGAGAAATACCCTAATAAATAAAATTAGAGCTCAGCGTTGTCATTGAGAATTTTTAAAAAGGGGCCAAATTGCCACTTTAGTGACCAAAAAAAGCGGTTGGTTTGAAAAATTCATACGCTCAGAAAAGTTAACTGAAAAGTTAAGAGCCGCACGTGGAAGCTGAAATTCGGTTAACTTAACCGAGCGATTAACTTTTACGCGAGTTAACTTTTTCGACATTCTACTGTATATGATTGTTTGGTGAATGTTTTCACAGTGCATTTCGAATTGAAAGAAAAAACCCTAATTAGTTTTTTCCCAGAAATTAACCGTTTAGGTGTAGTCGCAGGTCAAAGTCCAGTTTTCAGGTAATATAAATTGAAAGGAAAATTTTTCAGTAATCACTATGTTATATTGTTGGAATCTGTTTTTATTTTTTTATTTTCATAGATATATTATTTGCAATTAGAAAAAAAAAATAACTAAAATTTAGTCTCGATTTAATGCTATAATTAATTAAAAACATTGAGATTTTGAACGTAAATTTTCCTTTAAATTTCTTTTTTAAAATTGATTTAGTTATATTTCCCCGCAAGATCCCACTCCGAGACTAACTTTATTTTAAAGCTGACAGTGTCTAGTTTTACGATCCGCAAAAATTTCCTGCCCATATTTGCGACGCCCATACAACTCGTTTCAAAATTCAGGATGGGTTCCAATATCCGAAGAAGAGATATTTTCGACATATTTTACGAATTCGAAGTAGTGAACGGTTTTCAGCGGTTTTGGCACACGTGTTACGAGAATTTAGCGGAATACAATATCCAGAAAAAATTTTGAAATGTATAAAAACAACATTAAGCAGACTTTGCACGAAAATGAAAGAGCGATGGGAGAAAAGCGGTAGGCATGTAGATCGCTTCCTGCGAAACAATGATAACAGGCTGGAAGAAATGGTAGTTTTTCCTCAAAGTGCGCTTCGTAAGCTTCCATCAACATCAGGTGTAACCAGACCAGGAAGACCTGAAAAACCCTTCGGAAAATGCTGCGATAGGACAAAAAAACGAAAGGTAAAAGAGCTTGTAGAATGTAATACTACCCAGGAAATTTCCACTGCAGCTGAAGTGAAATTACGACATATAGGAAAAAGAAATTCGGCTATGATTCTGAAGGAGCTATCATTTGCATCACCCACTCGCGGTATAACCATTAAAAAGGCTAGAAGGGCTTTCGTCGAGCCGAAAACGTTGTCTGGTGATCAAGCCCTCTCTTTAATGGTCGATGCCGACCTTTCTACACATCAGTGTACTGTTCTACGTGACCAAATAAAAAATCTTCACCCTCATCTATACCCAGCTTATAACATCGTAAAGGAGGCAAAACAAAGATGTTACCCAGCTGGAATGTCTGTTACAGAATCTTCAGCTGAAATTGATTTGCAATCCCTAATTGATCATACCGTAATACGATTATGCAGTGTGCAAAAAACGTAATTCAATCTTTGGAAGACTCTTGTACTGAAAAAAAACCAGATTTTAATTAAGTGGGGATGTGATGGGTCAGATCAAAATAGGTATAAACAGCGATTTTCGGAAGAGGGGCAGTCGGATTATAGTCTTTCCAGTATATCAATAGTACCTATCCAAATGCATTGTGGTAGTGAGAATTCCAAAAGCATCATTTGGCAGAACCCTTCTCCATCTTCTACTCGTTATTGTCGCCCAATAAAACTAATTTTTATTAAGAAGTCGAGGGAAATAATAAATCAAGAAGTAAATTTGATCAAAAATCAGGTTGACTTGTTAAATCCCACAAAAGTTTCTTTGGATACCATAAAAGTGTTTGTAAAGGCCAAACTAATTCTGAGCATGATTGATGGAAAAGTCTGCACTGCGTTATCATTATATTCTTCATCCGCTACCTGTTTTTTGTGTGGAGCAACTCCAAAAGAGATGCCTCATAGAGTTTAAATCTAGAAACGTTGAGCTTTGGATTATCACCACTTCATTCTTGGATACGTTTCTTAGAATGCGTCCTCCACATTGCTTACAGACTCGACTTAAAAGTGTGGCAATTGAAACGTGCAGACAATAAGAAACGAGTAGCTGACAGGAAAAAAAATATCCAAGCCAAGTTTCGTAATGAAATGGGTCTTTTGGTGGACATTCCCAAGCAAAAATCTGATAATACTAATGACGGCAATACGGCTCGCAGATTTTTCCGGAATGCGGAAAAATCTGCCGAAATCACTGGTGTTAATGTAGAGCTGATTAAATGGTTCCACGTTCTTCTAGAAAGTATAGGCAGTAGGTTCCACGTTCTTCTAGAAAGTATAGGCAGTGGGTTTATTTATTGCGTAGATAAACGATATTATCGAATAACTAAAATTATTTTACTGCTATGGAATAGATTGATTTCTAGCGATAAAAGTTATTGAAACATTTTGTGACATGAATAATTTACACAATTTGTAGACACACGGGTGTGAAAAGTGTTGATATTTTACAATCAGTAACTTTATGTTCTAGATTTGATCCGAACTCCAGAATTGAAAATATGCACTTTCAAAAACTTTGTCAGTGATTTTATTTAATGTTAATTCATAAACATGTATGCATACGTACATATTGTGTCGGACAATTCGTAAGGTCTGAATTTGTAATTATTTATTACATTGAAAAAATTCGTAGACAATCACCAACAGATTTTCATGGCTCTGTGCTCGGAAATTTCAGCATGCGATGAAATGGCATCCGATCTTTCCAGTCCTCTAGTGTCACATTACATTAGAATGTGACAAGTAATGACCACACGACCAAGCATGAACGCATCTTCAACTCTGGTAGTTAAAATTTTATTTATTCATTGAGGCCGCCACGGCGTAGTGGGCAGCGTGATCGCTTCACAGTCAATATGTCGTGGGTTGGATTCCCACTCCAGGCAGTAGGATTTTTTTTTACCATATCTAATACTATAAGGTGTTACACAGTCGATTCTCTAGTAATGCAGACAGTAAGTGCTAACAAATGCGGAAATTTGTATGAAAAAGTAATCGGTTCTGTAATCCTAAATGTAAGGGGTAGGCCTTACCTTTGGTCATTACAGAATTGATGCAGTAGTCATTACCGGTCCATACGGTACCCATACGTACTTATACATATTTACGTGCATGTATAATACATACATCAATTTTACAATTTAAATGATTAAATGATCTTGCTAAAGAGTTGCTTCACCTAGCCGTAATATGACGCCACGCCACTGGTGTGTAGTTGGAAATTAAGAAATGATTTTTATTAAGATCAAATCTATTAAAATAAATGTGAGTACGTTAATATTTGTATGGTTATGTTCCAATTCCTTATAGAAGTGTTGAAGGAATTGAAAGAAAAGATTTCCGGATTCTACACTGTTACGCTTTATTATTCGTGACGTTTCGGTCTCTGCTGAGACCCTTATCAAACTGTTGAAGGAAGTAGTGATGCAGAATAGCTGAAAAAATAAGCCCGAGGCACACGTGAAAATACTGTTCACGAGGATAGGCTTATATCATCAATTTAATTGCAATTCTTTCAGAAACGTTCAATGGAAATAATCGCTTGAATTGAATTTATTGAATTTTATTTAGATGATATGAGCTGATAACTTGTTTGTAAATGTTTATACAACCACATAAAATATTTTTAAAAAAATGAATTAATAAAATAAAATAACTAACAAAGTAATAACATAAAAAAAACAAATTGTGATCAGATATTCTAAATCTTTTATCAATAGTTCTTAGGTAGCGAGAGTGTAACCGATCGAATATCTTCAGTCCCATGAAAATAAGAAGAGATAGGGTCGAGGTGCGAGGGTCTGATGGACTCTACTTTCACTACCTCCTAGGTGTTGCTTTTTATACTTTAGATTAAATCTGAGAGTATTATAAGTTTGCTCTAAAGTTTGAAACGCCATGAAATAATGTTCGCACAGAAGCGCCAACAGTACAGAAATATTTGTTGTCGCTCAAAAATCTAAAAACCGGATGTCCGTCCGTCCGTTCATCTGTGCAATCTCTTGCTTGACGTGACGTTTTTGACGAAAAAGTAAGGTCAAATTCGTGAACGGGCCAATTCGCTCCACGTCACAAAATGACACAATTTCGCAATTTGACAATAAACGGATTTGCTCGAGAAGTATAAAATCTATTGATTTGAAATTTGGAATATGTAACTTTTATAACCTTCCTTCCACCACCTCTCAAACAAACAAAAAATATACTAAAATAAAATTAGACGATTAGCTTCACTCCTTCTACCCCCTCCCATACAATCTGACAAAGTTTCACAACATAAAAACATTTCCTGAAAAGTATGTATGCCACTGATCTGCAACTTAAAACATATCAAAAACATGATGTTTATAGTTATTTCTAAAAAAGTTAATATAAACTCACCCCGCCCTTCTACCACCTCCCATACAAACTGCACAATTTCGCTTAATCCAATATACTAATTTTCTCAGTACCTATTAAATTTTTGAATCCTAAATTTTGTATAAAACATTTTGATAGAAACTCTAGAGTGATGTGAACAAATTAGTTCAATGTCGTCACCCAATCTACCACTTCCCCCACAAGATTTCTTAAAATCAGAAATTTTCTCTTTCATCTAGTAGAGTATCGCACGATTGGGCTTTACGCTCAATTGTAGTCCTGTTATGTTTTCTAATGTGTTACTCATTATCTATGTTAACTGAACTGATTCGAAAAAATCCAAACCCATAGTTCCATTTTTTCGTATCTATGAAAAAGTTGTATTAAACCATACGATTTTCATTAAAACATACAATGTCGAGCATGTATTACGAGGGATTAAAAAGAAATTTATATGCTCTCCAAGCTCCAATCATTTATATTGCCAATAAAGAACTACATGTCCTTGATATTTGCATAAAATCGAAGTACGCTGCGTCGAATAATAAAGCGCCAACCAAGGAGTATATATAAAATGGAGTGCCTGATAGACTGTCTCATGTGGGAATACTTTTTGATTCGAAAATTTTCGAAAATTGTGTCCAAGCTTAACTTGGCTTCAAACTTTTACAAAAAAAAAAAATACCATAATTTGTATTCTCTCTTGGTTGCTAATATTCAATCAGCAATAAAGTAATTTTCAGTACAATGGAGTTTGCTGTTTTATTTCAGAGATTATTATTTTTTTCAAATTTTTATTAATTTTGGTTCGTGTCTAAGCTAAGCACTTTAGCAACCGACAATTTAACGCAGGACAGAGGTAGTTACTTTGGGTTTAAGTATGCCAAACAAGGATAGCGAAATGATTTTTTTCGAAAAATTTCGAGCATTTCGCCAGTAAGGGAGGGAAATACTTTCATTACCATTTTCTTACAAGACAAAGCATGCTCATCCTTCTACCTTCTACAATGGCGCTACAACTCAAATCGGACCTTGACCTCCTGATATTCAGGTTCCTTAACATTTTTCATTATTTATTATGGAAGGGTTGTTGGACCTTCGCACAACCCTCAATCTACGAATTTTTCATTTTCGTAGATTGAGGTGACCAAGGTATACCCAAGTAAGTAGTGTGCTGGAATTATATATTGCGCCGACCGGAATTTGAACTCACGACTTTCGCATTACAAGACCAATACGCTACCTACTAGGCTACACCCTAGCTCAACATGCTCAGCATGCTCATAGTCACTCCTTATTATATATCCAAATAACTTCCATAAAACAAACTTGAGACATTTCTTTGAAAGTCAGCGACAAAGATATACGGGCATCGACCTAATTAAATTGCACGACATTAAAAATGTGATTTATAATTCGGACGTAAACGGTTCTGGTGATTTGTCCATGCAGGCCTTTATAATTATTAACAACTTGGCGGGACTCTATTCCTAAAGTGCTGCAGGACATTAGAGTAGTACTCATAAATGCCCGCTAATTGATGAATCAAATCAGCTAGTCCGTAATTGAACGACTGAAATCTCACCTTTCAGGTCAAATGAGGCCTCGTTAATTAATAATATAAAGGTTTCCATTTTCCCGAGGACGTAAGAGCTGAACCGAATTTTGCCATTTTATAGCAGGAATACAAACAATGATATTACGCTTGATTGGATTTTACCAACGCCCACATAATGTCAATTCCAGAATTTAAGGATTGGAGAAAATTACAATTAATTTTATGCTAGGCCGTTTGCGAACCATTAACGGAAGGACATGGACGTGAACATGGCTACGCAATAAATTTAGTCGGTCGAGTTCGAAGTTGTCGCTAGAATTGGCATTTTAGTGCAATTGATCAATTTAACAGAATTATAAAATGCCATTATGGCACACTCCCACGAACCTTTGCATATGGAGCGTTTTCAACCAATCTGAACTTCCTACTTACTCGCCCAGCTTCCCCACAGCAGGCACATTTAAAAACGAAGTCCTTGTATTGCTCTGTCAGGATTCCCTCGGTGGAGCAGCGGTGTTGGCTTGATGGCTTTTAATTCCCATGGATGAAATGTAAAAGCGGTTTCGTGTTTTAACAATTTGCCATGTTTGTGCGACAATGGAGACTGGAGAGTGCGAATTTACGAAGGATCTGAGTGCAAAAATTTACAATGCAAAGTGTAATTGTTATTTAAATCGATGAACACTTTTTATGTTGCGGATTACGGGCGTTGTAGTTATTCGGCAAGCAGGCAGAAGCGTAGCGACTTCAGCGTAATTATTATTAATGGGAGTGTATGACCCCAATTGGAATGTTTTAAGGACGATAATAATGGTGCTATTGAGTTTTTGGAGTGAGTAATAGTCGTACGAATATCCGCCATGTCTGTATTGAAATAATGTTCGCTTATAAATTGGCATTAATTGTTGAAAAACCAGCCGAATATTTTCAATATTATCATAAAGAAAAATTATACAGTTCAGAAATTAATGTTCTGATTCTCAAAAAAATGTCTGTATCCACTTTATGAATAGTTTCAATTTCTGTGATAGATTTTCGATTTTCATGGGGAGGGATGTTTGTAGAAAGAGTTAGTGAAGATGTTGATAAGTTTTCCAAAACCGAAACAATAATAACAATGCTAGTTTAATAATTAAGAGGTGAATACTAAGAAATTGCTTTTGAAAGGTAGGTGCGCATAGCAGTCAAGCTGCCATGTTCAGAAGGTCTTTTTGGAAAGTGATATCGAGGCTTCCGTGGCGTAGTGGGCAGCATGCTTGCTTCTCAGTTAATAGGTCGTGGGCTCGATTACCACTCCAGACAGGGGTTTTTTTTAAGCGCGAATTTTTCAGATGCTACTGGTGATGAAAAATTATTCGAAATAAAATGGGCAAACGGTGTAAAAGTGAAACAGTTCCACTTCAACAAGGCCTGGATACTCAGTAGATGGTTACTGTTCGCTTTCTATCATTCAATCCCCCATAAAATCTGCAAATATTTGCCAGTAGCAGCCAGTACAACTGAAAAATATATATCAGCTTCTCCACTCGTTACGGTTGTTCCCACTCCTCTTCCCCTACCTTCCTAATCCCATTCCTTCCCTCCTTGACTGTGTTTGTGCATTGCACATAAAGGCCGAAATCGCGTATAACACAGGTCATAATGAAAAAAAAAATTATTTTATTAACTCCACTTAAGACGGTCTGAAGCCCAGTTTGGAAAAGGAGGATGGAACAAGACATCCTGAAGCACCAGTGTGTCTCTGGTAGTAGGCTAAGAATGGATATAGTTGGACTCGCAGCATAGCTGAGAGAACTCCAACATATCCTATTTAGAAATTGTCTAGCCGTGTTTGTGCGGTTAAGTACACAGATTTGGTCCTCCAAGTTGGGGTTGGGCGATAGGCTAACAATCTGTCCCCACAAAAAAAAAAAGAAAAAACACTTGTTATGGAACCTGAACCTTCGCCTCGGATTGGGCGATTCAACGGAAACGGCCTGGTAAACGAAAAATTGAACACTCTTTCGGGACCTGGAATGTACGATCCTTGTTTAAACCTGGAGCGCTGAAATCACTCATAGAAGAAGTTGATAAATTCAATATTAATGTTATTGCCAGCGAGCGGCATTAAGTAAAACTGCTCAACTACGGCAGCCATGTTAGTCTAGTTTTCTTGAGCGTTGGTGCGTGAAGTTTTCGTTCTGCGTTTTTTCGCTCCTGCATTAAAACTTCTGATGATTTTGTAACCATGGTAAAGTATACCTGCTTGTATACATTACAAATATAGCTAGTATATACTTGAAGCACGTTTAATTGTCGTTAATTTAGACGTTAGTTTACTTATCTTTCTCGAGTGGTCTCATGTCCCTGGGGCGAAATGGCAAAGTACCCCATTGTGACTGTGAATGTTTATATTGCGATGAATTTTACTTGAAGATTGGGTCGCTTATTCCATGTACAAAACATAACAGAACTATGATTGGGCGTAAAGCCTAATCATATGATACTCTAGATGATATAGGAAAGAGTTTATTGTACGGGAAAATATGCCATCTCAAATTCTTTCGAATTGTGAATAGTGACTTTTGTACGGGAGGTGGTAAAAGCAGAGGGGCTAGGTTTGTAATTTTTGTATGTAACACCGAACGTAGTATGCAAAATGTTTCATGCCGAATGTAAAGTTTGTAGCTTTCATAATTTTCGAGGAAATTGAACAATTTTTATCTGAATTTATAGCATTTGTATGGGAGGTGGCAGAGAATGTGGAAGGTGTTGGATGATTTTGAATTTGATAATCAACATTCTAATCACATTGTCTTGTTACAATTTTTAAGTTGATGGCTCTCATATGTTCAAAGAGGAAAAACTTTTCTTGAATTTCCAGTACAAAAATTTGTATGGGAGGTGGTAGAAGGAGTGATGCGAAGTTCATATTTTTTAGCATTCATTGAAAGTTTGCACTTTTTCTCGTTTCAATGAAAATCGATCAAATGCATTTACCAAAATTGTGCATTTGTATGGGAGAGGATAGAAGGAGTATTCGAATCAAATCCAAATTTTTGCATGTCAATGATATTTGCAGTAGTATAACTTTCTCAAAATTTAAAGTTGATAACTTTGACGGTTTTGAAGGAAAATAATATAATTGAAATCTCGAAATTTCGAAAAATTTGTATGGAAGGGATTAGAAAGAGTGAAGTGAATGAGTTTTCCAAAATTGGTTGCAATTATAATGGAATTAATTATGGCGAAAATTGGTTCTTTTAGCTATGCTAGTTGCAATAAAAACCGAATAAATACATTTTTGAAATTGCCCATTTGTATGGGAGGGAGTAGAAGGAGTAAGAGCATCTGATCAATATTTTTTGACGTTAATGATATTCATATTAATATACTATGACTTAATTTTCAAGTCACCAGCTGAAATGGTTTCGGAGAAAAATCAATTTACTTGAATTTCGAAATTTTATGAAATATGTATGGGAGAGGGTAGAAAGAGTGAGGGGATGTCGCCCATTCATGAACTTAAAGTTACTTTATTGCTAAAAATGGCATATGGCAAATTTCAGCGCGATAGGTTGAAGGTTTCGAGAGTTACACGGAGAGAATTCATTTTCCTTCATCAAGAAAACCGTTTTCCTATTTCAAAAAAATTCAAAATTGTACATTTTATGCTAAAACTAAGAAAACTAAACTTATATTCTGCCTTATTTACTTAAACTCTGCATTTCATTTCTTAAATCTAACATTCGATATCTTCCTGTTTCAAGAAAACATTTGCTTAATTTACAAATCCCCAAAAGACACTCAATAAAACAATCAACCAGAAAATATTTACTGATTTACAGCATTTCAATGTCAATTGCTAAGATCTAGCAATGCGATTGCTAAAAACAAGCAATCAAAGTAAAGCGTTTTTCAATATGAAGAAAATATTTTCTATGCAGTAGTAAAGAGGTTCTAAAATGTAGAAAAATATTTCGGCTGTTTGCAAATGCATGTGATTTGCTTTTGTTTTCACATCATGATTTTCTTGTCTCGTTATAACGCGACTAATTATAATTATTACGGTCATCAGTCAGTATTCAGTCGTCAAGTGAAAAGTGTCGTGTCAGTGAATAAATGTGGTAAGTAAATTGTTTTTAGAAAAGGTCATATATTGAAATTTGTTGGTCTTGTTCCCGGTTAGAGAATGCGTGTTTTAAAAGAAATCTTTAAAAGAATTTATCCGCTTCTAATCAATTCCAATTCAGTCCAGTTAGTTAAAATTTTCTGATACTCGACGCAAGAATTACGTCCTAAATTATTTTTTTCCTCGATTAGTAAAATAACAATTACTAACTGCAGGAAATGTAGCCAAGTGTAGCGGTTTCTATTTAAGCGAATTCAGAAAAATTTATTTATTTATTTTATGGATACTGTTATTCCAGAAAATCATCAAAAATGAATATCAGCAACACATCGGAGAAGATGGTGGACATAATTATTTCAATTTGTCCAATAATGGTTCTTTCATTGCCATTTCCGAAAGAGATGAACTATTTGAACAATTAAAAGAATGGAATATGACTTATTTTTATGACAGATTAAAAGGTTCTGTTTAAATGTAATATTGCTATAAACAATTTTTTATATTAATTCATAATTAGGGAAAGGAATTTGCAATACAAACTCTTTGCAATATATAACTGAGCGCGACTTAGACAAAATATTTGAGTCGAATGAATTAAGTTCCTTAATAGAATTCAGGGAACATATCAAAGCATGGAGAATTTCTAAAGTATTTATAATAAAAATATTAAATGGATATGACATATTTACTCTAAACTCTTACAGAATTTTCCATCTTCAGTAGCCACTCTTGATGCACCAAGCACTTTTGAACATTTAATAAATACAGGAAATTACCAAAATTCTAGCTACAGCTCAACATCTTCAGCACCGTCTTCCCCTTCAGGATTTAATAAGCAATTTGTACGTACAATACATAGTTTGTTACTTGAATGGTATTTGTAATAATGTATTGATACGTTTAGGATTTAAGCGAGTACTTGGAAGGAGCGGGCAAAAATATAAGATCGGCATATATTCAAAATGGAGACTCGCTACCACTACTCTCTCGAGATATTCTTATAAAAGACATTGTTAAACATTATGTTAACAACAATTCTTTTATGCATGTAGACGATTATTTACAAATATCAGAACAAATTTGTAAACAATTCAAAGGAGAGCGAAAGGTATAATAAAGATCATAATTAATTGCGTTTACGTTGATATATAATTACAGGAAACGTATTATTCGTCGACAGGAAAATATCCATCTGGTCGTTTGTACACAACGTACAGAAATAGCGTTGCGAAACTAAGAAAATTTGACCTTTTTCCAAGAGAGAAAAAGAGCAAAGTTGATACAAATTCAACTCTACGAAATACAGGTTGATGTTTTCGAAAAAATTTCAAATATAGCTGCTTCATTATCTACATTAAATTAATAATTTTCCTTCTATTAGAAATAAATGCTTCACCGTGTGAAGATCAAGTCTGGCTACAGCACAATAAGGACCCGTGGCCCACTGTAGAACAGAAATGGCTACAAACTTTTGAAGAAAGGAAACTGTATTTAAAGGGACCTATTACGGACATAATTCAATCTTGGCCAGCGTACATCAGAGATTATGGGGAGCGTCTAGTCAGTATTTTGCAATTATATTTTTATTAAAAAACTAATTTGTATTTAATTTAGGTTGACATAGATTTTGATTTATCAGAAGTTGGTCAGCATAGAGGAAATCATCTACTGCAGAAGTGGGACTTATTTGTGGAACAAATTATTCCAATTTTCAGAACAGCTATCAAGGACCGGCAAAGTTTAAAAGTATTGGGTGCAATAGATGAAACTTTAACGAAAGGTAGTTTTTGTGAGAGTACTAAATTTATCAAGTTGTTTCTATAAAAGATTTTTTTTTTTTAGATCTACAAGATATGAAGGTATGCTCACTTTTGTCGGCACTTCTACCACCAACTGGCACTGCCAAGAATAAGCACACGGGAAAAATTTGTATAAAAGACAGCCAAGACAATTTTCTACTACGCGTTGGTGCTTTCAACAATATTTCTCCATCAATTGAAGATCTCAAATCCAAACTTATAGAATACAACTTACGGCTACAGCCCGTGATTTGTATAATAGCTCCTGACGATTTAACTAAAATTGATGGAATATATACCGTCTATGATGATATATTCTATAAATATGATAGCATTCCGCAGGCGTTAAGTAATACATTGAAACTACACTACGTGTTTAATCTGGAATATCAACCGCAGTGTAAGTTGGTTTGGAAATTTATTCAGCTATTTTTCTTTCAAATACCCGAAATAAATGTACCAGCAGTGATAAGTACGTATCTTACAATGTTAAAATAAATATGTATATCTATGGTTTGTAAAAATTTATCAAAATCGCTGCAGATTTATTTAAAAAATTAATTTCCACTCTGTTGCAGTGTTTATAATTCTTCCGTAAATCTTTCAAATATTAAAGAGACACAATATAACATATATTTTCTACATTGATAAATTTAAAATTTAAAGTATTAAAAGTATACAAGTATTAAAATTAATATGTTTATCTGCTTTGCTTGCTGTAATACTTTTAATGATATTGAATTGTTAGCACTTCATTTTAAATACAAACATTTTTTTTCTTCTAATAATCATTATACATGTGCACAGCCAAATTGTCCTCAAAAATTTTCAAATTTAAAAGCTTTTAAAAGACATCTAAGGAATATGCACATGGAGGATGGTAATGAAAATCCGCATTTATCAAATAAGCTCTTTGCTAAGGAGTCACATTTGAATAATACTAGTGAATTTTATTCAACTCCAAATGTAAGTTTCAATCCTAACAGAATGTTTGACAATGCGGAGAAAGAAATTCAAGACATATTTCTAAGATTTGTTTCTAAATTGCATAATAATAGCAATATAACAAATAAACACATAGAAATAATTGTCTTAGATTTAAGTGAGGTGATATCTGGAATTCTACGTCCATTGTCAAATTTTGTGGTAAAACATGTTGCAGGAAAATCAGCTGATGAGTGTTCTGCATACATATCCGCATGCATCAAAATTGCCAGCTCTTTTAATACGGAGCATAAATTTTTAAAACATTTGTGCAATAATAGTTACATGATGCCTCCATCTCAATTTCACATACATAACTGTATTACAGAAGTAGTTTCTCGGGGTGTCACTACTTTACGTAACAAAAATTTTACAGGATCTATTATGCCAATCGCATTTCAAATCAAAAAATATTTTGAATTACCTAATGTCTTGAATGATAACGTTTCTAATATAAATATGTTTATGACTAGTAACGATGGGAAGTTGTCAAATTTTGTTCAAGGTTCTTATTGGAAATATAAAACTTCTTCAATGAGTAATAAAATAGTTATACCCTTTTTTCTATACTACTATACTATACTATACTTTTGAAACAAATGACCCTATTGGTAGTCATACTGGTAGTCAATCCATATCAGCTTTTTATTATTCTTTTCCTACTGCAGAGTCTCACAAATCATCCAAATTAAATAACATTTTTCCTGCAATGTTTGTTAAAGCTTGTTTATTTAAACAATTTTCTTATAATGATATTTTATACAATCTTATTGGTGTTATAAAAATGTTAGAACTTGAAGGGATAGAAATTGAAACTGGCTGTGGTAAAAGAAGAGTTTATTTTGTACTTGGTCTTGTAATAGGTGACAATTTAGGAATTAATTCGTTACTTGGTTTTGCTAAATCTTTTTCGCACACATATTATTGTAGATTTTGCCATCAACATAAGGCTTTAAATAAGACATCCATCGCAGAAATTCCCGATAATTTAAGGACAATAGATAATTATTGCCAGCACATAGCTCAGGACAATTATTTCCAAAGCGGAATTAGATTTGAATCTGCATTTAATACCATCCCCTCATTCCACGTAGTTCAAAACTATTCAGTGGATGTGATGCATGATGTTTTCGAAGGAATAATCAAATATGGTTTACATCATGCTATTAGTTACTTTATAAAGAATCACTTTTTCACACTAGAAACACTTAATTATCGCACTAAACATTTCGACTATGGAGAAATCGAATCGAAAAATATTTGCCAAGCTATTAAAGTTCAACATATTAAGCAAGGAAAATTGCATATGACTGCAAGGGAATCAGTTAACTTTCTTAACTTTTTTACATGTATTATTGGGGATTTAATTCCTCGTAATAACCCCGTTTGGAAATATGTTTGAATCTTAGATCAATTGGTGCAAACCATACTTCTTGCTACCTTCTCTGAAGATGATATTGAGAAACTGAAAAACCTAATATCTCTTCATCATTCCATATTCATCAGTCAGTTTGGAGATACTCTTAAGCCAAAGCATCATATACTCACACACTATCCTAATATAATTCGACAAAGTGCTCCTTTAAAATATTTATGGTGCATGCGGTTTGAATCTAAAAATCGAGAAATGGTCAACTACACCAATGTCACCTCTTCACGAAAAAATTTATCATATTCAATAGCGAAAAAATGCTCTGTGAAATTCTCATACTTTCTCCTCACGTATTTAAATTATTCTCAACTTGAAAAAAATAATATTTCAAATCAATGTAATAAAGAATACACAAAAAGCTTGGAGTTATCCCATGTAATAGCTAATGAAAATTTGACATATTACTCACATATAATTTATAAAGGAAACCATTTTAAAATTGGTTACTTTTTATTTAACAATGCAAATCTGTTTGAAGTTATTGATATTATTATTAATGAAAAGGAAGAGATTTTTTTAATTTTAAATCAATATAGTATTACTGAAGAAGATTCTCATTACTTATGTTATTTTGTAAGCAATTCATTAAATAAATACTTATGTTTAAGCATTTCATCAATATTAAAAAGACCAATGCAGTTACACACTTTACCAGATGGAAGAAAATTTGTAAAACCTAGAATGATCTGAAAATAAAATAAAATTAAAACGAAAATACAACTGTTTTTTTTCGAAAGCATAATAAATCCTGATATTTCAAATTTCAGCAGTATATTACTATATTTGGTGTTCCTTTATCAAGCAAATAAATTCTTAAAAGTGGTAAGAAATTAGAATATTTTTGCTAATTATCATCTAAACATATACTAGACTTTAGAAAATATTTTCTCATTGATGGCAAACGGAGCAGCAAATGTCGTTTTAATTTACTTGAAGTAAGAATTTCATACACTGTCGTTGGAAAATGGTTTCTTATATCAGATTTTTTTTGCATTAATTGAGTAAACTGTAAACGGCTTTTGAGAAAACATAGACTTGATAGTCACATATCACTTACTTGATTACAAATTTATTTGAAATTAATCAGTATTTATTTTCTTAATTTGAGTATTAAAGGAATTATATTGAGTAAAATAAACCTTGTTGAAGTAGTAATTTCTACTTGATTTCAGAAATAAGTGTTCTCAATTATCAGTGCACCGATTTGCTATGTTTTTAATAAAATGAGCAAACTTTTTCTAGACGCCAAACCGAACTTAGATTTACTTATTTTACAGCCGTTTGTGCTTAATCATAGAAAATTTTTCTCTCCGTGTATGTTGTACACATACGGACAGACAGACGAACAGATTGACGAACAGACAGACGGATAGGCGGACGTGACGTTTCGGTCTCTGCTGAGACCTTTATCAAACATGTTGATAAAATTTGATAAAGGTCTCAGCAAAGACCGAAATGTCACGAATAATAAAGCGTAGCAGTGTAGAATCCGGAAATCTTTTCTTTCAATTCGAAATGCACTGTGAAAACATTCACCAAAACACAAATTATTGTTTAAATAATTTTTAGTTCATAAAAAACTCGAAGTAAAATTTTCGTTGTTACGATATAATCAGAAAGAAAATATAATCGAATAAAAAGATAATCAAAGAGTTTTTTTTTCCTTTTTACCGAAATTATGGGTATAAAAATATTTCAACATTTTCAAACGATAAGCAGAAAAATTCATGGCCCATAGTTGTCTGGTCTGGTGTGCTTTTCATAGCTTGCTTAAGGGTCGTAAATATTGAATTCAATCGAAAATCCTTTTGTATTGGGTGCTGTAATCTGCACATGTCCGTTTCAAGTTTTCCGTTTTATGTTTCGGTTTCTAGATTTCAGTTATAGCTCTACGAAACCATTCGCCAATCTTGATCATTTCGAACCAGCCTCATCCTCCCTTCTTCCATAGTACAAGAATATGTGCAACAGAGAAAGGACAATTTCATGACGAGATTTTCTTGTCGTGTTCGTTTTTCGAAGCACATATGAGATACGAAAAGGGGATACCATTAAATGTCAACTCGTTCTAGAGCAATAAATTTTTTATTTTTGCGCATTTTTCTTAAGGATTTATTGTCCTTTCCCATTTCGCCATATTGCTTATACTTCCCTGGCCCCTCAGGGCTCTGATGCTTCTGTTCCCGGTGTTCCTGTTGGGCTATGATTGTGCTTTATAAGATTAAGCTATTTGTCATTTGTATCTGAGGGATTTATCTGTTTGGGATTTGTGCCATTTCTGTAAAGATGATTTTTCGATTTTCGTCTCTCTTTCTGATTTGTCCTTCTTGAGGTCCCTAGAAAAATGCGGGTATATAGTGAAGAATTCGTTTTGTTGGTGGCGATTTTGGGGTTGTTCGGCGGAAAGAGAATTCGGGATACCAAGGATAAAGTGAATTTTGTGTTATTATTGAGGGGAAAAGGCGATTTTCTGTTAAGAAATTCCGTCTTTCGTTTTATTATTTATTAAAGGGCTTTATTGATAAAATGCTGTTAAATATTGATAGAGATTTATGATTGGATTGTAGGGCCAGGCCGGGCTGAATCGGAGAGTGCCACTTCAAACAAATTTCTCTTGTTTATATTGGTCCTTTGTTATAAATTGTCATTATTGGTATGAAATAATAAATGAGGTACAGAGTTCCATTAGAGTCGATCTATAAATTATGTTACTCGTATTATGTAAGATTTTTGAACAAACTTTGTGCCGAATACTTACGAATAAACGGAAATACTATGCTCGACTTAATTTCGAATGAAATTAATTAAAACCTGAAATTGCAGTCTAATCTAATATCTTTATTTTCAAGCTATATCCTTCGTTCCTCTCGTATTCTCTTCATTGCCAAGAACTGCGGCACTGTATTAAGGTGAACCGCGGGAGGTCCACTACTGTTTACTTTAATTTCTACCGCTTAGCTACTGATCTCAGGTATTAATCCGATATCATGTTGTTTGTCTTTTTTATTGAACATGGCGTATACCTTCGTAATTCCTATTGATATCGTAAAATGTGAGGATAATCAACTGGAAAATAGGTTTGAAGAGATATCAAGTTTGCTTTCTGTTCGGCCGGCACCTTTAATCCCTTTGTAGGCAATAGATAATAAGCCACAAAAGTATCAAATAGTGGGGTACTATATTGCATTTATAGTTTATTGTTGTCGTACAGTGAATCATAAAAAATCATTCAATGCAATGTAAGAAAATCGATTTTTACCGCCTATTATTTGAGTTTCTCCCCGAGAAAATACTAACGTGTGTTTGAATTTTGAAGTTAAAGTCATTCTGAAACAAGTATGTAAATGTGGAATAAAAATATTTATGTTCATGCGGAAACTTTTCCTGTTTTTAACATTTTTCGTTACGATCTTAGATATCAAATCGAATCAGGTTGATTCTCTGAAATAGGTCTGATGAGAGTTATAGTGTAATTTAATTACTCGAATTAAATTAACGGGCAAGAAACCACAATTAACTCCATTTTATTAAAGCTTGCCTGACAATATACAGTCATACAAATGTTACGAAATTAGACTAAATGGTGACAAAAAATGTCAGTTGTTGACATAATCTGTAACATATTTGAATGACATTTCCGGTAATACAACCATTCTAGCGACTGGATTTGTCCACCAATTTTAATATAAAAAGCCTGAGAATTTCACCTCGAAATTATCTGACACTCGCATTTAGAAAATAGCTGCCATACACAGAGAAATAAACCTTGGTTAAATTTTACCAAAAACGAAGTGGGTAATACTAAATAATTAAGAATAGTTAATATACTAATGGGCAAGTGGCTATAAAACTATGGAACCATCCCAGGGATTCAATTTAACAACTTGTCTAAATTTAACGATCATGCAAAAATGTTCATGAGCAAGGCTAATAAAATATACAATATTGTTGCGAGCTAGGGGCTCGCCGGGATTGCAAGTAAAACACAATTCGTTTAAAAATAAGTGATAATTTATTTATTCGCGCTTTAACTTAATTCGCACTATATGGCACTACCGCCGCGTACTGTTCTATTGCTTTCCTGCACTGGTTCGCGTCTCCGTCATCAAAAAGACTGGTTCTCGACTGAAAGCTTTCGTGCCTTTTATACATTTTTCCCCTATTCTTGACTGTTCTCGATGCTTCCGTCGGTTGTATGTCTGAACTATACTGGAAAGTTGTAGATCTTTAGTTATGGCTTTTTACATATTGGGGGATACTGTTCTACATAATTCTTGTGTCTTCAAGAGAGATCGAATTGCGGGGTTGCCCGATCTGTTGTTGTTTAATGTCCACTGATTGTTGTTTAATGTCCACTGATTGTTGATCTAATTTGTTCATCATTTGTTGCATTAACTGTGTCAGAGCATCCGATGTACCAGAACACTCCTCTTTACGAGCTTCTTCGATTTGGAACTCAAAACTATCTGCATCCTACAAGTTCAGCCTTGTTCCCTGTCGTAGATAAGTCGCGTCTACCGAGCTCTTCCTTCAGCTCCGTTAGTTTTCAGATAACGTGGCATTTTCACTACCGATTATTTAAAGTTTTTTCGCGATTCAAATTCACTTAAATTTTACTTCACTAATTAAAGTCACTGCTCACTAGAGCACTCGAGAATATTCGATTTCACAAAATTCTCACTGTCCGTTCGAGAATTTTAGTTTCACTCGCGATTTTTAACCCGAATTTATCCATGAAATCCAACTTCTGACACCAATTGTTGTGAGCTAGGGGTTCGCCGGGATTTCAAGTAAAACACAATTCGTTTAAAAATAAGTGATAATTTATATATTTATTCGCACTTTAACTTAATTCGCACTATATGGCACTACCGCCGTACTGTTCTATCGCTTTCCTGCACTGGTTCGCGTCTCCGTCATCAAAGAGACTGGTTCTCGACTGAAAGCTTTCGTGCCTTTTATACTTTTTTCTCCTATTCTTGACTGTTATCGATGCTTCCGTCGGGTGTATGTCTGAACTATACTGGAAAGTTCTAGATCTTTAATTTTGGCTTTTTACATATTGGGGGATACTGTTCTACATAATTCTTGTCTATTCAAGAGAGATCGAATTGCGGGCCCCTAATCCACAACATATCCAAGCTTAACAAGAACAGTAAGTAAATGATAAGACCGATCTTAACTTATGGCTGCCCAGTTTGGTTTAGTATTAGATATATTAAGCATCGCAAAAAGAAAAAAAAATTAAGCATTTGAGAGGAAAACTTTACGCCATTGTCTCTCTAAAAACTTCAGAAGTAGAACAGGACGGTTTTCTAACTATAGTCTACATACTGAATCAAACAGTGCCACTAATGACATACGTAACTACACTCTAGAACAAAAAAATAAATAAAGTCAAGGCACTTTCTAATGATATTGTAAACAAACTATTTGATCATTCGAATACGTTAACTGTGGATTACTTCTATTTACCTCCAATTATGTTGTTAAACAAAGTAGAGCTCGCAAGTTCAATCGCCATTATGAAACATAGCAGGACTACGATTGGGCGTCCAAAGTCCAATCATGCGAAAGAGAAATTTGTTGATGTTAATAAATTTTGTAGGGGAAGTTGTAGGGGGGGATGACAACATTGAACGCTAGAGTTGCTATCAAAATGTTTTGTACATAATTTAGGATACGAAAATTAAATAGATACCGAGAAAATTAGTGCATTTGATTTAGTGAAATTGTACAGTTTATATGGGAGGTGGTAGCAGGAGGAGCGAGTTCTTAATGACTTTTTCAGAAATAACTATGAACATCATGCTTTTGACAAGTTTTAAATTGCAGATCAGTTGCATTCACATTTCAGGAAAATCAACTTTTTGTAAAGTTTTGAAATTGCGTCAGATTGTATAGGAGGGAGTAGAAGGAGTGAAGCTAATCGTCTAATTTCTTGTCTTACTAATAATTGTAAATAAATATTTAGTATTATCTAGACGAAATAGAGTTTTTGTGGCCCTAAGGAATTTTGAATGGGGAGTGGTAGAAGTGGTGATAGCATTGAACTAATTTTTTTCCATCATGCTAGAGTAGCTTTAAAAATGTTTTGTACAAAATGTAAGCTCCAAAAATTGAATAGGTACTGAGAAAATTAGTATGTAAGATTAGTGAAATCGTGCAGTTTGTGTGGGAGGTGGTAGAATGAGTGGGGGGACTTCAGTGATTTTTTCAGAAATAACTATTAATATCATAAAATTGGCATTTCTTAAATTTCAGATTAGTAACATTCATACTTTTCAAGGAAATCGATTTTTTGTTTAGTTGGGAAATTGTTTCATATTGTATTGGAGGGGGTAGAAGCAGTAAAGCTAATCAGTATGCTCTAAACCAATTTACTCAGTGCGTATACAATTTATCAATTTGAAATTGTCCATTAAATATTTATTTAGAATTATTAGTAAGATAAAACAAAAATTAAACGGTAAGCTTCACCCCTTCTACCCCCTCCCCCCCTTCAAAATGATACAATTTAGCGATTCGAAAATAAACAAATTTTTTTCAAAAGCATAAAAGCTATTGATTTGAAATTAGGAATATATTACTTTTATAATATTTCTCTATAGGAATTATTTGAGTCCTTCCCTTCCTTCCACCACCTTTCATATAAACTGCCCTGTTTTATGAAATACTATAAACCAATTTACTTAGTAAGTATGAAATTTATCGAGCTAAAATTATGCACTAAATATTTATTTAGAATCATTAGTAAGACTAAACAAAATTAGGCGATTAGCTTCACTCCTTCTACCACCTCCCCTACAATTTGACATAATTCAACAACTTTACAAAAAGTCGATTTTCCTGAAAAGTATGAATGCTACTGATCTGCAATTTAAAACATGTCAAAAGCATAATATTATAGTTATTTCTGAAAAAGTCATTATGAATACGCTCCTCCCATACAAACTGTACAATTTCACTAATTCCAATACACTGATTTTCTCAGTACCTAATTTTTGAATCCTCAATTTTGTATAAAACATTTTTTTTGATAGCAACCTTAGGCTGCCGACACACGATGCGAGTTAATATATATTATCTCGCTTTTCGATATTACTAGTGTCATTATCCTATACATAATTCGGCCTACTTATATCAAAATAGGAAGTTAATATATATTAACTCGCATCGTGTGTCAGTAGCCTTAGCGTAATGTGAAAATATTAGTTCAATGTCGTTACACTCTCTAACACTTCGCCTATAAAATTTCTTAAAATAAAAAATTTGTTCTTTCATCTAGAGTACCGCATTGTCGTGTTATGTTTTTTTATGCTCTGGATCTTGTATCTCTAAGAAATAACGCTCGCATAGAGTCGCCAAGGGTACAGAAATATTTGTTGTCGCTGAATAACCTCGATTCCGAGTGAACATCTGTCCGTCTGTCTACAACATAACTCTCGAAAGCTTTGACCAATCGTACTGAAATTTGTCATATGATATTTTTAGCTAAAAAGTAACTTTAAGTTCGTGAACGGGTCACATCTCCCACTCCTTCTACCCCCTTCTATAATAGCTAAGAGCCGTCAAATGATTATTATTTTGATAAAATGTCGGAATTTCCAAAGACTTCACGTACAACAAGTTCAAAGGGTTCTGTAGAGTAAAAGCATCAGATGGGTTGTCTCTCGTGTTGAGTGAAAATTATTTCTAATTTTTTTGTGGAGCATGTATTTAAAAATGATTTCACAAGTTTTTTTGTTAGCTAAATTTAATATTTTTAGATACAATGGAGAAGTAAAATGTAATGGAAGCAATGCTTCTCTTGCTTTAATGGACGCCAAGCCACTAATATATGTATGGATTTACATATGCACCGGTGACTCTAACGAGTATTTTGTAAGAAAAGAAGGAACATTACTACTTTAATTCTTCTTTAATTTAATAAGTACTGAGAAAACAGATAATAACAGTTGCGGCGATGGAAGAAATACTTTTTCGATATTTTAAACATTTTGTCAGAGGAAGATATTTTAGAAACAGAACAATTAGCATACATCCAACAGCAACAGTCCTCTATAAGGGACGTTCCCACAGATAAAGAAGAAGTAGCTTCCGCCTTTCGGTCAATAGCGGAAAAGAAAGCTCCAGGTATAGACAGATTACCGACCCTCCCACTCTGTATTGACATCCCGAAGTAGCGCGTCCTTCGGAATTATGGCCCTTGGCGTGGTATACCCATGTCATGTCTACTTATTGTCGTATCGAAAATTATGGCTAAAGTAATTCCCGCTATTCTAGCTAGGGTGTAGTCTAGTGGGTAGCGTGTTTGGTTTACAATGCGAAGGTCGTGAGTTCAAATCCCGGTCGACGCATAATTCCAAGCACACTACCTGCTTGAATATACCTTGGTCACCTCAATCTACGAAAATGAAAAAAATTCGTAGAAAGAGGGTTGTGCGAAGGTCTAACAACCCTTCCACAATAAGTAATGAAAAATGTTAAGGAACCTGAATATCAGGAGGCCAAGGTTCGATTTGGGCTGTAGCGCCATTGTAGAAGTAGAATTCCCAAATATAATATTGATGTTACAGAGAACACTCTCGAAGTTTGCCAGGCTGACTTCTGTCGTATTAAGACCATACAAACACTCTACAAATGTTCTTAACGAACAATCTGTGGAAGAGGTGCGAGATTGTAATTACCTTCGAAGCACTGATAGCATGGCAAACTCGTCACAAATTCGGTGCACTTTGCTCTTTCTGGAGGTTAAGACAGACCTCCCTTCGAACGAGTCTGAGGATTGCAAAATTTCGTGAGCCAATGCCTACGACGAATTAGAGATATTCTAACCAGATATGATCTTCGACGACGAACTTTTGAGCACAGCTGGACAGACTAAAATAGACATTGAGATTCAAAGGCGGAGTGGTAGCGGATCGGTTGCACTTTATGGAAACCAGAGCGATACATCTTCGGGCAAGCTCTTGATTATAATCCTCTACGAAGACGTCGGGTCTTTCGAGCATGTAGCATAGTTTAGCATGAGGCCAGAGGAATAAACCAGTACTGGCGATAACTAAAGAACGCTGCTCAGGATAGCGTCTTTGGAACTGGAAATTGAATACTGCATTCATTTGCAAAAATGAATACAATTTTCAACTACTGTTTACCTTACCCATCGCATGACAGAACTCAACACTGGAGCAACCAAATTTCCAATGATAAATTATCCATATAATTAGATGAATTGACCAGTGTCCAAAGATTTTTCTTTTAATGGAAAAATAATAAATTCTTTATTATTAATTATTACCAACTACATTACTGAAATTCACGTTATTCTTTTTAAAGGGGCACCATAATTATACTATTCTTGCATGATGTTGTTCGTCCTGTTTCATGCAAATAGTGCTGAAGCAGTAAAGTAGTCTTCTAAAGCGAATAAAAAAACAACAACAACGAAAAATCCGATTTTTATAAAACTACAAAACAAAACTTCCATTCAACCTAAGTTCCCTTATCCTTGAAGTAACACGCCCATATGCATTAAAGTCGGTTAACAAAGTTTTGCCGACAATTCAATTTTCTTTAATGTCCAGCCAGGACAAATTTCATCAATTCAACGGCCATAACCGCATTAAGATGTACAAAGAGAGCAGTGGTGCATCCTGATCCTTGCCATTATTTGTAGTTTGCTAGTAAATAGCGAATATATACGTCAGGATAAGATGAAACATCTTCCTTTTTTCGGTCTTCTAACTTATTGTTATCAAGGTGTAGGACACGTCTTAAGAATTCGACTTTAAAGGCTAAATATTTACATTCGGTACGAAACGAACATAACGATAATGAGATAGAAGAAACACATGCCTTATTTTGGCAATAGTCGATAATATGGCTAAGTGTTTCGCTTCGGTGGATTAAATCGATTTTGTATGGCATATGCATATATTTGAGCCTAAACTTTTGTTCAAGTTCGTAGAAGATTTAAAGCAAAGAAAATTTATTTGTTAAGAAAATTTTCGTACAAACTTATCATTGAATATAGAAAATATTTACAGTGGATTATGTCACTTCTCTAAGGAGATTTTTTTTCTTTTTTTAGTAATTCGAGCACAATGAAAACCTTTTCGCATTGCACTGGCAACCCTTAAGTAATACTATTTGCAATTTATGGACAACTTTTTCTAAATTACCACCATTTATTTATAATAAACTTACATGTTTGATAATACCTTCTAATCCAATAACAACCTTTCGTAATTGCAAAACAATTAAAAAATTTATATTGAAAGAAAACAAACCGTGAATATTTGAATCTATTATAAAAAAAAATTGTTAAACGAAAAGTTGTTTACGGAATGTAGAATGTGATTACTTTATAAGAAATCATTTATGTCGAATGCTGCCCAACAGTTTGTAATGATTGTTAGTTAAATCGAAATGATTGTTCGAACAAACTAAAATCTTCTAGGTGGAGTTTATGAAGCAGCATTGCTGTTATTGTGAGTAGCATTTAAAGTTTGTAGCTGTGTCACTTTAAATAAAATTTTTGTACACATAGCATACCCTATATCAGTTGTTATTTTCCTGGATGCAAGTGTGCAAATTTTGAAACGAGCATCTTTCCATCAACTACGATGGATTCACAGCCAGAGAAACACTACTGATTTTGTTTGCCTTAACTTATTTTTAAACCTACCCCATACCCTATTGCGCCCTCCTTCAACGTAGACTGCAATACCATATTGGCGTGCTATTCATTTACCCTCCGTGCTCATTACCACCAACTGCGAATGTTTTACTAGTAGCCGACTGTTTCTGTTTTCCTTTGGAAAATAGCCTCACTTAATTGCCACCGTTTCTCCGAAAGGAATCGTATGCTAGGATTACATAGGGACGTGGATCACGAATATAAAAGAACTTTAGATCATTGGATCCGGAGTGCTCGAAGCTGTTTATATCGGGCGGTCAAAGGCGTCATCAAAGCCATCCCTTTATATAAAATGTAGCTATACGGCTATATCCTTGAAAAATGCCTTTAGCATCATTTTCACGTACACTTTTAAAATCATAGATAGGGTGACTTAAACACCAGCTCTTTAGTCCTTCATCATAGAATGATGGGGGATGATGGTTACCTTCGTTTTATTTGAAAATGGAAACTTTTTTCTTGATTTATCGATGGTAAAAGGAAATTTTAACCATACATAAGGTTGAAATTTCTTGCTTTAAATGCCCCGACCGGAATGCTATTCCGACTATTTCACTCTTCATTCTGAATACTTTACTGTGTTAAAAAGAGGTGAAGACCTACCCAACCCCTGGAATCACTTCAATCTTCCACTGCTGACAACGTAATGGGATAATTGAAGTAATTTGTTAATGGTGCAGTAAAGAAGGTTTTCTTTTGCATTTCTCTATACAGAAAAAGCCAATAGTTGTGTTCTATTCACCTTTGAGACTCAATTTAATTTCGCTTAAGTACAAATTAATGAATTGAGAAAAATCGTGGAATGCTTTGGTATAATGGAAACCAAAGGTAATTCTAATGAAAATAGAAATCGATCGTTCCCATAATTTACGTAAATTGATTTATTTTAGTAATTTCTGTATAAATAATTAAAGCGTCCATTAATTATATGCTCCAATTGTCGAAAATTATATCAGGTTTTTAAACATTTTCAAATATTATTATAATTTCGATCCAATCAAAATAAGAAAAACAGTCACAAAATAAAGATTTTAACATATTGTACCGAAAAGTATGTCATCTCAAATTCTTTCGAATAGTGAATAGTGACTTTTGTACGGGTGGTGTTAAAAGCAGAGGGGAGAGGTTTGTAAATTTTGTATATAACACCGAACGTAGTATTCAAAATTTTTCATGCTGAATTTAAAGTTTGTAGCTTTCATAATTTTCGAGGAAATTGAACAATTTTTGTCTGAATTTATGGCATTTGTATGGGAGGTGGCAGAAATTGGAAGGCTTTGGATGATTTTAAATTTGCTTATCAAGATCCTAATCACATTGCTTCGTTACGATTTGAAAATCAATTTCTCTCATATGTTCAAAAGAGAAATACTTTTCTGGAATTTCCAATACAACAATTTGTATAGGAGGTGGTAGAAGAAGTAAAGCGAAGTTCATATTATTTATAGCATTTATTGAAATTATAATGGGACAAATTCTGGCAAGATTTTAAGTCTGTATTATTTCTAGTTTTAATGAAAATCGATTAAATACATTTACCAAAATTGTGCATTTGTATGGGAGGGGGTAGAAGGAGAATTCGAATCAAAACCAAATTTTTTGAAATGAATGATATTTGTAATAGTATACTTTTCTTAAAATTTAAAGTTGATAGCTCTGACGGTTTTGAAGAAAAATAATTTAATTGAAATTCCGAAATTTCGATAAATTTATATGGGAGGGGGTAGAAAGGGTGAGGTGAAATTGATAGTTTCTCGAAAATTGGTTGAAATTATAATAAAACTAATTATGCGAAAAATTGGTTCTTTTAGTTTTGCTAGTTGCCATGAAAACAGAATAAATGCATTTTAGATAATTGTTCATTTGTATGGGAGGAGTAAAAGCGGTAAGAGGATCAGATCAGTATTTTTTTACGTTGATGACATTTTTATCATTAAACTATAACCTAATTTTCAAGTCAATGGCTGAAATGGTTTCGGAGAAAAATCAATTTCTTTAAATTTCGGAATTTCATGAAATTTGTATGGGAGGAGATAGAAGGAGTGAGGGGATGTGGCCCGTTCACGAATTTATAGTTAATTGTTTGCTAAAAATGACATATGACAAATTTCAGCACGATAGGTCAGAGCCTTCGAGAGTTATGTTGTAGACAGTCGGACAGACGGACAGGCAGACGGACGGACAAACAAACGGTTACTCGAAATCGAGGTTTTTGAGCGACAACAAATATTTCTGCATCCTTGGCGTCTTTGTGCGAGCATTATTTTTTAGCATTACGAACGGTAAGGCCAACACAATATACTCTCAGATTTCATCTAGAGTATAAAAACCTATTAAGTCAATATGGAAAATATCCCACGAGTAAAATCTTCATTGCAAAGGATCCTACCTTTACGTGTGTATCTTCCTTCAGTTAGTGTTAATACTGCAGTTTTCGGTCAATGCTAATAAAAAATATAACAGGACTACGATTGAGCGTAAAGCCCAATCGTGCGATACTCTAGATGAAGGAGAAATTTTTTTATTTTAAGAAATTTTGTAGGGGAAGTGGTAGACGGGGTGACAACATTGAACTAATTTTTTCACATCACGATAAGGTTGCTATCAAAATATTTTATACAAAACTCAGGGTTTAAAAATTTAATACCTATATGTACTGACAAACTTAGTGTGTTGAATTTAGTGAAATTGTGCAGTTTATATGGGAGGTGGTAGAAGGAAGAGGAAGACTTAAAGAGTTTTTATACAAAAGATTGAAATTATTATAAAAGTAATATATTCCAAATTTCAGATCAATAGCATTTAAAATTTTTAAGATAATCCGTTTATTGTCGAATTGCGAAATTGTGTCATTTTGTATGGGAGGGGGTAAAAGGAGTGAAGCTAATGGTCTAATTTTTTTCAGCCTTACTAATAATTCTAAATAAATATTTAGTGCTATTAAAGATATTCGAAAATCTTTGCACAATAAGAAATCTGTAGGCATGGTTACGCTTGATATTGAGAAGGCCTTCGATAGTGTTTGGCACGAAGGCCTTCTTTTCAAATTATTGAAATTCTCTTTTCCTTCTTACCTAACGAAAATAATTCAATCCTTTCTACTGAACAGCACCTTTTCAGTAAAAATAAACTCAAGCTTCTCCATCCATCGACCAATATCTGCGGGCGTTCCACAAGGCTCCTGTCTAAGTCCAACGCTGTACAATATTTATACTGCAGACATTCCAATTCATACAAAATGCGAGCTAGCGATTTTTGCAGATGATACATGTCTTTATGTAAGTGACAATGACCCTGATAAAATTTTATTATGCCTGGAAACATATTTAGAACTGTTGTATCAGTACTATCATCGCTGGAAAATTAAAATCAACCCATCTAAAACTCAGGCCATGTTCTTTACAAAGAAGAGAAAACGATCCAATCTCCCAAATCGCGACTTAAATTTAATGGTCAAAATATTACTTGGTCCAACACCCTTACGTACCTTGGTGTCGTGTTGGACAAAAAACTGACCTTCAGGAGTCATATTGAAAACGTATGCTTCAAAGTTTCCAAATCTATTTATTCGCTTTATCCACTTATTAACCGCAAATCGAAACTTTCTCTGGCTAACAAGATGCTAATTTTTAAGCTTGTTCTGCAGCCTAGGCTATCTTATGGCTCACCTGTCTGGAACCAGTGTGCAAACGCCCATAAAAATAAATTACAAGTTTCACAAAATAAGTGTCTGAAAATGATTCTCAAAAAACCTTTTTACTTTTCGACCAAGGCCCTCCACGAAATAGCCAATGTGCATACTGTACAAAAATTAGTTGATAAGAGATTCTCATCTTTTGCTCTCAGGTCCCAAATGGTCAAGAACACGCTCATTTCAACTCTTCTCAATCAATTGCAATAAAGTGCAGCCAAGTATCTCTTGATTTATCATAAGTTAGGTTAAGTTAAATTTAAATTTAGTTTTAAGTAGTTATTAAGTTATACACGCAAGGTTTTTTTTTTTTTTGAAAAGTTTTCCTTGGTCAGTTTAATAATAATAATAATAAAACCCACAGTTCTAATCAGCAAATGTCTACAAAATTCTCTCTAGTTGCTAAGATCTTGTAATCTGTTCTCTAAAATAAGTTACTCTGTGTTATACAAACTGATATATAATGATGAAATAAATGAATTTGAATTTGAAATATTTAGTGCTAAATTTGAGGTAAATTTTATACGCAATGAGTAAATTGGCTTAGAGTATGTCAAGGAAAAGTGCAGTTTGTATGGGAGGTGGTGAAAGGAGAAGGAAGACACGTATGATTTTTATACGATAGACTAAACTCATCATAAAAGTATTATATTCAAAATTTCAGACTAATGGCTTTCATAGTTATCGAGCAAATCCGTTTATTTTCAAATTGCGTAATAGTGTCATTTTGTATGGGAGGGGGTAGAAGGAGTGGAGCGATTTGGTCCGTTCACGAACTTCTCCTTACTTTTTTGTCAAAAACGACATGTACAAAATCTTAACTTTCTAGATCAACGCATTCTCAAGCTAGAGAGTACACGGACGGACGGACAGACAGACAGACAGACAGACAGACGGACGGACGGACGGACATCCGGTTTTGAGATTTTTGAGTGATTATATGAACTTCTGTATCATTCATTTTTTTCTCCGAGCCTTATTTCTTGGCGTTACAAACTTTGTGGCAAACTTATAATACTCTCAGATTTCATCTATAGTATAAACATAATAGGACTACAATTGGGCGTAAAGCTCAGTCATGCGATACTCCAGTTGAAAGAGATTTTTTTTTTATTTTAAGAAATTTTGTATGGGGAGTGGTAGAGGGGTGATGCATTGAACTAATTTTTTTACGTCATGCTAGAGTTGCTATCAAAATGTTTTAATGAAAATCTAAGCTTTAAAAATTTAATAGTTAGTGGTAAAATTAGTGTATTGGATTTAGTGAAATTGTGCAGTTTATATGGGAGGTATAGAATGAGTGGGGAGTTCTTAATGACTTTTCAAAAATAAAATCATGCATTTGACATGTTTTGAATTGCAGATCAGTAGCATTCGTACTTCTCAAGAAAATCGACTTTTTGTAAAGTTGTGAATTCATGTTGTGGAGGTGATAGAAGGAGTGCAGCTAATCATTTATTTCGCCCCTCCTTCTACCACCTCCCATTCAAACCGAACACGATTGAGCTTTACGCCCAATCGTAGTCCTGTTATGTTTTTTATCCTTAGAAAACTTGTTGAACCAGAAGTTTCTGGCAGTAAAACAATTCGTTAATTCTGCATCCATCCATGGTTTGCTATATTTATTTTTAATTTTGGAATTGTCATATCTTGCGTAATTATTTATTCGACTTTGAAGATCGTCAGTAAAAGAAGAAAGCATATTGGTTGATGTCGCAATAGTGCTTAAAATTATTGGCTTACTTTCCAGATTGACTTTTAATTTATTTAGATTAGTCCTTGTGTACTGCTAGTTAGGAGTATTTTTCTCGTTTGGTTTGCTTTTAATATTTTCTACTTCTGAGCATTTTGTGGACAAAAAGTCCATGTTGGACTGAAAGTTGTTAGAAGCGATTTTATCCGTGTAATTTTTATACTCTACATGAAATCTAAGAGTATGTTGTGTTTACCTTACCGTTTGTAACGCTAAGAAATAATGCTTGCACAGAGCCGCCAAGGGTACAGAAATATTTTTTGTCGCTCAAAAACCTCGATTCCGAGTGACCGTCTATCCGTCTGTTCGTCTGTCTACAACGTAATTCTCGAATGCTTTGAGCTATCGTGCTGAAATTTCTTATGTACCATTCTTAGCAAAAAAGTAACCTTAAGTTACATCCCCAGACTCCATCTACACACACCCTCGCATACAAATTTCATGAAATTTAGAAATTTTAATAAATTGATTTTTCTTCGAAACTACCTATTTAAGGTGTCTTGAAATTTGGATCAAAGTATACTGATGTAAATATCATTAACACCACAAAATATTGATCCGATCCCCTTAGTCCTTCTACCCCCTCCCATACAAATGCACAATTTTCAAAAATGTATTTATTCGATTTTCATTGATGCTTCATTATAATTGCAATAAGTTTTAAAAAAAATCATTAGCTTTATCTTGTTCCTTCTACCTCCTCCCATACCAATTTCACGTAATTTTGAAATTTAAATTAAATATTTTTCTTCGAAACTGTCAAAGCTATCGACTTGATGTTTTGTTGAAAGTTTAATAATAAAATATCATTGATGACGAAAACTTGTTTTTGATCCGTATACTCCTTCTACCTCCTCCCATACAAAAGCATAATTTTGGTAAAAGCATTAAAACTAAAAATAGACAAACTTAAAATTTTGCTAGAATTTGTCTCTTAATAATTCTGACAAATACTAAAAAAAATATTAGCTTTTCTGTACTCCTTCTACCCCCTCCCATACAAATATCCATATTATAAATTGTAACGAGAGCTATTGACTTTGAAATTGAAACAAAGCATGGTGATAAGGATATTTATAAGCAGTTCCAAATTCATATAAAATCGTCCACTTTCTCTGCCACCTCCCATACGAATGCCACAATTTCAGGAAAACTAGGTCCAATTTCTTTGAAAATAATAAAAACTTTACGCCCAATCACAGCTCTGTTATGTTTTATATTACTATTGGTTGCATCGAACAAATCAAAATTCAGTCTCCAATAATTAGTGTTGGTATTTTGCTATTTACTGGTACAGTTTCAAGGTCATGCAGGAAGTTGTTTACATTTGAGGTGCTACTGCGCGGCTCGCGGTAAATACCGATTATGTCCAGTACTTTTTTCCAAACGAAATATTAACAACTATACGACTATCATGATCATTACTATGCTCAAATATATATAAATTTGTGGCATAAATCACTATGTACAAGAATAGCAGCACATCCAGATTTCCTATTGGGTCTGCACGTGAAATAACTGGCGTATTTATTTATAGAGAAAAGTTTTGATTGAGCTGTATTTAACAGTGATTTAATAGTTAGGGGAAGTAATCACTTTTTAAAAATTAAGTAACATGTTTAATATCCAATGTTACCGAAAGCTCTCCCGTCAGCTGCTAGGAACATTTGTAATGTTGAGAGCACGCAGGAACCTGAGAGTAAGTATAAAGTCCTTTATTTTAATATTTTTAATAATTTCATTTTCTAATCATTTTTTTTTTGTATATTTGTATTTAAAATTCGTAGTCTTTTTAGAAGCAATAAGCAACAAAAATATACAAAAACGTTCAAGAAAATCTTTATGTAACAACTCGACAGTTAAGCTAAATCAAATCTAGGCTGATAACGGGTAGTAATTAGAATCTAATAGCAACATTTTTCCTCAGTAGCCCCTTCAACCTTCATTTGTCAAATATAAACTTTAAAAATGTTAAAAAGTTAACATAGGCTTTATTTTAAGCTTATATTTTTATTCACGTAGTAAAAAAAGTAAGGACGTACAAAAAGATGTCGCTCGATTTGCAAAACTTTAAACCGATTCGTTTCCCCTCAAAGCACGACATTTATATGCAATATTGCAAGATTTACTTTTTCACATTTTTTTTCCTAATAATTTTTTGATCGGTAAGAAAATATCCATACTGGCAAAACTTAGAACGAAGGAATGCGATGGCTTGTGACTGCAAGTCTGGAAGCAAATACCGCGACGCATCTCCCCTTCCTATAGAAGTAGAAATTGATCGAGTCGAGCGTGAAAATTTTGCCACGCATCTCAGCGATTTTTGCCTGTGGATGGCTTTGGGCTCTTGTCGTTCAGCAAAATCGTCAGAAAAAAAGTTGACCTGTGCACGTAAAGTGTGTTTACAGTGATGGACGAAAATAATGCGCGTTTTTTTTCCAATTTGAATTTAGTATTTCTAGACTCAATAGAAGGCAAAAGGTAAGGGATGCAATGCTTCCCTTGCATCAATGGACGCCATGCCAGTGGTATTTAACCAGGTTTCTACAACAACGTGGATACGCATTGATGACAATTTAACAATGTATTCAATATCGGAAACTTTGTTATTTAGGCTTCTCGCATTTCTTTAAAGTAGTTTTAGTGAATCGGGATTAGTGAAATTGAGTGTATTTAAAGTACTCTCATTCGAAATTGGGTTAGGTGGTTTTCACCCAATACTGAATTTCTGCGCATCTCGAGTATTTAATAAGCGGATAAGAATGATATGAAGATATATGATTCCCAAATTTTTATCCACCAACCAATAATAAAAACATCATAGATTTAAAAAAATTGCCTCTTTCAATACTACATCAAAGCTTATTAAGAGAAATTACATTTTTTTCTTGTTTTTCTATCGAAGGAAATAAAGTCGGAAGTAGAAACGAAGAAAAATTTCAATTTCCTTAAGGAATCGTAAATTTACCCATTGAAATCCTTTTTATGTTGGTAATCGTCCAAATAAACGGCTATATGGTAACCAATATCTCGACCGTATTTCTACGAACCCTACATACATAGAAAATTTGTTATTTGAAGTTGTTTTGTGTCTATCCTTGGGGACGAATTGGGTTATCGCTAAATTTTCAATCAGTTTTTATGTGAATTCGAAACAAACAAAAAACATCATGAACATTTATTTCGAGATTTTCATACGGTCGAATGACAGGCTATTGAGTTTTTCTGTATGTTACATACATAAGTAGACGTTTAGTTTTACAGGAAATGGAAATATTCAGAACGAAAAAAGCTAATTTTATATTTTTTTTTTTTCAGTCCTTAACCCGCCACGTCTTACTCGTATACTTTATTGAACCATGTTGAATTTTAATTTTAATAATTATATCATAAGTTTTAGTGAAGCTTTTGCATTTCGAATTAAAACAAAATATTACCGGATTTCACACTGTTATGATTTATTAAATGTAATGTTTCGGTCTCTGCTGAGACCTTTATCAAAACTGTTTTGATAAAGTTCTCTGCATACTCCGAAACGTCACACTTAGAATAGTATAACAATGTGAAATCAGGAAATCTTTCTTTTCAAATCGTACGTGTCTGTTGCGATACATAATGAACGTTTTCAAAAAAAATCTCTTTTCTCCGTAATTACACATTCTTGAGTTAAAGGGGTAACTTGCAACTAGTTTTCCCAAAGAATTTAATAGATTTTAATATTTTTTTTTTTATATTATGTGTTGATGTTTACTGGCAGCTTGATCGTTTCTTATTTAAAAGTATTGATTATTAACAGTACAGTAGAGGAATGTATACTCCAAGAAATATCGATTTTTTTGCACAGGTACCCGAAATTTCAGGGTAACATATGTTAAAACAAAACGATTGAAATAGTCCTCTTTCATGCTTAACTAAATATAATATTAATATAATTAAAACATCCAGTACTTTCGGAGAAAAGTATACCTAAAGTTAGCCTGTTTGCTATGGGAAAATACAAGTTACCCTATCCCCGTAACAGAAATCAGATCGATAGGAAAACTAGGATATTTCATATGCAGGGAAATTTAAATCAAAATTGTTCCAGCACATTGTTTTATTCAGTACAATTAAAAAAGAAATATCACTAAAAGCACTCGCATTATCGCAATTAGGATTCAGGAAAAACAAATCCAGATGATTTAACAGAAGGTATGTAATATTACAAATTAGGCTCACATTTTTTTCGCAAACACCGTAATTGCCTCATAGCCGAAAGAAATCTGTCTTCGTATTTATCATTCAAGTTTTAATTATAACATAACATTCGTTCCGTTCATGTGTGAATCAAATTACATTTACGAAATTTCCTTTCCGACTAAGTAAGTATCCTGTCTAACATGTGAGCGCTTTTAGCACACGCTAATTGTACGTACTGAACTCAGCTAACTAAAACTTTTATATCCCCTTAAATGACTTTCAGTACGTCATTTGCTCCTGTTAAACATTCCCATCTAATTTTGTTTTCCCGAAAATTCCTTTTAGCATTTACCCGACGCTCCCTAACACTTAACGTTACCGCCCATCCCGCCTCTCGTCTGTAATCCCCCCATCCCATCCTGTTCATGGCTATTGCGAAACATTTGGGTTGAGTTCTGGGTTGAATCCTGGACTATCCTTGGCCTAGCCACCCAACCACCAACCCCAAGATTCACTGCTAACCAAAAAACGTTTGCACTTCGCTCAAATCGAATATGGCGCGAAATGCTTTCCCAACAAGACTCCACCACCCTGCTGAGAATGAGGAGGATACAATCATCCACTTGAGGGGGTGGTAGGAAGCTTGCTTTCAGTGTTTGCGTGAATTATGTTTTCAATGTATTGAATTTGGTGGAGTGTAAATGGTAAAGTCAAAGGAATGGGCAAGTCGTTACGGGGTGTGAGTACCTTCTTCCACCAGGAGCGATTCAGTCGGATTCAATGGAGTTACGGGTCTACCGAAATAACTTTTGGGGGTGTCCAAAGGGATGGCAATGGGAAATGCAATTAATGTGGATGGAATAAATTAAGTAGCAAATTTACTACGATGAAAACAGCAAACGGTGAACATAAGGATTGTCGTGTAGAAGGAAGAGCTAGGAACGAGCGGAGCCGTTGGAGGACTCCTTTTTTCGCAATAGCTCTTTTCCGAGAATTGGTAGCGATGCTGATGATGATGATAGGATGCTTCTACTTTCAGCCTTTTGCCATCCAATGCCTTTGGGTAGCCGAGCTAATGAGAAAATTTGCTTTGGCTTTTGCGATGAGTGCACGATGAATAGACCAGGATAATTGTGAACATGGGAATCGTCTCTAATGGGGAAGCACCGAAAAAGGACTCCAATTCCAATGCCATATTGCGAATTCTACACAATCTAGGTTTTTCTGCTTCGAATTTTTCGGCATAGTCGAGATTTTCATGTATATATTTATATTTTTGAAAATGGTTAAATACATATGTGTGTGCGACGGACAGTGTCGGTACGCCTTATAGTAATAATATATGAAAAGGAAAACGAGTCGGATTGCTCTGATTGGTATGAGAAGTTACTGGTGTCGGTGGAGCACACTTTGCGAAATATTTATTAATTAGGTAAAATGTGATTTTCAGCTTCGTTTACTGAAAATACTGTGTAAATGGCTACAAGAAGGATGAACGATTCAAGAATGGGAAAAACCGAAATTGATGATGATGGTATTTAATTTTCTGAAATGAAATCAGTTTGCAGTGGTTTCAAGATAAAGTTTTTAGAGACTGTGAAACAGTGGGAAGTAAATTTAACAGCATGCCATGTGCAAATTAAGCGCTAATTGAAAATTTTCAGGATATGGGTTGAAAAGGTGAAAACTGTTACAGCTTTACGTGACTTTTCTAAATATGTTATTAGCGATAATTTCCATGTTTTTTCTTTCGTTATGTGGATACCAAAAGATGGATATTCTAATGAATACAGTTTGTTGGGATAATAAACAAGGCCAAGCACAAAACTTATAATTTGTTATTCCAACTAGCATAGTAACCAGAATTTTTTTACGAAAAGAAAGGACCTTTGTTAAAGTATTGCTTTTGATGTTTTTGAACTGATGATTTACCAATTTTGAAAATTATGTGCGATCTAATGTCAGTAGTCTCTCTACCTAACAATTTTGTTTCTTGGAGTCCAATAATGTTCAGTTTGTATTTGTTTGCCTGCTCCAGAAGCGCTCTCACTGCTTTTGCACTGTACAGGGATCGAACGTTCCAAGATTTTTTTTTTTTTTTTTACAGAATGACCTGTGTTATAGGCAATTTCGGCCTTTATGTGCAATGCACAAACACAGTCATGGAGGGAAGGAATGGGATTGGTAAGGTTGGGGAAGGGGAGTGAGAACGACCGTAGCGAGTGGAGAAGCTGGTATAGATCCGAAGGAATAGTATATTTTTTGTTTGCGTTGTCGTTGCCGTTGAATCCAGTCCGAGGCGGTGCAGGTTTCAGGTTTCGAAACAAGTTTTTTCCGAGGATGAGTTTTTAACACATCGCTCAATGTCCAACCTGGAGGGCCATATTATAGTGCTAGAAACTTTCTGTTTTATTAGCATCGCACTTATCAGTTTTGCAAGTAAAGTCCGGATGGACATGACCAGTACCCATTGGCTACCACGTAGTATGATGTGCACAATTGATGTGTATATGATAGTTATAACATTGGGCCTAGCCTCATGATGCCGATAAGATGCCTACCTTATCTTTACCTATCCAAACACCTATGGTACTTCTACTACTAGCATTCAGAGCTACGTTTTCGAAGAATTGGCCTTCTCGCTACAAGGCTTAAAGGGTTGCAACTCATTACACTCCAAAATGTTGAAGAGAGTTTGATAAAGGTCTCAGCAGAGAGCGAAACGTCACGAATAATAAAGCGTAACAGTGTAGAATCCGGAAATCTTTTCTTTCATGTTGAAGAGCGTTTGATATCTTCATTTTTCATGATCGACACAGAAAAAAAAAATGAAAAAATATTTATTTAATAAAGAATAAATCTTATTATGAATATAGAAATATTTATAAATAATTATTTTTTTATAACCGAACAAAGCCAATTATTCATTATAAAATAATTAGTATTCGAAATATTTTATAAAAATTAAAATCGATTTTCTAGAATTGAACTAAAATGGTATAGAATTCTTTGATTGACACCACAGCCCAACTTGGTCTTCGACTGTAAACCTTTGGCAAAAAAAAAATTGGCTGATACTGTGCATTACTACCGAGAAAAACTACCGAGGAAAAATTCGCAAGGTTTCGCAAACTATTCATAAGCAATAACACTTAAAAAAAATTAATTTTGGATACCGAAAAGATTTTTTTTTCTGTGCGAAGTGCGGGCTACTTTGAAAAGATGATGTAAATTGAAAATTTGCTGAAAGTAGTGGGCAAGAAATTAGTGTAAACAATATTTTCAAGACGTTGTTAAATTCGGAAGGCTCGATATGGGCTGTAGCGCCATTGCATCATCGTCGTTAAATTCGGCAAAACGGAATAGGACCAAGGTACAATATTTTCAAGGTATATGACCATCCCATATACATATGTACATTTATTTATCTAAAAATTGAAATCGTACACTCCCTTCTCTCATACAAACTGTACAATTTCATAAAATACAATACATCCTTTTTTGAGTACCTAGATAAACTTATGATGCTCAAATTTGGCATAAAGTATTTTGATAGCAATTATAGTGATATGAGAAGAATTAATTTACAAAATCACACTATTTAACAACTTTATAATAATTCGATTTTCATGGAAAATTTTAGAGATAGTGTTCTGAAATTAAGTCTTAATTTCAAAGTCTGTACCAAAGTCTCAACAGAGACCAAAACGTCACGAATAATAAAGCGTAACAGTGTAGAATTCGGATATCTTTTCTTTCAATTCGAAATGCACTGGGAAAACATTCATCAAACCATTTGGTATTATTTTTTTTTTTTAAATTCGCAATTGCCTTAATTCTTCTATCCTCTCTCATACAAACTGCTCATTTCACGAAATAGAGCATATAAATTTTCTCAGTACTCTACTAGCTCATGACTTCCGAACATAGCACTTTGGTGATGTTAAGATCGTCGAGACTACTTTCAGCAACTACAAAATCGATCATTACCATCCTCCTCTTAGAATAATCCTTTCTTGTAAAGCTCAGTGCAGCATGTGTTTACAACTTCTGAATGTTGAACTTCCCTTCTAATAAGTGGGCGCTCAATAATGTGGATTGGCCTTCTGAGTTTGCTACATTCAACCGTGGGGCTTCGCCTGTTATTCTTTATTCAGTTTTAACCAATCTTGCTATATTGATCAATTTTCACATTTCGAAGTTCGGCGTATGAAGACACTCTGGTGGTTCAACTTTTCTTTAGCTAAAACATTAAGTATTACGTACTATTTACACGAAAGATATTTGCGTTTAGGTAGAACAAATGTTCTCTTCAACATTTTCGTTCTCTAACGAAAAACACAATTTCCTTACATACGATATCAATATTAAGGTCGGACCTGATAGACTTTCAAATTGTTAAAGCCCTCCTCTCATCAATGTGTGCCCCTCCACCTCTAATATTTTATAAAAGCTTTACTGAGAGCTACTCTTCAAAAACTATCGTCCACTCCTGTTTCTTAAAATTATTCGGACCTGCAATTGACAATCATTTGCATACGTATACCAGTACTTGAGACACGTAGTCACCAATGAACATGATGGCATCACCAAATACTGCTTTATTTATTTAAATTCATCAAAACAATGATTACTTACAAAATATTGTTAAAAAAAAAAGTACGTAAAAAATACATTATACGAGTATTCAATTTAAAACAATCAACAATCACAAATTATTTATCGCATAAAGCTGACTCTAACTGCATGCTAGATAAATTATAATCAATACGGTAGTAATTATTGTTGAAAATACGCGAAAGAGATGCGATTGATTCGTTTTCTCCGTAGTTGTTGCGATGATGAGAAATGCGGAGTGGCACATAGTTTCTCAAGGATCGACGCGGAATACTGAAAGTTATGGCTTCGAGCAAATATGGGGAATCAATTTCTCCTAAGATTAATTTAAATACAAAAGTCGCCCTAAGGATAATCCGTCTATTCTCAAGCGACTCTAGAGAAAGGAGTCTTAGGCGCTGTTCGTAAGGAGGAAGACGCAACGTATCAGACCAAGGAAGGTCTCTTAGAGCGAACCTTAAGAATCTTCGGTGTACAGACTCAATCCTACTCTTATGTTCCTCGTAATACGGAGCCCATACCTGACACGCATACTCCAGAATAGAGCGTACAAAAGTACAGTATAAAGTTATAGTTATATAAGGGTCATTGAAGTTCTTGCACCATCTTTTAACGAAACCCCAAACGGAGTTGGCCTTGCTGATTATGTAGTCAATGTGATCGTCAAACGTAAATGCGGAAATAAAATAAACACCTAGATCCAGTACCTTATCTTTCTGTTGTAGTGTGCTACCATCTAGGACATACTCGAAATGTATGGGAGATTTGGTCCTAAAGAATGAAACGCTTGCACATTTACTAATATTTAAAGGCATACAGTTTAATGTACACCAGTCAAAAAAACGTTGCAAATCACTTTGAAGCAATGCGCAGTCATTCTGATTCGAAATATCGCAAAACAATTTCGCGTCGTCAGCATAGAGCAAAATTTTTGAGTGGGAAATAACCGAACTCACGTCGTTAATAAACAAAATAAATAACAGTGGTCCTAGATGGCTTCCCTGTGGAACACCAGATGTGTTGGGTATAGCAGAGGAATAAGCACCTCGAAAAATCACTTTTTGGGTACGATTAGATAAGTAAGATCTGATCCAATCTATGAAAGTAATAGGAAATTCAAGCGCGTATAGCTCGTAAGCAAGAATAGTGTGGTTAACTTTATCAAAAGCTTTGGTAAAGTCGGTTTATATGCAGTCAACCTGCTTACCGTACTTCAATCACAGGAATAGAGAAATTGGAAAATTCCATCAGATTTGTTGTGGTCGACCTACCTTTGGTAAACCAATGTTGGGCTGGACTAATGATTGATTTACAATGAAAATTCATTATATCACAAACAACAGCCTCGAACAACTTAGGTATGCAAGAAAGATTAGCAATAGGACGATAGTTACACACATCACTTCGTTTACCTTTCTTAAGCAATGGTTTGATAGTGGAGTATTTCCACAAACTAGGAAATATCCCCGAACTGAGAGAATCGTTAAATATATGGCATAAAGGCAGAACCAGAGAGGTACTACAACGCTTTGATACGGCAGCAGGGATGCCGTCTGGACCTCTGGAAAAACTATCCGTAATGCTTGAAATAAACTTTAAAATGGTCGCTTCCTCAATATGAAGATCTTTCATCTCTAATGAGGTAGAAGGAAATTTCGATATGTAATGGAAATCCTCAGGACTAATCATACGGTTTTAGGTAGTAAAAGCAGTACGGAAATGGTCAGCAAAAAAGTTACTTATAACTAAGGGGTCATAACTGACTACACTGTCGAAAGACATAGACGCGGGATAACCGTCGGTGCGCCTTTTGGAATTCACAAAATTCCAGAATTGCTTAGGCTTATCCTTGATTGATCGCTTAATTTTACTGACGTAATTATTATACGCCGCAGTAGACTGACTAACGAACAAATCACGTAGCTCAGAGTAAAAAATGTAGTCCGCATCGGTCCTCGAGAGACAGTACGACTTCCATGCTTTAATTTTTAAATTTTTCAAATGAGTCAAATCGTCATCGAACCATGGAAATCGTTTTACCTGCTTCTCGTGGGTGACCGGTACACACCGTGTAAAGCAAGTAAAAAGCGTACTGTAAAAATTTGAAGTAGCTATCTCAACATCTTGTTCGTTAAGAACGCGCGACCAATCGCATGATAGTATGTCCTGGTTCAAAAGAGTAAAACCAGCTTTATTATTGATATGATACTTCTTTAGCAACGTTACTTTCTGCACTTGAATCCAAATGAAAAATTGCGTGAAGCGCAGGTTGAAGTGCGGATTCTGGCAGTAGTGGAGCAATACAATGGTTAATAGTCATGCTGCTTGAACTCGAAGAAAAAATTAGGTCTAAGTACCTTCCAAAACTGTTGGCTATATGATTGGAATGAAATAATCTTGTCGATAGCATGCAGTCCAAAAAATGTTGGTCTTGCCGAGAAGCCTTTCCCGTGAAAGATGGCATCAGGCAATCGTCTTCTTCGGAGCGACACCATGTCACATAAGGTAGATTAAAATCACCGCAAATAAGCAGCTCATCGGAAGGACGCATAACATCGCAGATTCTCTCAGTGGCATTATAGACGGACTCGTAAACGCTAGAATCGTTTGATGTTGAGATATAGGTAGTGATGATATAAAGCTTTCTATCTCCAATTGTAAGAGCCACGCATATAAACTCAATTCCACTGGATTCAGGAACCTCGATGGTCGTAGCGGAGAATTTCCGATTAACAGCACAGAGTACACCGCCACCAACTGGTGCGTCAAGGAGATCGAGGTGGCGATCACGACGAAAAACTTGATAATCGAAGTCAAAAAGTTCAGCATCATTGAAATTGGCACAAAGCCAAGTTTCAGTTATACATATGACGTCAAAACAGGATGCACCAGCTGCGACGTAAAGTTGTCTCGTTTTAGAACGCATGCCGCTTACGTTGTTGTAATAAACTTTACTTCGAGTCTTCTTCTCCAATGGCACTTCAGCCCCAAATCGGGCTTTAGGATCCTTAATATTTATTTACTATTGTGCAAGAGTTGTTAGCCCTTCGCACAACTCTCCGTCTACAATTTTTCATTTTCGCACATTGAGGTCAGTCAGATATGCCAATGCATGTAGTGTGTTGAAATTATGCGTTGACCGGGATTTGAACTTACAACCAACACGCTACCCATTAGGGTACGCTTAGGTGAGTTAATTAATAATAATAATAAGTAACGTTCTAAGCTCGTGAACTATGATTTAAGTGCCACTCTTCTCTCATGGTTATTTTCTGTTTCACAAAATCGCAAATATCGAGTTATGATGAATAACCTCTCTTCTACGAAGTTGATAACTCTTTTTGGTGCTCCTCAGGGTTCTATACACGGTCCTTTTCTGTTCGTATTATTCATTAACCGCCTCTTCCTATTTTCAATTCCAATATTCTCTTCTACATCAGCAACCTAAAACTCTTTCGAAATATTTCTTCTCCAAGCGATCATATTTAAAGTTAGCTATCCGCTTGTGGCAGCCTGCAAAAAATGTCTGTAGACCTAATAACTTACGAGTATTTACGTATCCGTTGCTATTTTATTACGTCAAAATAAAATTTGCAGCTTCAAGCATTTCCGAGATATCAACGAAATGCTATCTTAAATTTTAAGCTACGGAGTATGTAAGGGTCAAGGATTAAAATAAACGTGGGTATGGATTTGGAGCTGCAGGGAGTAATAAAAAGTGAAGACTAACTAGAGGAAAGCTCAAAAGTTGCATCGATGCTACTTGCCATTAATATGAATTTCAGATGAGAAAAAAAGAATGATGTAAGGCTACGAAAATATGACCTGTGCTCTGTTATGGCAGCGAGACGTGGACATTAACACAAGCTTCCGGAAAAACAGTTAACGCATTCGCAAGATCTCCCGAAGAATTTTGGGATCTGTAAAGGAAGGAAAGGAATGGCCAATAAGATACAACCATGAGTTGTATCAACTCTACGACTAGCCAGAATCTTCAATTTTCTTCAAGCTACGTAAACTGCAGTGGGCTGGCCATGTAGAGCGAATGGAAGACAGCAGAATCCCCAAACGTGGTTTTAAAGGCAAAGCGAACCACGATGGGAAGACTCGGTTGATGAAGACAGCAAAGCTATCTTAAAAAAAATAACAAGACTATGATTGGGCATAATTCCCAATCATGCGATACTCTAGATGAAAGCAAAATTTTTTGATTTTAAGAAATTTTGTATGGGGAGAGGTAGCAGGGGTAAGGCATTGAACCAGTTTTTATACTCTAGATGAAATCTGAGAGTATATTGTGTTTGCCTTACCGTTTGTAACGCTAAGAAATAATGCTCGCATAAAGCCGCCAAGGGTACAGAAATATTTGTTGTCGCTCAAAAACTTCGAATTCGAGGTGCTGTCTGTCCGTCTGTCCGTCTGTGCGTCTGTCTACAGCATAACTCTCGAACGCTTTGAGCTATCGTGCTCAAATTTGTTGTATGTCATTTTTAGCAAAAAAGTAACTTTAAGTTCGTGAACGGGCCACATCCCCCCACTCCTTCTACCCCCTCCCATACAAATTTCACCAAATTCCGAAATTTTCAGAAATTGATTTTTCTTTGAAACCAGTTGAGCTATCAACTTGAAATTTGGGTGAAAGTATTATGATATAGATGTCATTATTATGATCGAATATTGATCTGATCCCTTTACTCCTTCTACCCCCTCCCATACAAATGGACAATTTTGAAAAATACATATTTTCGATTTTCATTGAAACTAGTAAAGCTGAAAGAACGAAATTTTCTCAGAATTAATTTTACTATAATTGCAATTTTATTTAAAATAATTATCAACTTCACCTTACTCCTTCTACCCCCTCCCATACAAATTTCACGAAATTTTGGAATTTAAATTAAATTATTTTTCTTCAAAACAGTTAGAGCTATCAACTTTATATTTTGTATAAAGTATATAAATAGAAATATTAATAATACGAAAAAAATTTGTTTTGATCCGTACACTCCTTCTACCCCCTCCCATACAAATGTATAATTTTTGTTAACGCATTTTATCGATTTCCATTCAAACTAGAAAAAGTACAAACTTCAAATTTTGCCAGAATTAATTTCTTAATAATTGAAATAAGTTTTAAAAAAAATTATCAGCTCAGCTTCACTCCTTCTACCACCTCCCATACAAATATCTGTATTATAAAGTCAAGAAAAGCATTTCTCCTTCAAGTATATGAGAGCTATCGACTTTGAAATTGTTGCATGGTGATAAGGTTGATGATAAGCACTTTCAAAATCATCTAAAACGTTCCACTTCCTCGGCCACCTCCCATACAAATGCCCCAATTTCAGGAAGACTATGACCAATTTCTTTAAAAATAATGAAAACTAAAAACTTTAAATTCAGCAAAAAACGTTATGCATGCCATGTTCGGTGTCATACCTCCCCTCTACTTTTACCACCTCCTGTGCAAAAGTCCTTTTTCACTATTCGAAAGAATTTGAGATGACATTTTTTTCGGTATTTTAAAGTCATTTCCATCTCATCTAGAGTATCATATGATTGGGCTTTAAGCCCAATCATAATTCTGTTATGTTTCACATAATGCTAGAGTTGCTATTAGAATGTTTTGTACAAAATTTCAGCTTCAACAATTTAATAGATACTGAGGAAATAAGTGTATCGGATTTAGTGGGTTGTGCATTTTGTATGGGAGGTGGTGGAAGGAGTGAGGGGTTATTGGTGTTTTTTTTTCAGAAATAACTATAAACATTATTCAATTGACATACTTCAAATTGCAGATTAGTAGCATTCATACTTTTCAGGAAAATCGACTTTTTGTAAAGTTGTGAAATTGTGTCATATTGTATGAGAGGGGTTAGAAGTAGTGAAACTAATCGACTAATTCTTATTGTCTAACTAATAATTCTAAATAATTATTTAGTTAGTTCACGATTTTGGCTCCATGAAAAGTGCAGTTTGTATGGAAGGTGGTAAAAGGAATTGGGGATTCAAATAATTTTTATACTATTGATTTAAATTGATATAATAATAATATATTCCAAATTTCAGATTAATAGCTTTTATATTTTTCGACAAAATCTGTTTATTGTCAAATTCCGAAATTTTATCATTTTGCATGGGAGTGGGTGGAAGGGGTGGAGCGATTCGGCCTGTTCACGAATTTATCCTTATTTTTTGTCAAAAACAACATGTACAAAATTTAAACTTTCTAGCTCAACGCGTTCTCGAGCTAGAGAGGACACGGACGAACAGATGGACGGACGGACATCCAGTTTTGAGATTTTTGAGTGATAATACGAATTCCTTATCATTCATTTTTTCTTCGAGCTTTATTTCTTAGCGTTACAAATTTTGTGGCAAACTTATAATACTCACAGATTTCATCTGGAGTATGATAGCAGCTGGAGGACGTGGTCTTCGAATCGTGACGATTGGAGGCGACGGCTTCAGGAGGCCAGGGCTGTGGCGCCATTGGTGATGATGATACCGATAGTACTGTGGAAACTTTTACGATAAGAAGAGTTTATTCTATGATGACAAAGTAATATAAGTGTCCAGCTAACAAGCAAGATAACTTTTTGCTTACACGTTCTTCTTAATTTTCAAATTCAAGCTTTTTAGAAGCTGTTCTGTACAAAAGGATTGATATCTTCTCTCTGGGCAGTATTGCCGCCATCTACAGATTATAGAGAACGCAGTCTTGATGCCAATGGTACTACGCGTATGGTAAACTGAAATATCTGGAGTCCCAGTCACATAGTTAGGCAAGGTATTGCAAGTGAGTAAATACGTGATTCGAAGAAAAATGATTTTGTCGACACTTCTTGATTCAATTTGCATTGGAGTTGGTAGAAGCGGTGCCCTTAAATGTATCCAATTTTTCAATATAAGCTAATACTCTAAAGGAAAATTGCAGATTCACAATACTCTCTAAATATTTGAAATCGTGCTATTGAATGTAAGATTTGATAATATACAAATTACTACTACTAATGAAGCATAAGAACCTAAAAATGAGCTAAACTTTATGTACCCTATAGCAAAACATAAGAATGATCGCTCCCATCCTATTTTTTTTTAATCAACAAAAATTTACCATTTCAATTAAGTATGAAAAAACACACCTTTTATAACTTGGCAATTTGCTATAAAGCTCCATTTAGAGTACCTACTCATCTAAGAAAAGAAAACCCAATCAAGAAGAAAATAAAAAGAAAACAAAATGAAAAGAAAAGAAAAGAAGGAAAGGAAGGTCACTTTTCTTACCTGTCGCCTCCTCCCCGTAATTGTCTAAGATTTCGTTGTTCGTTGTTTTCCGTGTAAATACATCTCGTTTAGTGCATTCAGCAGGAAAAGCGTTACGTTATAAGAAAATAACCAACCCACTACCCATAACCGACTACTTTCGTTTCTAGCTCACCATCAACAACATCGTCATTAGCAGCAACAACAAAAACAATGAACAATAACGAATAACAAAAGCCATTAAGGCTAACTTAGCTTTGGCTACAGAATCAACCAGTGAATTAGCCACAAGAGGAAAATCTTCGGTAAATGGAGAAACCATAAGAAAATGCTTCCACCCTGATTATAGCGTTGAAGGCTTTTTGTGCGATTTCTTACTTATTTTCTTTTAATCCAGGTTTCATTGTTGTGCGAGTTACTAATTTGTTGTTATCCAATTAAATAATGGAAATTCTTTGAAACTATAAGAATATAGTTTAAAGAAGGATGAACATTTTCAAGTGTAGGATTTAATTGATGAAGACTACATTCTAAATTTTAGTGTAGATTTCAAAATTCGTATCTTCTTCTCTTAAGCTTTAGGGTCTTAACATTTATTTGTTACTATTTTAGAAGGGTTGTCAGCCCTTTTTTCTAAAAATTCAATTGTCACTGGACCGTTTTACTTTATTATCCTAATAATAAAGTATTGTGATCGACACAGAAAAAAAAATGTTACTACCCTGAAATTTTTTTTTCGCGTTTCATGACTAAATTAGCCTACAAATGCAAAAAAAAGGGGAGCTAAAAACAAATTGTCGGCCGAATTTTTTTTTAAATGATTATATCTTTGAAATTACTAACCATAAAAAATTCATATAAACAGTGGCTAATAATTTTAAGGAGGAACAGGCAGGGTGCAGAGAAAAATACTTAAAAATGAACATCTCAATTATCTCTTAAGCTATATGTATAATCAAAACTTGGAATATATATTAAGCTACACTAGCGAAATACAAAAAAATATTAAATTTGGTTATAGCAGTAGTGGGGAAAATGGGAGCATTTCAAAAATGCTGCACTTTTTAAAATTTCAAATCGTTATATCTCAAAACTAAGTACAGATATCAAATTGAAATTTTGTCAGTTTGTAGAACTGCATAGTATTGAATTTTGGTAAAAATTTTTAGTTGAGGGGCGGAAGGTGGTAAGCAAAATTATCGAAAATTTTGAGTGATTTTTTAGGGTTCTGGTAAAAGATATAAAGTGTAAATTTTGCATGTGGATACATTTATTTGATATAAATAGGAAAAAAATAATAATTTGTTCCACAATTGTTATGCACCGATCCTCTAGTCTAAGGTTCACAACATGTTTCATGTGCAATGAAAAAAAAAAAAAAACTGAAAATTTTTGAATAAAATTTTTGTCAAATATTTTTAAATCGCACCTGCCCTTCTACCCATACAAAAATATGATTTCGACCGATTTCAATAAATTAACTAATATCCAACAAATTAAATTGGTGCGAGGCATGGCGTATTGTGAACCACACATTATTTAGTTCTAGTAGGTAGAACATACTTTTCGCCAAAAACACTTTTGATTAGTTTAATATTACTTTTAACCTTAGATCTAAGTATATCACCAATAGCGCTATAGACCAAGTCGAGCCTTGGCATCCTGTGCGTTTCGTTTCTCGGACCAACGACCGTGTCCTCCACGTTGAAAATTTCAAAAGCGGTTTACTGTCTTCGTCGATTGAATGCTCCCAGCGTTTTGTCATAAATAAAATATTTCGTCCAAAAATGAAAAACTGCTGAATCGGAACTCGACAATTTCTAATTTATAATTTATTTGGCTTCAGGTTGGGTTCGGTTCGAAGCATTGGCAATAAGTTGGAAATTCTCCTTGATATACTTTCAGAAATATCACATTACAAATTTCTTTATTTGTCGCAAAACGTCTTTGATTTCATATGTGATAACTATCATAAAGCCTGATCAATTAGTGCACTATTAATTCTGTAGTGTAAGATATCTCCTGGAAATTGGTAGTACTTAATTCCTACATAGCACAACACTCTCAAAAGTGTAAATCTATTGCTATCTGATTTCGGAAATCTTTAATCAATACAATTTTTTCCATTCAGTGCGAATGATTTCAGAAAAAGAGATCTATTTCTGCTACTGCGCCTTCTTCTGAAAACGACAGGATATTTTCGGCACGGAATCCTTTGAGCATGCGTGTGAGCTATTTACACACGAAATGGTGTTTATTGTTTGGCCATCATACTTTTCTCTTATCTCAGTGTCCTGGAACATTTCTTCACAACTTAATCCTTAAACAGAATGGACGAGAGACAAACATTTTTGTATTGGGCTGATTCAAAATAGAGATTGAAGGATTTTTCTACTTAACGTTCCAAAATTGTGCATTGTACCCACTTTGTCTTTTTTACTTAGATACTTACATATTATCGAGATAGGCATTCGTTTGTGTTAAGGATTACACTTGAGGTGCGACATTACGTTGACATTGTTTTTTAAATTCTATATCCCTGTGAAGAAAAGTAGCTTAGGTGGAATCCTTAAGAGCCATTAGTGAGACTAAGTAAAATAAAGTTGAGTGGGATAACAAGTTGCCGACAATAAATATTTATGATACTTAAGTAGTTTTATATAATTGTAGAGTTTTTGAATTTTGGTGATTCAATAACATCAGGTTTTGTAGCGCTGATCTTTCTCAATGGCGCTGCAGAGGAAAGCAGAATTGACATTTTCAATTGGAATGAAATTTTGAATCAAGTTTTCAAGTAAGTCTTTCATAATTATCAATCAATCAAATTCAATCAAATTCTCCCATACAAACTGCATCTTTCATGAAATACTCTAAGCCAATTTGCTCAGAACGTATAACCTTTATCGAGCTGAAATTTTGTGGTAAATCCTTAATTAGTATTAAAATTAATATCGGAAACTCCAAAATTCGATTTCTTGAAAAGTATGAAAGTTACTGATCTGAAATTTAAACAGATGTTTCTCAAAAAATCACGAGAAACCCCCACTCCTTCTGCTACCTACCATACAACTACTACACAATTTCACTAAAACTAATGCACTAATTTTCTTAGTATCTATTCAATGTTTGAAGCTTAAATTTGGTATAAAATATTTTTATTGCTACTCTACCATGATTTGAAACACATTAGTTCAATGCTGTCACCCATTCTATTACTCCCCACACAAAATTTCTTAATATTAGAAAAATTTCGATTTCATCTATGGTATCGTATGATTGGGCCTTACGCACAATCGTAGTCCTGTTTTGTTTTTAAGCTTAATGTTATTTTATTTGGGCTTTTTTTTTTAATTAACACAAGCTACAACTATTTACATGTCCTCAACGCTCTTCATTACATATATGATCTCAAATCACGGGATTGGTTTGATCACGAACCATATAAATGCGAGGATAATTGTTTCATTCTTAATAATTTATGGTTCTGATTCCAACAAAATGCAAAGCATTGTGATCAAAGAGCCATTAAACTAAATAGTTTATAAATCACACATAATGTATTACTAACTACATTCTCAAAAATTGCTTATTATTGCAATTCTTACTCGGTCAAAGTCGCGGGGGATCGCTAGCTATAAATAAACTGGCAAGAAGTCGGGCGCAACTTTATTATTCTCGGGACAAGTTAAGAATATACAGGTTAGGGGTGAAAGGAAAGTTTAAGTGGGGTTTAGAGCAGGGCTGTTGTAAATTATATAACACTTAAATGCGATTACGGTCAATAGCTCTAGTATAAGAAAGTTTGGGTCTGTATGGATGTACGGGGGTATAAAGTGTATGTGGATATTGAGAAGTTTTTCAACGATTGCTTGAATCACAATCAAAATTGTCTGCTTAAATTCCTATGAAATTCGGCGTATTTTATATGCATGAAACCTGATGTATGTAGAGGGTAAGAGAATCGTGAAATTTGTGATGCAGTCTTATTAAGTTTCCCTGGAAAGGTTTTCGTACAAAACTTCAAGTTCGTAGCTTTTAATGTGTTGGTTATTAGTAGATTTATTTAAATGAGCCGAAATCATACGTTTGTATGCGAATGGGTAGAAGGGCATGGGAGATTTTAAAACTTTAGCAACTTTATTTTAAATATTTTTAAAACACAAAATTTTAAGTTGGCAGCTTTTAGTGATTTGGTGATAAGGGATTTGACGGAAAAGATTTCCGGATTCTACACTATTACGCTTTATTAATCGTGACGCTTCGGTCTCTGATGAGACCTTTATCAAACTGAACAACGGAAGACTATTATTTACAGAATGGGGTTAACTATTTATGGGAAGGGTAATTGAAGGTTAAATTAGTTAATTAAGGTTAGTTAATTAGTAACAGGTCGTTAAATTAGTTCAGGATTTCTGAGCGCGGACTTTGTTCTTACCAAATTTTAAGGCAGGTTGCCAAACTGCTGATAACTTGTATCCAGTGTCTCGATTGAAGTTCTTTGGATGTTTGGAAATTTCATTGGCTGCTCGTACTATTCGTTGAAAATATTGGTTTATCCTGACAAGAATTTGCACATTGTCGAAATCGATTTTGTGTCGTTGCATGTTCCGCGATCGCCTGATGACTGTATTTGGTTGTTTCGTGTGTATCGTTGATCCTTGTTTGGACTGAGTGTCCCATTTCTCCTATATACACTTTATCGCATAAGCCGCAAGGTAATTTGTACACCCCTTCAGTTTCCAGTGGTTTTTAGTGTTTTTGGTTCCCTACAATTCCTCGGACAGTAGTCGGGGTAGAGAATGTTGGATTTTCGGAGAATTTTTCCTATCTTATCTGTCGGGCCATGGATGTAAGGTAGTTTTACCAATTGTTTGTCTGTATTTCCTTCTGCAGTGTCTTCCCGTTCTTTTATCCTCGGATGCTTCGGTTTCCGCGCATTGTTTATTTCGCTCGTTTTATATCCATTCGCAGTGAATGCCCAATTCAACTGTTCCTTTTCCTTTCGTAAACTGCGCAGATTTCCTTCATTTATGCAACTGGCTCTGTGTATTAGGGTCTTTAGTATGCCTGTTCTTTAACTTGGGTGGTGATGTCATATAGTTCTTCGATTTGAGCTGCCCTTAACATCTGCTTAGGGTTTTGAGATATAATGGTTTGAAAATTTGAAAAGTGTACCATTTTTAAAATGCTCCACATTTCCCCTCACTACACTTCTGTTCAAATTTTATATTTTTTCATATTTCGCTAGTATACTATGTCCTAAGTTTCAATTGAATAGTTCGAGAGATAATCGAGATATTAATATTTAAGTGCATTTCCTTGCATCCCTGACCCTCCCCCTTAAAAGTATTGGCCTGCGTTTAAGTTGAACATGGTTGATCTTTAAGCCACCTATTGAGTTGTAAAATATAAACGCATCCGGTTAAGTGGCTTGGAAGAAACAGTCATTTGAAAAAAAAAATCATCCCTCTCCCTCTTTTCGTACCCCACTAAATAAATACAAATCAATATGGTTTCAGGGCTGGCTCAAATACTTCTGATGCTATTTACGATGTTACGGAGTACATTACTAATGCACTTGATCAAAATGAAAAAGTTTTAGGTTTGTTTTTAGATGTTAAAAAAGCTTTCGATACTGTTGATCATTCTCTCCTCCTTGCTAAGCTTAGATCTATCGGGTTCAGTCGTAATGTATACTCCCTGTTCCAATCTTATTTGACCAATAGAACTCAAGTTGTGAAAATAAATGAAAGTTTAAGTAGTTCAATATACGTTAAATATGGAGTTCCGCAAGGTACAGTGTTAGGTCCAATTTTATTTTTAATATATACTAATGAGCTATTTAAGTTGGATACAAGCGTTATAGAAGGACACATAGTGACCTTTGCTGACGATACAGTACTCATTTTTAAAAGTAACAATTGGACTCACACTTTTGATAAAGCAAACGTCGGCTTAAAAACCGTATATGACTGGTTGACACTACATAAAATGTCACTGAATCTAAATAAAACGAAATTCATTAGGTTCGGTGAATTTGCAAGTTTGGACAACTCTCATCATTCCATGAAGTTTTATAATTGTAATTTAGAGTGTGTCTCAGAAGTCAAGTATCTAGGGGTAGTAATTGATCGTAAATTAAAATGCGACAAACACGTATCATGTATTAGCAAAAGACTCCGTAAAACCTTTTATTTATTTTTAATCCTTCGGAAAATATTAGATATACAACAATTAAGAATAGTGTATTTTGCGCCATTTCAGAGCATTTTGCAATATGGGATACTAGTTTGGGGAAGTACGTTCACGGCTACGTTATCGCCTTTATGTAACATTCATAATAAAATTATTAAAATATGCTTAAATCATAATAAATTCTACTCTACTACACAAGCTTTTCTACAATTTAATGTAATGAATGTTCGACAACTGTTCGCATCTGTTTTATTGAAGTACATTTTTTGTCACCAAGAAAATTTTCCTTTATTTCACACAAGGTATAATTTACGAAGTCAGTCACTTAGAACTATCCATATAGCTAGAACTAAAAAATCATTAACACAGAGGCACCCTAGTTTCTTAGGGCCCAAAGCGTACAACAAAGTACCAGCTGAAATTAAAAATATAATAAATTCGCATAACTACAAAATGGTAATTAAAACATTTATATTTGATAACCCAAATTTCTATAATGCCTTTTCAAATAATGTTGATTAGCTGTAATTAGTATACACACTTAAGTTATATAATATTATAAAACGAATATAGTTCACTAGAATTTAAGATTTCTTAGTTTAATTTAGAAGATTTTAGTTTAATTTATTAATTTTCTCATACGCAAATGCTTAATAATAGATAATAAATAAATAAAATTTAAAAGATATATTATAAATAAAATTATTTAAAATACAAAATCTGAACTCTCACACACAAGTCACAATGACTTATGTGAGTTGTTGCTATAATTGTTCATTATTATTGTAACGCAAATGTAAATATGTATAGCTTCAATAAATGTCAGTAAACTAAAAAAAAAAAAAAAAAAAAATAAGAACATTAATTTATTTTCACTTTTTCCCCATAAACCACGAATTTTGAGTTTCACCTATCTGCTGTATTCGTAGTGGAGATATTAGCAATCATAGTTTTCGACCTTAACCCTCCTCCCGCCTCCGTTTTCCATCATCCACTCCACAAAACTTAGGCAATGAAAGTTTTCTCTATTTACAATCCAACTCCATTCTACAATCCACCCAGAAATGACTGATATATCTACAATGGTTTCGGAGAAATGAGTTTTTTAATTGTCGTTAGAGTGTACACGTAGGGCGGCCGACGTACGGATGGACGAATTTTTTTACCATTTTAGGCTAATTTAGTCATGAAACGCAAAAAAACTAATTTTCAGGGTAGCCAATATGCAGATTTGGGTTGTAGCAAATGGGTAATACTAAGGGAATGAGATTTCTGGAGCAGGGCTGTTGTCATTATACTCTAGATGAAATCGGAGAAAAAATTAATGATACAGAAATTCACATAATTACTCAAAAATCTCAAAATCGGATGTCCGTCCGTCCATCCGTGTCCTGTCTAGCTTGAGAACGCGTTAAACTAGAAAGTTCAAATTTTATACACGTCGATTTTGGCAAAAAAGTAAGGTCAAGCTCATAAATGGGCCAAATCACTCCATTCCGTCTACCCCCTCCCATATAAAATGTCTCAATCTCGCAATTTGACAATAAACGAATTCGTTCGAAAAGTATAAACACTATTGATCTGAAATTTGAAATGTAATACTTTTATGATGATTTTAATCTACCGTATCAAAATTATTTGTGTCCTCTCCCTCCTTCCATAACCTCCCATACAAACTGCACGTTTTCATAAAAACTATGTATAAACAAATTCTCTCAGTACGTATAAAATTGATCGAGTTGAAATTGTGCACTAAATATTTATTTAGAATTATTAGAAAGCCAAAAAAAAAAAAATTAGATGATTAGTGTCATTCCTTCGGTTCCTTGGCGAGAATTTGTTTTTAGTCCCCAATTTTCGGACACCACTGGAAACAACAATTAATTTAGTTTTGGTTTTTTTTCCCTATAAACTAATATATCTGAATGTCGAGTTTCAGCTTTCTATCTACATTTGTAGTGGAGATATTAGCTAGTTCAGTATTTTACACTAGCCGTCCCTTCGCATCCCCTTCCAGCTGACACTCTACAAAATTAAGGCAATGGAACTCACGTACCCAATCTACAACCCACTCAAAAATTAGCTTCCTATCTTTAACGATCTTGAAGATATTAGCCCTTATGTACGACATACAGACATGGATTTTTTTTTGCACTTTCAGGCTAATTTAGTCATAAACGCGAAAAAAATAAAATTTTTGGGGTAGCAATTTATGTTCTGTTGATCACATTACATTATTATTAGAATAATAAAGTAAAACAAGATGAATATAATAAAACTGCAATGCCGGTACTACTCTCAACGCTGCCCATAGTGGTATCTATGTAACTGGTTATGTACCTATATTTCCAATTCTTTCAATTAGAGTAGTTCACTTGAAATCCTCACATTATACCTTTGTTAAGTCTGCTAATGGTGCTTTTACCCAGAAGGAAGCATACGTTCGTCTCTATGCAAACACCAAGGATACAATGCGAAGCACCCGCTTCCATATGCCAAACGAATCTGTTGATTTCTAATTGGAGCTGTTGTTAAGTACTGTAATGATACAACAAGTCAACATCCCTTACTGCTACATAACGTATGCGGTCTACACACGAGTAGGAAGGGCCGTGGAATCTGTGTATGGGGTTGGTATTTGATTATCGCATTAAAGGGGTGAAAATCTTTGAAAAGTGAGTGAAAAAGCCCACAAATACGACGAAAATGAAAAGAAACTCTTCAGGCTTCGAATAAAAAATCATACTGAAAAATTCATTGTACTGTTGTAATAGTGAATCCTGTTTTTTTCTATTAACCTTCCAAGTGCTTCGTTTATCGATTTAGTTGATAACTTAAAAATCTGTTTGGATGTGTTATTAAATGGAAGGTGTATTTTCCTGATACGAATTTAATGGGAGGGCTGAGATTGATATTTTAATAGTGTATGTAATACCGAAATCATTATGCGAACGAACTATGCATGATGTATCAACAACAACTGTCGGTCTATCTGTTTTATTTTCGAATTAATTCGATTTTTCGGACCACCTTGATGCCTATTAAATGAATCTGAACCTTTTGTGTGCCTGGTAATGGTATTAAATAAGTACATAGAGGCAATGAAGAGCGAAGAGCGCTACTTTCGGTATACTTTGCTTTTCTCTATTCGAGCAGAATGCAATAATTCTTGGCAGTCAACCGAGAAAAATGGATTTCGGTGTAATCTTTTGAAATTTAAGAAAAGTCTAGACTTGATGGTATATAGTCTTTATTTATTTTCTTGGGCGTTCTAAGACGTTCAATTTTTTTTTCGATTTTGTTTCTAAAAGAAAATTGAAGGAGCTATGCTTTGCAACTGTTTTCTTTCTGTTTAAATTTGCAAACGATTCAAGGAGATTAAAAAAACTTAAGGCGATAAGTAGGGTTTATGCATACCCATATTATTTTTTTTAGGGAATATTTTTAATATTGCTAGAGTTTTGAGTGTAATTTAAATTAGTTCACTAGATACTACTATAGTTGTTCTATGGGACACTAGAGGCGTTTTATCATAGTTTGACAAATATGAAGTCCCTTATTTGGGGCCTAGGGTGTAGCCTAGTGGGCAGCGTGTTGGTCTACAATGCGAAGGTCGTGAGTTCAAATCCCGGTCGATACACTGTCTGCTTGGGTATACCTTGGTCGCCTCAATTTACGAAAAATAATGATGAAAAATGTTAAGGAACCTGAAGGGAAAGAGTCAAAAACTACACTTGTTAATATCTCCACTGCGAATGCAGATAGGAAGCTGAAAGTTAGCATAAGTATAGAGAAGGATGTGGGACAAACTATAAGAATAATTTAATTTTCGTCCGAAAAGGGGAGGGGGGGCAAATTACCAGCTGAATTTTTTTGCAAATGTTTATATCTTCGAAACTATTTACCATAAAACATTCAAATTTCGGGGCTATCAGAGCGGCATATAGGTCCACCAAAATCAGCTTAGAAAGAGATTTATTATTGTAAAGAGGAGAGTCAAGCGGGGAGGGGTGCAAAGAAAACACTTCAAAATGAATATCAAAAATATCTCTTAAGCCATGTAATTGAAACTAAAACATATATTAAGCTATACTAGCGAAATGCAAAAAAATATAAAATTTGGTCATAGCAGTAGTGAGGGGAAATGGAAAGCATTTCAAAAATGGTGCACTTTCCAAAATTTCAAACCGTTATATCTCAAAACTGAGTACAGATTTCAAATCGAAAATTCGTCAGATGATATAACTATGTAGTCTTTGATTTTGGTAAAAAATTGAAGTTGGGGGTGTAGGGAGGGAGGTGATAAGCAAAAATGTCGAAAATTTTGATTAATTTTTTTAGAGTTCTGGTGAAAGATACCAAGCTTAAATTTTGCATGTCGATACATCAATTTGATATACATAGAAAAAAATAATAATTTGTTTCACGATTGTTATAAACGAAGAGAGGGTTTAACGTGCACAATGAGTTTCATTTTGCAATAAAAAAAATTCATAAACTGAAAATTTTTGAATGACATTTTAAGATAGAGACTTGAAATTTTACGAAATGATTTAAAAACATGACAGGGCTACGATTGCGCGTAAAGCGCAATCTTACGATACTCTAGATGAAATAGAATTTTTTGTGATCCCAAGAAATTTTGTATGGGGAGTGTTAGAAGGGATGATAGCATTGAACTAATTTTTTCCCCATCATGCTAAAGTAGCTTTGAAAATGTTTTATACAAAATGCTTACTCCAAAAACTGAATGGGAACTGAGAAAATTAGTGAGTTTGATTTAGTGAAAATGTGCAGTTTGTATGGGAGGTGGTAGAAAGAGTGGGGGAATTCTAGTGATTTTTTCAGAAATAACTAGGAATATTATAAAATTGGCATCCCTTAAATTTCAGACTAGTGCCATTCATACTTTTCAAGAAAATCGATTTTTTGTGAAGTTGTGAAACTGTGTCATATTGTATGGGAGGGGGTAGAAGTAGTGAAGAAAATCAAAATTTTTTTTTTCATCTTAGTAATATTATTAATTAAATATTTATTACAAAATATGAGCTCAACAAATGTTATATGTTCTGAGAAAATCGGCTTAGAGCATTTCAGGAAAAAGTGTAGTTTGTATGGGAGGGGGTGGAAGGAAAGAGACGAAGCAAATAATTTTTCTACTGTAGATTTAAATCATTAAAAAAGTAATATATACCCAAATTGAGACCAACAGTTTGTATGGGAAGTGGTAGAAGGAGGGGGAGCATACGCACAATTTTTATATGATAGATTGATATTATCATAAAAGTAATATATTCTGAATTTCAGGCCAATAACTTTTATACTTTTTGAGCAAATCCGTTTATTGTCAAATTGCGTAATTGTGTCATTTTGTATGGGAGGGGGTAGAAGGGGTGAAGCGATTTGGCCCGTTCACGAACTTGACCTTACTTTTTTGTCAAAAACGACGTGTGCAAAATTTGAACTTTGTAGCTCAACGCGTTCTCAAGCTAAAGAGCGCACGGACGGACGGACGGACATCCGGTTTCGAGATTTTTGAGTGATAATATTAACTTCTGTATCATTCATTTTTTTCTCCGAGCCTTATTTCTTGGCGTTACAAACCTTAGAGCGAACTTATAATACTCTCAGATTCCATCTAGAGTATAAAAATCCCTGAGAGAATGAAATATTAATTAGTTGGGTACCTTTAAAACTTCTACTCCTCCCATACAAAATTATTTTTCCGACCATTTCCAAGAAATCAATTATCACCTAACTATTGAAAGCTATCAATTTAAAATTTTCTATAAAAACTTCTAAAAATATTTGAAACAAAATTGCGTCAAAAGTTTTGAGATCGCGCCTGCCCTTCTATCCCCTCACATACAAAAGTATGGTTTCGACCAATTTCATTAAATCAACTAATAACCAACCAATTAAAAGCTACGAGCTTGAAATTTTGTACAAGCACCTTACAAGAGAATGAAATTAAAATTGCATGCACAAATTTTACAATCACTTACCTCTTCTACCCCCTCCCATACTTGACTTTCCACGCATCTGCAACTTGTCCCGAGAAAAACAAAGTTTCGCCTGACTTGTTGGCAGTTTATCTTGTTTTGATGCGAATTGAACACAATCGTTCATTGAGGGATTTGAAGTTGGTAACTTGGTGTTTAAGCTTCGACGACGATAATCGCAACTCCAAACTCCCGTCTTTTCGATTTTTTCCCACTTTTGAAAATTGTGTGCGATCCAATGTTAGTAACTTCGCTATCTAACAAAGAGGAGTTCAATGATGTTTAAATTGTATTTGCGCGCCTGTTCCAGAATCGTTCTCACTGCTCATGCTCTGTACAGAGATCGATCGTTTCAAGATCCCAGGGAATAGTCCATGTTTTGTTTGCGTGGTTGTTGCCGTTGAATAAATCCAGTCCGAGGCGGTGCTTCAAGTTTTGAAGCAAGTCTGGTTTTTCCGAGGATAAGTTGTTAACACATCGCCCAACACCCAACTTGGAAGGCCATATTATAGTGTTAGAAATTTTCTGTTTCATTAGTACTAGAGCTTATCGGTTTATCAAGTCAAGTCCGGATGGACAAGACTAGAACACGGTGGCTATGATGAACACAATTGATGTGTATATGATAGTTACAAAACTGGATGTCGCCTGATGACGCCGATCAGATGCCTAGCCTATCCATACCCATCCAACCACCCAAACATATTGTTAGAGGAAGATATTCCAATAACAGAACATCTACCAAACATCCAACCGCAACAATCCTCTATTAGGGACGATCCCCCAGGAGGAGATAGTTTCCGTCATTCGGTCAATGGCGGGAAGGAAAGCCACGTGTTTAGACGGACTACCAACCGAACTCCTCAAAGCGGACCCGGAAATAACATCTGATTAATTCTTCCCACTCTTTACTGTGGTGTGGAATGAAGGAAAATATCCGACTGAATGGAAGGAGGGCGTCATTGAAAAAATGCGGAAGAAGGGTGGCCTTCGGGATTGTGGCAATTGGCGTGGTATATGTCTACTTACTGCCGTATCAAAAATTATGGCTATGGCAATTCTCAATAGGATTAGTGAAGTCGTCGAGAGCACTCTCGAAGTTTATCAGGCTGGATTCCGTAAAGGGTCGTCTTGTACCGACCACACAAATACCCTACGGATAATATTAGAGCAGTCAGCCGAAATGGGTTCGCCACTACATCTCATGTTTGTGGACTTCGAGAATTTTTCGACAGCGTTAAGCGAGATTACATTGCTTTGCGTAGGAGAGGTATTCCATAGCTATGATTAAAGAATCCTACGAAGATGCAAGGTGTCGCGTCTTGCATAGAGAAGAGCTGTCCGAGAGCTTTCCTGTGCGAACGGGTGTCAGACAAGGCTGCATATTATCACCAGCCCTGTTTCTGGTGGTAATAAATGACATCTTGAAAGCTGCACTGGAAGGTGGGGAAGGTAAAGGTCTTCAGTGGAGACAATTTAACATCTTAAGTCACCTTGATTATGCTGATGACGTGTGTTTGCTTGCCCATAACCGTTCGGACTTAGAGTCAAATGTTCGCTCGTTGCATTCTAAATACAAAGAGGCGTGACTGAAAATAAATGTGCGTAAAACCAAGTACATACACATGGGTTCGAACACAAACACACTGATTGTTCAGAACGGACAAGATGTGGAAGGGGTGCAAAATTTTTGTTATATCGGAAGCATTGTCAGCATGGATGGCGGAGCCGAAAAGAATATTGACGCTCGTTTTAATAAAGCTCGACAGGCTTTCGGTATCTTTTTCCCCTTCCTGGAGGTTAAAAGAGATCTCTTTCCGCATGAAGCTGCGTCAAATCCGAATTCTTATGTGGTTGTACTATGTCAAAAGTGACCGTTTGACTTACTACGAAACTGCAAACTTTTGTGAACCGCATTTTAGGGATACTTTGGCCAGAAGTGATCTCCAACGACGAACTTTGGAGCACAACTGGACATACCAAAATAGGCACTGAGATTCAAAGGTGGAAGTGGTAGTAGCTCCGTCAAATGGTCACACTTTGAGGAAACCAGAGCGGAACATCGCCAAGCAGGCTCTGGATTATAATCCTCATGGAAGACGTCGGGTTGGTCGACCATGTAACACATGGAAGCGAGCAGTTGAGCAGGAGGCCAGATGAATAAACAAGTCCTGGCAACAGCTTAAGGCCAGTGTTCAGGATCGTGCCTTGTGGAAGAGAGCTGTTGCTGTCGTTTGCACCTATAGGGGGTCTTAACAGGAATTTGATTGATTTGATTGATACAAATTTTACGGATATTCCAATTTTAAAGAAAAATTTTATATTGTTTTAAAGTTATCGACTCGAAAATTTGACTAAATTATAATGAAATGAATACGTCAATATAAGTTATTTTAATTAGCTTATCTAATCTACTATCAATAGGATTTTATCTCATAGCAAAAATATCTGTCTACGAATTTTCATTTTCGCTGATTTTGGTAGCCAATGCATATTCACGTAGGCAGTGTACTGGAATTCTTTAATGTTGACCGGCATTTGAACCCACGACCTTCGCATTGAAGTCCAAGATATGAAGACTTTTTGCATCAAAGCCTTCGATTTCTGATTAAAGCTCCCTTTGCTCTTAACATTTATTTCTACAGTTCCAAAGAATTAGAACAAGCGTAATAAAAACTGGAAGCCTTTTTAAGCAAAATTCAATTTATAATTCAATCTCTGAATCAAAATATTTTTGAGTGTTTACCGATGCTTAGTATTAACAAAAGTCGTGAAAAGTCTGATAAAAAAAGTTATGAAAATTTAGGCGGATTTGACGTGATTTTTAATATCTGGCATGACATTTTAGTAATTAAATTTGGTTACAGATAATACAAAAAAATTTAACAAATTGTCAATTGCGTCGTGGCGTCATATTTAAATCGTAAATTTGTATCATGTATAATTCGATATATTATCAATTAAATTGTAGGTAAATTTTTGGCGACAAATTTGATAATTTGTTCAAAAAAAAAAACTACATTTTGTTGCATCACGAATAATCCCATTCGTGATGAAATAAAAACTTAACAGTTGAAATAATTAGCGATTTTTTATCAAACTTGAAGATAATGCAAAATTCTTCCGAATTAAAAGACAAATCAATGTTTTATAAAATTTCGCTTTATTGAATAGCACTTGAAGTACATATAATACTATATCTCTTTAAATTTGAGCCTGTTCAAAAAGCATAGAGAGTTCGACTACCAAAACAGTATGGAATCCCTGATCGCGAGTAATGCATGACTCGTTATACATATGTATATGTGTACGATACAATCTCTAGAGCAAAGTGTACGCACTTAAAAATAATACCTTATCTACCTACTCTAAATAAAGTCTGTTATGCTGTCAGTTCCCGAAACCCTTTAATTAGCTACCAAACACCTTTTCTATAGTGCTACTACATAATAAACCTCCCAAATAATATTTTTCGTCTACAACCAATTTAAAGATTAACCCGGCTACAATTCTCTTTCCTGTAAAAATGCTTACAGCTGGCGCCTGGGAAATCAAGTGGAAAATTTTTGCAAATTGCTGCGCGTTCTTTTTTTTTTTTTGATTTTCCGCATAGATCTGAACCGATTTATAATTTTAGATAAAAATCTCATTTGACTGTTTCAACTGAGGCTGATCCATTTTGATGGGATCAGACAGATCCCTTGAGATTTGCTTGGTAATAATAAAGCCAGTAGGGATTTGCGATTTCATATTTGAATAATTCGAAAAAAAAAGGGCGGAGTTGTAATATATAATTTACGAAAGTGTTTCATCTTATTTTCGATGCTAATGGGTTAATTCGGTTTAATTGCAGTTTTGTGGGGGCAAGTACATCATGAATTGAGCAATCTAAATATACAATGTATGTATGCAATATTTGATATTTATTTCAATTATTTTCTTAAATAACTGAATTATCTGTTCATTTTGAAAAAATTTAAGTTGTGGAAGTAAAATTTCCGAAATAAAAATTCTGAAGTAATAGTCAGAAGGCGATTATTAAAAAACAGTTATTTTTTAATTACGTGATATTATGAATTATGGTCTAACTCCAATTGGGATAACCATCACAAATTTAATCTCATGCTGAGGAGGTGATACAGAATGCAGCCATTGGGCCCATTTGGTATACAGAAATTAACCGAGAGTCTTCCAGGTCTGGCAGCATTTTTATCAGCTGCTCAGGAGCTTCGATGTGGCGAAATTGATTCTGTAGGAGCCTCATCTAAGAGGGTGGTGTCGAAATGTGGGAAGGCAGGAATTAGGTGTGATATAATTGTCAGCGATCGTTTTGGCCCCGATCTGCGTAATGGTATCTAGTTCAGAACAACAACTAAAATACTAATTCTTTTCATTTATTCTAGTAATACTAACAAGTAATTTCTACTGAAATTAAAATCTAAGCTAGAATGCAATTTTTTCGAACTAGACATTCTTTCAATTTTCAATTTTGTTGAGTTTCTGTTTTCATTAACTAGGAAAGCAATCGATTCACATCTTATGAAAACAATAACTAGATTTGCAGATGATTTTATTGAATATCTAGTGCAAGCCACCTGATTTTCGTTTAAAGTTTACTTGACTTCCAGTCAATTTCAATTGTTATACTCTAGATGAAATTTGAGAGTATTATAAGTTTGCTACAAAGTTTGTAACGTTAAGAAATAAGGCTCGGAGAAAAAAAAAATGAATGATACAGAAACATATACCTTAAGGCAAAAAAGTACCGGGAATTTGTAAATATAACGCAAAACATTAAAATAATAAATTGCCAATATTTATTTTCTCGCCATCAAAGTAATCTCCATTAGATGCAATACACATATGCCAGTCCTCGAAACACTTTTCATTAGCAGTTTTTGGTAAGGCCTTCAGCTCCTTCGGCGATTTTTTTATGTCCTTTTTCCTCCATTCCGATGATTGTTGACTGGTTTGCATATCAAACTCATAGACCCATGTCTCATCACCATTTATGATACGCTCCATGAATGTGGGATCAAAAATCGCACTATCAAGGATGTCCAAAGAGACCTGTTCACGGTCCTTTTTTTGAAGAAAATTTAGCTTTATCGGAACGAATCGAGCATCGTTTTTGACAAAAAGTAAGATCAAGTTCGTTCCCGTACAATTCGATAATAAACGGATTTGCTCGAAAAGTTAAAAGCTATTGATCAGAAATTTGGAACATATTACTTTTATGACGATATCAATCTACCATATAAAAATTATTCGTGTCCTCCTCCACCTTCCACCACATCCCATACAAACTGTGCTTTTTCATGAAATACTACAAGCCAATTTACTCAGTGCGTATAAGGTTTAGCGAGCTCAAATTGTGCACCAAATATTTATTTAAAATTATTATTTAGACCAAAAAAAAATTAGACGATTAGCTTTACCCCTTCTACCCTCTCCCATACAAAATGACCCAATTTCGCAATTCGACAATAAACGTATTTCCTCGCAAAGTATAACAGCTACTAGTCTGAAATTTGGAATATATTATTTTTATAATAATTTCAATCTACGGTATAAAAAGTATTTGTGTCCTTCCTCTCCTTCCACCCCCTCCCATGCAATCTGCACTTTTTTCAAAAAATGCTCTAAACCAATTACTCAGTACGTATAAAATTTATCGAGCTCTAATTGTGCATCAATCACTTATTTGGAGTCATTAGAAAGATAAAAAAAATGAGACGATTAGCTTTACCCCTTCTACCCCCTCCCATACAAAATGACATAATTTTACAATTCGACAATAAATGGATTTGCTCCAAAAGTATAGATGCTATTGATCTGAAATTTGGAATATATTATTTTTATTATAATTTTAATCTACTACATAAAAATTATTTAAGTCCTTCCTTTCCTTCCATCACCTCCTATACAAACTACACTTTTTCATGAAATACTCTAAACCAATTTACTCAGTGCATATAAAATTTATCGAGCTGAAATTGTGCACTTTATATTAATCTAGAATTACTAGTAAGGCCAAAAAAAGATTAGACTATTAGGTTTACTCCTTCTACCCCTCCCATACAATCTGACACAATTTTACAACTTTACAAAAAGTGGATTTTCCTGAAAAGTGTGAATGCTACGTATCTACAACTTAAACGCGATTGAGTACGGACGCATTTCATTTCTAGTAGCACATTTCTCTCGAAATTTAATTACATGTGCACTGTGACTCGATTTTCGTTTAATTTTCGATTTTCGTTTAAAATTGTTATCTCGTTTTTTTTTATTATTTGGTTTTCTAAAGCTTAGCAATGTGTAATTGTTCTTTAAAGTCCGTTCACGATAAACTCGATGAAATACTTCGACGCCTAACGTAATTAGAAAATCCGGTAAATATTTCTCATTCCGGGCAAAGTTCATTTACCGCCGTGCCAGCTGTTAGACTTGTTGACAAACGGCGGTTACTATCTGCGTGCGAGGTTGCTAAGCCTAAAGCGGCTGTCTCATCACTTGCAGTCAGTACTGGCCGTGTGACTCGCCAGTCCCAAAAGGAGAGATCGAAGTTCATCCCAGGCGCAGTGCCTCCGACTAATAAATCGAAGCTAAACAAAGCTAACCTGCCCTCACCTTGTGAGGAAATAATAGCTTCGAGTATGGATGGTGTTCGTACGTCCAAGTTGCTTATGGCTGCGCAGTGTCTGACTGACAACGACGTTGCAGCTGATATAGGGTGCTCGAAACCACATCAAAAAATTATTCCTGGACTACAAAACGACAGTGCGTCGTCTCCTGCACCGGCTGTGCTTGCTGCTGTGAATTCCAATTGTTCATCAGCTGATGGTACTGTTGACTTTCCACTAAGGGTAGTTGTTCCTCCCAGAGCAATTTTTATTTCCCGTCTGGAATTCTCTACGTCTGAAGATGACGTTTTGCAGTACATTGCTAGCAAATTGCGATGTATTCCACTTGACGATGCTGCTTCAAAGTATGATGTCTCCTGCAAAAATATAACGCCGAAAAACAGAGCGGATCGCAGCATTGCCTCGTTTAAAGTTTCCGTGCCGTCTAAGTTATTCACAACTCTCGCCTCTCCGACTTTCTGGCAAGCTAACTTACTCGTAAAAGAGTTTGTCAGTAGGGATTTTCGGCGTGCAAGACTCCAAGAAATTCAAAAGTAACCAAACAAGCCTTGAATTTACTGAGTTGTTACTACCAAAATAAAAATGGAATGAGGACGAAAACTAATGAATTTTACTTATCTTCAATGTGCTGCGAATTTGACGTTATTTGCCTGACGGAGACTTGGCTTCATGGTGGTTTTTTGGATCACGAAATCATTAGTAAAAATTTTCAACTGTTTCGTCGTGATAGACATGGAACCTTGTCTAATCCACCTGTGGGTGGTGGATTACTTATTGGGATCCGTCGCAGTCTGATTTGCTCCGAAGTTATTATTTCGTCTGCAACTAATCTGGAGTTCCTTTCCGTGTGTATCAACTTTGGGAAGAAGAAACTCTATGTGGTACTTCTTTATGTTGTTCCAAAGTCTCCGTTGACGGAATATGCAAATTACGCGATTAACGACACGCTGGAACTTTGTCGAGTGGACGATGATATTATTGTATTTGGTGATTTCTGGTGGTGATCTCTGGGAACCATCTGTATGTAAAGAATTCTTCTGCTCTAACAACGCTTGCTCCGAAGTGGAATTCTTTACTCTTGACAACCTCGTAAGCCAAGGATTGCAACAAGTAAATGGGATCAAATACCATCGTGGTCGTGTGCTTGACTTGGCATTTACATCGGACTGTTCGAATACATTCACAGCCCGGGTTGATGTTCCTCTGTTGAATGAAGTTCCTGATCATCCAGCATTTTTTTTCAACTTTAATTATTGTGTGCAATCAGTAGAATCTTACGCTCCAATATACAAATTTGATTTTAAAAGAGCTAACTTTTGTTCACTCAATAATTACTTTATCTCATTTGACTGGACCTAATTGTTTTCCGAGACATCCGAGATCGACACTTTAATTCAGTTATTTTACTCCGTTTTATATGCGGGTTTCGTTAAATTCGTTCCACACAAATTAACAAAAAATATATCTTCTCACCAGCCGTGGTTTGATGAAACGTTAAGAATGTTTAGAAATGATCGCAACCGTGCGTGGAAAAGGTATAATGCTACCCGTGACGATTTAAACTACGCTAAATATTCAGACCTTCGTAGAAAGTTTAATAGTTACGAAAATTTGCTTTATAAATGTTATATTGACAAGATCGCGCTCAATATTAAATCTGACCCTAAATGTTTTTGGGACTTTGCTAATGGTAAAAGAAAATCTAACAAATATCTATCTTCCTTTATTTTTAACGGTGAGTCAAGTCATGATTCCAATGTTATATGTGGTTTTTTTGCGTCGTACTTTCGTTCAGCGTTTGTTGATAATGATTTTTGTGATATTGACTATGAATATTTTGACTACATTTCTTCTTTGTCAAGTGCTAATGTGAATTTTGACTGTGTAACTGATATTATCGTCTCTGATTATTTATGTAAAATTGATGATGACTACTCTGACTGTCCTAACGGCGTCCCTGGATCGGTGTTACGCCACTGTCCTAGCTTAGTGTTGCCTTTGACGTATTTATTTAACTTCTCCTTAAATGCAAGCATATTTCCAACTATATGGAAGAAATCTTTCATTGTTCCAGTTTTCAAAAAGGGGAAGAAAAATGTTGTGACGAACTACCGACCAATTGCTTAAATATCTCCTATTGCTAAACTTTTTGAAAAAATTGTATGTGACTCACTAAGTTTTCAATGTAGATCAATTCTTTCAGACAAGCAGCATGGCTTTATTCCAGGCAAATCTACTGCTACGAATTTGGTACAATTCACCAATTACTGTTTGCGTTCTGTTGAGGCAGGGAATCAAGTTGATTCAATTTTTACTGATTTCAGTAAAGCGTTTGGCAAGCTTTCACATAAAGTGCTTATTTTTAAACTTGACAAGATTGGGTTCTCTTCGAAAGCTCTAATGTGGATTAAATACTATCTCGATAAAAGGTCTCTCCAGGTGAGGTTCAACTCGCAGCTGTCCAATACTTTTTATGCCTCATCAGGTGTTCCCCAGGGTAGTCACCTTAGCCCTTTGTTTTTTGTTTTGTTTTTTAATGATCTATTTAGTGTAATTAAGAACTCCGAAACACTTGCCTATGCAGATGATGTTAAGATTCTTAGAACTGTTAAGTCCAGTGCAGATCAGTGTCTTCTTCAGGAGGATGTGACTCGTTTTTGTGACTGGTGCTGTAAAAATGGGATGACTTTAAATATTAATAAGTGTTTTGTTGCTCGTTTTTCTCGTAAAAAGTCCACTCTTGTGTATGATTTTAAAGCGCTTGGTATTTCTCTAACTCTGTATTGGGTTTTATTAAGAGATTCTCTAGAGAGTTTTGTGACCCGCATGTAGCTCTAAATCTGTATTATTGTTTTGTTCGTTCGATATTGGAATATTGTTCTGTTGTCTGGTCACCGTCTTATGAAATTCATGTTGCACGTACCGAGTCCGTTCAGCGCAAATTTTTACGTTTTGCGCTCTATCATTTGCCTTGGGCTGATTCGCTTCGACTGCCACCGTACAGTGATCGTTTGCAACTTATTGGGATGTCATCACTTGAAAAACGAAGGGAGTTGGCGTCGGCTGTATTTATGTATAAAATAGTCTCAGGTATCATTATCTCACCTGATCTATTAAGTCTAGTTAACTTTAACTCGCGCTCTAGGTCTCTTAGGTTTAATAGCTTTTTGCATTTGGACGCGTATCATACAAACTTTGGGTCTCAGGAACCAATGACTACAATGACTAAAAATTTTAATTCTTATTTTGATTATTTTGATTTTAATACAACCATTAATTTAAAAAATTGTTAATAATGTTAAACTGATTACTATAATTGTTAATCTTTTGATGTCAGTTGGCTTATGCCTGTTAATTAATATGAATAAATCATAACAAGCGTATGTTGCTTATAGTTATTTCCGGAGAAGTCTTTAAGAACTCGCCCCTTCTCCTACCACCTCCCATACAAACTGCACAATTTCACTAAATCCAATAAACTAATTTTCTTAGTGCCTATGAAATTTTTGAATCTAAATTTTGTGTAAAACATTTTGATAGCAACTTTAGCGTGATGATAAAAAATTTGTTCAATGTCGTCAGTCCCTATACTATTTCCCCTACCAAGTTTCTTGAAATCAAAAAATTTCTCTTTCATCTAGAGTGTCACACGATTGGGCTTTACACCCAATCGTAATCCTGTTATGTTTTTATTTAGCATATTTTTGCATATTTTTCAACAAATTTAATATTTAGCATATTTAGTCCTTAATACATATTTCGGCATATTTAGAGGCTTCCGTGGCGTCGTGGGCAGCGTGCTTGCTTTTCAGTCAATAGGTCGTGGGTTCGATTCACACTCCAGACAGGGGATTTTTTTAATCACGAATTTTTCAGTTGCTACTGGCGATGAAAAATTATTCGAAATGAAATGGGTAAACGGTGTAAAAGTGAAACAGTTCCACTTCAAGAAGGCCTAGATACTCAGTGTATGGTTTCTGTTCACTTCCATAATATCTGCAAATATTTGTCAGTAGCAGCCATTACAACTGAAAAATATACCAGCTTCTCCACTCGTTCCGGTCCTTCTCACTCCTCTTCCCCTACCTTCCTAGTCCCATTCCTTCCCTCCATGACTGTGTTTGTGCATTGCACATAAAGGCCGAAATTGCATAATTATTGAAATTCTGTGCGAGAGTTGAATTAATGGCTAAAATATTTTTGATAGACTCTCACATTCTTTTCAGAATTTGAATTTCATTGAAGAAGTTAGCAGCCTAAATATTTGTGAACTACCAAAAATTAATTAAAATAACATAAAGGGATATAATTACATTTTTTCCCTAAAAAGTGAGTTTTATATATATTTTATATTATATATTATATTATAAAGTATCTATATTTTAACATTTATTCGTAGGCGCCTGTAACGGAATCGAAAATGAAGCAGAAAAATATATTTTCAATAGCGTTTGGTAAGAATTAGAATTCAATGGTGTTCACATTTTAACGAACTAGCTAATTATTAATATTTATTTAGAAAGCAATTTGCCGGATTTAATTTTTTTCACTGTTATGTATATATAAATAATTTAAATTAAGTTTTTTTTGTTTTGCTTTTAGAATATTTTTAATTTTTACTAGCTACATAATAGGATATTTCTTAAATATTTGCCATAATAAATTTTTGATAAATTAGTACTTAAATTATTTTTAATATTATTCATATTTTAATATCAACTTCCGACCGAATAGAGTATGACCATCGCTTTCACTCGCTTCAATGTCAGCTTCAAAGTATCATTATGATTCTACTTCTACTGAAAGCAAATTGAATCCTAATATGGATACCAGTTCTTAATCAGATACTGATAAAGTTTTGGAACCATTCAGTGATACCTTTCCGAGAATGCGAAGGTCTACAAAAAATATTTTAGCCACCGATTCAAATCTAGCACACAATTTCAATTATTATTTCGACATGTTGCTGCTATCAAAAATATCTTTTCTGAAAACTTTGAACATATTTTAATTTTTTTCACGTAAATATTTTTTTTATTACTGAAAATATTTTTAATTTATTTATATAGGTATATTTTTCGCTTTGAGAGTTTCATAGCTGAATGAATAAAATTTGAAATTATTCCTTTTTTTGGAATGTAGAATTATTATTCATTATATGATCAAATTTTTCTAATTATTAACTTTATCAACTAGAGTAGATCAATATTTGTTTGTCCTGAAATTGCAATTATTTTTTTTTTTTTATTTTTATAGTTTTTTTACAAGAAATAAAGTTATGTTCGTGTTAAAAATAAGTTCAAATTGTATTTCATATTGCATGGCGCTTACTTGCTAAATATGAATGCATTGGGTTTTTTATATTTTGGTTGTCTTACAAATACGTTTAAAAATTGCACATAAGGTCCTTTCGATTGTTTTTTGAAGGAAATAATACAATCAACACATATCTTTTAGTGCATATTTCATTGCATATTTAAGCAATTTTGTCTACATATTTTATGGCGTATTTTAGTACTTTTTACTGCACATAAATCCGGGCTTTAGTTAATATAAAAGTGTTGCTAGTCCTTTGCACGACTTCCTAATTGAATCATGAGTTTTAGCTAGATATAAAGTTTAAAATTTAATTCCTTGACATTAATATGAATATATGTCTCAACCTACGCAGTGGTTTATTCTAATAGCAACATAACTAAGCAATGTCTCTGTGAGAACGACTTGCTAACATTTATTATAATTTTTCCTAAAGCATTAAGCCAATGAATTGTCATTCTGTCCGCAATCATTGTACAAACCGGTTAAAAAAGGAAACATCCGCTCAGTTAATAAGTAATCAAATCAAATAACCGAACAAAAATAAATTTCCATAAAAATAATTTTCCTCTCACAAAACAAATCCAATTATCCAAAATAAATCTTATCCTGCTTCAAACAAATAAACATTAAAAATAGATAAACTACTCAAATAACTTCTTGAAACTAAATTAGACTACTATTCAAAAATCTCAGTTGGAAAACTTTTTATTTTTTCTTACCAAAAGATACTTATTTCAGATAAAAAGAAAATATATGAGAAAATAAGCTCTCCGGTATCCTCCGGCATTCAGGGAATGAAAAACGGACAGAAAACCAGGAAAAGTTGATATTAAAAGGCCAGGCAAAGGAATTGCGCACCCATTCCAATCGACCTTCTACTCAAACAAGAAAATATCATCCTCAAAACCTGCCCACCCACATCTTCTCTATACAAACGAGGGACGACAAAAAAAAAACTCCATCACAAGTGGATGAAAATCAAAATCGTTTCATGAAATTTCCACAACACGATCTCAAATTTCCGACAATTTCACATCCGTTGGAAAAAATGGAGTAGAGATACAACAGAAATCTGGGGAGTAAGTGGATTGTATTCTTGAGACATATTCGAGGAACATCCCTTAGATATAGAGGCTGAGTTGGTGTGCGTGTATAATGATTCCCCTACAACCACATTGAAGCGATGTTGTCGGTGAAATAATTCGATGGAAAAATTCGCTACATTGAATGGAGTCGAGCGGGAAGTAACCTTATTCGCAATACCAGCACTGAAAAAAATATCAACATGCCACCAACAACCGAAAATGATTTGCACGGACCGCCACTACATCGTCATCCCCCTAGACCCATCAATGCTTTCACCCCCAGCGAAGCAATTATAGTGGAAAATTGTGAAGGAGTCTCTTAAGTACACGCAAATGTTTGTCTATGGCAAAACGGTTGCCACTGCTGCTACTGTATAATGCGTACGCCTCCTTTTTTTCGGGCATCATCAGCATTCACATCCCCCTGCCGTCGGTCCAATTTATTGGGTGAGTTTTACCGTTTAAGTAAACGAAGATTATCGCTTCCCTCTTCACGTGGAAATTTTTCTCACTTCTTGGTCTTTCTTCAGCCACTTAAAATTGTTGAAATTTCATCCCCTTGTCGGAGGGTTATTGTGGGTCGGCGCATGCTACTCGCTCTCAGAGAGTCTGTGAGTAATTTTTGTGCGAGAGAGTCTGGTTAAAAAGAAACGCCTTCCATCCCTTATTGGTAGGTCCTCGATAGGGATGACACATCCTTTTCAAACCAACACACACAAAGAGGCCGTAGCCAACAAGGTTGATTTTATTCCCGGCAAGGATATTACTACCGAACGGGTGGCTAGACCAATACTCGGCCTATTATTGCCGGGTGTTGCACACAATCGCATATTTTGAATGCAAAGTGTTTGTTGATTTCGTTAGGGGTTGTTAGTGGTGCAACCACTGGCTATTGACTCGTTTTACAATCTCTCTCTATATGTGTTGTTGTGAGTTGTGATAAAAGGGAAAGCGTAGAATATTTTTTTTTTTCGAAGACATGTACACACACTCGCGTCTATCTGAATCTGCAAAAGAACTTATGAAAGTGTAGAATTTTTCTAGAGAGAGAGCAAGCAAAACCATCCCTTGAATTGAAACGAATATTAAACACGTCTGCGTAATTGTGCATGGGGTTGGATTTTGTTCGGCACTTTACATTATTTTTTTTTTATTATTTCTGTCGGTTTTGAGTTCTCGAAACGCTTGCTGGTGGTTATTTTTCGCCGCCACCGTTGTATGTTCAGCATAACTCTGAACAACCCCGGGGGTTAATCATATTGTCGGGTGTTCAGAACTCATTTCAAAGTGATACGCTGACGACGGTCTACACCTACGGCGGGAATACTTTTACAATAAAAAACCAGCTGAGAGTAAACCACCCTTAAGAAAATAAGTGATAGTTTCTGTGTCCGCCAAGTGTTTTATCAAAAGTTTAGTGATCGGATTTGAAACTGATTACGTCCTGGAAACGGGTCGATTGGAGTTTTATCGTTTTGATTAATTAAGTGCGGTGTTAGATTTCAAAGATGACTTGTGGTAGTGTCCGAATATAACAAGTACTATAGAAGTCGACCTAATTCAGTGGTTGTAAATAGTGACAGTATTGAGTGACGGTAGTTAAAATTTAGTTAATTATTTTTTTTTTTGGAAACAATGTCATCTCCAGACGTCGATGTGGATATAAGTGTGGTGTCCAGTCCGGAGCCAAGTCCTCGCGGATGTGACAATGAAAGTCCCATACGATCAGACCCAATGTCTCTGACGTCGTCGGTACCCACGTCAACCTACAATAGTATTTCTAGTCAACACTCAGTCAGCACTCAACAACATCATCATCACCTGCATCATCATCTCAGCCATCATCCGGCGCTCCAGCATCACACGGCCGCCTTGAATCACTTCAATCACAGCGCCGAGTCCCGGCTTAGTCCGCCAAAGTCTCCGGCGGACCAGAGCAATAGTAGCAGCAATAATGGCAAAACGTCGGCAAACGGATACACGAGTTTCTCGATATCGAGTATCCTTAGTCGAACGGAGCCAAGTAAAAAGAATCTCGCCTTAGTGAACCCGCTACCGCAATTACCGCAGCCTGGCGCTGGAGGAACGCAGGATGCTGCCATGCTGTCCAGGTAAGCAATAGTGCATTATTTTTTGTTATCCTATTCGGTCAAGGATAATCCTACTTTGAGATTATCCAGTCTAGAGCATTGATTTTTTTGTCAGTCTTGAAATTTCTTCGAATCGAGAGGCCTGAATGATTCTTTCGAGACGAAAAGTGCAGCAGGACGATTCTATTTGTCCAGTTCTATTACAAATAAAGATTGTAATGAGGTGGAATTCAACTGGGCATATCGTTGCTTTTTTCTACCTTATTTTGAATATGTGTTCTGTTTTGATACAAACAGGCTTAAGCGGTTGCTCTTAATCTTTTGTTCATCATACAGTGTGTCACCTTAATGAGGATATTTGCAAGGATAATGCCACTTGACCTAGAATTTTGTGATTATTTGTTTGGTTTGTGTTTTCTAAGGCCTGTTTTGGGAACGATCGTTGGGCTATAGAGGTTGAATTTCATGTGAAAGAAGAGGCGTTAATACGGATTTCTATCGGTTGTGGAAACAGGAACTTTTTTTGCTAAGTATGCGATTTGTTCGATTTTTTCGTAATACTAAAGTGTAAATTACTCGTATCTATGAAAGTTCAGAAAAGAAATACATCCCATGCTTTAAATAGTACTTTATAATAATTTAATCTGGAATCTGAGGTCAATCTGATACAGGATATTGAAGATATAATGTACATATGTTATCTGCAATAATTGCATGAATTCCAAGCTTTATTTAGGTTGTAACATTTGTATGTGCTATGCTGGAGGTAATCAGATTGAATAGTTTACTCGATTGCAGAAAATATTTAAAAACATTATTTGTTATATTGGAGGTTGCAGAATGCGTATTGATTGATTGGTGTCAGTGTGACTACCAAATTTTAATGACAAATCCTGCAAATGGTTTTCAGTTTGACCTCTAGCACTGTTAATTTCTCTACTATTATTGACGAGTAGGGGGAGTCATATTAAATCTTTAATTCTGCTAAAGTGACTATATCTTAAATTTATGAACGATTATTTTGAAATAGCGGAGTTTCGAAAAAATAAACATTGATTTAGCTTTCGAATCTGAAAATACATATTTTTTGAAATCTTGAAAATAACCATTTCAAGCTAAAAGCATCTTTCCTAATTGAAAAGCTATTTTTCAAAATCTTTTCTAGCGATAAATGTAATTTTTTAAAATCAAACTAAATTTTTTAATCAAACTAAAATTTAAAAATAATACTCATTGGAATTCATTGGAAATATCTATAGATAATTATTTGATGAAGGTTGCCATCGCCCTATTTTCTATATTAAAGTGAACGTTCTTGTAGTATTTTTGATTTATTATACTCTAGATGGAATCTGAGAGTATTATAAGTTCGCTCTAAGGTTTGTAACGCCAAGAAATAAGGCTCGGAGAAAAAAATGAATGATACAGAAGTTAATATTATCACTCAAAAATCTCAAAACCGGATGTCCGTCCGTCCGTCCGTCCGTCCATCTGTCCGTCCGTCCGTGCGCTCTCTAGCTTGAGAACGCGTTGAGCTAGAATGTTCAAATTTTGTACACATCGTTTTTGACAAAAAAGTAAGGGCAAGTTCGTGAACGGGCCAAATCGCTCCACCCCTTCTACCCCCTCCCATACAAAATGACACAATTGCGCAATTTGACAATAAACGGATTTGCTCAAAAAGTATAAAACTTATTGGCCTGAAATTCAGAATATATTACTTTTATGATAATATTAATCTATCATATAAAAATTGTGCGTGTCCTCCCCCTCCTTCTACCACCTCCCATACAAACTGTACTTATCATGAATTACTCTAAGCCAATTTCCTCAGTGCTTATAAAATTCAGCGGGCTGAAATTGTGCACCAAATATTTATTTAAAATTGTTAGTAAGGTCAAAAAAAATGAGATGATTAGCTTCACCCCTTCTACCCCCTCCCATACAAAATGGCACAATTTCGCAATTTGACAATAAATGGATTTACTCAAAAAGTATAAAAGCTATTGGTCTCAATTTCGGTATATGTTAATTTTTTAATGATTTAAATCTACAGTACAAAAATTATTTGCTTCCTCCCTTTCCTTCCACCCCCTCCCATACAAACTACACTTTTTCCTGAAATTCTCTAAGCCGATTTTCTCAGAACATATAACATTTTTTGAGCTCATATTTTGTAATAAACATTTAATTCATATTATTACTAAGATGAGAAAAAAAATATTTGATTTGCTTCACAACTTCTACCCCCTCCCATACAATATGACACAGTTTCACAACTTCACAAAAAATCGATTTTCTTGAAAAGTATGAATGGCACTAGTCTGAAATTTAAGGGATGCCAATTTTATAATATTCCTAGTTATTTCTGAAAAAATCATTAAAATCCCCCCACTCTTTCTACCACCTCCCATACAAACTGCACATTTTCACTAAATCAAACTCACTAATTTTCTCAGTTCCCATTCAGTTTTTGGAGTAAGCATTTTGTATATAACATTTTCATAGCTACTTTAGCATGATGTCGAAAAAATTAGTTCAATGCTATCATCCCTTCTAACACTCCCCATACAAAATTTCTTGGGATCACAAAAAATTCTATTTCATCTAGAGTATCGTAAGATTGCGCTTTACGCGCAATCGTAGCCATGTTATGTTTTTTTGAGTGTGTTTAATCCAAATTTGCCAGCAAATACTTTTGCCACTAATGTTTTTTTTGAAGATACTAGGATTTGAATTTTTACAAGGTTCAATTCACTTTTCAAAAAGATTCGATGAAAAATAGCGGGAAAAGTGTGAAAAAAACAAAACGAAGATAATAGCTTCTATTTTAGTTGTCATTTTGAAATGATCCGCAATAATCCAAACGCAATTTAGCGAAAGTGCTTAAACCAAAAAAATTAATTTGCGTCGAAGAAGCTTAGCTTCAAGATTTGAATAAGGCGACTTCAAATCTATTAATTCTGGTCAACGAAATTTTATTGTCTTGCAGTGTACTATCCCGTCGGTAAAATTTGTATCAAAACTAAGTTTTGGTTATTTCAGCACAGAATATTGATCAAAATATCAAATAAATTGCCAACAAGTCGGGCGCAACTTTATTACTCCTGGGACAAGTTAAGGATGCATGAAAAGTCAATATGCAGGTTGGAGTGGTTAGGGAATACTAAGAGAAAGGGGGTTCTAGGGCAGGGCTGTTTTCAATTTAACACTTAATTGCAAATAAGATCAATAGCTCCAGTACATACGTATAATCAATATTTCGTTCGTTTATGCAAATTTGGGCTTAACAAGGGGAGTAGTGATAGTAAGGGTGGGTGTATATAATTTATATTACTCACTTAATAATTTTTTAATTGATTGCTTGAATCACGTCCAATATTTTAGTTTCATAGATGAAGTTGAAAAAAATTTTCATAAAATTCGGTGTGTTTTACATTTACGAAATCAAACATTTGTATGGGAGGTGATAGAGGAGGTAAGGGAATCGTAAAATTTCTGATGCAGTTTTATTTCGTTTCTCTTGTAAGGTGCTTGTACAAAATTTCAAGTTCGTAACTTTGAATTTATTAGTTGTAAGTTGATTTCTTGAAATTGGCCGAAATTATACTTTTGTATGGGAGGGGGCAGAAGGTCAAGCGGGATCTTAAAACTTTTCATGCAATTTTATTTCAACTACTCTTAAAAGTTCTTAAGCAAAGTTGCAAATTGATAGCTTTCAATAGTTAGGTGATAATTGATATTTCGGAAATGGTTCAAAAAATAATTTTATATGGGAGGGGGTAGAAGTTTTGAAGGTATTCAACCAATTAATATTTTTTTTAAATGCATTTTGCAAATTTTAAAGTTTTTACCTTAAAATTTCATTCAAAAATTTTCAGTTTTTGTGTTCTCATTCCACATGAAACACCTTGTGCAAGTTAAACCCCCCTTCGGTGCACAAAAATTGTGGAATAAATTATTATTTTTTCTCTATGTATATCAGATATATATATATATATATATATCAGAAGGCCAAAGTCCGATTTGGGCTGTAGCGCCATCGTAAGTAAGTAAGTATATCAGATAGATGTATCCACATGGAAGATTTTGACTTTGTATCCACCAGAGCCCTAAAAATATCACTCAAAATTTTTGATATTTTTGCTTACCACCTCCCTCTCCTTATGCCTGCCAACTTCAAATTTTTACCAAAATTAAGAACTATGTAGTTCTATAATGCAAAATGGTGAAATTGCAATTTGATATCTGTACTTAATTTTGAGATGTTTCGGTTTGAAATTTTGGAAAGTGCATATTTTTGAATTGCTCCCCATTTTTCCCCACTACTATTATGCCCCAATGTTATATTTTTCTCGTATTTTGCTAGTATATCTTAATATATGTTGCAAGTTTTAATTACATAGCTTAAGAAATAGCCGAGATATTAATTTTAAGTGTTTTTCTATGCACCTTCCCTGACCCTCCTCTTTACAATAATTATCTTCTCTCTAAGCTGATTCTAGTGAATCTGTATGCCACCTTAATGGTCCCAAAATATGAATTCATATGGTAAGTAATTTGGAAGATCGACAATTTGTTTTTAGCCTCCCCCCTCTCCCTCTTTTTGGACCACAATGGATAAAAAAAAATATTTTTAAAGTTTGTCCCACGAACCCCTTTATACGAGTATATATGTCGGTTTCCAGCTTTCCAGCCAAAGCCATGATTGAGTTATTCGAATTCCTAGTTTGCGGTCTTAGTGCTCCCCCTTAATAGTTACAGCCTGCAAAACGGGTGTCCGCTTGCGATCACCATATACAATCCACCCAAAAATTAACTTTCTATCTTGAAGGGTTTGGGAGTTAATGCGCTGAGTATACACGTACGGCGTACAGACAGGCGGATTTTTTTTCATGAAATGCGGAAAAACCAAATTTTAAGGTAGAAATTTTTTTCCCAAGTCGAAAATCGAAAATGCAAAGCTCTTAACAGAAGACGAAGTGCGAGTCATCGTTCAGTCAGTTATCATTTACTTTTATGAAGTTTTGCTTTTGCTATGACCCAAAGTTTTCTACTTTCTAATCATTCGCATTATGCAGCTTTTTCGAAATAATTATTGGACCAGTATTTAATTTCTAGACCAATTTCGTATCACTTCCTGTTCTAATTTATAATGAATTATGTTCAACAAAAACGGCTATAAGCCGAAATATTGAATTACTTATCGCGATATTCTTGGTAAATCCAGCTAGAAACATTATGGTTATATTATTGTAGAAATAGAGTGATGAACTATATATGAATATCGAAAATCAAATTGATTAGGCTGATGACGTGTGTTTACTTGCACATAACCGTTCGGATTTAGAGTCTCGGTCTCGTTACATTCCAAATGCAAAGAAGCAGGACTGAAAATAAATGTGAGTAAAACTAAGTACATGCACATGTGTTCGAAAACAAGCGCACCGATTGTTCTTAATGCACAAAACATGGAAGAGGTGGAAGATTTTGTTACCTTGGAACCATTGTGAGCATGGAATGTGGAGCCGAAAAGAATATTGACGCTCGTTTAAATAAAGCTCTTCAGGCCTTCGGTATTCTTTCCACTTTCTGGAGATTAAGAGAGATCTCCTTTTGCACGAAGCTGCGAGTATTTGACGCAAGGGTCAAATCTATGTTGTTATATGGTTACATGGAAAGGCTTACCATGAAACTGCAAACTTTCGCGATCCAATGCCTCCGACGCATTTTATTAATATTTCGGAAAGATGTGATCTCCAACGTCGAACTATGGAGTAAGCCTTGAGATTCAAAGGCGGAAGTGGCAGCGGATCGATCACACTTTGAGGAAATTAGTGCAAAACATCGTAAGACAAGCTCTGGATTATAACCCTCAAGGAAGACATCGAGTTAGTCGAGTAGCATATGGAAGCGAGCAGTTGATTAGGGAATAACCAAGCCCTATGGCAACTAATTGCCGATGCTCAGGATCGCGCTATGAAGAAGAGAACTATTTCTGTTCTATGCTCCTATAGAAAGACTTAACAAGAAATTGATTGATTGATGGATATATTAGAAATTATCGTTCATACTTCGAACTACAATGCTTTGGATTGTATTGCCATCAAAAGTGTTTCTATTGTGGTACAAACTTGGGATTTTCGAAACCAATGTTCGCCGGAACTTTATTTCTTTTCTTCCTTCCGCTCTGTTTTGCTTGCTTCTGTGGCGTAGTAGACAGCGTGCCTGCTTCACAGTCAATAGATCGTGGGCTCGATCTCCAATCCAGGCAGTGATAACTAACTTTCAGTTGATACTGGCAATGAAAAATATTCGAAATAAAATGGGCAAACGGTGCAAAAAGTGAAACAGTTCCACTTCAAAAAGGTCTATATACTCAGTAGATGGTTTCTGTTCGCTTTCTATCATTTAGACCACCATAACATCTCCAAATATTTGTTAGTAGTATCCAGTGCAACTGAAAAATATACCAGCTTTTCTACTCGTTAGGGTTGTTTTCACTCCCCTTCCCCTACTTTCCCAACCCAATACCATCTCACCATGACTGTGTTTGTGCATTGCGCATAAAGGCTGAAATTGCCTAATATAAGGGTCATTCTGTAGAAAAAACTACAATTATTTACCTCCCACTATCCTTCCACTCAGTCGTACAACTATATATATAAGCAACATTACCATTAAAAAAGAATTAAAAAACATAACAAGAATACGATTGCGAGTAAGGTCCAATCATACTATACTTTAGATAAAATAAAATTTTTCGTGTTTTTAAGAAATGTTGTAAGGGGAGTGGTAGGGGGGTGACAGCATTGAACGAATTTTTTCATATCATGCTAGAGTAGCTATAAAAATATTTTAACCAAACTGCAAAAATTGAGTAGGTACTGAGAAAATTAGTGTATTGGATTTAGTGAAATTGTGCAGTTTGTATGGGAGATGTTAGAAGAAGTTGGGGCTTTCAGTGATTTTTACAGAAATAACTTATTAATTTATTTATTATGAAGTTGACATCTCTCAAATTTGAGACTAGTAACATTCTTAGATTTCAAGAAAATCGAATTTTTGTGAAATTGTGAAATTTTGTCATATTGTGTGAGAGAGGGTTAAAGCAGTAACGTTAATAAGTTATTTTTTTTTTTTCGATCTTAAAATTAGTACTAATTAAGTAATTAGTACAAAGCTAAATGTTGTTAAACGTACTGAGAAAATTGGTTTATAGAATTTTATTAAAAAGCGTAGTTTGTATCGGAGGTGGTGGAAGGAGTGAGGATTCGAATAATTTTTATATCATATATAATATTTATGACAAAAATAATGTATTATAAACTAGAGGTGAACAGCGAATTCGTCCGCGTAAAAATCGCAATAATAAGCAATTTTTGAGAATGTTATGAGGGATGTATAATCTGCTTACTTTAAAGGCTCTTTGAACAACATAATGTTTTGTTGGAATCAGAACTGTAAATTATTAAGAACGAAACCATGATACTCGTATTTGTATGGAATTGGCCCATGCTCACGGAGGTGATTTGAGATCATGTATACACTGAAGAGCGTTAAGGAAATGTAAAGCTGTAAGCTTGTGTTAATTCAAAAAAAAAAAATATAGCATTAAGCTCATAAACAAAACAGGACTATGATTGCGCGTAAAGCCCATTCATACGATACTCTAGATGAAATAAGGATTTTCGTGATCTTAAGAAAATTTGTATGAGGAGTGGTAGAAGGGGTAACAGCATTAAACTAATTTATTTAACATCATGCTAAAATAACTAAAAAAATTTTTGGTACCGAATTTAAGCTTCAAAAATTATATAGATACTTACAAAATTAGAGTATTGGATTTAGTGAAATTGTGCAGTTTGTATGGGAGGTGGTAGAAGGAGTGGAGATTTTTAGTGATATTTTGAGAAGCAGCTATAATCATCATGCAATTGATATATTTTAAATTGCATACCTAACAAACTGTGCAAGTTTCATTATAATCGGTACAGCCGTTTGCGCGTGAAAGACGTCCGGACAGACTTATAGCCATTTATAAGCAAATAACAGACAGACACGACAACCATATTTATATGTCTAGATTAGCTTTTATAGTTTCCAAAAAAAAATTTATTATTGCAATTGATTGAAAATGAGTTATTTTGTATGGGAAGGGATAGAAGGGGTGAAGCGATTTGGCCCGTTCACGAACATATCCTTACTTTTTCGTCAAAAACCATGTGTACAAAATTTGATCTTTCTAGTTCAACGCGTTCTTGAGCTAGAGAGCGAATGGACAGACAAGCGGATGGACAGATAGACGAACGGACGGACGGACATCCGGTTTTGACATTTTTGAGCGACAAAAAATATTTCTATACCTTTGGCATTACAGATTGCATCTAGACTATGAAAACAACTTATTTATATAAATTATTAATTAATCTTATTAAATATAGCTAAATTCAATTAGTACTTACTTCAAATAAACTAAAATGTATCAATTTTGCTTTATACAGCTGAATGAACAAATAACAAAAAAAAAAAAACAGATTTATCCCTTAAAACTGAAAAAAATAAATAAATTTGCAATAAGTGTTACACTGCATTTACAAGTTAATTGCTTAGCTCTAACGAAGCCCTAAAACTGTCCATTTCTTCCCAATGAAAAATCAGATGGCTTATAACGTTCGAATTAGTGCTGCTCCAACAAAACCAAACTAAGGTTGTTCAAAGGTGTACAATTCGAAATCGTCTCAATTTACACTTTCATCGGTTCACGTTGAAAACAAAACACTGGATAAGTGTAAGGTGGTTGACACTTTTCGAAGCAGTCCCGCGAATTTATTTTGTCAACCTTTCCCAGACATTACCGGCGAAATAAATTTCCATCTATTGAAGTTATTAGCCTCAGCAACTAATCCCTCGTATTTTTTTACCTATCGATTGCGTAAATGGGTCAATGGGTGGATTGGGCGACAAAGGTTAACTAAGCACCTTTGGGAGTTATGTTACCGTACAAGTTTAAAGCGATACAGTCACAGTAAAAATATAGCAATGATACTTTGCGTATCATTCGTAGATATTTTGCGTGGGAAAAATTAAACATTTAAATGTTTTTGGGGTGGGAAGGAGCTTAGGGCTGAAAACTTTCAAATGTTCAATAGTGTGTGCAATGCTAGTATTTAATTTCAGACTAAATTTAGTACTCGTGGGAAATACGATTAGGGGCTGAGAATTTATTGGCTACAATCGATTAGAAAACTTTTACCTTATTCGTGTCTTATCCAGAATATAATTATTACGGTATGCCATCATTCGAGCATAATGCTGATACTCTTGCACCTCTCTAATCGCGGCTACTTCAATCTTTTGTATGCGTACAATTGATTCATTCCCGTTCGGATATCTTTCCGGTTGACTGGTGGATTGTTGTTCCGGTAATTGATTCCGGTCGGACGAATCTTTTCATACCGACGATTCACACCGTTTCTCCCAGCAAACTAAAGAGTATTTATTGGCTTGCCCCTGTCCTCCAGCAAAATCCTCATATTCATATTGTCGGCTCCTACCTACTGCTAGTACAGCAGCAGTCATCCTTCCCACAGGACATTAATAATGATTCTAAAGGGCCAGGAAAAAAACTCCTCGAAGCCAAATGACACAATTTTTGAGTAGCTCCTTACATCGATATATTAGAATGCATAATACAAGTGTGTGATTCTATGTTGCAAATTTGCTTGGCAATCTTTCTCGTCCCGCTTGAGCAGTTTTCAAGTGCAGTTAAGCAGGATTAGGTGCTTTGTATCGATGACAAAATATTGTGGCAACTCAATGTGATGACCTTACGAGAGTTTTAGAATGTTGCACACATGAATAAGTTGCGGGAATATTGTAACTCTTTTGTGGTGAAGTCGATGAATAAGTGCATATTAAGCACTTGAACTTTTGTACAGAAAGGATTACATTGCTAGTATTGAAATGATATTGAGGCGGATGGGAGTGGGATTCTTCTTCTCCTTCAATGGCGTTACAGTCCAAATCGGACCTGGGCCTCCTAACTTTCAGGTTCCTTAACTTTCTCATTATTTATTGCGGAAGAGTTGTTAGCTCTTCGCACAACCCCCTATCTACGAATTTTTCACTTTCGTAGATTGAGGTAACCCAGATAAATCCATGCAGGTAGTGTGCTAGAATTATGCGTCGACCGGGATTTGAACTCACGACCTTCGCATTGTAGACCAACACGCTACCCACTAGGCTACACCCTAGCTAGTTAAGTGGGATTGGGGAGGGGAATACATGAAAAGAAGAAAACTATTTTTATTTAATATCTAATAGCAAATGGTTATAATATTATCCTTATCTTCGAGTCTTACTGGTTGCAGCTTTTATAAAACGCGAGTAGAACCCTAAATATAGATTAGTTAGCACTGAAATTTCACCTAAATACTACACTTCCAGAATTAGGACAGTTTATTAAGCACAGAAATGCTAGTCGTGCGTTCCAAGCTGGAAGTCTAAAGAAATTAAAGAAAAACTCCAAACGCACAAACCACAATTGGATCAACATCTTTTAAAATCGTGGTGTAATTCATGTACGAAAACCTTTACACTAAACAATCACCCTTTTCAAACCTCTTTCATCACCACCCCTGAACAAAAAAATATCACAATCTCTGAATTCAATCGAGTAGCGCACTACAAAGATTTCTTCCCGAGATTCAATTTTCAATAAACGGTGGACATGAAAATGATTAGAAAACGTCCGTCGACCGAAAATAATCGCTTAAATAGATTGCACCCATTTTAATCGGAGTGTAATGTGATACCGATGAGAATTCTTCGGATCTGAACAGTTTTCAAAATAATTTGGGCTGGTCGATATTAAACTGTGGTTGGTGGCAAATAATCTAATCTTATCTTGGATTGAAAACTTTCTTTTTATTGAATTGGTCGGAAGTAATGTCCCGATGAGCTTCGAAATTGGCTCGTGTTACCGCGCAATATCGTTCTTGAAACATAAGTTTTCAGTACGAGTTGGAATGATAGTATCTGGGATGGGTTTGAACGACTGCCTCCAATCACACTCCTTAAGGGAGAATCGCCCAAACTAATTCCAATGGCTGCAGCATTGTATGCAACGTTTGGGGATGAGCTACCCTCTTGTTACAAATTAACGGAAATGTTGATTTTATCGACGCGTCATGCTCGTGGAAATGTTTTGCTCAAGCGCCGACAACCAATGACAGAGTATTTCGACTTTGTTGCCATTAAAGCGGTTGCTACAATGGAGTCGGGGGTGACTCCTTCATGGTAACTACCATCACTTCGGGCTCTCAACTACAAAGCGTACTCGGTCTTATCATTTGCGTGGATCTTCAATTAATTTCTCGTTTAATTTAATTTCACAACAGTTTTCCGTTTTAGGCATAACACGATGACGATGGAGACACAATTTTTGTAAATTGTCGGTTCCTTTTTTTATTTACCCCCGGATGTTTCGTAATTGTTGTTGTTTTTTCGGCTGATTTTTGTGCAACTCTCCTGGACACGACCAGGAAGGATCCTCAGAACAGCATTTAATGGCGTGGAGATATGAACGGTGGCGGATACGGTTTGGGGCTCGTTAATCAAAAAGGACGAGAATACTTGAGTGATGTAATTTGCGGCTGTTTCTCTCATTTGCGTGTTTGTTTAACATTATGACGGGTAATTTATTTTGTGTCGGGGACGATCCTCTGAACGGTTCTGTTCCTGTATACGAGGAGCTATGTTGCTCGATTATGGGGTGTAATGGAATGACTGAGGGGTTGAAATTAAGTGCTTAATTTCGTGGCTTACCTAAAGGATGAGGCGGTAACCAATCATCTTATGTCAGCAGAATTTATTTAAGGGATTGTTTATACGAACTGAAAAGGGGTTATCGAAATTTATAAGATGGTGTTTCGTTCGAATACAAAATGGATGATTTATTTAGATCGTGAATACAATGGAAGAATAATTTACATAAAATGGGATATCACATTTTGCATATGAAGCGGGTTTGAATAAAAAATTCGCTTTTATCTTACATCTTTTGGTATTTATAGTTAAAAAATAAAAAAACCCTTCCAAGTTGCACAGCAAAGATTAGAAGCATTAAATGTTGTCTGTAAAAGCGCTTTAAGAACTGTGTCATAGCAATATTTTATATTTTTTTACAGTCCATTTTATTGGCTTGAATTACTTCTGGTATTTTTTAGAATTTCTATAATTTGTTTGTGTCAACTTAGTCTTAAAAAATACTACTTTTAGGCTTGAGAACAATGGTAAAAAACAGCACCGCTAATGAGCTATTAGTCCCTGTTAAGAAAACGCCTCCTGATATTCAGGTTCCTTAACATTTGTTCATTACTTATTATGGAAGGGTTGTTAGCCCTGCGCACAGCCCTCTTTCTACGAATTTTTTCATTTTCGTAGAATGAGGTGACCAAGGTATATCCAAGCAGGCAAAGTGGTGGAATTATATATTGCACCGACCGGGATTTGAACTCCCGACCTTCGCATTACAAGACCAACACGATACCTACTAGGCTACACCCTAGAAAACGCCTTAAAAACATTAATGATTTCGAAAGGACTGTAGCGATTTCACAATATTTTTATTTGCTTGAAAATCGCAATTATAGATTACAATATTTCTAAAAAAAATAAGCAATTTCTTAGCATTCGTCAAGTTAATAAAAGCGCTTTTGAAGAGCAATAAAACTGCATTAACTCCGCTTACTGTTTTTAGCTTCTAACTACTAAACATATGACATGAACATGAATATCACGAACAAATCCCAACTGACAGGCATGAACTGACTACCAACATTTTGAAAATATTCTAGCAAGCAATACCTGTTTAATAAAAAATAATTGGAAGTAAATAATTGAAAGAAAAAATTAAAAAATTACTACATTACTAATTTTTACGTCCAATGGGGGGCATGGGAGGAGTAAGATCAAAAACTACACTTGCTAATGTCTCCATTACGAAAGCAGATAGAAAGCTGAAATTCGACATTCGTGTATACTGGCATAAATAAATTAATTTTTGTAACCAGTGAGGTCCGAAAAGGGGGGGCTAGAAACAAATCGTCCAAATGATTATGTCTTCGGATTTACGAAACTGAAAAGTTCATAATTTTAGAACGTATATGTTGTGTAGATGGATCATGGGCTTATCTGGATCATGGGCTTATCACCCGTGATCTTAAGACCTAAATGATACGAGAAACGGATACATCGCCTCGGATACGGACTGATTCTACGGTAACGACTTTTGGCATTCGAAAACGGACTATGATTGGCTTCTGGAACGTTCGAACATTGAATGACGGGGGAAGAGCTGGGGTTACTCGGTCCTTGCACCGCCAATCAGTGATCGACCGTGAAATGGAGCACTATAACATCCAAATCTTGGGCTTGAGCGAGGTCAGGTGGACAGGATCAGGAGAAGAACGAACCCCTAGCGGAAACACTATTCTGTACATTGGCCCTGAAAGTGAAGCCAGAAATGGCGTGGCGTTCGTCCTTACGCCGAGAGCGAGAAACAGTCTCATTAGCTGGGAACCAATCTCGGATAGGATTATCGTCGTCAGGCTCAGGACCAGTGTCAGAAACGTCACAATTCTGCAGTGCTACGCACCAACTAATACCGCAACATCTGGTGACAAAGAGGAGTTTTATAGCCAACTGAGTGCCACCTTCGAACGTGTTCCAAGAGGTGATATTATTATCATCTCGGGAGATATGAACGCCCAGGTTGGATCAGACAACATTGGACTAGAACACGTCATGGGGAGGCATGGTGACCCTTGGGTCGACCCTTCACGACCTTGGATTAAGAGACCCGAAAACGGCGAATTATTTGTGGAGTTCTGTAGTACTCGGCAAATGGTCATCGGAGGGACCCTTTTTCCACACAAGAGTCATCATAAAACATCTTGGGTTTCCCCTGATGGTGTTACTCAGAACCAGATCGACCATTTGGCTATAAGTCGCCGATGGAGAAGATGTCTCCTCGATGTGCGAGCGAAACGTGGAGCTGACGTGGGGAGCGATCACCACTTGATGGTTGCCTGCTTGAGATTGTGTACAGCAGCTATCCGACGACCACAAATTCTTCAAATGAAGCGCAAGCTTAATGTGGATAAACTCAGAGATCCCAACAAAAAACTCGAATACACCACCATTCTACGCGAAAAGTCATCCACATTGGGTGAACATGAAATGCGCACACTGGACGCCAATTGGGAGGCAACCAGAAACACTTTTCTAACTAGTGCTGAAGAATCTGTGGGGTATGCGCAGAGCGGTGAGAAACCCTGGATGTCGCAAGACACATGGGACAAGGTTGACAATCGGAAAAAAGCCAAATTGGCAATCATCTCTCAACCCGATGTCAACCAACGAACGCCCGACTTGAGGCAGAACTACCGCGATGCTCATATACAGCTTAAAAAGGCTGTTAGACGCGACAAGAGAAAGGCCATTGAAGATCTGGCAAACAAGGCAGAATCTGCGGCTTACCTTGGGGATATGGGTTCACTATTTAAAATCATGAAACAGTTGACGAACAGGAATTTCACCGCCAACCACCTGGTGAGAGATGTCAACGGAACTCTCCTTAATATGAGTGAACACCAGTTGCGACGATGGAAGGAATACTTCTCTGATATTTTAAACATCTTGTCAGATGAAGATATTCCGGAAACAGAACAACTTCCAAACATCCAACCGCAACAATCGTCTATTAGGGACGATTCCCCAGATAAGGAAGAGATAGTTTCCGCCATTCGGTCAATGGCGGGAAGGAAAGCTCCAGGTATAGACGGACTACCAACCGAACTCCTCAAAGCGGACCCGGAAATAACAGCCGATATACTCCTCCCACTCTTCACTAAGGTGTGGAATGATGGAAGATATCCGACTGAATGGAAGGAGGGCGTCATTGTGAAAATTCCGAAGAAGGGCGACCTTCGGGATTGTGGCAATTGGCGTGGTATATGTCTACTTACTGCCGTATCAAAAATTATGGCTAAGGTAATTCTCAATAGGATTAGTGATGTCGTCGAGAGCACTCTCGAAGTTTATCAGGCTGGATTCCGTAAAGGGTCGTCTTGTACCGACCACACAAATACCCTACGGATAATATTAGAGCAGTCAGCCGAAATGGGTTCGCCACTACATCTCATGTTTGTGGACTTCGAGAAGGCTTTCGACAGCGTTAAGCGAGATTACATATGGAATGCTTTGCGTAGGAGAGGTATTCCAAATAAGGTCATAGCTATGATTAAAGAATCCTACGAAGATGCAAGGTGTCGCGTCTTGCATAGAGGAGAGCTGTCCGAGAGCTTTCCTGTGCGAACGGGTGTCAGACAAGGCTGCATATTATCACCAGCCCTGTTTCTGGTGGTAATAAATGACATCTTGAAAGCTGCACTGGAAGGTGGGGAAGGTAAAGGTCTTCAATGGAGACTATTTAACATCTTAAGTCACCTTGATTATGCTGATGACGTGTGTTTGCTTGCACATACCCGTTCGGACTTAGAGTCAAATGTTCGCTCGTTGCATTCTAAATGCAAAGAGGCGGGACTGAAAATAAATGTGCGTAAAACCAAGTACATGCACATGGGTTCGAACGCAAGCACACCGATTGTTCTTAATGGACAGGATGTGGAAGAGGTGCAAGATTTTTGCTATCTCGGAAGCATTGTCAGCATGGACGGCGGAGCCGAAAAGGATGTTGAGGCTCGGCTAAATAAAGCTCGTCAGGCCTTCGGTATCCTTTCCCCTTTCTGGAGGTTAAGAGAGATCTCCCTTCGCACGAAGCTGCGAGTTTTTGACGCATGCGTCAAATCCGTGTTGTTATATGGTTGTACTACGTGGAAAGTGACCGTTCGACTTACCAAGAAACTACAGACTTTCGTAAACCAATGCCTCCGACGCATTTTAGGAATATTCTGGCCAGAAGTGATCTCCAACGACGAACTTTGGAGTACAACTCGCCAAACTAAAATAGGTATTGAGATTCAACGGCGAAAGTGGCAGTGGATCGGTCATACTTTGAGGAAACCAGAGCAAAACATCGCAAAACAGGCTCTGGATTATAACCCTCAAGGAAGACGTCGGGTTGGTCGACCATGTAACACATGGAAGCGAGCAGTTGAGCAGGAGGCCAGAGGAATAAACAAGTCCTGGCAACAGCTTAAAGCCGATGCTCAGGATCGCGCCTTGTGGAAGAGAGTTGTTTCTGTCCTATGCCCCTATAGGGGGTCTTAACAGGAATTTGATTGATTGATTGATTGATATGTTGTGTAGAGCTCGACTCTTATTGAGTGGGGGTCGGGTGGAAGCAAAGAAAAACATTTAAAAACGAATATGTCAACTATCTCTTACACGATGTAATTGAAACTTGGAACATATTGTTGCTAGCTAGGGGTTCGCCGGGATTTCAAGTAAAAACACAATTCGTTTAAAAATAAGTGATAATTTATTTATTCGCACTTAATTCGATGTTCAACTTAACTCGCACTATATGCCACTACCGCCGCGTACTGTTCTATCGCTTTCCTGGTTCGTGTCTTCCATAAAAGTCGCTGAATAACTGACTGCTCGCTGAGAGCTTTCGTGGTTTTCTACATCTTAGATCAGTTCTCGAAGCTTCCTTCGGTGTGTATGTGTTATACTGGAAAACTCTAGATCTTTAATTATGGCTTTCTACATAGTGGTATATTGTTCTACATAATTCTGGTCTATTCGAGAGATGAAGCGGCCAGATCTGCATATAACAATATTTTAAACTATGCTAGCGAAATATGGGAAAAAAATTACATTTGGTTATAGCAGTAGTGGCAGAAAATAGGAAGCATTTCAAAAATGGTGCACAGTTCAAAATTCCAAAACGCAGATATTAAGTTGAAAATTTGTCAGAACATAAAGCTTTATGGTATTTAATTTTGGTAACAATTTTTGAACTGAAAGATGTAAGGGGAGGGGGGCAATGAGTAAAATGTCGAAAATTTTGAGTAACTTTTTCAGCTCTCTAGTAAGAGATATAATGTTCAAATTTCACACGTGCATCCATTCATTTGATGTACATAAAGAAAAATAATAATTTGAACCAGATCTGTTAATGGGACACTAACTTGCACGAGGTGTTGCATATAGCATTGTAATAAAAAAATACCAACATTTTAAAATTTGTGAAATCCATTTAAAAAATTCTTGAAACCTTAAGATATTAACTGTTCGCAAACCTTCAAAACTTCCACCCCCTTCCATGTATATGGCTTCCGAGGCATAGTGGGCAGCGTACTTGCTTCACAGAAAATAGGTCGTGGGTTCGATTCCAACAACAGGCAGTTTTTTTGAAGCACAAATTTTTCAGTTGTTACTGGCAATGAAAATTACTCGAAATAAAATGCTTAAACGATGTAAAAGTGAAACAGTTCCACTTCAAGAAGGTCTCAGTAGATGATTTCTGTTCACTTTCTATCATTCAGTCCCCCATAAAATTTGCAAATATTTGTCAGTAGCAGCCAGTACAACTGAAAAATATACCAGCTTCACCACTCGTTACGGTCGTTCTCACCCCGCTTTCCCAACCTTCCCAATCCCATTCCTCTTCTCCATGACTGTACTTGTGTACTGGACATAAAGACCGAAATTGCCTATAACACAGGTAATTCTGTGAAAAAATACAAAACTATTTTTTCGACCATTTTTAAAAAATTAATTACCACCAAACCATTAAAAGCTATCAACATGAAATTTTATGCAAACACAAGTTGCAAGTTGCATCAAAAGTTTTGAAATCACTTTTTCCTTTCTTCTCACTCCATACAAAAGTATGATTTCGAACAATTTCAATAAATCCACAAATAATCTACAAATTAAAAGCTATGACCTTGAAATTTTGGTTGAACATATTTCAATAGAAATGAAATAAAAATACAACAAATTTTATGATTCTCTCGCCTCCGCTACCCCCTCTCAAACAAATATATGATTTCGTGAACATAAAATATATTGAATTTTATTGAAATTCTAAGAAACTTCCATACAGAGAATTTTGGACATGATTCAAGGAATCAATTAAGAAATTATTAACTTTCACTCCAATCCTTTCTATCGCACCCTTCTCCCATATAAATCAAATCTATAAATAAGCGAATGAAATATTAATTATGCCTATTTACTGCAGCTGTTGAACATCATCGCAGTGTTAAATAATTAACAACAGTGCGGCCCCAGAACCCGCATTACTTAGTCACGCATCACCAAGTTGTCCCAAAATTAATAAAGTTGCATGCAACTCGTTGGCAGATATTTAATATGAAATCCCGCCATAAGTTCATAATTTGACTTCCTCGAACACAAGCGGTCCATGCATTTCGAATGCATAGTGTATTTACCCTATCTAAGTTACCTTCGTCTGTACCATTAAATCCTCGCAGGGTGGTAGCTGAGATATGTGAAGACACTCACTCAGTACAAGAAAAAAGACACACCACGAAAAAGCTCGTTCACTTCCCTCGCATCCAACTGAATTCAATACCGGTGGCAGCACGAAGGGAAAACAAAGTTCGAAGCGAATGAAAACGTAGTACGGCAGACATTGATAATGAACTGGTTATAACCAGTTTGGATACAAGCGATCGCCTCGAACTTTGCTTGGAACTTGGCGACTTCTCGGACCCGAGCTGATCCATATCAGAGCTATGCACGAGTTTAAGCTGAAGTGGATAGCGACCCACGAATGCCGGAGCAAAAGCCTAACACCTGGTATTACGGGGGTGGTGTCGAGGACCATTTGTCATATCATATCTGTTGCCTCATAGAGCCGCTATACTGTCGGGCATACCGACTGTGTGGGACTTTCTACTTCTACAATGGCGCTACAGGCCAAATTGGACCTTGGCCTCCTGATATTCAGGTTCCTTAACATTTTTTATTACTTATTGTGGAAGGGTTGTTAGCCCTTCGCACAACCCTCTTTCTACGAATTTTTCATTTTCTTAGATTGAGGTGACCAAGGTATATCCAAGCAGCCAATGTGCCGGAATTATATATTGCGTCGACCGGGATTTGAACTCACGACCTTCGCATTACAAGACCAACACGCTACCTACTAGGCTATACCCTAGCTTAACCAAGTTCAAAGCGAATGAAAACGTATTACGGGAGACATTGATAATGAACTGGTTATAACCAGTTCGGATACATGCGATCGCCTTGAACTTTGCTTGGAACCTGGCGACTTCTCGGACCCGAGCTGATCCAATCAGAGCTATGCACGAGCTTAAGCTGAAGTGGATAGCGCCCCACGAATGCCGGAACAAAAGCCTAACACCTGGTATTACGGGGGTGGTGTCGAGGACCACTTGTCAAGTCATATCAGTGGCCTCACAGAGCCGCTATACCCTTGGGTATACCGGCTCTGTGGGACTTTAGGCATATTTATTCACGGAGCAACATTCGTAAAACCGATAAAACAGCAGAACTGATCTAAATAAACTGCCAACATGTCGGGCACAACTTTATTATTTTTGGGACAAGTTAAAGATTCATGGAAAGTCAATATGCAAGTTAAAGTGGTTAGGGAAGACTAAGTGGAACCCACTTTCACAAGTGGAACCCCCCTTTCACAAGTGAAACCCTCTTTCACAAGTGGAGCCCCCTTTAGGGCAGGGATGATGCCAATTCCACACTTAGTTGCGAATACGATCAATAGCTCCAGTACATGTAATCAATATTTCATTCGTTTATCCAAGTTTGGGTTTTTATGAGGGAGGGAGGAGGGGTGATATTCAGGGTGGGTGAATGTCAATAATTTTGCAATTGATTGCTTCAATTAGGTCCAATATTTGTAAAAAATGTAAAATTTGTGATGTAGTTTTATTTCATTTCTTTTGTAAGGTGGTTGTATAAAATTTCAAGTTCGTAGCTTTTAATTTGTTGGTTAGTTGATTTATTGAAATTGATCGAGATCATACTTTTGCATGGGAGGGGGTAGAAGGGAATGTGCGATCTCAAAACTTTTGACGCAGTTCCGTTTCAACTATTTTTGAAAGCTTTTGTACAAAATTTCAAATTGATAGGTTCTAATTTTTTGGTGATAATTTTGTATGGGAGGGGGTAGAAGTTTGAAAGGTATTCGACCAGTTAATATTTCATTCTATTAGAATTTTTTTTTAAATGCATTTCGCAAATTTTCAAGTTTCTACCTTAAAATTTCATTCAAAAATTTTTAGTTTATGTGTTTTTTAATTGCACATGAAACACCTTGTGCACGTTAGACCAGGGGTGGTCGGTGCATAACAATTGAAAATTTTTATTATTTTTGTATGTATAATAAATATATGTATCCACATGGAAAATTTAAACTTTGTATCTCTTACCAGAGCCCTAAAAAATCACCCAAAATTTTCGACATTTTTGCTTACCACCTCCTTCCCTTACACTTCCCGACGTAAAACTATTACCAAAATTCAAAACTGTATAGTTCTACAATTTGACAAAATTTGAATTTAATATCTGTGCTCAGTTTTGAGATATAATGGTTTGAAATTTTGGAAAGTGCAATGTTCCCCATTTTCCCCCACTACTATTTTGTCCAAATATTATATTTTTCTCGTATTTCTTTAGTATAGCTTAATATAAGTACCAAGTTTCAATTACATAGCTCAATAAATAGCCGAGATATTCAATTTTAAATGTTTTTCTTTGCACCCCCCCTGACCCTCCCCCTTACAATAATTAGCCAATATGTAAACTGATTCCAGTAGATCTATATACCATCTTGATGGTCTAAAAATATAAATTTTTTATGCTAAGTAATTCCGAAGATATAATAAATTGAAAAAAAAAATTTGGCCGACAATTGGTTCTTTTTTGCATATTTTTGCAATGGATAAAAAAATCAAATTAATTTTAAAAGTTGTCCCATAAACTATTTTATATGTGTATCGATTTTTAACCTCCTAGCTGTAACCATGTTTGAGATATTTGAATTCTTAGTTTTTGGTTTAAGTGCTCCCCCCGCCTCCCCCTGTACCCTTACACTCCCCAAAATGGGTGTCCGCATGAGATTCGCAACTATCTACAATCTCTTCCAAAATGAACTTTCTATCTTGAAGGGTTTGTGAGTTAATGTGCGCTGAGCGTACACACCGGCGTACAGACAGACGGATTTTTTATTTTTGCATTTTTAGTCTATTTTAGTCATGAAACGCGAAAAAACAAAATTTTTTTTTGTTTTTTTTTTTTCAAGTCCATCACAATACTTTATTATTAAGATAATAAAGTAAAATTAGAAGACTAACAGGTAGTTAAATTGACGGGTGGAAAATATTTGGAGGTATAGTAAAACCGGGACGGCTTAGTAACTTACCGAGGAGGTGTAATTAGAAGGTTAAAGATAGTTATTAAAGACGAAGGTGCTGACGAAACTGGTGAACTGGCGAATCAATAAATCAATGATGAAGAGAGTGAAATGTCTGGCATAGTAACGAACTAAGGGGCGCGAAACCGGAGGCTATTATTGTAAAGGAGTTATTGCAAAATTAACGTTTTTCGGCGTGGAGTTGCGCTTACAACCGGATGCCTTGACTCCAAAATGGGTAGAAATGTTAGAAAGATCTCGAATACAGCATTATGTATGCTAAATTGCAAATAGGTATAAACTACTACCGACTCAAGGGCGTCTAAATTCTGTGCTTCCAAAAAACTTTAATAGACGGCAAAATTTTAAGAATCGTCCACAGCCAGTTTTGACTCCATCCCCTGAATGTCTACTCCAGTTCTTTCATGTATATTGTGTCTTTATCGATAAATGTTGCGCAACTACCTAGTCTAGCCATAAATACTGCTACAAACTTCTTGAAGCACTGTTCAATACAAGAGGTGTTATATGTTAAGAAATCATTGTTTATTTATTAAATGCATTGTCAACAACGGAAATTGCAACAAGTTATTCGAAGTGATTGCCTTTTGCCTTTACACAAGCCTTTAATCGAGCTGGCCACTTATCTACGGAAGCACGCACGACTTCAATCGGAAAGTTGGCGACTGCATGTGTAAGAAGTTTCTTTAAGGATTCGATATTAGGATGTCTTTTAGAGCACGTCATTTGCTCTAAGACAGACCATAATTCGTAATCCAGCGGATTCAGGTCTGGGCTAGAGGAAGGCCAATCTTCAGCTTTAATAAAATCTGGAACATTTTCTTCAAGCCATTTTTGGGTTGACTTCGCCTTATGACCTGGTGCAGAATCTTGCTGGAAACTCCAAGGCTGATTTTTGAATAATGACGTGTTGAGAGGTTTCACTACACTTTCAAGGACACTTTCTTGATAAATTTTGGCAGACGTTTTGACGCCCTTCTCACAAAAATGCAACTTTGTCACCCCGTTGTAGCTAACACCCCACCAAATCATTACTGAGGCTGGATGATGACCTCTTTGAACCTTTTGGGCAACTTGAGAAGCTTCTCTGGCACTGCGAGCATAAACCCTATCGTTTTGTTTATTAAATGTTTCTTCGACAGTAAAAATTTTTTCGCCCGTAAACAAAATTTTACGGTGTTCTTGGTTTGCGTACCGGCAAAGTAATCGTTTTGATTTTTCCACTCTATTTTTTTTAACGAATCTATTAGTAAATGCCCGGTAGATCTACGATAAGCACCCAACCCCAAGTCACTTTTGATGATACGTGAAATTATTCTTTGGGGTATTTTCATCTCACGCGATAAAATTTTTTGTTTCCGAAGAGGATTACGGCGAATTCTTTCGCGCACGGCTTTAACCGCTTGAGGTGTTCGAGTAGTTCGCGGACGGCCACTTCTTTCACGGTCACTGACTCCAGACGTATCATTAAATCTTTCAATAGCCCGATATACAAACATTCGGCTTATACCAAGGGTATGCAGAGTCTTAAAAATATCACTTGGTTGCATTCCTACTTTATGAAGTGCAATCACAGCAATTCTATTTTCTTTGTCACCCCAATCCATGTTCACTACACTAAAAATTAAACTCAAATGATGACAAATGCATCAAGCACAAGCGTACTATAGCGATTAGCTCAATTTTTAAGAAATGCAATATAACGGTTCCTTTCTGCAGGGTTGCCAAACCTTGTAACAATATTTATGGCTAGACTAGGTATATTTTGTTAATTTAAACTTTAATAGCTTGGAATTTCTGTCTAACTTTTATGAAAATAATACTTAAGCCGCGGCCCTATGAAAGTCATCTCTAAAAGACTCAAAGCCTCGATCCCGAAAATGTACTGGTCTTGATAAGTAAAAAAATATGCTTTTAATATAAAATGTATAATTAATTGACTATTTCCAAACGAGGCATCTATATTAGCTCAGGTAACGTCTCTTAGGCTTGTTAGGATGATTTGTATAGCAATAACATCTGGAAATTGATTCCTGAGACAGACTGACAAACGGTCATTTGGAATCGAGGTTATAAATAATTCGGTACTCTTGGCGACCCTATGCAATCGTTATTTCTTAGCGTTTTTTTTTGTGTTTTCTTAACGTTTGTAATTGGGGTAAGAACTTATTGTACGAAAAAAATTTATATATGAGATGAAATCTGGGAGTATGCTCTGTTTGCTTTGATGTTTGTAACGCTAAGAAATAATGCTTGCACAGAGTTGCCAAGGGTACAGTTATGTTTGTTGTCGCTCAAAAACTTTGATTTCGCAAAAAAGAAGCAGAAACAAATTTTATTGGACCAGAGCCATTCTGTCGAAAATTAAAGGGACATTTCAACCTTGTACTTAGAGAGTGGATTGAATGAGAGCATACAATCTTCTGGAATAGACTTTCAGGCTTATCAATCTCAAATAAATTTATCCTACCACAAAAAAATAAAATGGAGGATATTCCAAAATTCACCAAGAGTAACATTAGTACTCTAATCGCCCTATTGACGGGGCATAGTGGAGTAAACCACCACCTCAAAAATATGGGCCTCGCTGAAACCGACATTGGCCGCCTCTGTCTCAGGGACACAGAAACGACAGGGCATGTCCTATGTCACTGCGAGGTAGTAGCAAGGAAAAGATTTAATCTTCTAGGAAAAGGACTCCTTACAACTGATGAACTACAACATGGCTCCCTTAAATATACTTAGATTAGCCAAAGCTATTGAGTTTTGGTAGGGTCAAGGGGCAATAAACGCGCAATAGACCAAATAGGTCGCGGTGCTCTCAAGTGCTCCCCTAATTAAAATAAATATAAATAAATCGATAGCCTTTTTATTGAAAGAAACTAAAATCCGCAAGTTCTTACTCAAATAGTTTTCATTCGAATAAGAACTATCGATATTTGCGTTCGAATAACTATCGATAGCTTTCTTTTGAATAAATAATAAATCGATAGTTGATTCAAATAACTATCGATTGATCTTATTCGAATAACAATCGATATTTTCATTCGAATTAAAACTATCGATAGTTATTCGACAGTTCAGTTGACTATCGATAGTAAAAACAATCGATAGTGCCTCTATCACTAATTTAGAGTGACGTCTGTCCGTCTCCTTGTCTGTCCGTCTCCTCGTCTGTCCGTCTGTCTACAACATAACTCTTGAACACTTTGAACTATCGGGCAGATAATCTTTTTTGTATCAGTAAAAAAGAACTTTAATTTCGTAAACGGGCACCATCTCCCACCTCTTCTAGTCTCCTCATCCTCCAGAAAAATTTCACGAAATTTCAAAATTTCAATTAATTGAGTTTTGTCCGAAACTGCTTAAGCTATCGACTTGAAAATTAGGTCAAAGTATAATGATGTAAATATCATTAACGACAGGAAATATTTATCCGATGCCCTCTCTCCTTCTACCCCCATTCAAACAATTTTTGCAATTTTGAAAAAGGCATTCCCTCGGTTTTCATTAAAACTAGCAAAGAAAAAAGTTTTCGCCACAATTATTTTTATTATAATTGCAATTAATTTTGAAAAAAAAATCAACTTTATGTCATTCCTTTTACCCCTGCTTTACAAACGTCACGAAATTTCGAGTTTGAAATGAAATTATTTTTCTCCGAAAAAAAAGCTATCGACTTGAAATTTTGAGCAAAGTGGAATAATGCAAATATCGTTAGCTTCGAAAAAATTTTGTTTTGATCCACATACTCCTTCTATACATTTTTTTTTCTAGAATGGCGCTACAGCTCAAATCGGACCTTGGCCTCCTGATATTCAGTTCCTTAACATTTTTTTTATGTTACTTATGTGGAAGGGTTGTTAACCCTTCGCACAACCCTCTTTCTACGAATTTTTCATTTTCGTAGATTGAGGTGACCAAAGTATATCCAAGCAGGCAATGTGCTGGAATTATATATTGCGTCGACCGGGATTTGAACTCACGACCTTCGCATTACAAGACCAACACGCTACCTACTAGGCAACACACTAGCTCCTTCTATACATTTAAGTGCATTATTTTGATAAATGCTTTATATCGATTTCCATTAAAACTCGAAAAGTAGAAACTCGACGTTTTGTCAGAATTTGTCATTTAATGATTCCATTAAATGCTAAGAATATATCAACTGCGCTTAACTCTTTCAACCACCTCCCAAACCAGTTTCTATATTAGAAATTCAAGAAAAGCATTTCCCATTGGAACTTATGAGAGCTATCGCCTTTGATATTGAAAGAAACCATGGTGATAAGGATGTTGATAAGCAGTTTCAAAACTTTCCACTTCCTCTACCACCTCCCATACAAACACCCCAATTTCAGAAAAACAATGTCCAGTTTCCTTGAAAATCATGAAAGCTACAAACTTTATATTCAGTATGAAATATTTTGAATACAACATTCAGGGTCATATACAAAAATTACAAACCTCCCCTCTCTGCTTCTACCACCTCCTATACAAAAGCCACTTTTCATTATTCGAAAGAATTTGAAATGACATTTTATATTTTCCGGTGCATTAAACTCTTTCCCAACTCATCTAGAGAGATGATTGGGCTTTATTCTGTTATGTTTTTACTTAAATTCAAATATGAAACCAAGTCAGTAATTATAAATCTGCCCACAGTTCTCCGCTTCAAATTCAAATTACATAATCCGATACTTTCGAAAAGGAAAGACCAGAAAAACCATTCGACTTAAATGGTTTTAGTCTGCAATTAAAATTCAATAAAACACCCTCTTTTCGTATTGAACTGCATAAATCAATAACCAATTAACCTCAGGGGAAAAATAATATTTGCAAAGTTACCGGATTAACTCATAATGGCCCTCGTAAAAAAAAAGCGTTTCGCTTGTAATTATGCGTTTGAAGGATTCGGTGTTGAATTACGAGCCGTGTAATAATGGATTGCCATCAGTTGCTCGAAATAGTACCATGAGTGGCGCAACGTATAAGAAGGAATAAGTAATTGCAATTCTAAGCCTCGTTATGAAAGTTACTCCCTCATATTCATTACGTATACGTCATATCGAATTTCCGTCAAACAATACGCACATGTCAATTGAATTGCGCATGACCACAAGACTTAAGTCGCAAGATTAAGATCGCGCGAGCTCAATTCTCGCGAGCACGCGCGCTACGCTACATCTTGAATTGATCTCTGCTCGGCAACATGCTAATTAACTTTTATGGCTCTCCGCCTCTTTGGTCAACATTCATTTTTTTTATCGATAATAGAAATCTTCCTTCGGGATATACTATCATTCCAGGACTTGCGAACATAATCCAGTTTTATCCCTTTTTTTTAATGTCCGGCCCTTTTTTTCCCGAAAGAAAATTATTATTCGAGCCCTTCATTAGGACTTGTAAATGGACAACAACGAAAGTTGAAGCGTGTAGCGTGCGCCCACACAATTGTTGGCCAGAGTTGACTTATGTGAAGGTATATACCATAAAAAAGGAGAAAAAAGAAAACGAAATACACAAAAGCAACAAGGATTGAGTCCCGGAGGAATCCTCTAAAGTGCATCGTTGTGGTTTAAAGGGGGCGATCTGCTGCCTGAACAGACCATAAATTTGAGAGGAAATATCGAAAAATGTTTGTGGCTTGGCATAAGCATGCGCTTCGGGCTTATCTGATTAGATGACTTGATTGTATGAATTTCGGTGTTACAGGGTTTTCATTAGGACGCTAAAGACACACTAGCTAACGAACTGTAAAAAAAAAACGATGACATTAAACCCTCAAAACTGGAGGGACGCTATGTCCATTAGGAGTTCTTCTGGATTTTGTTGTTTTGTTCAATCTCTAATTGCCATCAAGGTGCATGCGACTCTAATTACGGTCTTTGAAGAATTGATTAATCGTATGATGACCTTACTAATTTGGAAAAATTGGGTGAACGATCTTATTAACGACGTTCTTAAATGATATTGGATAAATTATATTTTTTAATAATCTTACGGATTTTTAATTATTGTTAAGTTACATCGATAGAAGTGTGTAAAGAACATTTTAGTTTTTTTTTTTTTATTTCAACTCGAACCGTCGAATTAATCGTAAGTGTTATTCGCCTAAATTTATAATTTTTTGAATTTCCATTTTGTCTTATTTTGAAACTTGAACTTACAATAATGTATTAAATGGCACTTAAAAATCTTAAAACTATTTTCATCAATTCACCACAATTTTAATTCGTTAATCATGTTTTTCCATCCATTCTACATGTTAAAACTCTTCTCTATATAATTACTCCCAAATTCCTCAATTCGAAATTAATTTTCATAAAATTGAATAGATTTTACTGCATCCGGACGAAGCACTCACTCTAACCAAACTGAATTTACCTTTTAGGGGGCTTCCTTACAAAACAACACCCTGACTGAAACGAAAATCCTTTTCCACCCATTTCCTACTTAATAAGATTTTACTTTGTCCTTCTGAAAATTTAATGTTAAGTGGCAAGTATTCACTTAAAAGATAAATCTCGGGGCTTATTTTATATTTAAGCTTTATAAGATATTTGCAGAAAATCGGTATATTAAACTCTCTATACTTGGAAGTGCCTCGTCCTTAAGGATAATACGATGGAGTATTATGGCGTAGTGTGGTTCGAAAAATAAGCGAGAAGGGTAACTTTTTGGGTAGTTTGAGTTTTGTATACAATAGAAAAGAAAACCGAAGATGAAGGAGTTTCCCTTCGTCATTTCACTGTAAATTGCTTCTGTATAGAAAAATTCCATTTTACATGGTAGGTCCTTGAGTTTCGTTCTCTTTCTTGCTATACATAAATATATTAAAAGATGCTTTTAAGGAAATTCTGTGTTAACACAATTCACTAGGAAATGGTTTCTCGTTAGTATAGTTCAGTAGAATGTGGAAAATGGGGTGGAATGAGAGTGATGTAGTTGATGCTTGAGGATGAAAATAAAAGGAAAATGTAGTGAAATCCAGTGACAACAAGTTTTATGACTAAATATCGTTTTGACTGACTACTGTTGTCTAATGAATGCTGTGTTCTTAATTGCAGATTGGGTTTCATATCACAATGGGGAGCGTTAGCAGGGCGATATGCTGCCTTATGTCCGCCGGGTTGGCCGTGGGCACCACAACGAATGCCTTTTCATAGTCCCACACATGGTAAGTAATTATTATTATTATTTTTATAAGACCTCTTTCCTTTCTTCTTAAATATTAGTTTTTACATTTATATATCCTCTTTTATTTCATTGTACGGTACTTATGTTATGCAACAAATCTTCATTTTTTCTACGAAATGCTGATTTCCCAGTTTGATCTTTTTGAGATTTGGAAAAAAGAAAAATTACATCTCGTCCTTACAGAAAGTCTGCTGCAGGATTCAACGGGAGAGACAATTTTTGCTTTGATCTTGTTTTAATGATGGTAATGTACACTGGGGAGATTATTGCGGATAAAGTCCTTTCTTTCTGTGTTGTATTCTACTTTATTTCATTTTTATCTAGGTGGAGACTCTACGGGAAAAAATATTGATGTTCTTGGGGACTTTCAAGGATTTCTTTTTTTTAAATTTTTTTTGTTTAAGGAAAGTTCTACTAACACAGGATTCTGGAAAATGCTTGCGGGATACTCGTATACTTGTATACTTTAAATGTCTTATCGTGTTTTCGAGGATATTCTCACGATATTTTCCTTAGGTGGTTTATGTAAATGCGTTGTTGAAAAGGGGGTCTTTTATATTTGAAAGTTATTTATTTTTTAAATATTTAAGGTTTTAGGGTAATTTTAAGAGGTTTATTATGCTTATTATTTGATTATTTTGTTAACGGGATCAAATTTATATTTTGAGGATGTTATATTGATAAGGAACTTTAAGAAGATAAAAAAAAATGTTCGTATTAAACACAACTACCCAAGAAAGGTTGCAGTTATGTTGTTTTTTGTAGAAGTCAATTTTCTTTGAATTAAAGAAATAAACTGACAACAAGTCGGGCGCAACTTTATTATTCTTGGGACAAATTAAGGATATACAGGTTAGGGTGGAAAGGAATGTCTAAGTGTTTGGGAGCTCTAGGGCAGGGCTGTTGTAAATTATATAACACTTAAATGCGGTTACTATCAGTAGCTTCAGTATACATAATCAATATTTCATTCATTCATTTAGGCAAGTTTGGGTCTATAAGGATCGAGTGGGGGGTAAAAAGGGTGTGTGAATGTTTAGAAGTTTTTAAATGATGGCTTGAATTACGATCAAAATTGTCTGTATATTATAAACAGAGTAGATTAGATTTCCTATGAAATTCGGTTCATTTTATATGCACAAAACCAGACATTTGTATGGGAGTAGAGGAGGTGTGGAATTGTAAAATTTGTGATGTGGTGTTATTAAGATTCTTTTGAAAAATATTCGTGGTTATTAGTAGGTTTATTTAAATTGGTCGAAATCATACTTTTGTATGGGAGGTGGTAGAAGGGCATGGGGTTTTTAAACTTATGATGCAGCTTTGCTTTTAAATATTTTTAAAAGTGCTTGTACGAAATTTTATGTTAATAGATTCTAGTGGTTTGGTGATAAGTGATTTCTTAGAATTGAATTGGCTGAAAAATACGATCAAAATAAGACCAGTTAATATTTTAAACTTATAAGGACTTTGTTTTCAAAAGAGTTTCTCAAGTTTCAATCAAAAATTTTTTCTGTATATTAAATAACGGGTAAGATTTCAACTTTGTATCTTTTACCAGAACCATAAGAATATTACTCAAAATTTTCGACCTTTTAGCTCAACACCACCCACGTGGGGAGCGATCACCACTTGATGGTTGCCTGCTTGAGATTGTGTACAGCAGCTATCCGACGACCACAAATTCTTCAAATGAAGCGCAAGCTTAATGTGGATAAACTCAGAGATCCCAACAAAAAACTCGAATACACCACCATTCTACGCGAAAAGTCATCCACATTGGGTGAAAATGAAATGCGCACACTGGACGCCAATTGGGAGGCAACCAGAAACACTTTTCTAACTAGTGCTGAAGAATCTGTGGGATATGCGCAAAGCGGTGAGAAACCCTGGATGTCACAAGACACATGGGACAAGGTTGGCAATCGGAAAAAAGCCAAATTGGCAATCATCTCTCAACCCGATGTCAACCAACGAACGCCCGACTTGAGGCAGAACTACCGCGATGCTCATATACAGCTTAAAAAGGCTGTTAGACGCAACAAGAGAAAGGCCATTGAAGATCTGGCAAACAAGGCAGAATCTGCGGCTTACCTTGGGGATATGGGTTCACTTTTCAAAATCATGAAACAGTTTACGAACAGGAATTTCACCGCCAACCACCTGGTGAGAGATGTCAACGGAACTTTCCTTAATATGAGTGAACACCAGTTGCGACGATGGAAGGAATACTTCTCTGATATTTTAAACATCTTGTCAGATGAAGATATTCCGGAAACAGAACAACTTCCAAACATCCAACCGCAACAATCCTCTATTAGGTACGATCCCTCAGATAAGGAAGAGATAGTTTCCGCCATTCGGTCAATGGCGGGAAGGAAAGCTCCAGGTATAGACGGACTACCAACCGAACTCCTCAAAGCGGACCCGGAAATAACAGCCGATATACTCCTCCCACTCTTCACTAAGGTGTGGAATGATGGAAGATATCCGACTGAATGGAAGGAGGGCGTCATTGTGAAAATTCCGAAGAAGGGCGACCTTCGGGATTGTGGCAATTGGCGTGGTATATGTCTACTTACTGCCGTATCAAAAATTATGGCTAAGGTAATTCTCAATAGGATTAGTGATGTCGTCGAGAGCACTCTCGAAGTTTATCAGGCTGGATTCCGTAAAGGGTCGTCTTGTACCGACCACACAAATACCCTACGGATAATATTAGAGCAGTCAGCCGAAATGGGTTCGCCACTACATCTCATGTTTGTGGACTTCGAGAAGGCTTTCGACAGCGTTAAGCGAGATTACATATGGAATGCTTTGCGTAGGAGAGGTATTCCAGATAAGGTCATAGCTATGATTAAAGAATCCTACGAAGATGCAAGGTGTCGCGTCTTGCATAGAGGAGAGCTGTCCGAGAGCTTCCCTGTGCGAACGGGTGTCAGACAAGGCTGCATATTATCACCAGCCCTGTTTCTGGTGGTAATAAATGACATCTTGAAAGCTGCACTGGAAGGTGGGGAAGGTAAAGGTCTTCAATGGAGACTATTTAACATCTTAAGTCACCTTGATTATGCTGATGACGTGTGTTTGCTTGCACATACCCGTTCGGACTTAGAGTCAAATGTTCGCTCGTTGCATTCTAAATGCAAAGAGGCGGGACTGAAAATAAATGTGCGTAAAACCAAGTACATGCACATGGGTTCGAACGCAAGCACACCGATTGTTCTTAATGGACAGGATGTGGAAGAGGTGCAAGATTTTTGCTATCTCGGAAGCATTGTCAGCATGGACGGCGGAGCCGAAAAGGATGTTGAGGCTCGGCTAAATAAAGCTCGTCAGGCCTTCGGTATCCTTTCCCCTTTCTGGAGGTTAAGAGAGATCTCCCTTCGCACGAAGCTGCGAGTTTTTGACGCATGCGTCAAATCCGTGTTGTTATATGGTTGTACTACGTGGAAAGTGACCGTCCGACTTACCAAGAAACTACAGACTTTCGTAAACCAATGCCTCCGACGCATTTTAGGAATATTCTGGCCAGAAGTGATCTCCAACGACGAACTTTGGAGTACAACTCGCCAAACTAAAATAGGTATTGAGATTCAACGGCGAAAGTGGCAGTGGATCGGTCATACTTTGAGGAAACCAGAGCAAAACATCGCAAAACAGGCTCTGGATTATAACCCTCAAGGAAGACGTCGGGTTGGTCGACCATGTAACACATGGAAGCGAGCAGTTGAGCAGGAGGCCAGAGGAATAAACAAGTCCTGGCAACAGCTTAAAGCCGATGCTCAGGATCGCGCCTTGTGGAAGAGAGTTGTTTCTGTCCTATGCCCCTATAGGGGGTCTTAACAGGAATTTGATTTTGATTGCCCCACCTTAAAAATCTCACGAAAATTATAAATCATATATTTCTACAATCTGATAAAGTTGCACCTTAATATTTGCATTGGGTTTTGAGATATACCGGTTTGAAAATTTGAAAAATGCACTATTTTGAAAATGTTCCACATTTCTCCCTACTACACTTTTTTCTAAATTTTATATTTTTTTCGATATTTCGCTAGTGTAGCTTGATATATGTTTCAAGTTTCAATTGAATACCTTGAGAGATACTTGTGATACTAATATTTAAGTATTTTTCTTTCCACTCCGCTGGCCTTCTCCCTTAAAACATTTGTTTTTAAGTTGATTATGGTTGTCCTATGAGCCTTCTATGGAATTGCAAAATATAAACCAATTTTGTAAAGTAATTTCAAAGATAGAGTCATTTGAAAAAAAAATTGGCCGACAATTGGTTTTCAGATCCTCCCTCCCCTCTTTTTTATAACCTACTGGATAAATAATAATATAAAAAATTACATAGATAAATTCACTTCTAGCAACTTTCACGTCTGTAATACATTAAATTGCACCAGGGGGTACAATTTAACACCAACATTGACCACGTTCTGGCTTATGATCTCACTCATAAAATTAATATCCAGCTTGCCCAGCACGAACTTTTTGACCACAAAATGCTTTTTACAGAAGTAGAAAATACTACAATCAAACCAAACGAGAGAAATACTCACAACCAATAGTACGCAAGGACTAATATAAATAAATTAAAAGCCAACCTGGAGAGTAGCCCGATATTTCTAAACATTATTGCGACATCATCCGATATGCTATCTTCTATTGCTGACGATCTTCAAAATCGAATAAATGATTGCACAAGATATGCCACTTCCAAAAATAAAAATAAATATAGCAAGCCATGGATGGATGCAGAATTAACCAATTGTTTTACTGCCAGAAACTTCTGGTTCAACAAATCGACTAAGGATAAAAATAATAGCTACCTGAAGAACGAGTATATTTATTGGAGAAACAGATCGACGAAGCTGAAGAGATCTAAACGAACTAAATACTTTAGTTCGAAATTCAAAGCCAACCATCTCAATTGCAAAGCAACATGGAATACAAAGAATGCATCTACGATAGTATAATCCTTATAAACTCATCACCTTTATTCCGGAATGTAACGCATGCGGATTCGAAATTCAATTTAGTAAACGAAATCAATAACCATTTCAGCAAGGCGGCAACTTACGTTATGCCAAGTATCTTTCAACTATTTTATGAATGCTATCAGACGCCAGCTTTCTTCTCCCTTCAACCAACGAGTGAAGAGGAAATTATAATGATAATTCGTCAACTCAAAAACACCAACTCAACAGGACATGACAATATTTCTATCAAAATGCTTAAAGAGTGCAAGGAGTGTTTCGCGGCTCGAATTGCCACGATCATCAATGCCTATACTTGAGGATGGATCGGTTCCTTCCTTCTTGAAGATAAGTAAAGTTATTCCTCTGTTGAAGTCTGGCTCCGTTAATGACTTTAACAACTATCGTCATGTCAGCGTTTTATCAGCCTTACAAAAAATCTTGGAGATTACAGTAAAATCTCGACTACAAGAGTTTCTGACGCATAATAATATAATCTCCAACAAAAAATATGGATTTAGGTCTCCGACACAAAGGGAGCCTTATTTGATGTATTCACGAAGCTGCAGTCATTATGTGATTGTGGTCAATATGCTGCTGCAGTTTTTATAGATCTCTCCAAAGCGTTCGACAGCGTCGACCATCAGATACTACTAAAAAAATTTTTCGAGTCACTTATGCTTGGCTTAACAGCTACCTTACCTCGAGGCTTCAATATGTAGAGTTAGATAATATTAAAAGTTCTATGATTCTATTGAACGCGGCGTTCCTCAAGGAAGCGTTTTAGGACCGACCCTGTATAATATGTATACTGATTCAATAACAAATATAACTTTATTGTACTCCGCAAAGGAACCAGAAACATTGCAAAACCAAATAAATCAAGATTTGCATAAAATCAAGAACTGGACAGATAAGCACAAATTATACGTAAATGCGACGAAAACCAAGTACATGCTCTTCAACAATTCAAACTCACATCAATTACACATAACATACGGAAATAAAGCCATCGAAGAAGTCGAATATTGTAAATATTTAGGCATATATCTGGACTCGCGACTAAGCTGGGATGTTCACCTAAATAATTTAAGGAAGAAATTAGCTCCAATAGCAGGAATTTTAAGGAGAATTAGCAATATTATACCTGACGACACAAAACGAACAGTCTATTTCTCGTTATTCAACAGTCAAATCCACTACGGAGTCATTATCTGGGGTTCAGCTTTCAAATCAAAACTTGATTGCATTCAGAAAATTCAAAATAAAGCAATCAAAAACCTTTACAACCACAACATGAGGGAGCGAACTAGGACAATTCATCAGACGCATCAAATTCTTACGGTCGACCAATTGTTTTTCCTTGAATCTGGGAATCACATCAATCTAATAAAACATCAATTGACAAATAGCAATACCATCCTCAATTACCATAGAGACAACCATGATTACAGCACACGAACTGCAACCCACATCTATCCATGTACGCGGCTCACCACGAGGTAAAGTCAACTAACTACAATCAACTCTCAGAAGAAATGAAAAATTACCATCATAAATTTAAAGTAAAATTAAAAGAGCAACTCCTACAAAACTAATTCTTCAACTTAATTTTTGATTCTCGTCATTTAAATAATTTAATTTGATCTCACTATATTACTATTAGTTGTGTTTTTCTTCTTCTTATACCTTTCATTTTTGTTAGTATATTCGTGTAACCATTTCTGTTGCTGCTTTTCGCTTTAGCTTTCGCTTTTTTCACTCATTAATTGTATGTATTATAATTATATTACTTACTATCCTTACGAGCCTCGCTCATGGATATGCTTATAATAAATACGTTAAAGATACGTTAAAGATAAAAAATTTATTTATTTTCACTTTTTTTTCTCCATAAATCGGTATACCCGAATGTTGAGTCTCAGCTTTCATTCTGTATTCGTAGTGAATCGTAGCAATCGCAGTTTTCGACCTTATCCTTCCCTTCACCTCCCCCTTCCACCCCCACCCCGCAAAACTTAGGCAATGGAAGTTTCCTACTCATTCTACAATCCACCCAAAAATAACTGCTCTATCTATAAGGGTTTCGGATATATGGTTCATTGAATATCGTTGGAGCGCACACGTAGAGTTTGGACATCAAGTTGCAGCATAGACTGGGAAATTTTCAAATCTAAGATTTTTTTTATTTTAATGGCTCTGTGCTCACACTCGAAAAAGCCCGTTCGTATGCAGTAATGATGTTCCAGACTTAGTCTTATTCCTTTAGGATTTTGACCAAGGTCTTAATTTGGAATGAAGATAGCATGTATGACCGTTAGAAATTCAAATGCAATTGAAATTAGACAAATCTGCATTAGTCGTCGGTACCAATGCCCATTCTTAATATCTTTTGCCAGAGCTCAATTACTCGAAGTTTTCAACATTTTGGGTCACCACCTCCCACCTCATAATTTAAAAATCTTACCAAAATTATAAACCATGTAGCTAGATCTACAATCTGACAAAAACCTTAATATCTGTGTTGATTTTTGAGAAATAGCGGTTTGAAATTTTGAAAATAAAAGCATAATTTTTGAACTGCTCTCCATTTCTACCCGCTACAGCAATGCCCCAAGGTTTATTCCGTTCGTAAGTGTTCTTTTTTGACCCCTTGATGCTCCCCCTTACAAGTATTGGCCAAACCTAGAGATGATTATGGTGAAGCTATACATCTCCTAAATTGTCGTAAAATATAAATTTTTTGTGAGAAGTAATTCACAAAAAAAAAAAAAAAAAAATTCCAGTCGTTCACAACATTTTATTACGTTATAATAAAGTGAAATTGTGCGAGCGAAGCGTGGAACTGACGTAGGGAGCGATCACCATTTGATGGTTGCCTGCCGGAGATTGTGCACAGCAGCTATCCGACGACCACAAATTCTTCAAATGAAGCGAAAGCTTAATGAGGATAAACTTAGAGACCTCAACAAAAAGCGCGAGTACACCACCATTCTACGCGAAAAGTCATCCACATTGGGCGAATATGAAATGCGCACACTGGACGCCAGTTAGGAGGCAACCAAAAACAGTTTTCTAACTAGTGCTGAAAAATCTTAAAAAGGCTGTTAGACGCGACAAGAGAAAGGCCATTGAAGATCTGGCCAACAAGGCAGAATCTGCTGTTTACTTTGGGGATGTGGGTTTATTATTTAAAATCATGAAATAGTTGACGAACAGAAATTTCACCGATAGCCACCTGGTGAGAGATGTCAATGGAACTCTCCTTAATATGAATGAACACCATTTGTGGCGATGAAAGGAATACTTCTCTGATATTTTAAGCATCTTCTCAGAGGAAGATATTCCAGAAACGGAACAACTACCAAATATCATTTCCACTTTCTGAAGGTTAAGAGAGATCTCCCTTCGCACAAAGCTGCGAATTTTTGACGCATAGGTCAAATCCGTGTTATTATATGGTTGTACTACGTGGAAAGTGACCGTTCGACTTACCAAGAAACTACAAACTTTCATGAACCAATGCCTCCGACGCATTTTAGGAATATTCTGGCCAGAAGTAATCTCCAACGACTAGCTTTAGAGTACAACTGGATAGACTAAAATAGGTATTGAGATTCAAAGGCGGAAGTGGCAGTGGGTCGGTCACACTTTTAGGAAACCAGAACAAAACATCGCCAAACAGGCTCTGGATTATAATCCTCAAGGAAGACGTCAGGCTGGTCGACTATGTAGCACATGGGAGCGAGGAGTCGAGCAGGAGGCCAGAGGAATAAACAAGTCCTGGCAACAGCTAAAGGCCGATGCTCAGGATCGCGCTATGTGGAAGAGAGTTGTTTCTGTCCTATGTCCCTATAGGAGGTCTTAACGAGAATTTGTTTGTAACAAATTTTGAGATAACTGCCATTCTTAGTGAAATTCTCACATATTCACTTTTCGAATTTGTTATTAGTAAAATTCAGCAATAATTAGTTTTTGGTTAAATGAAACAAAAAAAACGAATTTTTGCACTACAGTTGTTAGAATGGGTTTCGTGATCAACTTACGAACGCAGCATGTAGATTGGGACCACGAGATCTGCTCGCTTGGAACCGTTTATTGCCCTTTTCAACGCTACAATCGTTTGGTCCCCGCTGCAAAATTGAGAGAGCTTGATTACTTTAAAATCTTTCTTTGTTACTATACATGAACGAAGTTTACCTGCTGCATTGCCGTGGTCAACATTAAACGTACTGGCGTTCCATCAAAGGACTTAGTTATCACTATTCACCCACGGCTTTTGGATGAGCGCCCCTAGCCTGACGCAGATGGGCCTGCAGATTCACAGTCGCTGCTGCACTCTGGTTTATCTGCAACGCTCTGGCCATCGCTGGGCCTTTTTTCCAGGGTAAAGAGTAAACGGTACAGTCAAAAGTGCACTAAGCCCATCATCTTTCTAAAGGCTTGTGATGAACTTCAGTCTATACTGATTTCCACTTTGACATCCTGCTCGGATTTTGTCATGACGGATCTTTCAACTTCTCGTATCGAGATACTTCTGATACCTGATCCGTTGTAGGCATTGCGCCAGCTCGATGGTCTTTCAGTATAACGGTGGCATGAATCAGTTATGTAACATTGTCCTTATGGACTATAGCCAGCCTTGTGTTGACACAAGGCGGCTTCATTACACTTATCGCGTTTGTTAGGAAGTCACTTGAAACCTGGTCTGTATAGGGTATTCAAAAAATACGGTATTTCTATTCGCTCCAGTCAAACCTGATTTTGGGAACACCTCCTCGATCCATGTGTTCGTCCAGTGGGTTTGTGACCTCCTCCTTTATAGCAGACTGATTCTCTTCGGTGATTTTTCCCTCGGGATCTGCCAAGCCTATGAGCGCCATTTTAATACTATCCGCAGCCACGACATTGTAATGTCGATCTACGGATTTGGAGTCGCTTCTTTCATTGGGTACATTTGGGTAGACATCCCTACCGGTGTCGTTCCTTTCGCGTCCTTCATGGTGAGTTTCCCCAAGTCAAGGTTTTCTTTTCCGTCTGCCAACCTGCGAAAAAAAAAATACATTGGAATTTGATGTGGAGGATAAGGGCTACTAGAATTAGGGAATATTTTTAAAGAAGAAACATTCTTAATTACCCTTTCCACACTCAATTAACCCCTTATATAATAATAGTCTTTTGTAATTGTCGATCAATTTGATAAAGGTCTCAGCAGATACCGAAACGTCACGAATAATAAAGCGTAACAGTATAGAATCCGGAAATCTTTCCTTTCAAGAAACATTGTCTTTATCCGCGACTGGTTATTCATAAAAATCAAACAGTTCTGCAACCTTCAGGCGAAGCAAACCTGACGAGTACCACAGGCGTACTCCTTATATAATTGATAAATACATTTTGTAAAATATTCTATTCATATATTAAGGTAGTGGATAAAAAAATGTTGGAAATTCAAGGGATTTCAAAATTTTGTTTTAAAAACCATTCCAGTATTGACGCCGACAGCTTTGAGAGATTCACAGAAAAGTGGTTAAATCATTGAAATTTGTGCAGTTGTAATGGGAGGTGGTGGAGTGAGTAATTATCTTTGATGAAAATTTTGTCGAGGTTCATGTGCTGGAAAATATGGGTAGAAGTGGTTAGGGAACTTGATTTGAAACATTTCCAATTAAAAAAATTTTTTTTAATGAAAATAAAAAAAAAATACATATTATTCTTTATTCAGTTGGATCCAATTTTTGTAAAATTGATTGATCTGTGATTAAATTTCCACAAAAACTAACTACTGTAAATACTTTTTTAATTTTGTAATGTTAATTCGAGGTATTTGTTTTGTATTTTGCTTTTGCTTCATTCGTTTATTGATTTCTACTTAGCAATTTTTTTTTTCAATTTGCATTTATTTGTGATATAATGCGAGCTTAATTAAATTACCTTTTACTTTTCTTACACACCATTGCGTGATTAAGCGTTCTGTTTTCAATGGATTTTATTCGCTTTACGCAATTTAATTGCGATTATGGGTTAGCTTCTTGATATCATCGTGTGTGACTGTATTTGCGTGCGTGTTTTCTTGCAAACAAAACTTTGTTTTAAGTTAAATTGAATAAGTTTATTGAGTGCTGCCTTTGTATAATTCTTTGATGGACAATTTATGTGATTGTTATTTTTTATCGTGGTATATTGTAGATGATTTGGTTTTATTTTACGGAGTGTTAACTTAAAGATATCTGACGCACTTTTGGGTCACAAAAATCTCGACTTTGGGTCGAGTCTGAAACTAAAATGGGATTATGTTCTATGTTTAAACACATACAGACGTATACATATATAATACCATACACACACATTTTCATTAACTTTGGTTTTCTTGTTCTTAGAGATATTCTGAGGATACGTTATCTTCAACAACGAACTTTTTTAGTACAACTGGTCAGACTTGAATAGCCATTGAGATTTAAGGGAAAAAGTGGCAGTGGATCGATTGAGTACAAAACATTTCGAAAAAAGAGGAATAAAATTCTTTCTACACCATGCCCCTGTAGGGGCTTCTTTACATTTCTGCTCGTGGAAACTAAATTGTATTTTGCAGCAAAAGCTTAAAACTAAGATAGTCATATTGACTAACTTTTAATCTATACTAACTAACCTCTACATAATCAATACACAAGCAACATCACAATTTCCGTTCAATTCTTGTTCTTCCTGTTGAATAAATTCAGAGCCAATTAACCTAAAACAGTTGCTTGCATTTAGAACACATATCGCGTACACAATGTTTCAGTTTCCAATTCAATGCTGCTGACAGCAATCGCTTAAAATACAAGTGAAAACAACTCTAGAATAACACAAGCGCTAAACTGTATTAATACCAACCACCCCGCTCCAATAATGGAAAAATTAGCAGAAACTTGAAAAAAAGACGGCAAGTTGTTTCGCCTAAAAAGCTTATATCGTGTTGCACAATGGAATTAAGTAACCATAAAATCCCTTCAACTACATACTATTCACCTCGTTTTGCAAGAATCGACCTCTCTGGTCAATTCTTTTGCTTTTGTCGTTTTCAATCAACAACAAAATTGTTTAGCTTCTAATATTTAGCGCTTCTATTTTTTATTTATTTACTCTCTAGTATTGCAAGTGGAGGCAACCACCCATTTTTTTTTTAAAAACATCCACTCCATTAGTGTACTATACACTTAGAAAGAGGGTCTGCAAATCGCACCCAACCATACCCTCTTGATGCCACTAAAATGGCATTCGACTATGCCCGATTGCTTCGGGGGCTCTTTACGATATTTTTGCACGCTAATCGCTTAGAAAAGCAAGTAAAACTAAATTTTGTATGGAAAACGCTTTTCCGAAGCCGTAGGAAAGCGACGACGTTCCAGATCGTGTCTTTGGTTCAAACAGGCGAAGCCCTACCCGAGCCCCAATGTTGTTAATCCGCCTTTAAATAAATTGCATGACATAAAATTATGTGTCACTTGTGTGTTGAGCTTATGGAAAGACTGTGCCTATCTCCGTCGTTGAAAGACCATTAGTGTGGTCTATACGATGGTGATGTTTCGTTTGCACTTCTTCGCTGTGTTTTTGTTAAATGTTTTGTCCTCGAGTTTGGGGGCGGACGAAGAGTGGGAGGTAGTAGTATGAGGGCGCAAGGTGCTGAAAACTTATCGGCATTGGCGTTATTGAGCACAGGTCTAGACTGATTTGTCCAAGTCTTTCGCTCGCCCATGGTGTAGTGCTTTAATGTGATTATTGGAATGAAATTGGACGGTGATATCGAATGTTAAAGGATAATTGCCTTGATGTAAGTTTCGGATTAGAGCTTAAGTTATGGGCGACGTTAAGTTAATTTAGAATTGTTTCGATGGCAACACTCATTTGGATTCATTAAGCAAGTGTTCAATTGCCTGAACCACTGTAATGTGAAACACACTGTCTTTTTGGTTTTTCGAATTCTGCTGTTAATATTTATTCTGAATGGTAATGTTAATATACCGAATCTCAGTTTTTTTTTTCTAATGATTGTCGGTGTGTTTTTTCCAGTTCAAATCTTTTCTGTCCCCTTAGATAATTCTTTCGCACAGGTCTGCTTTTGATTTTGTTACCAATCCTTTCTAGCATTAGATCTCTAACTTTTATTAAGGCTCATTCTCGGTATGATTAATTACTGTAAACAATGCCGAGCCGATTTTCTCTGGTTTCCTGCGAGACTTTTTAACACTGTATAGCAATATTCTCACGAGGTTTTGTACCCTTAATCTCAAAGTTTGCAATAAATTTTCGAGCAATGGATTCACTTGGTGTAGTACCCCCGACTGCCGGGAAAAAAAACTTAAGCTAAATTACGAATAACTTCTAATAATGATTGCCAAAGATTCAGAGGTGGCCATCGTCAAACAATAAATTTGGATCCAGCGGGAACTAGTCTATTTGCCAGATCTACATTTGGTCGACTTTTCATGACTTTCCAGACCAGGTTAGGTTAGGTTTGAGGAGGGGTTTGACACTTGGTGATAAGTAAACCTATTGTGCGCTTCCGTATTTACACCATGTGAACCTACATATCATTTAGCCAGCCTGCTCTACCGATAAAATACTGAGCTTCATCGGTTCAAAGAACCGGAGATCAATTAGCTCGACGAAGAAGTACTCTCCGAGAATTTGGCATGGGTAGTGGAAGAGGAAATGCTCTGCGGTCTCATCCTCTTTACTGCAGTCTCTGCAAATGTTATCCGCTGTAAGGTGAAGTCTTCGAGTGTGGTCAGTGAATATTTACTACAACGGCACTACTGCCCAAATCGGGCCTTGAGCTCCTGACCTTCAGGTTCCTTAACATTTTTCGTTATTTATTGTGGAAGGGCTGTTAGACCTTCGCACAACCCTCTATCTTTGAATTTTTGTTTGTTTGATAGATTGAGGTGACCAAGGTATACCCAAGCAGGCAGTGTGCTGGAATTATGCGTCGACCGGGATTTGAACTCACGACCTTCGCATTCTAGGCCAACACGCTACCCAATAGGCTACACCCTATGAATATGTCGACTCCAGAAAAGAAAGAGCGATATCAGGCGTTTCTCAAATACACGACATTTATCCCAGTGAGGATAAATTTACCATCGAATACTTTCCTGCGCACTTCTTATGTGGCGCGTCAAAACAAACTAAATAGAACGAAATCAATATTTATGACAGTAAAAACAAATTTAGTACAGAATAGCTATTCCGTGCAATTTTTATTTTAGCATATCTTTTCGCGCATTTTTTATTCACGCCTTTGGAGAAAAAACTCAAAAAATGTAGAATGCAGTTCAGTTGCTAAAACCTTAAAAATGTAGGGCTTAACACAACATAAAAAATTATTTAGATTACAGTATATTTTCAAAAACGTGAAATGAATTACTGTTTAATTTAATTAATAGTTTTGAAGTATAATAATTACAATCTTATTATTTAAAACATAATTCTTCAAGAAATATGAAAATTTCTTACAGATGAATTTTAAGCAATTATTTTCCAAAATATAGCTGCGTGTCTGTCATAAAAGAGGGCCAAAATTATTTTAATTTTCAGAAAATTTGTTTTATTATAAACTAATCTGTACATTATAAATATATTATAATTGTATTGTCTGTCTGTTATTTGCTTATAAATGACTATAAGTTAGTGTTTTGCTTTATTTGGACAATAGATAAGCACAAACACACGTTTAAAATTCTTATCTATCTGTCTGTACGGCTTTCACGCAAAAACGGCTGAATCGATTATAATAATGTTTTACAGTTTATTAGGTATGCTTTAAAATGTAATCTGCGTTTGGTCTTATTTCAATAACCCCACGCCTTCTACATCCTCCCATACAAATGACTCATTTTCAAAAATATTGTTAAAGATCTGGCAACCACGTAATTGATCTTTCTGGAATATATAAGAACAGTATCCCCTAATATGTAAAACGCCATCTAGAACCTTCAAGTAAACACTCGACGGAACTGTATACTCCAAAATGTATGCAATTAAAGATCTAGAATAGTCGAGACACAACCAACGACACCTGACGGAAGCTTCGAGAACTGGGGCAAATTATTATAAAAGCGCGAAGCTGTCAGACGGCAGTCAGCGATATTCATGAAAGATGCGAACCAGTAAAGTGCGATAGTAGAACACGCGACGGTGTTGTCATAAAAAGTGATAGAAAAACACACAGCAGTGTTGTCGACAAAAACTAAGTGATCGGGAAATTATATTAGAGTACGAATAAATAAATTATCCATTATTGTTAAAACGAATTGTGTTTTACTTGAAATCTCGGCGAACCCCTAGCTCGCAACAATATGTTATAATCAAATTTTCTTGAAAACCATTGGAGTGAATAATTTGAAATCTAGAATATATTATTTTTATCATAAATGTGATCTATGGTATACAAATTATTTGAATCCTCCACTCATTCATTCATTCAATGCACTAATTCTCTCAGTATCTATTTAATTTGTGAAGCTTAAATTTGATGCAAAACATTATACTATAGCGTGATGTAAAAAAATTTGTCCAATGTCTTCACCCCCTCTACTACTCCCCATATAAGCTTTCTTAAGAACACAAAAATTTCGATTGCATCTATAGTATCGTATGATAGGGCTTTACGTACAATCGTAGTCCTGTTATATTTTCAAGCTTAAAGTTAATTAAATTGGGCTTTCTATACTCTAGATGAAATCTGAGAGTATATTGCGTTTGGCTTACTGTTTGTAACGCTAAGATAAAATGCTCGCACAGAGTCGCCAAGGGTACAGAAATATTTGATGTCGCTCAAAAACTTCGCTTCCGAGTGACCGTCTGTTCGTCTGTCTACAGCATTACTCTCGAAGGCTTTAACCTATCGTGCTGAAATTTGTCATATGCCATCTTCAGCAAAAAAGTAACTTCAAACTCGTGAGCGGGGCATACCCTCCGCTCCTTTTAGCCCCTCCCATCATATATCATGAAATTTCGAAATTTAAAGAAATTACTTTTTCTCCGAAACCATTGATTTGAAAATTAGGTCATAGTACAGTAATATAAATATCATTAACGTAAAAAAATATTGATTTGATCCTCTTACTCTTTCTACCCCCTTCCATATAAATGCACAATTTTCAAAAATGCATTTATTCGGTTTTCATTGCAACTAGCAAAGCTAAGAGAACCAATTTGTCTTATAATTAATTTTATTACAATTGCAACCAATTTTGAAAAAACTATCAACTTCACCTCACTCTTGCTACTCCCTCCCATACAAATTTCAGGAAATTTCGGAATTTCAATTAAATTATTTTTCTTCAAAACCGTCTAAGCTGTGAACTTTAAATTTTGAAAAAAGTGGACTATTATAAATATCATTTATAAAGAAAAATTTGGCTTTGATTCGAATACTTCTTCTACTCCCTTACAAATGCACAATTTTGGTAAATGAATTTAATCGATTTTTATTGAAAATAGAAAAAGTATAAACTGAAAATTTTGCCTTAGTAATTACAATAAATGCTAAAAAATTCATGAGCTTCGCTTCACTCCTTCTACCACCTCCCATACAAATTTTTGTATTGGAAATTCAAGAAAATTATTTCTCCTTCGAACAAATGAGAGCTATGGACTTTAAAATTGTAACAAAACAATATGATTGGGATGTTGATAAGCAGATTCAAATTTATTCAAAGCCTCTTACTTTTTCTGTCCCCTCCCATACAAATGCCATAAATTTAGGTGAAAATTGTTCAATTTTCTCGAAAATCATGAAAGCTGCAAACTTTAAATTCAGCATGAAACATTTTGTATACTACGTTGGGCATTACATACAAAAATTACAAGCCTCCCGCCTTTGCTTTTAATACTTTCCATACAAAAGTCACTATTCATTATTCGAAATAATATGAGATGGCGTATTTTCCGGTGCAATAAACTCTTTCCATTTTCATCTAGAGTATCATATGATTGGGCTTTACGCCCAATCATAATTCTGTTATGTTTTTTAATTGACACAAGCTATAACTAACTATTCACATGCCCGTAACGCTCTTCAAAACCTACATCTCAGCTCACGGGATTGATTTGATCATGAGCCTGTCCCATACAAATGTGGGTATCACGATTTCATTCTAAATAATTTATGGTTCTGATTCCAAAAAAATACAAAACATTATGTACAAAGAGTCATTAAACTAAGGCTACCGACACACGATGCGAGTTAATATATATTATCTCGCTTTTCGATATTACTAGTGTCATTATCCTATACATAATTCGGCCTACTTATATCAAAATAGGAAGTTAATATATATTAACTCGCATCGTATGTCGGTAGCCTTAGCAGATTATATATCCCACATAATGAATTACTAACTACATTCTCAAAAATTTGCTTGTTATTGCGATTATTATACGGGGAATCGTTAGTATAAAATATAATAAGTTGCGGTGTAGCCTAGTACGTAGGTCTACAATGCGAATGTCGGGAGTTCTGATCCCGGTCGACGTATTATATAATTTCAGCACACTACTTGCGTGGTAATAGGGAAGAGGAGGGTTGTGCAATGGGCTAACAACCCTTTGATAATACTGTTGCATGTTAGCTCTATTCAAATATCTGTGGTCTTCCACTATTCTTGAAAGTAATCCAAAATATCAGCTCTACTTGCTTATCATCATATTAATGCGCGAATCAGGGATTCTCGATGAATCCCAAATAAAATCTATATAAATATAATTGTGGTGTTTGTCTGTTATTTGTTTAGAAATGGCTATAAGTTAGTTTTTTGCTTTATTTTAGCAATAACTAAACAGAAAAAAACGTTTTTAAAAATTTTCTCTGTCTGTCTGTCTGTCTGTCTTTCCGGTTTTCACGCAAAAACAGCTAAACCGATTGTAATGAAACTTTCACAGTTTGTTAGATGTGCAACGAGATGTAATCTGCGTGTGGCCTCATTTCAATACCCCCACGCCTTTCACCCCCTCCCATACAAAATGACTCATTTTCAAAAATATATACTAATCAAATTTTCTTCAAAACCATTGGAGCAAATCATTTGAAATTTAGAACATACTATTTTTATCAGAAATGTGATCTATGGTATACAAATTATTTATTTTTTATCCTTGCACCACCTCTCATACAAACTGCACTTTTTCATGAAAGGCTATTCACCAATTTTCTCAGTACGTGTAACTTTCATCGAGCTTAAATGTTGTACTTTGTCCTTAATTTGCATTATTATTAATATCGGGAAAAAATTAACCGAGTAGCTTCACTCCTTCTACCCCCTCCCATACAATATGACACAATTCCATGACTTTACAAAAATTCGATTTTCTTGAAAAGCGTGAATGATGCAGATCTGAAATTTAAAATATATCAATTGCGTAATGATTATAGTTGTTTCTCAAAAATTCACTTTAAACCACCTACTCCTTCCACCACCTTCCATATAAACTGCACTTTCTCATGAAATGCTATACACCACACCAATTTTCTCAGTACGTGTAACTTTCATCGAGCTTAAATGTTGTACTTAATCCTTAATTTGCATTATTATTAATATCGGGAAAAAATTAACGGATTAGCTTTATTCCTTCTACCACCTCCCATACAATGTGACACAATTCCACAACTTTACTTAAATTCGATTTTCTTGAAAACTGTAAATGTTATTGATCTGAAATTTAAAATATGTCAATTGTCAATTTATTGTAGTTGCTTCTCAAAAGGTCACTTAAAACCCCCCACTCCTACAAACTGCACTTTTTCATGAAATATTCTAAGCTAATTTTCTCAGTACATATAACTTTCATTGAGCTCAAACTTCGTACTCTATCCTAAATTAGCATTATTAATATCGGGAAAAAATTAGCCGAGTAGCTTCACTCCTTCTACCCCCTCCCATACAATGTGACACAATTCCACGTTTTTACAAAAATTCGATTTTCTTAAAAAGCGTGAATGATACAGACCTGAAATTTAAACTATATCAATTGCATGATGTTTATAGTTGTTTCTCGAAATATCACTAAAAACCCCGCTTACCTTCTACCACCTCCCATACAAATTGCACAATTTCATTAAATTCAATGCACTAAGTTTCTCAGTACCTACTCAATTTTTGAAGCTTAAATTTGATACAAAACATTTTTATAGCTACTCTAGCATGATGTGAAATAAATTAGTTCAGTGCAGTCACCTCCCATACAAAATTTCATAATATCATAAAAATTTCGATTTCATCTATGGTATCGTATGATTGGGCTCTACGCACAATCGTAGTCCTGTTAGGTTTTCAAGCTTAATGTTATTTTATTTGGGCTTTTTTTTACGCACAAGCTATAATTATTCACATGTCCTAAATGCTCTTCAAAACGTATATGATCTCAAATCACGGGATTGATTTGATCACGAGCCTCTCCCATTCAAATGCGAGTATCATGCTATCATTCTTAATAATTTATAGTTCTGATTCCAACAAAATACAAAACATTGTATTCAAAGAGCCACTGAAGTAAGCGGATTATATATCCCACATAATGTATTACTAACTACATTCTCAAAAATCACTTATTATTGCGATTTTTATGCGGACGAAGTCGCGGGCGTTTGCTAGTAAATAATAAAAAATTAAAGATCAATATACTTTTTATGCTCGTTTATTATTTCGATTTGATAGATGTGTGGCAGCTTTGCGATGCAAATGACTCCGCTTACTTCAATTTGGCCTTTTATTAATTTATTGTGCTTTGGTAGCATTACATTATTCTACATTGCTACCTAAGCGTTCTATTGATCTAACATTGTGGTGCAATATGAAACTTTAACTTTAACTAAACGTGAACTTTGAATTTGATGAATTCTCATAGAAAAATATGCTTAGCCGAGAAAATACTTATGCTGATGGTGTGATGGGTTACTGGGTATGCAACTTGCGCGTATGAACTCTATAAGGAACGCTAATTACGAATTACCAAGAAAAGAGCAACAACTACACTCGACCTATAATGAACTCGGGCGACTACCTTATGAACTTCTGCACTATATAAAGTACGACCATTGAGTTTTCGGGGAGTATCAACCAGCAAACTACATGTATATATACTTGACCGACAGGAAACAGAATCGATCGAATAATTATGAAATCTGTGAGTTCTTTACGTAAAAAGCAACGAAAGCGATCGGACGACAGAAGAATACCTCTGGCGAAATGCTTTATGGAATTGTCTCCAATATTATTGCCGTTTGGTGATAAATGGTTTGTTAATAGGTACCGAATAGCCATAAACTATTCAAAAGGTTTGCTGTGAATAAACACTCTAGCACGCACGATCTCCAATAAAAACAGCACGGAAAATGTAGAGAAGCGGCCGACAGTGATGAAATGCTTAACAGAAAGCAAAAACAACCACGCGTATAGGCTAATGGGAAAAATGCTCGGGCGATGATGAAGCAATTAAGAATGCTCGGCCGAGAAGAAAATTGGCACGGCAAGGGGAATGATTCGGCCGAAAAAAGAAATACAAATAGGCGAGCGTTTTTGGTGAACGGACAGTCCAGTTTAGAGCGATCGACGAGCCAGTCATAAGCGAAAGAGTCAAGTGAAAGTGTAAAGTGAAAGTGTAAAAACAATTTAGTTAAAATTAAAATAAAGCTTGCGGTTTAAATTAAATTGAAACTGTTGGTTTTATTTGTTTACTTTAAATCCAGCGACCCCTTACGCACTTCAATATTAAGCCTTAAAGTCAGTAGGCCAAAGTCCGGTTTGGGCTGTATTGCCAATGAAGAAAAAGAATGTAATGTGCATTATATTGAAATTTGTTGTACATTTATTAGAACGTACAAAATATTATTATTAGAAGGGTGGCGGTGCAGGCGTTTTCAGGAAGCACGTTCGAAAAATTTCCTATTATATCAGGAGTACAAATTGAAACCCGCCGTTTACCAAAAGCTGGCTCCAGCAGTAAATGGCGTTAACAACTCCTCATCGTTAGATTTCTGAATTTTTATCGGCATCATATACTACGCGTGAGTGGTTTCAACGCTTCAAGAGCGGTGATTTTCAACTCGAGGTCCGGCATGGCAGTGGAAGAAAGAAGAATATTTTTGTGGTATATCATGAGCTATTGAAACCGAGTGAAATCAGATACTATCGACTACAATTGATGCGTTTGAGCATTGCAGGAGAAACGGCTACACTACCAAGAGAGAAACGACAAAGTGAAAAGGTTCTGAGAACATACCTGGAAACATTGAAATTAGATGTCCTACCACACCTGTCGTATTCTCCAGACATTGCCCCTTCCGACTACCACCTATTCCAATCGATGACACATGGCCTGGCTGAGCAGCACTTCCACTCTAGCAAAGAAGCCAAAATTTGGGTCAATTCGTGGATCGGCTCAAAAGAAGAGCAGTTTTCTTGACGCGGAATCCGCCAGAAAGATGGGAAAAAAGTTGTGGGAAGCGATGGGCATTTCTTTGAAGAATAATTATTTAACCATTTTTGCACAATAAAGGCTCGAATTTTGAGGGTTTTCAATTTGTTCACCCAATATAATTGTTGAATTTTCAACATTCCCATTTTATGAATTGTACATTTTAAGGAAATGGCACGAGTTCGAAAAAGGAAAATTTTCTCCTGAAAAGCTACTCACAAAATGTTAATAGAATTAAGGGAATCGAACGCCAAAAGCTCAGTTACTTTACCCTTTTTGATAATGTGATGAAATTAATCAAGAAAACTATCACTGACAATGTGTTTTCGGATTCCCAGTTTCGAAGTAAATTGCTTGGAAATCTCTCAAGATGGTTAAACTTTAAATTATTCTACTGCAATGTACAATTTTTTTAAACTTAAAAATAATGTCGCTGCAGCACTTTGCAGATATTGGAAATTATAGCACCTTGCATCAGATATTTTTTTTGATAATGTTTCGTAACTATTGATAAAATGTGGGTACACCTCAAGAAGATTAACTTTAACTGGTGGAAAAATGAATTACCTTTGATTTCGCAATGTATCATAAATTAAGAATTAAGAAACCTTTGAATTTATGAAGCATCTAATCTTTCTTTACAATGACTTAACAAAAGGATTCCGTGATAATTATGAACCAGAACATCTGTGCAAAAATAAATACAAATTCGTAGATTTGTAGTTTGCCTAAATGATGCGAAAATTCGGTTTTGGATTATTAATTGTTACTAGAAATACTAAGATGAGTTTCAGTTTTTCAATAATGAAAAAGAACGTAAGCTTGTCTGTGTACAAACTCCGTGTCCTAGGATGAAAACATAATTTCGGAATCAAAGTAATTGCAAGAAGTGGATCCAGAGCAGTGGCGGCTCGTCCAACTTAGAAGTGGGTGTTCACTCAGAAAAAAATGGTATTTGGTGTCTTCTTATTTATATAAAAAGTCCATTCTTCTATTTTTCGATTGGGCGAAAACTTCAATAACTTTATTGTTAAAGTGGAGGGATCGCCTGGATCATTTCCAGTTCCATAATATTTCGTATGAAACTTTTGACCCGTTTAAGTTTTGAAAAACATCTTTCACTTTCAACACTTGTCATTGGAATAGTGCAAATTAATCTTAATAATTTAACAGTTTCACAAAAACAACTGACTAAATTTCTTTCAATGAAAAGTTGTAAAATCGCCAAAGCAGTTGAAGCACTATGATAATCATCTCTACTATATATTACCGAAAGTTCACTTTTTAATTTAGGCTTGTCCGAAAATGAGTATAATTTGACTACTAATTCAAAATCAGATGTTGGAAAACATTTATTGTAGGCATAAAATTTGTCAGAGAAAAATAATTTTGATGCTATCAAATGATCTCTATACTCAAATCGATCTCTTGTTTGATTTATGAGTATGTCAAAGACTTCTTTAATTTGCGCTGAAAATCGAAGATCGTTTGGTCTTCGTTTTTTTAAAGGTGATTCAGCGGAGTAATTGTCTCGTATTTTGACTATTGCTAGTTCGAAATTGTTCATTTTTACAGGGTCTATTGAACGAGATTGAAATTCTTGAAATAAAATTTCACAATGAGGCATAACTTTAGAAAAAAACTAAGCCAATACAAAAAGATGTTGTCATTCAAAAGCGATAATAACAATTCTGATTGATTTATTGTATTATAATCATTTCCATCGGTATCTAAAATGATCTGAAAACATTCTTTTAGGGCTTCTTTATTTTCAAAAATTGTGCCAACTATACGAGAATTGAAATTCCATCTTGTTTGAGAGACTGTTGGAATTCGTTTATTCACAACTAGATTTAAAATATAAATTCGCTTTGGGGATCGCGAAAAAAAGGAGGAAAAGCATGGAGATTGGCAAAGAAATTTTAAATGTTTCTATTAACTGATAAACTTTTCTGTAAAATCAGATTCATTTGATGTGCGTAGCAGTGTATGAAGAACGCGTATGGGTACTCTGATCTTATAATGCTTTGCCTTCACCAATTGTTCCGGACATAACAGATGCGCCATCATAACTTTGACCAACTAATTTTTCGGGCGAGATACCTGAAATCATTAGCTGCAATATCCTTGGCAGAGTATGAATTTGGTTTCAAGAATTTCCAAAAACGTTCATGTAGCTGACCATTTTGCTCGTACCTTAAAATTAAAACTAATTGCTGCTTCGGTTGCTTCATCAACTTGAATCGCGAGATATGAAGTATTTGCGACCTGAATTTTAATTTCTTCGTGGCACACTGCAATAATAGCATCTAAGATATCGTTCTGAATAGTTTTAGATGTTCCTTTAAATGCAGAGTTTGATTGCAAATGTTGCTTCATGGCCATATCTATTTCCGATACTAAATCAATAAGACCTCTGTACACTCCACGATTTAATGATTCCGAAGTTTCATCATGACCGTGTAATGCGAGCTCAAATGCGCCACAAAATTTCACGCAATCTATTAACCAAATCTCAGTGCAATATATTAATTAAATCGTACAAAAGTGGCGACAAAACTATTCTCATTAGTAAATAAACACAATCCGCAATCCGCACGAATTCTAATCAGACAAGACGTCGAAATTAGGTGAAATGTCAAATATTCAATCAAAACAAGAAAAAAAAAACAAAAGCAATCTAAGCTTTCTCAGTTCCATTCATCCGTCGTGTTCATCGGTGCGCTGCACCGATGGCCTATATAAAGTGCCTACATAATTCAATTTTCACGCGTAGGACTGAAATTCATTTTTGTAAGGGATTTGAGAGAATTTTCGTGTGCGATATCTGAATTGCACCGCCACCAGGCTTTATGTCGCATATCGGGCAATGAATTTTTTTTTGTTTGAAAAATAACTTAAATGAATATGGTATGTTTGCAATATCTTTTTGATCTTTTAGCGCAGCTTATAACATTAAAGTTTAGGGGGTTCATTGCACGAATGAGCCTACAGGCCAGCCGCCTCTGATCCAGAGTATGGAGACAAATGTTTTTTCAATTTCCATTTTGCAAAAATAAGAAAAGGATTTATGATTTCCATTTTTCTAAATTCGATTTTTCTACTTTTTCTTACAGACGGCTCATCGACAAACACAAATGAAAACCTGTCGCCATCATTGAGTCCACCACCCTCAAATACAAAATCACCATCACCACATCCGGCATTTCTGCAAAGCTCGAACGAATCGGATGACGAAAGTCAGGAAATAATCGAGGAAGACGATGGATGTGGTACGGACGGTCCGTCGGACGGCTCATCGCCTCACGGAGGCGACAGTTCGCAACAGACCAAGCGAAAAAAGAAAACGCGTACGGTTTTCTCGAGAGCACAAGTCTTCCAACTGGAATCGACGTTCGATCTGAAACGCTACCTGAGCTCATCAGAACGGGCCGGTCTTGCAGCATCGCTCCGCTTAACCGAAACCCAGGTCAAAATCTGGTTCCAAAATCGCCGAAACAAGTGGAAAAGACAATTGGCCGCCGAATTGGAAGCAGCCAATATGGCAAATATGGCGCATGCGGCCCAACGTTTAGTTCGTGTTCCAGTTCTTTACCACGAGGGTGCATCGACAGGATTCGTTCCACCTCCACCGCCACATCCGCACAGTACACCACTCTACTATACGAGGGGTGGTAGCCCACCAAGGCCGCCATTGTCGTCTCTAGTATAGGACGATGCCAATAAATTCCTCCGAAAGGAGTACACTTAGCACACTTGCAAACAAGCAAATACACGCGCATACACAGAGACATTTATTCTCTCTGCTCCACAAAATGTAATATATTTGTAAATTTTATCCATAGAGGAGTGTATAAGGAATAGCGATGGACTGACTGGGTGATGTTCTGGTTGTATGTATTTGAAATGTCTGAAATTTTTTATGAATGGAAGACCGATGTCGTCCTTGCAGTCTCCATTGGTTTTCATCCCTTCTCCATTCCACACTTACCTTCTATCACTTCAATTAGAATATAGTCCAAGCAACACACACAACAAGAAAAAATTGAGTTCATCAAACCAAAACTATGTATTATAAGGTTTACATTCTATTTTATTTGTGAAAATACTCTTCGACATATCGATCCGATTATCCTTTTTCATGGCTGGAACCATAAAATCATTCTATAAAAAAAAGGATAACAAATGTGTGTAAAATCTTAGTTCTTAAGTGATTGTACAGTACTAGTGTTAAATCTTAAGCCAAAAATACAAATGCAAAATTTAATAAATAACTATATGTATCTTAAATAGTAAATAATTTAAAAGAGAAAAGAATTGTATTTGAAAAACATAAATTAGATAACATTTCCTTCCTTTTGTAAAAAAATTGTGAAATCCTAGAAAACAAAAAAAAAAAAATTTCTAATTGTAAATGTTTTAAGTGTAGTTTTAATACTAAATCATAAGGTAAACCCGTTCGTAGGTAAATTATTTATTACGGAGGCCAAAAATAATGAAAAAATGCAAAATATTATTAAATTAAAACATATAAAAGAATATTATAAAAATTTAAGAAATATCACAAATATGAAAAAAAAAAAATGAAAAATTTAATAAAACAAATGCTTTAATTATTGTTTAAATTTATTTGTGTTTATTATTCATACATACGTTATGCATTAGCAGGGCTGTGGTAAGGCAATGGAACCTAACGATTATTCAACATGCCGGTTAGAATAGATAAGATTTTAAAAAGTTCCTTCCTCCATTAGAGAGAATAGAGAGAATAGGCTATTTATCCTAGTCCCATTCCTTCTTTCCATGACTGTGTTTGTGCATTGCACATAAAAGCCGAAATTGCCTACAACACAGGTCATTCTATAAAAAAAAGTGGCGCAAAAAGCACCCCACTAACCGCGCATCACGGGTGGGGAGGGGCTCATGACATTTGTATGGGATATGTTAGAATGAGTGTGGTGAAGTTAATAAACGTTGAATGTAATTGGAATCGTAATGAAAACCTTTTGCGCAGAATTTCATGTTTCATTACTTAGGAGTAAATGCTATAATTTGCTCACATTTCGCTGGTATAGCCTAATATATTATTCAAGTTTCAATTACAAAGCTTATGAGATAGTCAGTAAAGTTTTTAAGAGTTTTTCTTTCCCCCAAACCCTCTCTCTTTCAAGTTTTGGCATCTTTCTAAGTTAATTATGGTGGACCTTTGTACCACCTATATGATCTCAAGAAATGAATTTTTAAGTTAAGTATTTCCAAAGATATAATAATTTGAAAAAAAAAAAAAAAAAATCGTTCGACAAGTTCTTAGCCTCCAATAGATACAAAAATTAAATTATTTTTAAAGTTTGTTATACAAATCATTCCAGATGTGCGTCCATTTTCGGTTTTATGGCCAGAACCTTCCGCTTAACTCCTACAATTTTCAAAATTGATGTCCGCCTGAAATTTTCACCTATCTACAATCCTCCTAAAACTTAACTATGTATCTTTAAGGGAAACGAAAAAATAGTAAAATGCCATAGACATTCATGCCTTTTTCTCAGTTCCCTGTTAATATTTTTTTAACCATTCTTCTTTCTACTTTTTCGTGATATATTTAACTACATTCCTAATGATTATTGTGCTAAAAAAAGTTTTCAAAAAATTGTTATACCTAATCAATTAAAAGCAATTTGTTTTGAAACTTTGGAGGGTAAAACCACAACTAAAAATTATTTAAAAAAAAATCGATGTGAATTTGGGTTAACAATATATTAGCAGGGAGTTGAGAGAAAGGAATATGAAAAAGCACTATTTTTCAGGACAGCGAATTACGTGGTCGAGGGTGGTGGATAATAAAATAAGAAAAACACGGTTTAATTATGGACAAATAATTTTACTTATCGAACTGGATTCTAGGAGTCGACTGACTTAAAATCTAAATTTCAGCTTTTGTGGGAGATTACAAAACTGCTGATTAATGCTCTAACTTTGTGGGAATCTAGAAATCGCTGATCTAGTGTCTGATAGCTGCAGGTGTTTTGTTACATCCTGCAGCAAACATGAATATTTGTCAGGTGAAGATGCTGACGCATACGTAACTAGCGCACCAAAGCTTTCGTTCATTTTGTTCATTATTTCGTTTTGTGTCTTTGTTAACCTTGTTTTCGTTTTAGTAATTTGGCAATACGCTTAGTACCTTACTGAAAGCTTATTATTTTGGTTTTGAGAATGATTTTACAGTTCGTTTCGCACAGATTTCCGGATTTCACTCTGCTATGCCTTGATAAATGTGATGTTTCGGTCTCATTTTAAGTTTTGTTGTATTTTGACTTTGAAGAAGCTGAAGGAGTGCAATGTCTGGCGAAATAGCAGGCGGGAGCTAGCGCGAAAGACTTTCACTAATTTGTTGAATGTGGGGAACACCTTAAAATGTACATAAGATATTTTAGTTTAATTGTACAAAAATAATCGAATTTTTTTGCTATATCCTCCCCTTCAATGTGCGCTGAGCGTATACGTATGATGTACAGAGAGACGGTGTTCTTTTTCATTTCAGGGTAGCAAATTTTTTTTTTTCTCAAGTCGATCACAATTCTTTATTATTATAACAATAAAGTAAAATTTACTTTTACATGTAATGTTCGGGTATGGAAAATTGGCTTATTATTAATTTGGCTATGTTTAATGATGTGACTGCATTCGAGGGTATGCTGGGTTCGAGGATTAAACGATCAATCAATCAATCAAATTCCTGTTAAGGCGCATAGGACAGAAACAACTTTCTTCCACAAGGCGTGATTCTGAGCATCGGCCTTTGGCTGTTTCCAGGACTTGTTTACTCCTTTGGCCTCCTGCTCAACTGCTCGCTTTAATGTGCTACATAGTCGACCAACCCGATGTCTTCCTTGAGGATTATAATTCAGAGCCTGTTTGGCGATGTTTCGCTTTGGTTTCCTCAAATTGTGACCGAACCACTGCCACTTCCGCCTTTGAATCTCAATACCTATTTTAGTCTGTTCAGTTGTACTCCAAAGTTCGTCGTTGGAGATCACTTCTGGCCAGAATATTCTTAAAATGCGTCGGAGGCATTGGCTCACGAAAGTTTGTTGTTTCTTGGTAAGTCGAACGGTCACTTTCCACGTAATACAACCATATAACGGATTTGACGCATGCGCATAATAGTTATTAATCCCCCTAAAACAATTCCCATATGAGCCACTGAAGAATAAGCAATTAAAGCTTTTAAATCTGTTTGGCATAAACAAATTAAACTTACTATTACCCCCCCCAATTAATCTAATATTTATTCAAATAAAATTAAATTTTAAACCACTAAACTGGAAAAACCTAAATACTCGCAATAATCCATAACCCCCATATTGGCTAGAGGCTCGGAAGAAAGGAAACTTTTTCCGAGAAGTTTGTGTCTTTTCCTTGCGTCTGTTTCACAGGGACGTAGGATGTGTTCTGTCGTTTCTGAGTCTTCGAGACAGTGGCAGCAGATGTCGGTTTCAGCTAAGTCCATATTTTTGAGGTGGAGGTTTACTCCAGTGTGCCCCGTCATTAGGCCGATTAGAGTACTAATATCCTTCTTGCTGAATTTTAGAATATTTTCCACTTTGTTATACTCTAGATGAAATCTGAGAGTATATTGTGTTTGCCTTACCGTTTGTAACGCTAAGAAATAACGCTCGCACAGAGCCGCCAAGGGTACAAATATTTGTTGTCGCTCAAAAACCTCGATTCCGAGTGACCGTCTGTCCGTCTGTCTGTCTGTCTGTCTGTCCGTCTGTCCGTCTGCGCGTCTGTCTACAGCATAACTCTCGAAAGCTTCGAGCTATAGTGCTAAACATTTTTGTGTGTCATTTTTAGCAAAAAAGTAACTTTAAGTTCGTGAATGGGCTACATCCCCCCACTCCTTCTACCCCCTCCCATACAAATTGCAGGAAATTTCGAAATATTGAGAAATTGATTTTTCTTTGAAACTATTTAAGCTATCGACCTGAAATTTAGGTCAAAGTATTATAATATAGATGTCATCAATATCACGGAATATTAACCCCCTCCCATACAAATGGACAATTTTGAAAAATACATATTTTCGATTTTCATTGAAACTAGTAAAGCTGAAAAGACGAGATTTTGTCAGTTTTAATTTTACTATAATTGCAATTTATTTTAAAAACAATTATTAAATTTACCTCACTCCTTCTACCCCCTCCCATAGAAATTTCACGAAATTTTGGAATTTAAATTAAATTATTTTTCTTCGAAACTGTTAAAGCTATCAACTTGATATTTTGCATAAAGTATACAAATAGAAACATCAATAATGCGAAAAAAATTTGTTTTGATCCGTACACTCCTTTTACCCCCTCCCATACAAATGTGTAATTTTTGTAAAATGCATTTTATCGATTTCCATTCAAACTAGAAAAAGTACAAAAAAAAAGTACAAAATTTTGCCAGAATTTGTTTCTTAACAATTGAAATAAGTGAAAAATAATTGAAAAAATTATCAGCTCCGCTTCACTCCTTCTACCACCTCCCATACAAATATCTGTATTATAAATTGAAGAAAAGCATTTCTCCTTCAAGTATATGAGAGCTATCGACTTTGAAATTGAATCAAAGCATGGTGATAAGGATGATGATAAAGAGTTTCAAAATCATCTTAAACGCTCCACTTCCTCTGCCACCTCCCATATAAATGCCCCAATTTCAGGAAAACTGTGACCAATTTCTTTAAAAATAATGAAAACTAAAAACATTAAATTCAGCAAAAAACATTTTGCATGCCGTGTTCGGTGTCATATACGAAAAATACAAACCTCCCCCTCTACTTCTACCACCTCCCATGCAAAAGTCTCTATTCACTATTCGAAAGAATTTGAGATAACATATCGTCCGGTATATTAATGTCTTTTCCATCTCATCTAGAGTATCATATGATTGGGTGTTAAGCCCAATCATAATCCTGTTATGTTTTTTTTGTGGTAGGATCAGTTTTTTTGAAATTGACAAGCCTGGAAGTATATTCCAGTAGATTTTATGTTCTTGTTCTACCCACTTTTTGAGTATAGGGTTGTAGTACCCTTTTGGTTTCCCGCAGAATGTCTCTGGTCTATTAAAATTTGTGTCTGCGCAGTTTTTTGCAAGGCGATCAGCCTTTTTATTTCCCTCAATTCCCATATGTCCTAGCATCCATATTAAGGTTGCGTTGATTCTTTTTCCCAGGATGATTAGGTTTTGAAGGCAGTTCCAAACTATTCACGATCCGTGCTTATTGGATGATATGATTTTGAGAACAGCCTGACTATCCGATGGGATATATGTAAATAGATTTGTTGCTATGAGCTCTCCTTTATATTCGCTTGGATGCATAGCTCCATTGCAATTAGTTCAGCCTGGAAGATTGTGGCTTCTTTGCCGAGTGGTTTTGACGCCGAGAAGTTAGGACCATTAATTCCGGCTCCGGTCCTTGTTTGTGCGAGCAATCTGTATAACAGATAGTTGATTAGTCTTCCATTTCAGGGGAATTTTGTGGGCATAGTGTCCGGTATTGTGTAAGTTAGAACCTCTATGTTTGGGTATTTTAGGATTTTGATGTGACCTCTATAATTCCCTGATTTGTATTTGTTTTCCCTTTGTATGCGTAACACCCCTTTGATGACCGTCTTTTTTAATTGGAGATGTATCGGAGGGATGCTTAGGAACACTTTCATTGCCGCCGTAGGACAGGTTTTCATTGCGGGTGTGATACCAAAACAAAATAATAGATCTGTTCCCTGATTCAAGAACAACCATTTTCAAAAATTTCGGATTTTGAGGTTTTTTGCTAAATGGTGTCTCTGAAGCCAGCTATGTTTAGTGCAATAACAACTATGTCATAACACAAACTAGACTTTGTTGTGCAGATCAACAAACGAACCAATGTCAGTTGCAATGTTTCCAAATATTAGTTACAAGAAGAACCAGATTTTATTTTAGTATCTAGCAAAAATGACTAGTTATTTTTGCACCAATTGAACTCTGACCTCAGTTTAATCCTGGAATGGGGCATGAAAAATAGAGTAGAGTTTAATGCGTTAAAAATGTAGTTCTTTCATCTATCTCTTAAATATAACGTTCCGACGTCGGTCGCTATTATGTCCTTAAATGGCGTACAGATTTCACCTTCTGCAGACTTTACGTTACTAGGTGTAAGATTTAACAATCACCTTGCTTGGAGCCAACACATCTACGAAAACGCTTTTGCTACTTCGAAACGGCTTAGTACTTTGCAGAAGTGTAAGAAATACCAGCTACCACCTATAAGATTTATATCTGATCACGTCTTGAGTATAACTCGTATGTTTAGGCTGGCGCCCCAAAATTATACCTAGCTTTGCTCGACCGTATTCAAAAAAATGCATTCCGTTTAATTGGAGATGATACCATAAGAGCACTCTGAATTTATTATGGATACTACTACATACAACTACAATGGCATTACATCCCAAATCGGGCCTTGCCTCCTGACTTTCTTGTTCCTGAACATTTTTTATTTGACATTGTGAAAGGGTAGTTAGCCCTTCGCACAGCCCTCTATCTACGAAATCTCATTTTCGTAGATTGAGTATACTCCAGCAGGTATTGTGTTGGACAACACTCTACCCACTAGGCTACACCCCAGCTATTTATTATACAATAGATATTTTCATGGTAAATGTAGCAAGGAACTAAAAGTCCTAATGCCCCTTCTTTATAATACCCCCCGAAATACTCGCCAAGCTGCACGCTCACACGAGTACACTGTGAAGGCCTTGTCGTGGAGAACAGTGAAATTTAGATAGTCCTTCATTCCTCGGATGACAGTGATGTGGAATTCATTACTAGGCATTTCCGACGAGATAAAACCTTCAGCAATTTAAGAGCAACGTTCACCGCCAATTCAAACTCTTCTGTGTTTCCCTACTAATTTTCCTATAAAGGATGAGTCCTTGTAGGCCCCTAGATTTACATTGCTTTCCGTGGACCAGCAATTATCAATGAAAATTTTCAATTTCGGTAGAGTAACTGCATATTATCCTAAGGGGCGCATCCGGCATTCCGGTACCGTATAGTAGACCCTTGATCCATACAAAATCGAAAGCTTCTTATATAGCCAGTGAATTCATTGCCGTAGTTTCCTTATTTCTGTGATTCATGGCAATGTCGTTTTGTACTTTAACTAGTGCATGCTCAGTTCAGTGAAATTTTCTCAAGCTGCCCAAGGGTAGAATTTTCTTCGCAGAATTGGTTATTACCACGCTCCATAATTTTTTCTAGAATTATTCCGACACTACACAGCCGACTTAGAAAGAAGCAAAAGCATTCATTTTTTCAATTTCGACTGAATTTGAAATACTCAGCGTTGCCCAGGTCGATGATGCGGTCCGAGCTATTACCAAATTTCTTTCATATTCCAGAGAAATTGCTCCTGTGAACAAATCGTAGTCAGTCGGGACATTACTTCAAAGTGAACAAAGTACAGATTTTACTGAGAGGGGTTTTCCCTGCACTAAAAAGGGAAGCTATTAATGAAAATTGCGCTTTGTTCTTCCGTTTTATAAACTCAAAGGGATGAAAGTATGTTGGCTCGAGACGATGCAAAGAGCAATAAATTGAAAATACTTGTTTTGTTCTATTTTTGTGTGTAACTGCAAATTGTTGTTTTTCCCGATGTCGATTAAAGTAGGTGCGGGTTGAAGACAGGACAAAAAATCAACAACATGGAAATGCTCATCAAACGACAGTAAAAAGGAGAAGAAAAATTAAAAAAAAAAACCGTAGGAGTAAAGTCGGGGGTAGGAAAATAAAAAAGTGATCAATGGTTGAAAAAAGGCAGAAAAGCGGGCAACTTCAGCGTAATAGAAACACTACAAAGCTTTCATTTGTTTCCGACTACGAAATGACAATCTCTGTGTTTTTGTCGACGAGCTTACTTTGATTTGCCTTTTATCAGTCGTTTTTCCTTTTCACTATGCCTGTGATTTTCTTTTTTTAATTTCCCAACTGACTGCGCCTTTTCCTGTGTTATTTGTTGTTTTATAAGAAATCTTTGTCTTGTATTTTTCGTACACGCTCTGATTCCTGCTTGTTCCTTTGTTCGACAGCGAATTTCCATTCGGAAATGGTGAAATTTCAATGAAAGGATATCAATGGATATTGCAGGGGGGGACATTAAACGACTATGAAGGATAACATTGAATCAAGTCCAACAATCGGCTTTCAATAATCGCTAGATTGAGAATTGCAATGACTAAGGTTTATGTCTATGATGCATTTTAAGTTACTTCCATACCTCATTCACGTGGTTCAGGTGCTGTGTCGGTCCAAGATTTTCTAATAAATATTAAAAAAATAAACTGCCAACAAGTCGGGCGCAACATTATTATTTTTGGGGCAAGTTGAGGATGCATGGAAAGTCAATATGCAGGTTAAGGTGGATGGGGAAGACTAAGTGAAAGTGGTTCTAGGGTAGGCCTGTTGTCAATTTAACACTTAATGGCGGATACGATCAATAGCTCTAGTACATGAAATCACTATTTTATTCGTTTATGGAAGTTTGGGCTTTTAGGAGGGAAGGGGTGATAGAAAGAGTGGGTGGATATTAATAATTTTTTAATTGATTACTTGAATCACGTTCAATATTCTCTGTATAGAATATCAGTTTCATAGACGAAGTTGAACAGAATTTTCATAAAATTCGGTGTATTTTACGTTCACGAAACCAATCATTTGCGTGATAGGGGGTAGAGGAGGTGAGGAAATCGTAAAGTTTGTGAAGCAGTTTTATTTCGTTTTTATTGTAAGCTGCTCGTACAAAATTTCAAGTTCGTAGCTTTTAATTTGTTGGTTAGTAGTTGATTTATTAAAATTGGTCAAAATCATACTTTTGTATGAGAGGGGTTAGAAGGACAAGCGCTCAAAACTTTTGACACAATTTCGTTTCAATTATTTTTAAAAGCTCTTGTGGAAAATTTCAGATTCATAGCTTTCAATAGTTAGGTAATAATTGATTTCCTAAAAATGGTCGAAAAAATAATTTTGTATTAGAGAGGGTAAAAGTTTTAAAGATATTCGAACAGTTGATATATCATACATTTAAAGATTTTTTTTTTAAATGCATTTTTCAAATTTTCAAGTTTCTTCCTCAAAATTTCATTAAAAAATTTGCGGTTTTAGCGCTCTCCCTCTTAACCCGTACACCCCTCAAAATGAGTGTCCGGTTGAGATCCGCAACCATCGGCTTGGGAGTAGCATAGAATTTTCATAAAATTCGGTGTATTCTACATTCACGAAACCGAACATTTGTATGGGAGGGGGTAGAGCGGGTAAAGGAATCGTAAAATTTGTGATGTAATTTTATTTCATTTCTCTTGAAGGTTCAATTCAATTTTGTAGCTTTTAATTTGTTTGTTACTAGTTGATTTAATGAAATTGGTCGAAATCATATTTTTGTATGGGAGGTGGTAGAAGAGCATGCGCGATTTCAAAACTTTTGAAGCAATTTTGTTTCAACTATTTTTAGAAGTTCTTATGCAAAATTTTAAATTGATAGCTTTTAATAGTTAGGTGATAGTTGATTTCTTGAAAATGATTGAAAAAATAATTTTGTGTGGGAGGGGGTAGAAGTTTTAAAGGTATTCGACCAGTTAATATTTCATATATTTAAGGACTTTTTTTTAAATACATTTGTAAATTTTAAAGTTAAAATTTCATTCAAAAATTTTCAGTTTATGTATTTCTCTCAATGCACATGAAACACCTTGTGCACGTTAGACCGGGGGGGGGGGGGGGGGGGTCGGTTTATAACAATTGTGGAACAAATTATTATTTTTTTCTCTATGTATTTCAAATGGATGTATCCAAATACAAAATTTAAACTTTGTATCTTTCACCATAGCCCTAAGAAAATTACTCAAAATTTTGGACGTTTCAGTTTACCACCTCCCACTCCTTACACCTCCCAACTCAAAATCCAAAATTAATAATTATTTAGTTCTACTATCTGACACATTTTCAATTTAGTATCTGTACTCCATTTTGAGATATAACGATTTGTAATTTTGAAAAGTGCGCTATTTTAAAAGTGCTCCCCATTTCTCCCCACTACTATTATTTCCACAGTTTATTATACTCTAGATGGAATCTGAGAGTATTATAAGTTTGCTCTAAAGTTTGTAACGCCAAGAAATAAGGCTCGGAGAAAAAAATGAATTATACAGAAGATAATATTATCACTCAAAAATCTCAAAACCGGATGTATGTCCGTCCATGCGCTCTCTAGCTTGAGAACGCGTTGAGCTAGATAGTTTGTACACGTCGTTTTTGACAAAAAAGTAAGGTCAAGTTCGTGAACGGGCCAAATCGCTCCACCCCTTCTACCCCCTCCCATACAAAATGACACAATTGCGCAATTTGACAATAAATGGATTTGCTCAAAAAGTATAAAAGCTATTGGTCTGAAATTCGGAACATGTTACTTTTATGATAATATCAATCTACCGTATAAAAATTATGCGTGTATTCCCTCTCCTTCCACCCCCTCCCATACAAACATCACTTTTTCATGAAATGCTCTAAGACGATTTTCTCAGAACATATAACATTTATCGAGATCATATTTTGTAATAAATTCTTAATTAGCATTATCACTAAGATCAGAAAAAAATATTTGATTAGCTTCACTGCTTCTATACCCTCCCATACAATATGACACAGTTTCACAACTTCACAAAAAATAGATTTTCTTGAAAAGTGTGACTGCCACTAGTCTCAAATTTAAGGGATGTCAATTTTATAATATTTCTAGTTATTTCTGAAAAAATCACTAAAATCCCTCCACACTTTCTACTACCTCCCATACAAACTGCACTTACTTACTTACGATGGCGCTACAGCCCAAATCGGACTTTGGCCTCCTGAATGCTTTGCCTCCATCCATCTCGGTTCAGTGACCGCGTCCTCCAGTTTGAAAATCTTAGCAGTGATTTGCTGTCTGCGTCAATCGAATCCTCCCAGCGCTTTCGTGGTTTTCCGACCGGTCTTTGTCCGTTGACTTTCCCTTTTAGTGTGCGTTTGGGAATCCTTCCGTCATCCATCCGCTCCACATGACCAGCCCATTGTAATTTTTTAAATTTTATGAGGGTTGACACTTCTGGATTGTCGAAGATGGCATACAATTCTCTATTGTATCGTATTCTCCAGATCGAGTCTTCCCTCACAGGTCCGAGGATTCTTCTGAGGACCTTCCTTTCAAAGGCGTTAAGTCGTTTTTCGGACGCCTGAGTTAATGTCCACGTTTCGCTGCCATAGCATAGCACAGGTCTTATGATTGTTTTGTATAGCTTAAGTTTTGTTTTCCTGTGCACGTTCTTGTTTTTGATTATTGGAAGTACCGAATAATACGTCTTGTTTGCCATCATTATCCTTCTTTTAATTTCGATGGGTTCGCTTCCATCCTTCGATAGATTTGCCCCTAGATATATGAAGCTGTCTACGTTTTCTAGGTTATAGTCTCCTACTGTAATATTTTGTCTGATTGGCGTCTTTTTCCTAGTTTGCGTCATAATTTTTGTTTTGTTTTCATTAATGCGTAGTCCAACTTCCCTTGCTACCGAGTCAAGGTTTACAAATACTTCCTTAGCACTCTCCAGAGATCTTGCAAGGATATCTATGTCGTCGGCATATGCTACGAGTTGTGTGGATTTGAAGCATAGTGTTCCCTTGGTGTCAACGGGAAGTTTCCGAACAACATATTCGAGTGTTAAGTTGAAAAGCATTGGTGCGAGGCCGTCACCTTGTTTAAGGCCGTTGTCTGTTTTAAAACTGGAAGTCAGATCGTTTTCTACTCTGACTTGTGACAAAGACTCAGTCATTGTCATTCTTGTCAGTCGAACCAGTTTCGGTGGGACTCCAAACTCCAACATGATTTTATACAGTACGCGCCTGTCGATACTGTCGTATGCTTGTTTGAAGTCAACAAATATCTGGTGCACATCAATATTATATTCCCAGCACTTTTCCAGCACCTGTTTAACTGAGAATATCTGGTCCGTGGTTGAGCGTCCAGCTCTAAATCCGCCTTGGTATTCACCAATTACTTTATCAGCATAGGGCTTAATTCTCTTTTCTAGAATTTTCGTCAAAATCTTATAAGACGTACACAACAGAGATATTCCTCGGTAGTTTTCGCAGCAGAGTTTGTCACCTTTTTTATAAATTGGACATATGATGCTCTTGCGCCAATCTTCAGGAAGTATTTCCTGCGTCCATATGTCCGCGACTAATCTATGTAGGAGATGCGCTATGCAGGTGTCGCCGGCTTTCAGAAGTTCAGCTGGGATTTGATCAGTGCCCGGCGCTTTGTTGTTTGGGTGGTTCCTTAGGGCTGTTTTTACTTCTTCGAGTGTGGGAGGACTCAAAGCGGATCCTTCATCAGCTGTTACATCAGTTATACCTGCTATTGTATCTGCTGCTGCTGTTCGTGTAGGTGATGGGCTCGGGTTAAGAAGGTGTTCAAAATATTGTGCCCATCTTAGTTTTATATCTTCCGCGTTACTTATAATGTTCCCTTCCGCATCCTTGCATAGGGTCGTTTTCGGTTTGTAACCTTCTTTCATCCTTTTGACAAGGGAATACGCGGCTCTTGTGTTGTGTAATTTAAATTGTTCGTCCATGTTTTTAATTTCGTCATTATTGTACTTCAGTTTTTTTTGTCTGCATATTTTGTTTGCAAATCGTCTAAGATCCTTGTACTTGTCTTGTTTGGCTCGTGTCGGCCGTTCCGTTAATATTTTGTAAGCTTCATTTTTTCGTTCTAAGGCATCTTGGCACTCTTTGTCGAACCAATCATTTCTTTTGCGCCGGGGTTGTTGTCCTATCACCTCCTCTGCGACAGATGTAATGCCATCTTTGATTTTTTGCCACATTTCTTCTATAGGCATGCTGACAGTGGTATTCAGCATTGTCGCGAAGTGCCTCTCCAAGGATAACGCATATTTCGCAACTATTTTCTCGTTTTTGAGTTCCCCTATGTCGAATTTAGGAACCGGTTGTATTTTTGAGTGTCCTCGGTTTGCGATTCGACATCGAAACTTGGTCTTTACCAAATAGTGGTCTGTGTCGCAATTAGCCCCTCGACATGTACGCACGTCGAGAATGCAGGAGGCCGTCCTTTTCTCTATTAGAACATGGTCTATTTGATTGAATGTTCTTCCGTCGGATGAAGCCCACGTTCTCTTATGAATGTCACGATGCGGGAAGCATGTCGAGCTTACAATAAGGTTTTTGCTGCTGGCGAAATCAGTCAGCCTCTGGCCGTTGTCGTTACTAATATCATGGAGACTATGCCTTCCAATTGTCCCTATGTATGCTTCTTCTTTGCCCACTTTCGCGTTAAAGTCACCTAATACTATTTTAATATCATTCGACGGAAGGGAGTCGAATGTTGATTCTAAGGTGCTGTAGAAATCGTCTTTAACTTCGTCGTCTTTGTCTTCCGTTGGGGCGTGGACATTAATAAGCCAAACATTAAAAAAACTTGTTTTGATGCGGATTGCACACAATCGTTCATTGACGGATTTGAAGTTGGTAACTTGGTGTTTAAACTTCTTGTCGACGATAAACGCAACTCCAAATTCCCGGCTTCCCGATGATTTCCCACTTTTGAAAATTGTGTGCGATCTTAAGTCATTAATCTCGTTACCTAATAATTTAGTTTCTTGGAGTGCAATTATGTTTATATTGTATTTGACTGCCTGTTCCAGAAGCTCTCTCACTGCTCCTGCTCTGTACAGGGATCGCACGTTCCAAGATCCGAAGGAATAGTCCATTTTTCGTTTGCGTAGTCGTTGCCGTTGAATCAATCCAGTCCGAGGCGTTGCTTCAGGTTTCGAAACGGGTGTGTTTTTCCGAGGATGAGTTGTTAACACATCGCCCAACCCCCAACTTGGAGGGCCATATTATTATAGTGCTAGAATTTTTCTGTTTCATTAGCACTCGCGCCCATCAGTTCAGCAAGTCAAGTCCGGATGGACAAGACCAGGATCCGGTGGCTACCACGAGGAGGTATGATGAGCACAATTGATGTGTATATGACAGTTACAACACTGGGCGTCGCCTAATGACGCCGATCAGATGCCTACCCTGTCTATACCCATCCAACCACCATACAAACTGCACATTTTCATTAAATCTAGCTCACTAATTTTCTCAGCTCCTATTCAATTTTTGGAGTAAGCATTTTGAATAAAACATTTTTATAGCTACTTTAGCATGATGGGGAGAAAATTAGTTCAATGCTATCATCCCTTCTAACACTCCACATACAAAATTTCTTGGGGTCACAAAAAAATTCTATCTCATCTAGAGTATCGTAAGATTGCGCATTACGCGCAATCGTAGCCCTGTTATGTTATTTTTTTTTGTATTTTGCTAGTACAGATTAATATATGTTTTAAGTTTCAATTACACAGCTTAAGAGATAGTTGAGATAGAAATGCTCTGTTCACAAAGGAACGCCACAGGGCGGTATAATATCACCTCTCCTGTGGGTCTTAACAGTGAATGAACCCCTTTCCCTCTTAAATCAGAACGGCTACCCCACAATAGCATATGCAGACGATCTTGTCATCATGCTAACCGGTAAGTTTGAGCAAGTTCTAGGAGAGCTCATGCAATCCCTTTACAACTGTTAGATAGCTGGGCACTAGATAAAGGACTTACTATTGACCCATAAAAAACAGATCTGGTCCTCTTCTACAGAAGAAGAAGATCATATGTTTTCAATCCACCAAGGAATCAATATGGTCCTCTCGAATCAAGTTAAATATTTAGGTCTGATTCTTGATAGCAAATTATCCTGGAAGGCCAATATCCAGGAACGAGCAAAAAAGGCTACGGTAGCCTTCTTCGCTTGCAAGAAGACATTCGGTTTGAGATGGGGCCTTAAGCCGCACCTCATCCACTGGATGTGTAACAGTATTGTTAGACCAATTATTTGCTATGGTGCGCTGGTGTGGTGGCCGGCGGTGGTACTAAAAACCAACCTGGCACCCTTACAGCTGATCCAACGGATGGCATGTCTGTGCATAACAGGTGCCCTTAGAACCACACCAACTGCAGCTCTGGAGGTGATTCTCTCACTACCCCCACTTGATCTTTTTATAAAACAAACAGCGGGCCTGGCAACCATTAGATTAAAAATCACTAAATCGTGGTCAGCGCCACAAATTGGTCATGGACAAATTCTAAACGTCATTAGAAACGCAAACCCGCTTTTAGACCGCGAGTATGATTGCATGAACCAACCGCAGGTTGAGAAACGGAAGTTTCACATTAAGTTTCCTGACCGAAACGAATGGGCAACAAATACGATACTCAGCACCTGTATAGGTTCTCATCTCTATACGGACGGATCTAAAACTAGCCAGGGGACAGGTGCAGGGATTTATTCCCACGACCTCGGCATCCAAACTTCATTTCATCTTCCAGAACACGCGACAGTGTTCCAAGCAGAAGTATTAGCTATTAACGAGTGTGCAAAAATTATTCTTGATAAGCAGAACAGTCTCGGAAATTGTTACATTTTCTCGGACAGCAGGGCTGCGCTTCAGGCACTCCAATCCTACAGGACTACATCCAAACTAGTGTCCATCTGTAGACACAATTTAAATCGCCTAGCGGCCATAACGGAAGTTTTTCTAATTTGGATACCGGGTCATAGTGACCTGCTAGGTAACGAGGCGGCAGATACGCTTGCACGGCAAGAATCTGCTAATATCAATTCCACTAGGAAGTCAGTCGATGTAGCACCAACAGTGCTGAAGACTAGCTTCAAACAGACTATTTTGGATTCTTTCTTGGCGGGGTGGCGGCAGCTGGAAAGCTGTAAAACGGCCAAATCCTTTTGGGAAGAACCGAACAAAAATATTACAGCTCAGCTGTTACAACGTAGTCGCTATAGTATCCGAACTATTGTCGGCCTGACCACAGGCCATTGCTTGCTAAGGCTGCACGTATTTAGGATTCGAATCGCGAGCGACAGCTTGTGCAGAGGTTGCGGGGAAGACGAAGAATCTATCGAACATTATCTTTGTCACTGTCCGTAAATCTCCAACAGTCGTCTCCTTTGTTTAGGCTCTAGATTCTTCTCAGAACTAGACGACCTCAGAGGCGTCCAAGATTCGAGCCTGTCAAGGTTCGCAAACCGAACCAAGTGGTTAGAGCAAGAGGAGTGACTTTCAACTTATAGCTATAGAGTATAATGGGCCCAACTAGATGGCCTCAGTGCTTGTGGTTCCGTGCAACCACCCTCCTACAACCTAAACCTAGTTGAGATATTCATTTTTAAGTGTTTTTCCTTGAATCCCACTGATCCTCTCCTTTGCAGTAATTTGCCTCTCTCTAAGCTGATTCTGGTGGAGCTATATGCCGCATTAATGGTCCCAAAATATGAATTTTTTATGATAAGTAATTTCGAAGATATAATCATTTGAAAAGCAATTCGGCCGACAATTTGTTTTTAGCCCCCATTTTCGGACGCCAATAGATAAGAAAATTAAATTATTATTGTAGTTTGTCCCACAACCCTCTCTATATCTCTGCTGATTTTCAGCTTCCTGTCTGCATTCATGGTGGGAATATTAGCAAGTATAGTTTTTTACTCATTCCCTCCCCCCACCTCCTCCTTCAACTTAACACTCCCCAAAATTTAGAAATTGGAGCTCACTTACCCAATCAACAATCTGCCCAAAAACGAACATTCTACATTTAACGGTCTCGGAGATATGAGTCCATATGTACGGCGGACGGCGTACGTCGGGACGGATTTTTTTTTACATTTTTAGGCTAATTTAGTCGTGAAAAAACAAAATTTCAGGGTAGCAAATTTTTTTTTCTGTGTCGATCACAATACTTATTTGCGTCCTCCCTCTCCTTCCACTCTCTCCCATAAAACCTGCACTCATGAAATGCTCGAAACCCATTTTATTAGTACGTATAAAATTTATCGAGCTCAAATTGTGCACTAATAACTTATTTAGAATTATTAGTAAGACCAAAAAAAATTAGACGATCAGCTTTACGCCTTCTACCCCCTTCTATACAAAATGACGTAATTTTGCCATTCGACAGTAAGCGGATTTGCTCGAAAAGCATGATCTGAAATTCGGAATATATTACTTTTATGATGATTTCAATCTACTAGAGCTCGAGATGAAATTGTGCACTTGACATAAATTTAGAATTATTAGTAAGGCCAAAAAATTAGACTATTAGCTTTACCGCTTCTACCCACTCCCATACAATCTGACAAAATACCACAGCTTTGCAAAATGTGGATTTTTCTGAAAAGTGTGAATGCTACTGATCTACAATTTAAAACATGTCAGAAGCAAGATGTTTATAGTTATTTCTGAAAAAGTCTTCAAGAACTCGCCCCTCCTTCTACCACCTCCCATACAAACTGCACAATTTCACTAAATCCAATACAATAATTTTCTCAGTACCTATAAAATTGTTTAGTCCTAAATTTTGCATGAAACATTATGGTAGCAACTTTAGCGTGATGATAAAAAATTTGTTTAATGTCGTGAGCCCCTGTACCACTTCCCCTACAACATTTCTTGAAATCAAAAAATTACCATTTCATCTAGAGTATCGCTGTTATGATTTTTTTTCTTTTTTGCATATTTAGGCTATTGAAACTCGAAAAGACAAGATTTCTGGGTAGTCAATTTTTTTTCCAAGTCGATCACAAAACTTTATTATTAAAATAATAAAGTAAAAGTAATACGGCAGTTAATCCAAGTATGGAGAGGTCCAGTTCCCGATTGTCCACAGCTCCCATTAGGATAATCCAAAACGAATTAAATTTCATTCCAAGTCGACAATATTAGTAATTCTCTACCTTAGAAATTATTCAAATTCCACTGGAGTTCTATCACGGCGTCCTTATCTAAACTCTCACAAATTTAGCATTAGCGTTAATTCCATTGAATCATGCCAAAACGCAATTAGAAATTAATTTGGAAATGTTTAAGGGATTTCTTTTAATGCGCGATAGTGTGAGTCTGATGTTTGTTGGGTCCGAGGAGTTTATGATGAACGCCTGGACAAGGTAAGGTTCAATAAAGAAGTGGTCATTCCCAAGCGCCTAATTATTCCGTTTTGTTGCGTCGAATATAAACGACGACTATAGCACGACGATGGAGTATTAAACTCTTAACACGAGGTCAGGAGCCACTCCTTATGGACTTAATAGCTGTCTTTATTATGAATGATAATGGGCTCGGATTGCCACATATCAAGTGGTTTCTGAGTAATGGTCGTGTTTTCGTGAAAAATTGCGTGGAAATTTTGAGCTTTTTTATGCGTTTGGCTCACTCGAGAACATCGTTCAGCTTTATTGTAAGGTCATGCAATTTCCTTTTTATCTTCTAATTATCTTTAGGTGCGATACAAGCTTGCTAAATAAAATAATTAAAGGGGAAATTTATGCGCGATTGTGATTGAACCGCATTACCTAGCTTTCTCAACCATAAGTTTATTTCTTTCTATGATTAGCCCATTGATAGATATGTGTATCTCACGAAAAGCATTCCATCCGCGAAACTTTTGAACCAAGCTATATAATTTTTTTCTTTGAATACTTTGAAAAAGTGGTGTATTATGCAATCTGAATGTTTACAGAGAGATAGTGAGAGAGAGAGTGTAACTTAACACATTTATGCAAAATAAATCAAAACTTTAATCACGAAAATTTACCCTCAAAATTCGCTACCTACGAAAGGTGAAGCAAAATAAAAAATCTCGTCACATCTTTATATTAGACTTCTTGTCATTGAACTTTTCTTTTCGCTACAAGAAAAATCTTAAAACAAATGTAACCAACAATTTCCAAGTAACTGCATCCACAACATAAGGTGATGTGACTTTAGAAATACGTTCAAATGTGAAATTTCAAGCTATTAAATCTCCAGGATGAAAGAATACTCTACACGTTTGTATTCTGTGAGCTTGATGCCTTTCAAGGATAAAAAAAAAATAAAATAAACCTCTCTAACCACTCTGGTTAATGGCTCGCACACAGAAAGAATGTGCACTTTGCCAGTTCAATGCGAAAAATGTACCAGAAGTCCTGTAGCAGCAGCAGTAGCAATGATGTCGACTTATGTATATTACTTAATGGTTTGCTTTAGTTTTCATTCATTTCATTCTCGATGAAAAGAAAAATTCGCACATTCTCGCATCATCTTTGGATGGAACCTACGTACAAAAAACCACGTTTCACTTTGCTTCCATTCAGAAATTTATCTTTTAGCTCATCCTCTCTTCTAAGGATGTGTAATATTTAAGCTGTCGTTACGTATATATGAGTGAACTCAGTGCTTATATCAAGGACAGTGTAAAAGGATCGCTATTTCTTTCACCTTCTAGGATAAAGTGATGACTCAAATTGACGAAGAAACCACGAACAAGTCGGATGGTTAAAAAAAAAAAAAGAGTTTTCTTTTTGAACTTTTAATGCAGTTCTTAGCCACCCAACATTCTTGAAGCCTTGCAAGAAAATGAAAAATCCACACAACTCAGAATCTTTTATTACTTTCGTTTTATCTTCATTTCTTGCATGAACAAAGAATTCGGTCGACATATGAACAGAGTGGTTTTGTTGAATGCAAAATTTTTGCATGCATTTTAATGGTGACCCAAAATTTATAATAAATCTGATTTGATGCTTCTATTTGATAGTCGACTATTAAATTGTAAATACAAATTGAATGTATTCAATACGGATTTTACTCGATTAAATCTTTAAGTAATTGTCTACTTTAGCATTACCAAGTAAATTATGATATCGATGATAATTCATTGACACTTTTGTAATTGATAAATTCATCAATATTTGGATCCGCTTGTCTAGAGATCGATAATACGTAGGGTACTACTTATGTTTTGAGATATGACAACACCGGTGGGAATATGTTGAATCTGACAACATAGTCGTGTTGTAGGTTGGTGGTGGGGGAAGGGGGGGGGGAGGGGGAAATGACCCAACGTACATTTTTTGAGGGGAGCTTCGACACCGCGGCTGTAAACAGCTTAATTAAATGCGGGGAGAAGAGATTGTGAATGGTGTTGAGTTGAGAGTCGGGCGCCCCTTGGGACTCCGCTTTTGGCTCATCAATAATTGTTCATACTTACTTATTTTCTGCAATCCTTACTTTTCAAGTAAAATGCTTCGGTTTAGTCATATAATTGTCTTTATTTATTCTTCAGTTTTTGCTATCAATCTTGTTCTCCGGTTCTTAGTTATATATCTTCTTTGTTTGTTCTCTAGTTTTTTCTATCGATCTAGTTCTCGCTATAATCTTTTTTCTATATCCCCTAGATTTACTTAATTTACCTACTTAAGTATTGCATTTTGCACTTACCTAAATATCTTACCTAAATATTTTCGTTATTTACGTTGCAACGATATTTCAACTTGCAATTTTCATTCCGAATTTCGAGCCGGAAAGTCGGTCATACGTTCTTGATTACTTAACTCAATGACCGATTTTCTGGCCTATTGGCACATGCCGACCCTCTAAGCCATACTCCATTAGCATTTCTAAATGAATTTCTGTAATTAACTTGAACCATGCATCCGAGTCTAAAATCAATAAATTTTTCTACATTTTTATCGTTAGCGTTTTTCAGACGACCTTTGTTATTTTCTTCAAAATATTTATGAAAAGGACCTCACCAAAAATATAAACATAAAAAACATTTTCTAAAGATGCATAAAATGAACGAAGCAACAAAAACTCCCATTTACTTCATTCGTCAATCTTTGCATTTATAAATCTACGAAAATTAAATGCTAAGCACCCTTTTCAAGTACCCGTGCGCACTCCTTCGCCCACCCGAAATCGTCCCGGACTAAGAAGGGAGACCGTCAAATCAATCACGCAAAATACGAATTTTCAATTTACTCATCTTAGCCATGTGGTTCTTTGAATTTCGCGCTAACAAAAAGCAAAATCCGTCCGCCCTCGTATCGTACGCATTTAAGATTGCTCCCTTTTGGCACGATGAACGAATCCTTGATCCCTTTCAGAAAAGAAGACAAATTGAAAAAAAAAAAAAAACACACTACTATTCAAATGTGCGCCGTTTAATCAGAACATGCTTAAACTGAACAACAATGAGTCGCCAAGCATGTGCTAAAAAGGCGGATAATCACATGTTGCCGTCGTGGATGTTGTGGGTCCACCCTCACCACCAGCACTCATCGTTCTGAACAATCAACGATAGTCGTACATTACGTAAATGGCTTTTAAATTATGGTATGCAAGTTCGAAGAATTTCATTACAATCAAAGCATTTCTGTTTTGCCATTCAATTAAGAATAGCAAACATAAGACGTCCTCGTGATCCTTGCAAAGGTCTTTTCTTTGACATATGTATGTTATGGCTGTTGGCTCATTGCCCCAATATGGAACCCGTCCATTTCGCCCGCGAGTCAAAAACATTGTTCGTCCTAATGGATGATACCATCGGAGCAGTACAGCACACACAGGTAAGTTGAATAGTGGCCAGACTTAGCTCCACGTAAAATGGCAATTTATCAAAGGAACAAAAGGACACCAAGAGACTAGAAATAAAATGGGGTATAAAAATAACGCTGAAAGCTTCCTAATGGCTTTAGGACAGGGGCAGACTCCCATCCAATTCGAACAACGTGGAACATGGAACAACTACCGAAGGCAAGGAGGTTCGGTCATCCGAAGGGATAAATGATATCGTCAGGACTGCAAGTGGGCGACTTTTAGTTCTTAATCCACAGCACTTAGATTAATGAAACTAATTAAAACTAAATGCGGACATGGGACTAATTATCCTTTTGAGAGTTTTATTCTTTCGCTCATTTCCATAATAAATTCAGTTCTCCTTCTCATCTCCCTCTCTTCCATTTTTTTTTTATTTAAATAGCTTTTGAGTGGAAAGCAGGAATGAATAAGTATGACGATGCGGGAGAGCAAGTTTGAAAAAGTTGTTCTTTTCGTACGAATCTGCGATAAGGGTATGGGAAAACATTAAAAAAACACTTTTCATATGCTTTTGACTTCCTTTTGTTCTTTGAGCGAAAAATTGATTCTTTTTGAATTTTTTTTTAATGAGATGTCAAGGAATAACAAGAAAGAAACTACAACAACTGCAAATAAATCCAGAGATAAAAAATCGAAGAAATAATTCACGGGGCAACATGGATATACAATAGGATCTAGTCGATACACTACTCCTCCAGTAGAGCTTGGTCAAGGCATGTTCAGCGATTTAGCGGGAAATTTCGCCCAAAATTAGAATTTCCTCAATTCTTTTTCTATTATGATTTAAATACAATCATAATGAAACACTATTTACGGAAAGTCATATTTATTTGAGTGAATTTATTCAAAACTTTGTAGCTTAACGCAAGTATGTCCTCGTGTTAAACAGTCAAACTCAACTACAAATTTGACTGTTTTTCGCATTCTTGTGTTGCCTTCTTGTATCTCAAAACTAAGACTTAGCAGTCAATATTGTGTTATTGATCAAATTTTATTAGAGGCTTATGTATGTGCATATGGCGGATTTCTAGCCACCACTCATCTATCTTTTTGCTCATGTGCTCTTCTTTATGACATTTTAATCATAGCATTTAACGAGGTTCCTCCGAACACCACATATTGAGTACGTCATACGAAGTGGTGTGTCAATTTCTTGATATATTCGTGATTCCCAGAGAAAGAGTCTCGGATCTTCAGTCTATCACGTCAGTTAGGATGAGTTTAGTACATCTAAAGGGGGTCATTTTCTGAACTAATTTTTTTATTTTTGATTAATTAAACTCGGGTAGAATTAATAATTATTGAAATTATTTTATTTATACATTTTGTTTTTATTATACATTTACTTAGTAAAACCTTTCGCGATCCTGACTGACTGAATAATTTTTTATTATCATTTTACTTTATTATTCTAATAATAAAGTATTGTGATCGACATAGAAAAAAAATTACTAGCCTTAAATTTTGTTTTTTTCGCGTTTTATGACCAAAATAGCCTAAAAATGCAGAAAAAGTCCGTCCCGCCGTACGCCGTATATACGGACTCATATCTCCGAGACGGTTAAAGGTAAAAAGTTCGTTTTCGGGTGGATTATTAATTGGATAAGTGGGCTCAGTTCTTTAAATTTTTGGGAGTGTCAGGTGGAAGGGGGAGGTGGGGGAGGAAAAAGTCAAGGACTACACTTACTAGTATCTCCACTACGAATGTAGATAGGAAGCTGAAAATCAGAAAAGATATAGAAAGGGTTGTGGGACAAACTTTAACATTCTACAATGTGACGAAATTTCGATTTGTTATCTGTACTCAATTTTGAGATATAACGCTATTTTTTAAATACTCCCCATTTTCCCCCACTACTATTACTTACACATGTTATATTTTTTTCATATTTCGCTAGTATAGCATAATAAATATTTGAAGTTTCAATTACATAGATTAAGAGACAGTCGTGATATTCAGTCTTAAGTGTTTTTCTTTGCACCACTCCTTCTCTACGCTGATTCTGATGAATCTATGCCACCTTAATGGCTCCAAAATATGAATTTTTTTTTCGATAAGTAATTTCGAAGAAACATTCGGCCAACTATTTGTCTTAAGCCCCCCTTTTTGGACGCCAGTAGTTAAAAAAATTAAATTATTTTTAAAGTTTGTCCCATAACCCTCTCTATATCTTTGCCGATTTTCAGCTTCCTATCTGCATTCCTGGTGGAGATATTAGCAAGTGTAATTTTTGATTCTTTCCCTCCCCCTGCCTCCCTCTACCAACTAATACTCCCCAAAAATTTAGAAAATGGAGCTCACTTATCCAGTCAACAATCCACCCAAAAACGAACATTCTACCTTTAACGGTCTTGGAGATATGAGTCCATATGTACGGTGTACGGCGTACCGTAGGACGGATTTTTATACTCTAGATGAAATCTGAGAGTATTATAAGTTTGCACTAAAGTTTGTAACGCCAAGAAATAAGGCTCGGAGAAAAAAATGAATGATTATCACTCAAAAATCTCAAAACCGGATGTCTGTCCGTCCGCTCGCTCTCTAGCTTGAGAACGCGTTGAGCTAGAAAGCTCAAATTTTGTCCACGTCGTTTTTGATAAAAAAGTAAGGTCAAGTTCGTGAACGGGCCAAATCGCTCCACCCCTTCTACCCCCTCCCATACAAAATGACTCAATTGCGAAATTTGACAATACACGGATTTGCTCAAAAAGTATAAAAGCTATTGACCTGAAATTTTGAATATGTTACTTTTATGATAATATTAATCTACCGTTAAAAAATAATGCGTGTCCTTCCTCTCCTTGTACCACCTCCCATACAAACTGTACTTGTCATGAATTACTCTAAGCCAATTTACTCAGTGCGTATAAAATTTACCGGGCTGAAATTGTGCAGCAAATATTTATTTAAAATTGTTAATAAGGCCAAAAAAAATTAGACGATTAGCTTCTGCCCTTCTACCCCCTCCCATACAGAATGACACAATTACGCAATTTGACAATAAACGGATTTGCTCGAAAAGTATAAAAGCTATTGGCCTGAAATTTGGAATGCATTATAAATCTACCGTATAAAAACTATGCGTGTCCTTCCTCTCCTTGTATCACCTCCCATACAAACTGTACTTGTCATGAATTACTCTAAACCAATTTACTCAGTGCGTATAAAATTTAGCGAGCTGAAATTGTACAGCAAATATTTATTTAAAACTGTTAGTAAGGCCAAAACAAATTAGATGATTAGCTTCACCCCTTCTACTCCCTCCCATACAAAATGACACAATTTCGCAATTTGATATTAAATGGATTTACTCGAAAAGTATAAAAGCTATTATTCTGAATTTTGGGATGTATTACTTTTATAATAATCTAAATCTATAGTATTTGTAATTATTTGTGTCCTCCCTCTCCTTCCACCCCCTCCCATACAAACAACACTTTTTCATGAAATGCTCTAAGACGATTTTCTCAGAATATATAACATTTATTGAGTTTATATTTTGTAATAAATACTTAATTAGTATTATCACTAAGATCAGAAAAAAATATTTGATTAGCTTCACTGCTTCTACCCCCTCCCATACAATATAACACAGTTTCACAACTTTACAAAAAATCGATTTTCTTGAAAAGTATGAATGGCACTAGTCTGAAATTTAAGGGATGTCAATTTTATAATATTCCTAGTTATTTCTGAAAAAATCACTAGAATTCCCCCACTATTTCTACCACGTCCCATACAAACTGCACATCTTCACTAAATCTAACTCACCAATTCTCTCAGTTCGCAATCAATTTTTGGAGTAAACATTTTGTATAAACCATTTTTGTAGCTACTTTAGCATGATGGGGAAAAAATTAGTTCAATGCTATCATCCCTTCTAACACTTCCCATACAAAATTTCTTGGGATCACAAAAAATTCTATTTCATCTAGAGTATCGTAAGATTGCGCTTTACGCGCAATCGTAGCCCTGTTATTTTTTTTTGCATTTTTAGGCTAATTTAGTCGTGAAACGCGAAAAAACAAAATTTCAGGGTTGTAATTGATGCAAATTTGCTCATAAAATTTGTCTAATTAATTAATTATTTGAAATCCAATCCGTTCGTCGATATTAATTAGCCCAATAACATTCTTCTGATTTTTTCAACAAAAATCAATAAATACCATACGCACATTAATTAACCACCCGATCAGGTGTACGAAATCACTTCCACGTCAATTATCGTATTAATAGATGACATCTCGGAACAAATAAAGGATAAAATTACAAACCATTATCATCGTAATAACTCTTGATAGGTCACGTGATCTTCACTATTTTCACATGAAATCCGTTGAAACCGAAAATATAACGACGAGATTGTCTGGCACTCGCCACAAATTTCACGTTTACTGCCCCCGTAAGCTGAGCCAAACAAAAGCCAAAAAGAATTCTAAACAACATTGATTTCGTTTGGTAACAAACAATCTGAAAAGGACGAATAATGCCGCCTTCAACGAGGGCATCTCGCTTTCGAGAGAGTGCCGTGTAGCCGAAGTATGTGTGCCATAATTATATTATAGCATTGTTGGCACGTGTCTTTGATGGGCTTGTAAGGACCTCCTTCCGGTTTTTGTTTTTGTTACAAATTTATCAAGAGCCAGGATTTCGTTACAATATGTTTCGACGGCCGCCCTTAAGCACTTAAGCACTAGAGGGGCTCTGTGATTGGGATGTACGCATTTCAATTATGATTTTCAAGGATTCATTTAATTACTGAAAGGAGTTGATAATACGTATAGGGGTTGCTGAAGTACCTTTATACTTGTTTGTGCATTTTGGTGTAATGGGTGTGGGATTTTTGAAAACGTGTAGATTTTCTGAATTAAGTGGCAGATCATAATATTTACGTAGTGGTACATCCAAGTATGCAAATATTGTTAACTATCTTTTGCTTCAAAGAAAACATCGGAATAGCGTTGCAAATAGGTAAAGAGTGAGAGTATTTTATCAACTTTTTCATGAGACATATTGTGGAGTTGTACCAAGTCATTGGATTAGTATTTCGAATTATCTGAATGTCCACGAACTGCTCTCTTTTAATGATGATGCAATGGCGCTACAGCCGATATCGAGCGTTGGCTTCCCGGATGCACCTCCTCCAGTTGCCTCGGTACAACGACCGCGTCCTTCAGTTTAAAAAATCGAGAAGAGATCTGCAATCTGTGTCGACTGAATTCTCCCATCGCTTTCATGGCTTCTCCTGCGGTAGGTTACCTTGAGCTTTGCCCTTGAGCACCCGTTTTGGAATTCATTCCTGGTGCATTCGCTTCACGTGGCTAGCCCATTGTAGCTTGCGGAGTTTGATCCACGATATATGATGATGGGTCGTCAAATTCGATAATTATCTCCTTCCTTAACTGCTTTATACACCTTTCGAAGAATAATTTCGCAAAAACGCATCGATTAAATTCTCCGAAACCCACATCAAGGTCCACTTTTCGCATTCATAAGCCAGCGCCGAACGAGTTATTATCTTGCAGATGCGTAGTTTATTGATCCGATGGACCTTCTTTGATTTTATTATCGTGAGGACAACATAAAATGCTTTGTTAGCTATAGTGATTCTCCTTTACATTTCATGTCACTCATTGCCGTCCTTTGTGAGAAGGGCTCCCAGGTATACGAATTCATCCATCTCCTCGAAGTTGTATTCGCCTATAGTAATATTCTGCCTCTCTGGGATAGTCCTTCGTGTCTGTGTCATGTATTTAGTTTTCGCTTCATTGACCCTGAGCCCTACTTCACCCGCTGCCGCCTCCAACTCCTGGCATAACTCCTTAATGCAAAGAATTGATCGGGCTAGTATATCCACGTCGGCTGCGTACGCCACCAACTGTGCGGATCTTACGAGTAGCGTTCCTCTGGTGTCCACTGAAGTTACTGAAGTTGCCTTCCTGACGACATACTCGAGCATTAGGTTGAAGAGCATGGGGGCGAGACCATCTCCTTTTCTGAGACCTGGCTCCATTGAGAAGTTTTGAGTCAACTCGTTTTGGATTTTTAATTGGCAACCATTGTTTTCTTCTTCTTCAACAATGGCGCTACAGATAAAATCGAGCCTCCTGACCTTCAGGTTCCTTAACATTTCTTTCATTATTTATTGTGGAAGGGTTGTTGGACCTTCGCACAACCCTCTATCTAGTTTTTAATTTTCGTAGATTGAGGTGACCAAAGTATACCCAAGGAGGCAGTGAGCTTGAATTATGCATCGACCGGGATTTGAACTCACGGCCTTCGCATTGTAGACCCTACCCTACCCACTAGGCTATACTCTAGCCCATTGTTTTCTATCATGCCTTTTATTAACCGAATTAGTTTCGGTGGGACACCTAGTTCAATCGTTATTCTGTCCAGAGCATTACGGTCGCTCTCTTCTAATACTGCACCTAAAATCAATAATAGGCTTCCCGATTTGTGATATTGGAAGTTTTGTTAGCGAGGATGACGCTGTCAAAAGGGATACTGAGGCTCACATAAATAAGAAACTTTAGATCTTCGGTAAGCTTTTTCTATTCTGAAGATATCTCTCCCATTGCACGAAGCACCCAGTGTACGCGTTCAATACGTTTCATATGCTGAAAAGTGGCCGATTAACTAAGAATCTTCAAACTTTCGTGAGCCAATGTCTCCTACGTATTTTGGGAATATTCCAGAAGTCATTTCGAAATTTGAGCTTTGCAGTGTACTGTACAGACCAACATGCCCATTGAGGATCAAAGACGATCGTGGCAGAGGATTGGTCACACTTGAGACAGCCAGTCTGCGATATCGCTAAGTAATCTCTGGACTATAACTTTCAAGAAAACAATATTATTCCAAAGATCGAGATCAGTACCAACCTCTATAATAAGATAGTTAATTTTGGCTGAGGTAATATTTTCGAAATAAAAATTTGTTTTGAAAAATTAATCATCTTTATCCTTCACAATGAAAACTTTCATTAGTCCTAAGAAATCTTCTTATTTCTTTATGCAACTTACTAAAAAAACCTGTACCCAAAGCAGAAAAAACGCATATCGACATTATTAATCAGGATATCTTGACGTTATTGATTCCATTACCGTACAACTGGCTAAAAATGATTAACAAAGCATTTCACATCCAGGAAAAAGTCTTTCATTTCTGCAAGCAAATCACCGAAACTACATTTGATGAATTGACGTTGAAACCACCTGCTTCATTCTCCACCATACAGGTATCCAACGTGATTCAATGCTTCGAAGGATACAGAAAAGAAGCACCCCAAAAGGATTTGAAAATAAATCAAATCTATACTTCAGTCATTACTATGCATATATGCTGCAATATACGTCTACGAAATGATGAGCTATTATATGGATACTCCCAGAATCCTGGATTCAACCCTTCCAATCCCTATCGAGAATGAGATTCACCAGTACCAAAAATCGTCATCAGAAGCATCATCATCATCGTCATTACCGGCAACAGCAAGGTCCTGGATTCACAAAATCAAATCATCGCAGGCATGGATTCAGACCGTCGTCAGCCAACCGCATGGATTTATTCTGACTTTGGCAAAATAAAAAACTGAATATCCTTAGTGATGTGAGTATAAAAATGGTAATAAATGCATCCACCGACCACCCGCCATCTTCCCGCCATGAGCTCGATGGTGAAGCCTCCATCTATGAACGGATTGCAATACCTCTAGTCTGCTAGGTGGAGTATTTTTTCTTCTCTCGTCCGGAATGATTATGTGCGGTTCAATAAAGGTATTTTGGAGAAACCAGAAATTGTGCTCTTTATTACGTTTCCTTTTTTTTTGGTGACGGCGCCCGGAATACGGTGCCAGGATTTAAATGGAAACAGAAATGATGCGCTCGGATTCACAAAACCCATTTGGAAAAATATTCGATATTACTCGCAAATGATGAAGTCGTCTATTTTGTATGGATGCACTCGTATACATGCATCCAGAAGTGGGAAGTGCAATAAGGGAGGATTTTTTTTAATACATCTATAATGTTGGATAACTGCATTTTCATTAGGTTTGAATGAGGTTTTAATTTTGAATATTTAAGAAGCTTGAAAACATTTTGGCTAGCAATCAGGCTCAAATTTAAAACTGTTAATCTGGGTCCTTTCATTCGGAAATTCTGATTAATCTATGACAATTGACAAACTAACATACGAACTTTTCATACAAATCGTTCCAATCAATAGCGCAACTTTGGTTTTGTTACGAAAAAATCCATTACAAGCTATTTATGTTGTTCAAAGCAAAACAAAGATCCTTTAAAACCCTTCTTCACAATATGTACAAAATATTCGAATCACTTTTTCAAAAATCTCAAATCGATTATCTCTTACAAGAGTAAAACACAAAACAAACTTTCTAGGCCGCAACTTTCATGACCCAAGTTAAACTTTTCTCTATGTTCGCTGGGACAATTACATTGTGGCCATTGTCCTCGATGGCAGATATCCTCTCGTAAAAGAGTTAAGTGAACTTTTGAAAGGAAAACTCAACAACAAAAGGACGAAAGTTTATTGCATTTCGTTCGACTCGTATCAAGAATTTTGTCCGTCTCAAAAACAAGAAAATAGAATTCATCCTGGGACAAATGAAACATTTGGTAAATGGAGCCCGGGGAGTGAAGAGTAGAAGGTCCCTATTCCATTACCGCAGATAACAAATACACAGTCCAACCAAACGACCCGTCCAACAGTCAGGATCGACCTCTCTATGCTCCGAGAACGGATGAATATCTTTTGAGTTGAGAATTTACTTCAATACACGAGCGAATGACAAAGGTTTTAGGCCAATCTATTAGCGGATTGATCTTCCGATAAAATCTCAATTCGAACGATTCTATCGAACCAATGCCCGTTGATTGATGTCCTTTGTCCAGAACGTAGAGTATAGCTAGGGCTTTGAGGGAATTGAATGAAGGTAAGGAGATGATTGGAAGAGGGTTTTTTTTGGCCAATTGTTCACAATAAAACTCTTAGGAGTACTTGAAAAAAGTCATTGCGTGAGATGTAAGTTAATCTGGTATCAGTTACAAGTGCTTTTAGTAAATAATACGAACGAAAAGCGATTCATACTTCGCCAGTTGTTGTAATTTTCAAGATTTAATGGGGGAAGGTACAATTCACGTCATTTTATCTCCGGATTTTCATTTGAATTATTAAAGTATGCTTAAACTGCAATATTCATTGCAACAATATATTTCAAATAGAAATAGTACCCAGAAGGACATGAAAAAATAAAACCGATAGCTTAAGAACTTTCCTAAATATGGTGCAGTCAGCATTAGAAAGAAAATGATTTGGTGCTGGAGAGAGTGAAAAATTCTTGTGAAAAGACTTAAAGCACGATAAGAACATTCCAAACTATACGAACTATTTGCAAAACAAAGTAGGGAGTATCGAAGCAAACAAGCTTAAATAATCAGGCCAATTACATGTCCACCAGTTACTCATGTTTCTCAAACCGATAAAATGATAATAACAATAATACAGGATATTTTCTTGCAGAATTACGGAAAAAAAATATTTAGACTGAATTTGGAACATTCTTTAAATGATATTTAATTCCTAAATTATATGTGAAAAACTGAGAGCTTTATAATACTTAAGGCTAAGTTGGGTATAAATAAATCTCGTCGCCTTCGGTATCCTTTCACCTTTTTGGAAGTTAAGACAGGTCTCCCTTTGCACAATCAAGCTGCGAGTGTTTGATATATGCGTCAAATCCGTGTCGTTCAATGGTTTTAATAAATAGAAAGTGACCGTTACAAAAAAAGGCAAAGTTTCGTAAAACATTGTCTCCGACGTATTTTGCGGATATTCCAAACAGATGTTATATCTAACGACCAATTTTGGAGTACAACTGGATAGACTGGATAGGAATTGAGATTCAAAGGCATAAGTGGCACTGGATCGAAGATATTTTGGGAAAACCGGAGCAAAACATCTGCAGACAAGCTCTGGATAACAATTCTCAAGAAAGATGTCGTGTTTGTACGGGTAGATAACTGTGTACTGGTGCGCATGTTCCGCTTGTCGAGTATGTCGTGGAAAAGTATAAAGTGGAGGAATAGTTCCGAACTGCATTTACTATGGAAGTAGCGATAGTAAATGCTGAGTACTCCGACATTTCTGCGATGCTCGAGGGAGTCAATAGAAGCCGTAATGGTTTCATCTCCAATTAGTCGGAACGCATGTTTTTGGATTCGGTCGAGCAGCGCAAGGTGAGTTTTGGGAGCCCCAGCCCAAAGATGCGAGTTGTACTCTAAGCGAGGTCGAATGTAGGCCTTGTAGATGGTAGCTAAGTCGTGAGGCGTAAAGTATTTTTTGCATTTACGAAGAATACCTAGGCGTTTGGAAGCGTCAAGGGCAACTTCGAAGATGGGTTGACTCCAATTGAGATGGTTATTGAACTTTACACCTGAAAGAATAAAGTCTTCGGAAGAGCAGAGTTGTACACCATTAAAGGCTACATTAGAAGACGACGCTGGAACATCACGTTTGTGGGATAGATAACAGGCCTGTGTCTTAGCGGCATTGAACTCTACTCTATTTTTCCTGCCCCATTCCAGGATTAAATCGAGATCTGAGTTCAGTGAACGGAATAACTCTCTGCGATTGGAAGCAATAGAATGCTTGTTTGATTGTGTAACAGCGTCAAATTCATAGGTGTTATCCAAGGTACTGTCATCCGCGAAACTGTGGATTGGATTAAGAGTAGAAGACAAAAGATCATTAATAAATATTAAGAACAGGGTCGGCGATAAGACAGAACCCTGAGAGACACCGGAATTGATTGGGAATGAAGAAGAAGTAACGCCATCTAATACTACTTGTATAGTGCGTTTCAACAAGAAACTCTCAATCCATTGAATGAGGGTAGCATCCAAGCCAATGGCCGTGAGCTTAACAAGAAGACATTCATGCCAAACTCTGTCAAAAGCTTTTGCAATATCAAGCGCAAGAACTTGACCTTCGGTCACCCTCTACGAGTGGTGGTGTTGATGAAAAGATGAAATTATTGTTAACCGTTTTGACAAATGATCAGAAAGATCTTGAGCCTTTTGGACTTTGAAGGATCTTCCGTTGAAGTTTTTGGTCATAATCAAATTTAACACGATTGAGGACAGATTTACAGGTATTTCTTGATTTCATATATAGCTCTCTGTTAGCTAAAGTTTGATGATTTTTAAAATTTTGAAACGACTTTTTCTTCGCCTGGATTGCTACAAGACACTCGTTTGTAAACCAAGAGTCCTTCGATGGCCGAACTCTCTTTAAACTGGAAGGTATGTAGAACTTCATGCCTTTCAGGATAGTTTTGGTGGTAAGTTGACAGGCTTTATCGCAGTTATTGGAATCAAAGCACAATTTCCAATTAAAGGCATTGAAGAACTCATTTAGTGCCCTCCAATTAGCTCTTTTAAAATGCCAAACAATTCTTCGAGGCGCCTTAGCTGCCAGCGATTTTAGTGCTGCAACTGCAAATTGTGCACGAATCAGAAAGTGGTCCGTATTTTCAATTGGCGAAGGAGATGTTATAGAGAGGGAGTGTTTCTCTGGTTTGTTAGTGAGAAATAAATCGAGAAGATTGGAAAACTGTCCTGAAATTAGTGGTAAACGAGTTGGCTCATTTACAAGTTGTGTTAATCCGTTTATCGAAGCAAAGAGCTCAGTATCACGTCCCTCTTGGTCTGTGCAGGAGGAATATTTAAGCCACGCAACGTTGTGAACATTGAAATTGTGTATAAATATACAGCGAAAGATAAGCGGAACTCAATCCCCGAACATTATCCTGGTCAATTGTGAAGTTGACCATGATTCAGAAACATGAGAATCAAAAACAGTTAAAAATATATCAAAATTTCTAAGAATATCAATTATTAAAATAAAAAGTTTTGATTTGCCTTGTTACTTCAAGGTAAAGTAAGTACAAACAAAAAATTTATGTTAATTAATTAATTAATTTATCAAATTGAATGCAAATTAAAAATATTATGGAAAGGAGAATCCGAGAGAAAAAATAATAATAATAAAAATATATAAATATAGGAACTGGCAACACGAATTATTGGCCAGAACAAACTAGAAAAAAAAAAACAAAGTAACGTGACCCGAACAAAAGTACAACCAACTGCACATTACAAAAGTAATTAACGGTTCGGGGCTACAGCGATCGAATGCAAGACCCATACAAGTACTAGGCCTTTGTATGAATACAGACAATATACCGGAATCCCGCTCCGCTAGCCGACACTTAGCTGGATGATGGACAATCCGACGGCGTCGTGACCCCCCGAAGACGTGCACAATTATAATTGAAGCTATTGACTTGAAATTTAGGTTAAAGTATTATGATATAGATGTCATTAATATCACGGAATATTGATCCGATCCCCTAACTCCTTCTACCCCCTCCCATACAAATGGACAATTTTGAAAAATACATATTTTCGATTTTCATTGATGCTAGTAAAGCTGAAAAGACGAAATTTTGCCAAAATTAATTCTACTATAATTGCAATTAGTTTTAAAAAAAATTGCTAATTCTACCCCCTCCCATACAAATTTCACGAAATTTTGAAATTTAAATTAAATTATTTTTCTTCGAAACTGTTAAAGCTATCAGCTTGATATTTTTCTTAAAGTATAAAAATAGAAATATAAATAACGCGAAAAAAATTTGTTTTGATCAGTACACTCCTTCTACCCCCTCCCATACAAATGTATAATTTTTGTTGCATTATATTGATTTCCATTAAAACTAGGAAAAGTAAAAACTTAAAATTTTGCCGGAATTCGGTTTTAAATAATTGCAATAAATGCTAGAAAAAATTATCAGCTCCGCTTCACTCCTTCTACCCCCTCACATATAAATATCTGTATTATAAATTCAAGAAAATCATTTCTCATTCGAATATATGAGAGGTTTGAACTTTGAAACTGAATCAAAGCATGATGATAAGCAGTTTCAAATCATATTAATCGCTCCACTTCCTCTGCCACCTCCCATACAAATGCTCCAATTTCAGAAAAACTATGTCCAATTTCTTTAAAAATAATTAAAACTTTAAATTTTAAATTCAGCAAAAAACATTTTGTATGCCATGTTCGGTGTAATATACGAAAAATTCGAACCTCCTCCTCTACTTTTACCACCTCCCTTGCAAAAGTTTCTATTCACTATTCGACAGAATTTGAGATGACATATTTTCCGGTACATTAAAGTCATTCTTATTTCATCTAGAGTATCATATGATTGGGCTTTACGCCCAATCATAATTCTGTTATGTTTTTATTTAAATGATTATATCTTCGAAATCACTTACCATAGAAAATTCAAATTTGGAGACAATTAAGTGGCATATAGTTCCACCAAAATCAGCATAGAAGTAGGCTAATTATTGTAAGGACAAGGGTTAGGGGAGTGAAAAGTAAAACACTTAAAAATGAAAATCTCAACTATCTCTTAAGCTATGTAATTGAAACTTAAAACATATATTAAGCTGTACTAGGGAAATACAAGATAAGTATAAAATTTGGTCGTAGCAGTGGTGGGGACAAAAGGAGAGCATTTCAAAAATGGTGCACTTTCCAAAATTTCAATCCGTTACATCTCAAAACTGAGTTCAGATATCAAATCGACAATTCGTCGGATTATAGAGCTACATGGTCCATAATTTTGGTAAAATTTTAAGTTAGGGGTGCAAGGGGAGGGAGGTGGTGAGCAAAAATGCCGAAAAATTTGAGTTATTCATTTAGAGATCTGGTGAAAGATACAAAATTTAAATTTTCCATGTGGATACATCTATTTGGTATACATAGAAAAAAAAATTGTTCTACAATTGTTATAAGCTGACCCCCCCCCCACCCCTCCGCCTAACGTGCACAAGGTGTTTCATAAAAATTGAAAAAAACACAAAAACTAAAAATTTTTGAATGAAATTTTAAGGTAGAAACTTGAAAATTTGCAAAATGCGTCCCTTAATGTATGAAATATTAACTGGTTGAATATCTATAAAACTTCTACCCCCTTCCATACAAAATTATTTTTTCGACCATTTTTAAGAAATCAGTTATCACCTATCTATTTAAAGTTATCAATTTGAAATTTTGCACAAAAACTTTTTAAAATAGTTGAAATGAGTTTTGAGATCGCGCTTTCCTTTCTATACCCTCCCATATAAAAGTATGATTACGACCAATTTCAATAAATCAACTAATAAACAACAAATGATAAGCTACGAACTTGAAATTTTGTACGAATGCTTTACTGGAGGAACGAAATAAAATTGTGTCACAAATTTTACGGTTCCCTTACCATTCAAAGGCGGAAGTGGCAGTGGATCAGTCACACTTTGAGGAAATTAGAGCAAAACATCGCCAAACAGGCTCTGGATTATAATCCTCAAGAAAGACGTCAGGTTGGTGGACCATTTATTTCTTGTCAATATATTTGGTTCTACTTCTACAATGGCACTACGTCCCAAATCGGGCCTTGGCCTCCTGACCTTCAGGTTCCGTAACATTTTCTCATTATTTATTGTGGATGGGTTGTGCAAAGGGCTAACAACCCATCCACAATAAATACTCTATCAACGAATTTTTCATTTTCGTAGATTGAGGTAACCGAGATATATCCAAGCAGGTAGCATGCAGTCATTATATTACGTCGACCGGGATTTGAAGTCACGACCTTTGCATTGTAAGTCCCAAACGCCACCCGCTAGGCTACATCCCAGCTGAATATACTTGGTTATGCCACATATTTTCATTTTAAGTCTTTTGCCAGATGGTCATAATGTCTAAAAATTGTGAAAAACATAACAGGGCTACGATTGCGCGTAAAGCGCAATCCTACGATACTCTAGATGAAATAGAATTTTTTGTGATCCCAAGAAATTTTGTATGGGGAGTGTTAGAAGGGATGATAGCATTGAACAAATTTTTTCCCCATCATGCTTAAGTAGCTATAAAAATGTTTTGTACAAAATGTTTACTCCAAAAATTGAATGAGAACTGAGAAATTTAGTGAGTTAAATTTAGTGAAAATGTGCAGTTTGTATGGGAGCTGGTAGTAAGAGTGAGGGGATTTTAATGATTTTTTCAGAAATAACTAGGAATATTATAAAATTGACATCCCTGAAATTTCAGACTAGTACCATTCATACTTTTGAAGAAAATCGATTTTTTGTGAAGTTGTGAAACAGTGTCATATTGTATGGGAGGGGTAGAAGCAGTGAAGCTAATCAAATATTTTTTTCTGATCTTAGTGATACTACTAATTAAGTATTTATTACAAAATGTGAGCTCTATAAATGTTTTATGTTCTGAGAAAATCGTCTTAGAGCATTTCATGAAAAAGTGTAGTTTGTATGGGAGGGGGTGGAAGGAGAAGGAGGACGAATATAATTTTTCTACTGTAGATTTAAATCATTGTGAAAGTAATATATCCCAAAACTCAGACTAATAGCTTTTATATTTTTCGAGTAAATTAATTTATTGGTAAATTGCGAATTTGCGTCATTTTGTATGGGAGGGGGTAGAATGAGTGAATTTTTTTCGCCTTACTAACAATTTTAAATAAATATTTGCTGCACAATTTCAGCTCGCTAAATTTTATACGCACTGAGTAAATTGGCTTAGAGTAATTCATGACAAGTACAGTTTGTATGGGAGGTGGTAGAAGGAGGGAGAGGACACACATAATTTTTATACTGTAGATTGATATTATCATAAAAGTAATATACTCCAAATTTCAGGCCAATAGCTTTTATACTTTTCGAGCAAACCCGTTTATTGTGAAATTGCGCAATTGTGTCATTTTGTATGGGAGGGGGTAGAAGGGGTGGAGCGATTTGGCCCGTTCACGAACTTGACCTTACTTTTTTGTTAAAAACGACGTATACAAAATTTGAACTTTCTAGCTCAACGCGTTCTCAAGCTAGAGAGGACACGGACGGACAGACGGACGGACGGACGGACGGACATCCGGTTTCGAGATTTTTGAGTGATAATATTAACTTCTGTATCATTCATTTTTTTCTCCGAACCTTATTTCTTGGCGTTACAAACTTTGTGGCAAACTTATAATACTCTTAGATTTCATCTAGAGTATAAAAATCATTTTGGGTACTTATATTATGGGTGAAATGTGATAGTCTGTCTTGCCGTTTGTCTACAATATAATTGACTCTGACAAATTGTTGTCTATGATTAATTTCAATGTTCCATATCGCCCTTTACGAACTTATGAGTTTTGTAGAATTCCGCAGCATCGCACAAACTATGGGTTTTATGAACCAGTTTCATTCATGTTAAGAGATTTCAATAACTTCTTCTCGCAATTGGATTTTCACATAAGTGTCCCACAAGTAAAAAGTCAGCTTTCTTGATGTTCATAATGTTTGATTTTGTATAAAGTTTAAATTTCTGTGTACCTAATTCTGTTTAATTGTTATTAATTAATTATATTATTAATTTATATTATTATAACTGTTGTTAAATGTAGTAATCAATTTTTTGATGAATAAATTATTATTATTATTATTATTATTATTATTAACTCTCGAACGCTTTGAGCTATCATGCTGAAATTTGGTTTATTTCATTTTTAGCAAAAAAGAATCTTTAAGTTCGTGAACGGGCTACATACCCTAACTTTTTCTTCCATACAAATTTCATTAAATTTCGAAATATTGAAAAATAGAATTTTTATCGAAACTGTTAAAGCTATCAACTTTAAATTTTGAGAAAATCATGATAAGGCTAATATTATTATGTTCGAAATTTTTTTTTAGTTGATCCATTTGCGACTTCCTACCATACAAATGAATAATTGTGGTAAATGCATTACGTTGATTTCCATTAAAACTAGAAACAGTGGAAACTTAGAATTTTGCCACCATTTTTCACTTCATAATTCTAATAAATGATAACAGAAATAACAAATGGCAATCCCAAACGTGCTTTAATCGTATTTGAGATGAATGTAAGTCCCGGAATGATACCTTACTGCCTATGGCCCAATATAAATTAATACGATTGTTGATCTTGCATTCAGAATATTTAGAAAAACGCCTTCAAGAGTTGCCTGCTGATTACGAAATATACAAAGTCCTCCCCTACATTTTACAAGACCTTATCTTTCCATACTGTACTGGGACAAATCTTTATAACTAGATCTAACTAACATTTATTACGAAAAGAATGGGAGAATTTCGAAATAAAATTTCTTTTTTATCAAAACCGACGTCAAAAATCTGCTAACAAGTCAGGCGCAACTTTATTATTCGTGGGACAAGCTGTGGATATGTGGGATGTTAATATGCAGGTTTGGATGGAAAAGAAAACTAAATGCTAGGGTTCTAGGGCTGGCTGCAGTCAATTTTATAGCACTTAAATGCGATTACGATCGAGAGCAGTATATAAAGGGTTTTCCAATAAGGACTTGACAACTTTTTTTCAAAATAAAATGCAAACCATTTGAGATATTTCAAAAACTTTATTATCGGGTTGAAGTACAATCAAAACATTTATGAATGGAACTCGACTTCGTTCTTATGGCCACCGCGGGCACGTTTGCAGCGGTCGATTCGTTGGACCCAATTTTCGATGACTCGGCCACACATTTCGGCCGAAACGGCTGCTATTTCGTGTTCAATGTTGGCTCTGAGCTCTTCCAACGTCGTCGGCTTGTTGGCATAGACCAACGACTTGACGTGGCCCCAAAGAAAAAAGTCCAGAGGCGTTAAATCGCACGAACGAGGCGGCCAATCGACTGGTCCATTTCTTGAGATAACACGCTCATCAAACTTACTCTTCAATAAATCGATTGTAACGTGTGCTGTGTGGCTTGTGGCACCGTCCTGTTGAAACCACATGTTGTCCAAGTCCATATCTTTCAATTCGGGCCAAAAATAATCGGTAATCATGGCGCGATAACGATTACCATTCACAGTAACGTGACGATCATTATCGTCGACGAAAAAATATGGCCCTATGACGCCGCCGGCATGCAAACCGCACCAAACAGTTATTTTTTGTGGATGAAGTGGTCTTTCATGAAGCACATGTGGATTTTCACCAGACCAATAACGCATATTTTGCTTATTGACGAACCCACTGAGCCAAAAATGAGCTTCGTCATTGAAGATGATTTTGCGATGAAATTGATCATCTTGGCGCATCTTTTCCAGAGCCCAATCGGAGAACGTACGTCGCTTCAAATGGTCCATCGGCTTCAATTCTTGAGTCAGCTTGATCTTGTATGGGTGTAAACCAAGATCCTTACGCAAAATTCGCCATAACGTGGTCTAGGCGATGCCCAACTCTTGAGAACGCCGTGGAATTGACTGATTTGGATCATTTGCTACGGACGTTTCAACGGCAGCGATATTTTCGACACTTCGACCAACCCGTTGTCTCACTGGCACGGCAACATCACACAACGAATATGTAGACTCAAATTTTTGCACTAAACTTGTTACTGCTTGTCTACTAGGGCGAGAATTACGACCGAAAATCGGAGTTAACGCTCTTAAAGTAGCGGTCACCGACTCCGAATTTCTGTAGTAAATTTTTATAATTTGCAGACGTTGTTCCTTCGTGTACTTTACCATGATAAAAATGTTAAGTTTACTGAATAAATTGACAGTGACAGTTTGATGATTAGTGAAAGGGTGCGTTCACAAATTGAATTCAAAGTTGTCAAGTCCCTATTGGAAAACCCGATATAATCAATATTTCATTTTTTTATTTATGCAAGTTTGGGTTTGAATAAAGGGATGGGAGCTAAAAGCGTTAAAAGCGTTAAAAGTATTGGCTTCCCTTTAAACTGATTATGATTGACATATGAGCCACCAATTCTATTGTAAAATATGAACTCATTCTGTTAAGTAATTTCGAAAATTTTCTTTTTTGTACTCCACTGGATAAAAAAATATATTTTCCTTTTTTCCATAATATCCGAATGTCGAGTTTCAGTTTTCTATCTGTATTCCTAGTGGAGATATGAGCAATCGCAGTTTTCGACCCACACTCATCGAAATCTAGGCAATGAAAGTTCACCACCCAGTCTACAATCTACCTAAAAATAACTTATCTATCTATTAGGGTTTGCGAGATATGGGTCTTTAAATATTATTGGAGCGGATTTTTTTTTGCATTGAAACGCGTACAAATAAAATTCAATTTAAAATTTTCTGTGTCGATCACATTAGCATAATAAAGTAAAAATATGTACGCTTCTTAATTCAATAGGTTCTCGGTAATAAAGACATGTTTAGATTACAAATTTCAAAAATTTCTCCGATCTCTTTCACATTCTTGAATTTTAAATTTGGATCTATTTATAAAATATATTTGATAATATAATTTGCAACAGATGCACCGAACTAGTTGAAATTTTGATTCAAATTGATGGTATTTATCAGAAGAGGTTATACGAGTACATTCCAAATGATTATATCTTCGGAAATATTTAACATATAAAGTTCATATTTTGGGTCTAACTGGGTGACATATAGGTCGTCCATAGCTGCCTTAAAAACGGGTGAATATTTCTAAAGGGAATGGTGGTGATTCTACTTCTACAATGACACTACAGGCCAAATCGGCCTTGGCCTCCTGACTCTCAAGTACCTCAACATTTTTTTCAGATGTTGCTGAAGTAACTGCTGATCAAGTATCCAACCTGTGGGTTGGGCAACCTATCAGGCGCGTCTTCAAATGCTGGATGGAGGACGCCGTGATGTAGCGCAAGACCCTCGTCCGCGGTTAGCATAGCAACAGCAAGGAATTAAGTTTAACATTTGCCCGTTCCTCAATGTGCTCACCGGGCATACGTCGGCAAGTGCCTCTTTGTAACCCTAATTGATGAACATGTTCAGGTGAACTGACTCGATCCAGAATACAGTCATTAAGACTATAAATTATCACAAACGGAGAGATTTTTCTAGTAAATTATATTACATTACATTTATCCAAATTCAGTCTAAGGCCATTATGGCGACACCAGTTACAAAAATTAATTAAATCCTACTGAAGAAAATTGCCAGAGTTGGATTTAAAAAATCTAAAGATTTTAATGTAATCAGCATAAATGAGTGCGACGTTTTATCTATTCTCTACTCGTATAATCCGACAAGAAGATCTCACTTTATTAAGGACCACCTATTGATATCTTGGTCGCAGGTCAACGTAGTCTTTTCATTTGAAAAAGTAAATAGATAAGAAAAATGTTCACAAATTGATATATATAAATTAATTGATTAAATTAATATATATTTAAAAAATCAATCAAAATTAGTGACTTTGAAATAAAAATAAAAAAATTAAAAAGAAAAAAAAGTTTGGCGAATGTTTACACAATACATTTCGAATTGAAAGGAAAAATTTCCGGATTCTACAATGTTACGCTTTATTATTCGTGACGTTTCAGTCTCTGCAGTTTGATAGAGCTCTCAGCAGAGACTGAAACGTTACGAATAATAAAGTGTTACAGTCCAGAATACGAAAATCTTTCCAATCAAGAATAATTTTGTACGAAAATATAAAAAGAGGAAAGAAATTTGTGCAAAGTACATTTTTTTTTCTACACGAAGGCCAAAGCAAACCTAAAAGTTTCTCCTTTTTGTAATATAGTTTAAAAAGTTATTCCAGATATATAATATCTACAAAAAAAAAATTTTTTGCACCAACAATATAGGAAAAATGAATTAAAAATCTGATATTTTACAATTATTATTCGATAATTTAAATGATACTGTCAAACTTTAACAGTGTCCAGCCTCTACTCTATCTTAAAATACAAGTAAATATACTGGCTTTAAGATATACATATGTATAAGGAATTCAAAGCGTTATTTCGGGCGAAATTATAAAAATAGTACGGAAGTTGCCAGAATTATTAATATTTTCTCTTTTTGATTCACTAATTTCAATGTGTTCAGCTCAAAGTAAGGACATAGGCATTAAGTAAAAATAAAAAGAAAAGAATTGAAATGGCACTGCACCAAAATACTGATCAGAACTTTCAGCAAAATGTCGCACTTATGGATAAGTTTTTGTGTGGTAACATTTCATTTCTCGCCACTGTAGAATACCAGTTTTACTTTCCTTTTTCATGTTCTCAATGTTAGAGAAACTAAATTATTATTTCTTCGCTTTAGACCAACAATTATAAAATTAACCCCTAACTATCAATGTCCAAAAACCACGCACGTTTCAACTGTCCCATTAACAATTCCAAGCTTGCTCAACATGTTACACGCGTTCACCTTATCTAACGCTTAGATCTATCAAATTGTATAGCGTTTATGTTATATCTACCCCATCAAAAGTGGTGGCACGCGCAGCCGCATAAGTGACAATTTCCAGTTTCCGGTTTAAGGGCTCCTCTACGAAAGGTCTCACTTCGATAGTGTTCTAACGATTGCGTTCGTTTCGGCCCGCTGGCCTCGCTAGGAGCATTATCTAGAACAGGCCATTCGTTTTTTTATGACACTAATCGTCCTTTATATATAAAAATAATTTAATTAGAATGTTTCTGTTTCTCTTGTTGGCATATGGCGAGTCACGATGCCGACAATCTAATGCCTTGGTGGAGGAGATTGGTGAACTCCCGGTTTGCCTCATAAAAGATCCTCGCACTCGTGACGTGATAAATAGTCGAATGCACTCCTTTGTCCAGGGGGTAAGTTTAGAGAAATGAGGTGTCGTGATAAAATCTAATTTGTGGATAAAGGTGAGTGGAAGAAGAGACAGCGGTCGATTTGAGGGTGGACTCTATAGAAACATCGTTCTGAAGTCATTTCACATAAATATAATAGTTACATGCGAAGTTAACACGGCAAATTGAAATTTTTTGGTTAATTAAACTCTTTGATTGGAGGTGTTTGTATATTTATTTATTAAATTATCTTTAAATGGGATTTCATATAAGATAACGTTAGAAATTGTGGTTTTCTGCAGTATTACAAAATAAATCAACCGAATTCAATAGATGATGTTATTGATAAAACAAATTCATTTTTAATCATCCTTGTGTGTATATCCACCTATGAGTATATTCACGATTTTGACTGAAATAAAATGCATATTTAAAAAAGAACAGTTGACCTAAGAGTACAGACTATGGCTGGAGTGCTACGCTTGTGGTACATTGACAGTTAATGTGTTAAAAATGTTCTTTTACTTCCCGGTAAGATACAGACGAAAATCAAACCGAAATGCTGAAATTCATCGCAAAAGACTACCACCACCTGGAAACCATAAGCACTTGAAAAACAAATTCCGCTAATAGCTCGAGCCCATCCCCGAAAATAGAGCCAAACCTGCACATAAATACTTTTACTAATTTCCAGAATTGAAATGTAAAATCTCTGCATTGAATACCGCAAGGAAAATAAAAACGAGCGAAAAATTTGAACATATCATCTTTCATCCCTTAGTCCTTTTTATATCCTCATAGGCTTCACCATATTCCTTTTATCTTTCCATTTTTGCATGATGCTTTCAGTGGCGAAAAAAAAACTTTGTGGAAAGTTTAATAAGCGAAAATTTGAGGGAACTACGTTCTGCTTTTATGTCCATAAATCCTTGACTCCTCCGGAAAAAAATTCTCTTCGCATCATTTTTTTTCCTACAAATTGGATGCGCAAGGCATTAGTATGTAATTTTCTCCACATATAGGTATGTTTTCGCAAATTCGTACATATGAGGTGGTATGTGGAGGAGCCAGGATGGCAGTGTGTTCTTGTGTGTGACTGTAAATGCCAGTGAAATAGACGTTGACTTAAATATAAATCATAATCAGATTCGAAATAAAAAGCATCTCTTCTGTTTCTTTTTTTTTTTACTTCAGATCCTCCTATTTTTTGAAAATCCTGGCAAGAATGTATGGAAATGGGATCATCGGAATTTGAATAAAATTCTCGTATAATTCTAATCGAAATGAGAAAAATAGGAAGTTTGCCTTTTATGAGGATATTTCCGGTTGAAATCATGGAGGAAAATTGTTTTGAAATTCTAGAATATGCCGAATTCGGTTGGTTTGGGTGACGAAAAATAAAAAGAAGGCGAAAGTTAAAAGAGGGAGAAGGAAAGAAAGAAAGTTGAAAGAAGAGTAGCGAGAAATGGAGATGAATAAGTTTGTAGAGAATTACCGACTTCTTCTGGAGCTTGAGGGACTTTCCACTGAGCTAAGGACGTTTTTATACTCTAGCTGAAATTTGCGAGTATAATGTGTTTGCATTATTGTTTGTAATGCTAAGAAATAATGCTCACACAGATTCGTAAGGGCACAGAAATATTTGTTGTCGCTCGAAAACCTCGATTCCAAGTGACCGACCGTCTGTTTGTTCGTCTGTCCGGCTGTACGTCTATCTACTACATAACACTCGAACATTTGGACCTATCATGCTGAAATTTATCTTATATCATTTTTAGCAAAAAGTATAAGTTCGTGAACGGGTCACATCCCACCACTCCTTCACATACAAATTTCATGAAATTTCTAATTTAAGAAAATCGATTTTCATTTCAGCTATTGGCTTGAAAATTAGGTCATATTGTAATGATGTAGCTAACCTTTGCGTAAAAAATATTGATCCGATTCCCTTACTCCTTCTACCTCCTCCTATACAAATGCACAATTTTCATAAGTGCATTTATTCGGTTTTTGTTAAATCTAAAAAACTTCTTAAAAACCATCAAAGTTATAAACTTTAAATTTTGAAAAATTATACTATTACAAATAAGAACAATTTTGAAATAAATTTTTCGAAAATCCCAAAATCCAGAACTCCAAATATTCTACTGCACTGCACAATTTTATACTTTTGTAGAAAAGGAGACTTAAAAATAATATCGTGGCAGCAACTATTGTTAGTTAAGCTGCGTTTTTCAGATAACATGATCTGATGATGATGACTGAGTGTTCTTAATTAGCAATGTGCTACGTATCACCAATCTACTAACGATGAAATCGAGCTAAAATACGAATTACTTAAATTATAATTAAGACCGCAATATGTCACTGGTATTATCCTTCTGTTCGCACTTAGCAAGATCTGCAGACGAAAACAACGGAAAGGGAACGATGACAAAATGTTATCCCTGGACGGAACCTTGAAGAAAAATAACGTTCGCGCAGTATTTAATACCGTGAAAGAAACGAAACAAGATTACGAACCGCAAACTACCCTCCGTAAGGACGAAGAAGGCAACATTATAAGCGACGCTTCCGAAATCAATGCACGATGAGTTCAGTATTTCTGAACATTGTTAAATATAACGACATCATAGACGGAACCTTTTATAATTCCAGAAGATCCAGATAGAGATCAGCTGCCCATTGCTCCAACCTATGATGCCAGGGCTATTGTCAATTATTTAATATTTAACTGCGATTATGATCAATAGCTCCAGTACATAAGATCAATATTTCATTCTTATTTATTTATTTATCATAACAAGACAGTTTACATAATAATAAATTGCTTAATTTAATTTATTCGTTTATATAGGTATATTGGGTTTGAATGGGGAGTGGGGGGGAGGTATTTGATATTTTATTTATTCAGTGTATGCAACAAGATAATAAATCTTTTATAAGTATAATAAATGTGGTATATACTCAAATCTAATAAAAATTATATTAAAATTAAATCAAAAATAAATACTATAACTAACTCTAAGAGAAACTTAAAAAAAAAAATATATATATATAAAATATAAATAAAGAAGTATAAAAAAGAAACAGAAAAGAAAATACAATACTGAAGAAGTTAAAAGTATGTTTCGAAGAAACTATAAGTTACAACAAAAGAAAGGAAAATAAATCAAAACTCTAAGGAATACACAAATCGCCTGAATGTACCCGAATCATCAATACGCTGAATATGAGGCGGAAGATTGTTCCAGATTCTTATGGTCTGGACGAATACTGGAATACTCACCAACCGACTTAAAGAAACGCGGAGCAAGAAATTTACGGTGTGGTGGTGGTTTTCAGAGGTATTAAGTAATCGCATAAATAAAGCGGTTCTCCGGTCTGTAAAATGTTATGCAAAAAAATTAGTGATCTGCGCTTCAAGAAAGAGGATAAAGTGCACCCTAAAATGCTCGTATGATACTGTGATACATGGTCAAAACGGCCTAGTCCAAAGACAAAGCGGAATTGTTGAAAGCGGATACAGTTGAAAGCCACGTTTAGTCTCTGTTGACAATTAGAGTCATATCTAGGAAATACTAGGCTACCGTAAGTGAAGAAAGGTATAATTAGTGACTTAACGAGCATTAGCCTAATATGCAAGCATAGGACACTAGCAAATACCCATAGTCTTCGCAGACTACCGTAAACCTTTTTTAGGACAGAAGCGACATGCTTGCTTCCACTCATAGACGAGTCAAGCATTACTCCTAGATCCTTTACATAGTTTTGGAAAAAGAGGGGTGTGACGTTGACTATTGGGTGGGGAAGATCCCAGGAATTTGGATCATCTAGTCCGGTATAGAAAACAATGCATTGAGATTTTTGCTCGTTGAGCGTAAGATGGCTAAGTTGAAACCAACTTAGTATGCGAGCAATATCCTGATTTACGCGTTGAACACAGTCTTCAACTAACCCAATAGGCCTGCTGGAGGTCGATAGAAGGAATGGTCACATGTCAATAATTTTTGAATTGATTGCTCGAATTGCGCTGAAAATTCGCAGTATATAATGTAAGTTTCATGGATGAAGTAAATTCTGTGAAATTCTCGATTTATTTTATATTTTTAAAACCACACATTTGTATAAGATGGGATAGAGGAGTTGAGCTGCAGTTTAGTTAAGTTCCTTAGCTCTTAATTTGTTGGTTATTAGTTGATTAATGAAAAAAAATTTCAAGTTTGCAAGTTTGTAGCTTAAAGTTTCACTCAAAAATGTTAAGGTTGTGTGTTTTTTCAATAGCCATGAAACACCTAGTGCAGGTTAGCTCCCCCCCCCTTTGTCAGATAAAAGTTTTCGTTCAAATTAATATTTTTTCTTTATGAATATCAACTGGATGTATGCATGTGCAAAATTTTAAATTTGTATCTTTTACCAGAGCACTGAAAAAATTTGTGAAAATATTCGACGAATGAAAATTTGAAAAGTGCTCCACTTTTAAAATGCTCCTCATTTCCCTCCACTGGCACTATGACCGAATTTTATATTTTTCTCGTATTTTGCAAGTATAGCTTAATATATGTTCCAAGTTTGAATTACATAGCTTAAAAGATAGTTGAGATATTCATTTGTGTTTTTCTTTGCACCCCGCCTGACTCTCCCCCTTACAATAATTAGCCTGCTTCTAAGCTTATTCTGGTGGATCTGTATGCTACTTTACTGGTCCCAAAATATGATTTTTTATGATAAGTAATTTCATTTCATTTAAATAAAAATTCGACCTGTAATTTATTCTTTGCCCCCCTCATAATTTTGGACGCCAATGGATAAAAAATTGAATTATTTTTAGAGTTTGTTCCAAAACTCTCTCTATACTTTACTGATGTTCAGCTCCTATCTGTATTCGTAGTGGATATATTAGAAAGTGTAGTTTTTCACTCTTTCGTTCCCCCGCCCAAAATGGTTTCGCTCAAAGTTTCCCAATGGAGTCAGGTCTCAAAAAAGGAGATGGTCTCGCCCCCATGCTCTTAAACTTCGTGCTCGAGTGTGTCGTCTGGAAGGTAACTTCAGTAACCTCAGTGGATACCAGAGGTACGCTTCTCGTAAAATCCGCACAGTTGGTGGCGTACGCAGACAAGGTGGATATTCTGACCCGATCAATACTTTGTGTTGAGGTATTACAGGAGTTGGAGTCGGCAGATGGTGGAGTAGGTCTCAGAGTCTATGAAGCGAAAACTAATTACATGACCCTGACACGAAGAACTGTCCCAGAGAGGCAGAATATTACTATCGGCGAATACAACTTCGAGCAGGTGGATGAATTCGTATACCTGAGAGCCCTTCTCCCAAAGGACGGCAATGAAATTCAAAGAAAAATCACGGCAGCTAACAATGCATTTTAAGCGGTTCTCGCCATAATAAAATCAAGGAAGGTCCATCGAAACAATAAACTTCACATCTACAAGATACAAATTCGGCCTGTGCTGCTATATGGATGCGAAACGTGGACCTTGACGCGGATGTCGGAGAATTTAATTGATACGTTTGAGCGAAAAATTTTACGGAAGGTGTACGGAGCAGTTAAGGAAGGAGGTGATTGGCGGATTCGATACAACCATGAGCTGTATGAACTATTTGATGACCCACCAGCATTCATGGTGATCAAACTCCGCAAGCTACAATGGGCTGGCCACGTGGAACGAATATAAGAGAATCGTAGAATCGTGTATTGTAGGTTGATTAATTCAATTAATTTCCTGTTTCCCCTTTGGGGCATGGGGAAACAGTTCTCTTCCACAAGGCGCGATACAGATACCGATCTTTATTTATCGCATGGACTTGCTTATTCCTCTGTGTTCTGTTCAACTGCTGTGTCTAGTTAGTGAAAATTGTTGCTACTACTTCGGCTGTCGTCAAACTTTTTAGTTCTCGCTATACAACCAGAATACCAATTATTTACCCATGTCAATATTTTTGATTAATCTCAAGACTGTCTTCAATCTTCCTTGCAAAATAGAACAATATTTAATACGTCTTCAAAGGAAATTGAACTATATACCGTCTACTTGGTTAAATTTAATTGAACTGAACCGTATATCTGGTTTAAGGACCAGTATCGATGATATTTTGTAATAAAAAATAAATTATATCACCTGAACTATTAAAAATTTTTATTGCTTGCCGAGATGTTTGAAGAAAAGAAATGTTTAGTTATCCCAAAACTCCACTATGATCAAAATCTACGATCATAAAATGCATCTCTTTCCGAAATTGTCAATTAAAAAGTAAACGACTTCTCGGCAATTATGAGGATATTTTAGGCTCCCCTGATCAAAAACAGAAAAAAACACAATCCAGATAAACCTCCTAATCTGCCTGAAAAGTCCAATTGCTTGTAAATATTTGTCCCTTATATTCATTATCATATTTCGATTTAAATTTGATTTCTTGTGACATGTTCTTTTCTCCATTACTTTGCCAATCTCATTATGGGGTGTCAAATGGAAATGATTTAACAAATCCCAACAGCAGCAACCCTTCGCTCTATCGGAGGACTCGATCTAAGTCCATTCTTGTCCCGAAACTTCAATGCTCCTGGAAAAGGTTGTTAAACGTAGCCAACATCAACAAAATCCAACATTGGCTGCATATGTTATGTTAGGCCGAATATCGAATAGAATCGAAATTGTCGATACGTAGTGAACCGCACCCTTGATAGAAGGGACTTGTACCGTAAAGCATGTTGTTACTCCAGACTCGTAGAGAAAATCTCTGATTGCAGATCCATATTAACTCCCTTTTAACGTGTATACAGCGGAGAGCAGGGATAGTGAAAGAGATCTCAATCCATCATTTCATTTAAAGTGATGCTGCTATAACGTGGCAAGGTAGCCGGTATTCATTTAACGACGTAGAGCATTTTTACTATTTGTAGTTTTCGGATATTTATAGGGGAATCGTTCATCAGGAGATTTATCCGTAATTGGAAGAGAAATTTGAGCTGATGAAAAAAAAAACGAAAAGAGGTGAATTATAATACATCTTTGATGTTTTATTGGAATGAAAATTACATTTATTTCGATTGGGATAGTCATGATTTTGTGGTAATTTTGTGTTGATCGGAAAAATAAAATTGTTCAAAGGAATGGAGTTTCTTTATCATTCTTCTTCTTCTACAATGGCGCTACATCCCAAATCGGACCTTGGCCTCCTGACATTCAGGTTCCTTAAAATTTTTTAGTTATTTATTGTGAAAGGGTTGTTAGCCCTTCGCACAACCCTCTTTCTACGAATTTTTCATTTTTTGAGATTGAGGTGACCAAGGTATATCCAAGCAGGCATTATGTGAGAATTAAATATTGCGTCGACCGGGATTTGAACTCACGACCTTAGCATTACAAGACCAACACGCTACCCACTAGGCTACACCCTAGCTTTCTTAGTTATCTTCTTCTCTTCTTCTTTCTTTTTCATTGGTATTACTCTATTATTCTAATAATAAAGTATTATAATCGACACAGAAAAAAAAAACTTGCTACCCTGAAATTTTGTTTTTTTTCGCGTTTCATGACTAAATTAGCCTCAATATGCAAAAAAAAAGAAATCGTCTCTCCGTCCGCCATACATATGGACTCATATCACCGAGACCGTTAAAGGTAAAATGTTAATTTTTGGGTGGATTGTTAATCGGGTAAGTGAGCTCTATTATTTAAATTTTAGGGAGTGTCAGATGGAAGCAAAGAAAAACACTTAAAAATGAGTATCTCAAATATCTCTTAAGCTATGTAATTGAAACTTAAAACATATATTAAGCTATGCTAGCGAAATACAAGAAAAACATGAAATATAGCAGTAGTGTGGGGAAATAGAGAGCATTTCAAAAGTGACTCACTTTCCAATATTTCAAACCGTTATATCTCAAAACTAAGTTTAGATATGAAATCCAAAATTCTTCAGATGGTAGAACTACACAGTTTTTAATTTTGGTAAAAATTTTAAGTTGGGTGGTGTATGGGGAGGGAAGTGGTAAGCGAAAATGTCGAAAATTTTGAGAGATTATTTAGGGCTCTGGTGAAAAATTTAAAGTTTAAATTTTGCATATTTTTATATTTTTGATAAATTTTGCTTGATTTTATACAATTTTTACAAATATTAAAATCGAAATGTTCATAGCAACGGTTGAAATCCCTGCAAACAGCATCAAGAGGTTCCCCTTGCCCATAATTAGTTCTGTAAGATGCAGTGTAAAATAAGTTATGAAACCGTAGAAATCTAGTAGGCACACTGAAAAGCAACAACAGATCGGGAGGATCAATATTACCCATGAGTGAACCATGATCGAATAAAACATTGATGAATTCTCTACGTCTATACAGATTATCTAAACACAATAATTTCAAACGCTCAGAATTAGGTGGGAGAGATTCACGGTTATTGCAAGGAAGGTACCGCAAGGAAAAGCGAAGAAAACGTTTTTGAAAACCTTTCATAAATAGGAACAGCATAATGAGGACACCAAACAGGGGAAGCATGCTCTAAAATAGGTCTTACCAATGAGACAAAAAGGGATTTAAGTACGTAAGGGTCAGTGAAATAACGAGTATAATGACGCACGCATCCAAGCATTTTATCAGCCACTCACTGTAGTATCATACTTGAAGGTTAGGCTCAGTTTACGATAAAAATAATACCAAGATCAATAATATGATCAACCCGGTTCAAGCCAGTATTATTTAAAGTATATGAGGTTCAAATAGGTGTAAGTTTACGAGAGAAGGATAAGACATTACATTTATCAATATTTAAGATTAACTTGTTAAGAACACAACAGTTATAAAAGATATCAAGATCACGTTGCAGAGATAAACAGTCAGTTTTAATATATATTTTTTTTTAATTTTAATATTGTCAGCACATAAAAGTAAGTTAGCGTTTGGTAAAACAAAGGAAAGGTAATTTACAAATAAAATAAAAAGTAGTGGTCCAAGATGACTTTCTTGTGGCACACCAGACGTAGACTTGATATCATAAGAAAAAGAAGATCTAAAAATAACTGATCAAGTTCTATTTGATAAATATGAGTAAAACTAGCGAAGTAGTATACGAAGAAATCCTAATTTATCCAATTTCAGAAGAAGAATTTCATGAGACAATTTGTCAAACGTCTCGCTGGAATCCGCATGTATACAGTCAACTTGAGATTTATCTTCAGTACAGCGGTTTACGAAATTGGTAAAGGATAGAAGATCAGTCATAGTTGATCGTCCCTAAAGGAACTCATGTTGCTTACTTGAAAGTGAAGATTTAAAATTGAAGTAAATCACTTCGGTCAAAATACATTCAAAAGCTTTAAGTATTTAGGTCTATAATTTTTAATGCCAACAGTGCTACCCTTTTTCTGAACAGGTATTATAAAAGATTTTTACCAGATGTGTGGAAAAACGCATAACACACGGGACTTGTTAAACAGCAATGAAAGAGGGAGACTTAAGACATCAGCACAGTTATACAAAATGGCACTGGGTATCCCATCCGGTCCCGAACTATAGGAGATTTCAATCTGCTAAAGGGACTGAAAAATAGTAGCATCACTGATCGTTATAAAATTTTGATATATGTACTGGAGTTATTGATCGTATCCGCCATTAAGTGTTAAATTCCTAGAACCCCTTTCACTTAGTCTTTCCTAACCACTCTAACCTGCATATTGACTTTCCACGCATCTTCAACTTGTCCCAAGAATAATAAAGTTGCGCCCGACTTGTTGGTACTAAAAGGATATTTATTCATCCTTGAAAAAAATTTCAACAAATCCCAAATTTTAATAACAAATAGGATTCTGAAGCTATACTTTGGCATTACATTTTAATAAAAACTTCCGCAATAACTAACAAATTAATTATTTCATAGGGAGAATCACCCTGCCCAAAAAATTAATATCTCATACTAATGAATTAATATACGTGGTTTGGTGAATTTTTTCACAGTGTATTCCGCATTGATAGGAAAGATATCCGGATAAAGTTTCTGCGTTTGATCAAGGTCTAGGTCGGTCGCATAGTCTGAAACGTCGCAAATGATAAAACAAACAGTGTGAAATCGATCCGTTTATTGTCAAATTGCGTAATTGTGTCATTTTGTATGGGAGGGGGTAGAAGGGGTGGAGCGATTTGGCCCGTTCATGAACTTGACCTTTTTTTTTGCTAAAAATGACACACAAAAATTTTTAGCTCAAAGCTTTCGAGAGTTATGCTGTAGACAGACGCACAGACGCACAGACGGACAGACAGACAGACAGACGGTCACACGGAATCGAGGTTTTTGAGTGACAACAAATATTTTTGTACCCTTGGCGGCTCTGTGCGAGCGTTATTTCTTAGCGTTATAAACGGTAAGGCAAACACAATATACTCTCAGATTTCATCTAGAGTATAAAAAGAACTTTTGTGATCTGATTTAAACAAAAACATTTATTAAGATATGTTCGAAAAGAAATTTATTCTTACAGCATCTTATTAAAATCAAATTTACAAATCTTTCGCCGTTGTTTTTTATTTCTGGCTACACCAGGGAGATGTGGAGTCTTCATTAGATATCAATAGCACCTGCCACTGGTATGCACGATACACATACCTGATCCTGGCAGAGAACTGTCAGCCGATATGCGCCTGCGCACTGAACCATAACCTTTCGCACATTCGTTACAAGTGCGGAAATTTCCATCTAATTTTCCTCTGATTCCATCATACAGTCTATGATGAATGGTGGACTCGGCAAATTATTTTTCCATTCTACGAAGCGACTGCAGTTGAAAATTGCGTGGTCTGCGTCTTGTTTTTGATCCAAAAAATCTGGATAAAGAGGTGAGTTATCGTGTCTGAATCTGTGTAGGTATTTGCTGAAGCCGCCGTGACCTGATAGAAACTGCGTGAAGTGATAGTTGCAGTCCCCATATACCCGCTTTGTCGAGACCTCAATTGCGGGGATTAGCTTATAGGTCCATCTGCCTTTTGTAGTATTGTCCCACCTGGTTTGCCACACAGCATTGATGTTGCCTTTTCCCCTTCTTTTATTTCCCTGACAACAGCTGCCTCTTGTTGGATCGAGGCTTTTCTTTCATAGATCTTTAGCATATCATTCGCGAGAATATGAATGGGATCATTCACAGGCTTTGTCCGATATTATTCGGAAACCGCTGATTGCTCTTATCGCGTAGAGCCTATACGTTGATGACATCTTTTTCCTTATTTCCTTTGTTGCTAACGCCTCTGCCCAAACCTGAGCAGCGTATAGCAGGACCGAGCTGACTACTGTGGAAAGTAGAGTCCTTTTGGCATATCCAGGACCACCAATGTTTGGCAGTATTCGGGAAAGGGCTACCTGCATTTCTGACGCCTTTGTGCTCGCGAAATCCACTTGAACTTTAAATTTTAATCTATTGCCGAGCATAACTCCTAGATATTTAATTGCTTCCTTCTGATATTTAATTGCTTCCTTCTGATGGTTTGACTGCCAACCTGAATGTTCGCGTATTCAATTTTCTTTCGACTTGTTGTTAGAACAGCCTTCGTTTAGTGGTCAGCTAGTTCTACACTACAATTTTTTATACTGCTTCGTTTGTTGGATGTGCTTGGCCACGGTAATAGCGGCGATGACGTCAGCGAACCCGGTTAAATTTACTCCTTGCGGCAACGATAATCGTACATAATATTCCACAGGAGAGGACCCAGTATCAATCCTCGTGGGACTCCCGCGGTAACGTTGTGGGACCTTACTCCCTCATCAGTTTGGCACCTCAATTACCTGTTAGTGAAGTAGTTGCAATAGCGACTACCATTTTTATGGCGTCAATAGTTGATCGCGATTTCCTAAATTCGAACTGGTGATCTGATAGTGCTCCTTTCTCCTCTGCTATTACGAGCATCTGTTGTTTATAATACGCTCAAGAATCTTTCCCAACGTGTCAAGTATACATATTGGGCGATATGTTGATAGTTCGATCGATGTTGATGTTGGAGCTTCCATGGTTCAGGAAAAACTTCTTCCTCTAAACACTTTCGCATCGTTGTTATAAAGATGTCGGGCCTCTTTGGAACAGCAACTTTTACTGCTATATTTGGGATGCTATCGGGTTCAAGTGCCTTGTTGTTTCCTATCTTCCTGCATGCCTCAAACAGTTCCTCCGACGTAATTGCAGGAAAGGACTCTATGCTGATCTCTCTGGTATGCTACACATAGTAGTTGCCTTTGGGGGAACAGGTGATCTACTATTGATCTTAGCATTATCGGGCAAGTTATTTGTGGGGACCTATGACCCTTCAGCCTTGTAATCACCATCCTGTATGCTAGATCTCAGGGACTTATTTACGCTTTTTTCCAGCGATTTTTTAAGCAAATTGTCTTACATTGTTTTATCGCCTTGTTTAGGTCTCGTCTCGCCACTTTTCAAGTGCTTAATTGGTCCTGAAAATATGCTCTTCCCCTGACTCTGCGTCGGGCTTGTAAGCACTTTCCCGTGAGTGTCCTTATTTCATCGTTCCACCAGTATGGTACACCTCTTCCGCTAGTTGTCCTTCTGGGCATAACTGCATCGCACGCTTTGATGATAGTGTGGGTGAGTTATTCTGCGATGATCTTTACTGTTTCGCTTCGAGTTGTGATGTCGGTTGCATGATGATTGCTGAGTGTATCTAACATTGTCTGGTATTCACTCGTCGTTCAGGTGGATTGTGCGTAACAGCTGTAGAAGTGAATTCCATTTATTTTTGATCGTATGAAGCCTTCCGCCTGTTCACCGGTTTCTTGGAAAGCGTGTTTTCCACATATCCATATTGCCAATAGCTTTGTTCTATCAAAGATCCAGATGTTGTCGTCGAGAGTTTTGTACGGTTCATTAATTAAGACGATATCCGCTTCCGCATCCTTAGCAATTTGTGTCAGGATATCCTGCGCTGTCTATAGTGATTCAGATTAATTTGTATTATCTTCATGATTTTTACTTGAGATGGTTCTCCCGAAGATCAGGGATTTGCTGCTTCTGGATGCGTGCTTCTTATTTTCTGGATAATCCTTCCTACAGAACACGCCTGATGGCTCTTTGACGCAGCTCTTCGCAATGTGACCGGTGTGTATAGCCACATAAGTTAAGAAATGTGTTTTTTTTGCCTACACAATCAGAAAGGTACAATGAATTAGGGTGACTAACCACTTGATCATATTTAGAAGTGTTTCAACTAAATATTATGTTGTGTTTTGTTTGTGAAGGATAAGTGGAATTTAAAAACGTTGCCCTGAAAAACTCAAAAAATTGACTTATGTGCCTTTACATACCGGCCAAAGAAATACTAAGACATTATTCTAAATTCTAAAAGGATACTTAGAAATGGTTGTTTAGAGATTAAAATGGTTATTTTTGTGAGGCGTTGGTTTTGAAATAAAACTAAAAATATTTATTAGAAATGCCTATTAATTATTCGGAAAAAGTTGTTCTTACAGATTCGACACTACTTCACAATTTAAAATTAATAAATTTCTTTAGTTGAATAAATAAAATATATTTTCTATTGTACCTTATTTGCTCGTAATCAAACGTTAATTACCTTGTATTTTAACATCATAATATTTCTTTTGATTGCAAAATAATTTTTTTTTATACATTCATCTCACGTTTTAAACGAAATGATGATGATGAAGAAAAAAAAAAATGAAAGCGAAATGAAGATTTCCATTTCCATCTCGTTTAGAATCTGTCAGCCAATTCACGAGGATTCGTCGAGTGAAAAGTTATGCACGGAGTGACAGTAAAGTTAATATCCTTCTGCTCTCGGGCAAAAGCGAATCATCTCTATGGCAAAAACACCGCAAGCCATTCAGAATTTATGAGTTCTGTTAAGCATAATAAGGAGGGACATGAGCCACTTTTCCTCCTTCTAGTAGAACCTCATTTTCTTTTCAGGACTTTTTACATTTATTCGCGCTGAGCTTGCTCTTCTCGTTGTTGTTCCTGCTCCATGGTGCCTCCGTCCGCCATTTCTTCGTATCTTGGTGATACTTCCATGAATGCCAAATGTTCTACATTTCCGTTCTGCAGGTGTAGATTTGTTTATGCAAATTTCATAACAGGAAAAGTTTTTCGCTTGAAAACGAGCTGGCTCCTCTTCGTCTTGCTGCCTGGTTGGAATATAGAGGTTACGGTGTTATATCCTTACTTGAAAGATCCAATCCGAGAAACTTACACCCACTGCCACTTCAGGACTAGATTCTTGTATACACAATTTCATCTTGGTATTCTTTTCGAAACGAAGTTGTCACTAAAAGGAAATCAACGACAAAATCTGGCGGAATTTAAATTACAGGGATTATACGGTGAAATTATGGAAATGAAGATGTGTTTTAGTAGATATTTCCTAGATCAAATACAAATATAAAGGATCCAGTTCCGCAAAAAAAGGTTACTGGTGGAGTTTTTCTGATAGTTGCGAGGAATTTCAAATTTCGAAATTGAAGTCGTTTGAAAACTTATTCATGGATAGAGAAACAACTGCGAAGTTAGTATAATAGAATTTTCTCTCCGATACCTAAGGTTCCAGAACATCCTTTACCCATCCAGCGCTTTTCTGGAACGACCCTGCAAAAGTTCTCTTGAAATTTGAATTTTAAAATGAGTTTTGTTTCATCGTAAAGGTGTGTCGCATTTTGATGATATTACGAGATTAATATGAAGCCAGACGACGTCTTTTGAATACAGATAAAATACAGTTTGAATTTTTGTCATTTTATCCATGTCATATCTTACAGATTTAATAAGAAAAGAGCCAGTCAAGCATCGAAAGATTGCAAAAGTTTTTGAATAAGAAGGCTGATTGATATTTTCTTGAAGACAACCAAATAATGAGATTCATTCGAAATCGAAAGATTATTTGGAATCAGTGGAGGTATGGAGATAATGAAAGTGAGCACAAGGGACATCAGAATTATGGAATGTGGATTCTGATTTCAGAATAAGAGGGTTTATGACTACATACATAATTGATAGCCTTTTTGTAAATTTTAAGAACTGAAATACTTTAAACACTGAAAGAATGTAAATCAATGGACAAACCGCTTATAAACTACAACATTTTTCGATTTATCATTGCGGATATCCAGATTGAGCAAAAACCTTAAGAGCAACAAAATCTTTTCTAGATAAAATATCTTCTTTTACCAATTCAGTGACACTGTTTATTTGGAAAATTAGTTTTTTAAATAGTTTTTTTTATCACTATCAGAATTCCTTAGTGCAAGAAATTGCCATCAAATCGGTTTCAAGTATAAAAGATGGAAACCAATTTATCTTTTGGCTCATCATTTAGTGAAGGGACAAAACAATCATCGACATCCTTGGTGTAGGAACATAAATAAACAGAACACAATAAATTGACAAAAATTTACATAAATTAGTCTTAATTAGAATTAAGTCTGCGTTTTAAACATAATTTATCTATGAAATTCTTGTTAACTCTCCTGCAAGACGCAAAATTGGCTCACTCATACCATAATTAGTCCAGTGAAAGCAAATCTGCAGCAATCTAGGATGCCTCGGTCAAAATTGACCAATAGCAAACTGCATCAAAAGTGAGTAGGAGTCAACCACCCCTGTAAGAAGTTGATGAGCTAAAACTATATCAGCTACTTCACGTCGTCTCGAGAGTGGTGACATATTTAGTAGCTGATTTCGGTCGGTATCAGGAGGAAGACCAACTCTGTCATTCCAATTAAAGTGACATAAAGCTATTCTCACAAATTTACGATGAATAGATTTAATTCTGCCAATATGCATATCATAATAGAGAGACCAGACTTGAGAAGTACACTCGAGATGAGATCTAACAAAGCTGTTATACAGACTCTACCGGGATAAGCGAGTAGCGGAACCCAACATAGAATTACCCTTTTGCAGAATTTTATTTATATGCAAGCAAAATTCAATCTTTTGGTCAAATGTGACACCTAAGACACGTATTAACACGATTCAAAATACAGTCATTCAGATTGTAAGTTACTACAAACGGTGAGAATTTCCTAGTAAATTACATTCTTCTTCTTCTACAATTGCGCTACAGCCCAAATCGGGCCTTGGCCTCCTGACATTCAGGTTCCTTAACATTTTTCATTACTTATTGTGGAACGGTTGTTAGCCCTTCGCACAACCCTCTTTCTACGAGTTTTTAATTTTCGTAGATTGAGGAGCAAGCAGACAATGAGCTGGAATTATATATTGCGCCGACCGGGATTTGAACTCACGACCTTCGCATTACAAGACCAACACGCTACCTACTAGGCTACACCCTAGTAAATGACATTATATGACATTTATCCAAATTCTGTCGAAGATCATTATGGCGACACCAGTTACTAAAATATATCAAATTCTCCTGAAGAAAATTATCAGAGTTAAGACACCTGCAGATTTTAATGTCTTCAGCATAAATGAGCTACTTCCGAATATTTAAAAACAGAGGCAACATCGTTAATGGCCAGGATAAGCAGAAGTGGCCCCAAATGACTTCCTTGAGGGACTCCAGAATGCGCAGTAAATGGCTGAGAAGTAGAAACATAAAAGATAACTTGATAGGTTCTATTAAATAGATATGACTTAATCCAATTAATAACCCATGTAAGAAAACCCTACAGGATTAATTTTAATAAAATTATGTAATGGGGTAATTTATCAAAAGTCTTACTAAAATTAGTATATATACAATCCACCTGCTTACCATCCTCAATAGCCAAAATGGATTTATTCTTAAACTCGATCAGATTAGTGACAGAGGACCTATTCCTAAAAAAACCACATTGCTTATTCGAAATTATGGATTTACAGTGAAACGACATGCATTCCTATACTATAGACACAAAGAGCTTAGAAATAGCCGAGAGTTTAGCTATTGGCCGATAATTTACAACAGCAGATTTTGCACCACTCTTGTGAGTAGGTATGATAAAAGACGACTTTCATATATTTGGGAAAATTGCCGTTTTTACGAATCTTTGAAAGAGGAGAGAGTGACTCAACAAGGGAGAGACAACAGCGCTTAAGGACAACTGCAGGAATACCATCTGGACCAGGAGAAGACACATCTTTAAGACGGGATATGTAATTAACTATGTCACTATAAGAAATTGGTAAACTAGTCAAAGAAGTTGAAGCAATATCTCCAAAGTCATCAAAATACGCCATATCAGGGATAAAGCTACTACTAGTAAAAGATCCACTGAAAAATGTGGCGAAAAATTACAAACAGTAAATTGATCATTACTATCGTTGCCAAGGAATTGAACAGAAGCTGGATAACCATCAGATTTATGGTTACAATTAACCAATTTCCAAAACTTCATGGGATCTCTAAAAATATCTGACTGCATATTAATTAAATATTCAGAATATAAGCGAGTGTCCGAGAGATTTATTGTGCGAACAGGTGTCAGACAAGACTGCATATTATCACCAGCCCTGTTTCTGGTGGTAATAAATGATATCTTGAAAGCTGCACTGGAAGGTAAAGGTCTTCAATGGAGACTATTTAACATTAACATCTTAAGTCACCTTGATTATACTGATGACTTGTGTTTGCTTGCAACCGTTCGGACATAGAGTCAAATGTTCGCTCGTTGCATTCTAAATGCAAAGAGGCGGGACTGAAAATAAATGTGCGTAACACCAAGTACATGCACATGGGTTCGAACGCAAGCATACCGATTGTTCTTAACGGACAGGATGTGTAAGAGGTGCAAGATTTTTGCTATCTTGGAAGTATTGTCAGCATGGACGGCGGAGCCGAAAAGGATGTTGAGGCTCGGCTAAATAAAGCTCGTCAGGCCTTCGGTATCCTCTCACCTTTCTGGAGGTTAAGAGAGATCTTCCTTCGCACGAAGCTGCGAGTTTTTGACGCATGCGTCAAGTACGTGTTGTTATATGGTTGTACTATGTGGAAAGTGATCGTTCGACTTACCAAGAAACTACAGACTTTCGTGAACCAATGCCTCCGACGCATTTTAGGAATATTCTGGCCAGAAGTGATATCCAACGACGAACTTTGGAGTACTGCTGGTAAGACTAAAATAGGTATTGAGATTCAAGGGCGGAAGTGGCAGTGGATCGGTCATACTTTGAGGAAATCAGAGCTCTGGATTATAATTCTCAAGGAAGACGTCGGGTAGGTCGACCATGTAACACATGGAAGCGAGTAGTTGAGCAGGAGGCCAGAGGAATAAACAAGTCCTGGCAACAGCTTAAGGCCGATGCTCAGGATCGCGTCTTGTGGAAGAGAGTTGTTTCTGTCCTATGCCCCTATAGGGGGTCTTAACAGGAATTTGATTGATTGATTGAAGCGAGTGGATAAATCTTTCAAAAGCTCATAATATTCCTAATACAAACAAAAATCAGTGTCATTCTTTGGCCTAGAATACCTATTCCAGGCAGCATTACGAGCATTGTGAATTGCTCGCAACTTACTAGTATAACAAGGGTACGACGATGAGATATTCCTGCGATAAGTAAAAGGAACAGTGACAACAAAAAATAAACTGCCAACAAGTCGGGCGAAACTTTATTATTCTTGGGACATGTTGTTGATGTGTGGAAAGTCAATATGCAAGTAAGAGTGGTTAGGGAAGACTAAGTGAAAGGGAGTTCTTGAGCAGGGCTGTTGTCTATTTAACAATATTTCATTCGTTTCTACAAGTTTGGGTTTTTATGGAGGGAAGGAGGAGGGGTAATAGTAAGGGTGGGTGGATGTTAATAGCTTTTTAATTAATTGCTTGAATCACGTCCAATATTCTCTGTGTAGAATGTGTTTCATAGACGAAGTTGCATAGAATTTTCATAAAATTCGGTGTATTTTACATTCACGAAACCGAACATTTGTATGGGAGGGGGTAGAGTAGGTAGGGGAATCGTAAATTTTGATATGCAGTTTTATTTCGCTTCTCTTTTAAGGTGCTTTTATAAAATTTCAAGTTCATAGCTTTTAGTTTGTTGGCTATTAGATGATTTATGAAATTGGTCGAAATCATAGTTTTGTATGGGAGGGGGTAGAAGAGCAAGCGCGATTTGAAAATTTTGAAAGCAATTTCATTTGAATTATTTTTATAAGTTTCAATGCAAAATTTGAAATTGATAACTTTTAAGAGTTAGCTGATAACTTATTTCATAAAAATGCTCGAAAAAATAATTTTGTATGGGAGGGGGTAGAGGAGGTAGGGGAATCGTAAGACTTGTGATGCAATTTTCTTTCTTTTTAGTTGTAAGGTGCTCGTACAAAATTTCAAGTTCATAGCTTGCAAATTGTTTGTTATTAGTTGATTTAATGAAATTGGTCGAAATCATACTTTTGTATGGGAGGGGGTAGAAGGGTAAGCGCGATTTCAAAACTTTTAACGTAATTTTATTTCAATTATTTTTGTAAGTTCTTATGCAAAATTTCAAATTGATAGCTTTTAATAGTTAGGTGGTAATTGATTTCTTGAAAATGGTCGAAAAAATAATTTTGTATGGGAGGGGGTAGAAGTTTTAAAGATTTTCGACCAGTTAATAATTCATTCTTTTAGGGATTTTTTTTAAATGCATTTCGCAAATTTTCAAGTTTCTACCTTAAAATTTCATTCAAAAATTTTCAGCTTATGTGTTTTTTCATTTCACATGAAACACCTTGTGCACGTTAGACCAGGGGGGTCGGTGCATAACAATTGTAGAATTTTTATTATTTTTTATGTATGTACAATAAATTGATATATTGACCTGCAAAATTTAGACTCTGTATCTTTTACCAGAGCCCTAAAAAAATTACTCAAAATTTTCAACATTTTTGCTTTCCACCTCCCTCCCCTTACACCCCCTTACTTAATTTTTTTACCAAAATTAAAAACTATATAGTTCTATGATCTGACAAAGTTTTGATGTGATATCTGCAGTGAATTTTGAGATATAATGGTTTAAAATTTTGGAAAGTTCAATGCTCCCCATTTTCCCCCACTACTATTTAGTCCAAATATTATATTTTTTTTGTATTTCTTTAATATAGCTTAATATGAGTACCAAGTTTCAATTGCATAGCTCAACAAATAGCCGAGATATTGATTTTTAAGTGTTTTTCTTTGCACCCCCCCTGACTCTCCCCCTTACAATAATTAGCCTCTACGTAAGCTGATTCCAGGGAATCTGTATGCCACCTTGATGGTCTAAAATTATAAATTTTTTATGCTAAGTAATTTCGAAGATATAATCATTTGAAAAAAAAATTCGGCCGACAATTGGTTTTTAGCCCCCCTTTTTGCACCCCAATGGATAAAAAAATTAGATTAATTTTAAAAGTTGTCCCATAAACCCTTTTATATGTATATTGATTTTTAGCTTCCTAGCTGTAACCATGTTTGAGATATTTGAATTCTTAGTTTTCGGTTTAAGTGCTCCCCCCGCCTCCCCCTGAACTCTTACACCTCCAAAAATGAGTGTCCTTCTGAGATCCGCAACTACCTACAATCCCTCCAAAAATGAGCTTTCTATCTCGAAGGGTTTGGGAGTTAATGTGCTCTGAGCGTACACACCGGCGTACGGCATACGGCGTACGGCGGACGGCGTACAGACAGACGGATTTTTTTTTTTTGCATTTTTAGGCTAATTTAGTCACGAAACGCGAAAAAACAAAATTTCAGGGTAGCAAATTTTTTTTTTTTCCCAAGTCGATCACAATACTTTATTATTAAAATAATAAAGTAATTGGTACAGAACAAAATAAGACTCAACCACGGCCCCTCAAAATCAGGATTGTCAAGAATTTCATCAAAGTTAGAAATAAGGTAGTCCAACCGAGAAAATCTGCTTTCTTAAAATCTATCTCACTAGGGCTGACAATATGCTCCTCGTCAATTATAAGTGAAATGTTAATAGGATGGTGGAAGACATGAATGGTAGAAATTGATGTTAAGCTCTCTTGCACGGAACAGGCACAGGAGTCAGAATAAAACACTAGGTAAAGCTGTCTTCCATAGGAATGCCGAACAAGGCTAAGTTGATCGAGAGTAAGTGAAAACATAACAGAATTATGATTGGGCGTAAAGCCAAATCATATGATACTCTAGATGAAATGGGAATGACTTTAATGTACCGGAAAATATGTCATCTCAAACTCTCTCGAATAGTGAATGGAGACTTTTGCATGTGAGGTGGTAGAAATAGAGCGGCAGGCTTGTATTTTTCGTATATGACACCGTTTTTTGCTGAATTTAAAGTTTTTATTTTCATTATTTTTAAAGAAATTGGACATAGTTTTCCTGAAATTGTGGCATTTGTATGGGAGGTAGCAGAGGAAGTGGAGCGTCTTAGATGATTTTGAAACTGCTTATCATCATCCTTATCACCATGCTTCGATTCAGTTTCAAAGTCGATAGCTCTCATGTATTGGAAGGAGAAATGCTTTTCTTGAATTTATAATACAGATATACTCGTATATATGGGAGGGGGTACAAGGAGAGAAGCGGAGCTGATAATTTTTGCTAACATTTATTGCAATTATTACAAAAAACCAGTTCTGCCAAAATTTTAAGTTTATACTTTTTCTAGTTTTAATGGAAATCGATATAATCCATTTAACAAAAATTATACATTTGTATGGGAGGGGATAGAAGTAGTGTACGGATCAAAACAAATTTTTTTCGCGTTATTGATATTTATATTTTATTCTTTATGCAAAATATCAAGTTGATAGCTTTAACTAAACTTTAACTAAGATAATTTAATTTAAATTTCAAAATTTCGTGAAATTTGTATGGGAGGGGGTAGAATGAGTGAGGTGAAGTTGATAATTCTGTCTAAAACTAATTGAAATTATAGTAGAATTAGTTCTGGCAAAATTTTGTCTTTTCAGCTTTCAATGAAAATCGAAAATATGTATTTTTCAAAATTGTCCATTTTTATAGGAGGAGGTAGAAGGAGTGAGGAGATCGGACCAATATTCCGTAATATTAATGACATATATATCATAATATTTTGACCCAAACTCCAAGTCGATAGCTTAAATAGTTTCAAAGAAAAATCTTTTTCTTAATATTTCGAAATTTCATGAAATTTGTATGGGAGGGGGTGGAAGGAGTCGGGAGATGTGGCCCATTTGTTGAGTCCGTCGCTCAAGAAAGAAAGAAAAAAAAAAATTATAGTTATAATTTTTTTTTGAATTTTTTCCCGCCTTGCAATGCCAACATCGTATGATCGAAAGGGTTCGCCAACCCTGAACCTTTTCGACATAGCAACATTGGCAAAGCAAGTACGGTTAGTTTTGTTGCCGGCGGTAGATGAAAACCGCATGGGGGGGTCAAGTTTGAGAGGCCGCGTGAGTCGCACGTACCGGGTGAATTATCGCGAAATAGCGCGTATCGGAAATTTCGATTTAATTATTCGATCGTAATTTATCCTCAAAATTAAAAAAAGTGCGCGTCTTATCCACTCTCGCCTCCGCGCAGTCATTTTTTTTTATCTCCAGCCGAAACCGTCATCATCGATAAAATTTCCGGATCGGGTTGAAATAACCGGCACAGGAAATTCAGTTCTGTACCTTCGGCACAATCAGACAAACCATCGCGTAATTCATCTTCTAGTTCGGCTAACACAACATTTACCTCAGTACTTATAATTTTCGGACCTTTACGACGCTTTCGTCCCTTCGAATTGCCGTTACGCTTGCGACGTTTCGTAGGCGTGCCGTTAACCATATGAATTAGGTCGTGCTTAAGCAAGTCTTTAATCGATTTAAACTCCATAGAGCAAAGTTGCATTTATAGTCGAGCACGTTTCGGTAGTTTCCATCGAAAAAAAAAAAAAAAAAAAAAAAAAATGGCAGAAAAATCAACCTCTCAAGCTTAAACACCGCCCCGCTCCAACTCGACTTTTTTTTGTGTTGCATGAGTTTTCTTAGAATCGAGAACCGCGCCGATCCGAATTTCAAAAGGAAAGTCGAAAATTTCGCGTTTTCCGTCGCCTGTAATTCGCTAAATTTGCAGTGATTATAAATTTGCAGTGATTATTGCATGTGAAATAAGAAGAAAACATGCGGTTGAGTGAAATGCAGCATCACTAACACAAGTGCATTGCGTGTTGTTTTTTTGTACATCACGAGATTCGTGCGTTCGAAACGACCGAATTACGCGAAATCGCAGTACTTGCGGCGGGTTTTTTTTTCTTCCGGGAATTTTTCAAAAAGCAAAACCATCAAAAGCATGCATGCAGTGCGACATATTCAATTAATTAAATGAGCATCGGCCCCGCCAAGCGACACTTGTAGATTTTCACCAGATCAAGCAGCAGCAGCATCTGCTTGGGAATTTTCGATTGAGGAACCGTCCGGTTCCCACATTTGCGTATTCTTGGAAAGTAAAGTAGGAGAGGAAAGAGGATTAGGAAAAATTAAACTTAAACGAACGAATCAATAAGCTAAAAATTAAGCTAAAACGAACGAATCAATAAGCTAAAAAATTAAGCTAAAACGAACGAATCAATAAGCTAAAAATTAGGCTAAAACGAACGAGTCATTAAGCAAAAATTCAAATTAAACTAAAATAAATCAATAACAATTAAATTAAAATAAAATAAATCAATAAAAATTCAAATTAAACTAAAATAAATCAATAACAATTAAATTAGAATAAAATAAATCAATAAAAATCAAATTAAAATAAAATAAATCAATAAAAATCAAATTAAAATAAAATAAATCAATAAAAATCAAATTAGAATAAAATAAATCAATAAAAATCAAATTAGAATAAAATAAATCAAAAAAAAATCAAATTAGAATAAAATAAATCAATAAAAATCAAATTAAAATAAAATAAATCAAAAAAAAAAAAAATCAAATTAAACTAAAATGAATTAATTAAAAAAAAAAAAAAAAAAAAAAAAAATTTAGTTCTCGTTCATCACCGTTCATCGTCGGATTATGGGGTAAGTTTTTTTTGCTTTTGCTTAAATATTGTAATTTCGGTCTCGCTCTGGATTGGTTTCCCGTCGCGATATTTTGAAGGTTTTTTTTTTGCTCTCTTTTGGTCAAGATGTTTAAAGGCTAAAGAGCCAAATAATTAAATGAACCCGAGCGTTTAGCTCTTTCGCCCCGAACCTCAACATGGGGTCACGACGAATTAATTTCTTTTGAGGAATGTCGTGACTGAGGTAGGGTGGGCAGACAGGGCGCTAAAACACCTGAGCGCCCTGACAAATCGCGAAGTCGGCAACTCCACCGCATTCATGGTCTTTCACGACCACTGGGGAAAATTATCCCAATTTTCACCCTAACCCGGAGTAAGCCGACACGAAATTTTTGTTATACAGGCCATGGGTTTTATGGTCTGATTAAGGAACAAGTACCCCCCCACACTGCCGTAGCTAGTCCCGGCCGCCAGCAAGCGTGTCGCTTCCGTTCCTTAGTCAGCCACCAATTCGGAAGTAGGAGGAATTGGCCCTTTCTTGTCCCAAACATTGACGTTTTCGTTTCCTTTCAGAATTATTTTGGCTTTAAGTCAAAATAATTCGTTCCGCCGGCCTAAATCATAACAAAATGGCGCCCAACGTGGGGCTAGCCAGACCTACGCTAGGAGCACATAGCGTAGCCCGTCAACACGCGCGAGTCGGAAAAATTCCGTGCAAAATCGTTGATGAGCAAAAGGACTAAATTTCGTCGTTCTGCGACAGAATTTTCGCCTGAACGGCAATCACAGTCCATGTGCCAAGCTTTTTTTGAGTTTCGTCGTCTAACCATCGGATTGGTTTTGTTTGTAGACAATGTGGAACTGACCTATTGACGAACCGTTTGGCAACCCGTAGGCGCCACTCTGTTCCATAGGAAAGGGAAACATTGTCTGCATGCAAAATTGATTCTATGTTAGTCGACAGGTTTTAGTCTCTCGAGCCATTCCACTTTTGGTTCGTGAGCACCCATCTGAGAGCTGGGCATGCCTTGTCTTGGCGGGCGTGTCGTCAGACAGATGGAAAAATGTTTGCGAATCATTGGTGAGTTTGGTGATGGAGACTTTTGCCGAAACTTCAGAAAAGTTCCTTAATTCCTTAACCTTCCTTTTAGAGTTCCTATAACGTAGAGTTTTTTTGTAAAATTAACGTAGAGTTTTTTTTCGATGATATAAATTTCTATAAGTCTTCGGACGAAATATTTTGATGATTTTCTTTTGCGGATTTTGATGTTTTCTTTGCTTTTCTTCCCAAACAATTTTGAAACAGTTATCGCGATCCAGTTTTCCCAGTGAGTCGGAAAGAGCATGATCGGCTTCGCGATTTGCTGCAGTTGAGGGGAGGGGAAAAGAGTGAATGCGTGAGGGTTCATTTTGTTTATTTTTTTGCGATATATTTTTTTGAAGTAGTTATACGTTCATTATGTTCTCGTTTTATTGAATTATTCGAAGTTAAAGCCATTATATATATAAACACACAAACATTTATTTATTCGTTCGTTCATGCGTTTTTTTTTGCAGTCGTTCTAACGTTTACACAGTTATTCATTCCAAAATTTATTTTCGCAAAATTTTCTTCGATCATTCTAGATATAGTCCATTCGTTTTGACGTAGTACATACATTCTATATACACATATCAATTATTCGATCATTTATTACATCAGTCACTTGTCGCACAATTATTCGAAGTTTTTCTTTTCGCTGAAGTTTTCACCATTCAACCACTCGTTTTTTTTTCTCTCTATTTCGTTCAAACACTTAATCGAATTTTGTCGTTCGCTTCACTAACTTATTTCGAGCATGTCTTTGATTCATTCTCCGAAAGCGAGCGTAGATGTTGTCTGCTCAGCTTGTCAGGAAATTATAGATCCGGTGAAAGAAGTAGTCACCAAATGTAGTCATCGATTCCATAGCCATTGTTTGGAATCATGGATCGTTGACAATCACAATTGTCCGAATTGTCGTGGGCATTTGGGTCCTAGAGACTATTGGTCCGTCCTGGGTGTAGAGGGCGCGTCCGCTAAACTAGGCCCAGTGACACGCGGCAAAAAGAAGTCACAGGCCACTAATGCTCAAAAAGTTGGTATGTCGCCTGTGGGGTTAAATTTGGATATGCCACACGAGACAGGAGGCGGACGAGCTTTCTATGCCCCGGACGGATCGATGGTCCCGACGCCCAGTCCATTGACTGAGCCAGACCTAAATTCAATGTTTGCAACAGACACGAGTGAGAGAGAGAAACAAGTGAGATGGTCAGACATCAGAGTTGAACCGCCGGCAGAGTCAATACTAGAGATGCCGTTGGCTATGAATTCACTGAAGATGGATGACTTAGTGCGAATTATACGCTCGGTGTTGCGTGAGGAACAGACTCAGCAACAGCCAAGCATTAACAACATCAACGTAGATTTACCACCACCCTTAAACCGATGTGATGCACTGGACGAACAGGTGCGAACTCGTGGCCGACTGGCCCATGCGACCGCTCAGATTGGCGAACGCAATGGCAACGGCCCAAATTTAAGATACCGCAATCCAGGCAGTCCGATACGCCATTGGAGATTGCGTTTTAATGGAGAAAGCCATTCATTGCGAGCAGAAGAATTGGTCTTCAGGGCCGAAGCTCTTGCAATAGGAGATCTGGGCGGGCGCATGGACCTGTTGGCCCGGAATTTTCATCTGTTGTTGGACGGTCGTCCAAACCAGTGGTATTGGCTCTGGCGGAGATCCAACTTAGAGACCCACTGGGCTGATTTACGACTTGCTTTCTTAGAAGCTTGGGGAGAGAGTAGTGACGATTGGGAGGTGCGCAAGCAGATGCTAGGAAGACGTCAGGCACCAAATGAGCCATTCTTGCTTTATGAACAAGACATGACTGTACTCCGCACATTGCTGCCCACTCCTATGTCAGAAAGAGAATTCGTTGGAATCGTTCGAAGTAATTTATTAGCTAGCACGCAACAGCAAATGTGCTTTTACGAAGTACAAAATATGGCTCAGCTACGACATCTTGTGAAGCGTGTAGAGACTGTACGGAAGACTACACGAGCGAATTCTTGGCAATCGAACAGGGTCCACGAAATCATCGAAACCCAAGTGGAAGAGTTAGTAGATCCCGAAGCTGACGAGGTAGCTGGTTTGTCTAAGCCCTTGACTTGTTGGAACTGTGGCAAGGATGGACATGGCTATCGAGAATGTACCGAACCACCTAAAGGCATTTTCTGCTATGGATGTGGAAGGGCGGACGTGGTGAAGCCCAACTGTGTTCATTGCAAGGCGGGAAACGGCCGAAGGGACGGAAGGACAGCGGGTCCCTTTCGTCTGAACACTGTACCCCGATCGTAGAAAGAAGCGTAGTACAGAAACCCCTTTCCGATTCCCCATTTAATTTAGAACTCCCGCATAAAAAAATTTCTACCAATTGTTCAACCCCTTTAATTACCCCTCCAAATTTTACCACTACACCTTCAACATTTTCTGAACCTGATTCCCATCCTTTTAAAGTAAAATCATCCTTACCTATTCCCCGGAATCTTATCACTTCGCAAGTCACTATTCTGAAAAGAGTAAATGATAATACGGAGTTGGCTGTTTCTCGACCTGAAAATGACCTTATTGTACCCAAAAATTTAAGACGACATTCCCGCCATCCTTTCAAGCCTTATCACCTTCGACTAAAAGAGTATATGGAAGCTCGAGAGCGAATTTTTGCACCTACTTCAGTCACTAGCGTTGATCAAGTATCATCACTAGCGGGTGGATTCGGTCGTAGAAGGTCAATCTTACGCCTTCGTATGTTCTGGAGGATGGTGCGTGAAAAAAAGAAAGCGATTCTGTCTACCATCATTACCGAGCCGTTCGATATACGTCCGTACGCCATGGTATCCCTATACGGAGTGGACGTTAAAGGACTCCTCGATAGTGGTGCGAGCATTAGTTGCCTTGGAGCAAATTCCCTACAACGCCTTCAAGATGCACAGGTGAGTTATCGACCAGTCTGTCAAGACGTGAAGACAGCTGATGGTGTTGCACAAAGAGTTTTGGGCACAGTAGTTACCGACATTACCTTTCGTGGTGCTACTAAAGCTATTACCTTATATATCGTGCCGAGCCTATCGCAGGAATTGTACCTTGGGGTAGATTTCTGGCGATCATTTCATCTAGCTCCTAACATCATCAGTGCGGTCGATATTCCCGATACTGCATCGCAACTAATTGCTCAGGATGCCCACCATTTAACGCCCTCAGATGTAAAGAGGTTGGAATTGGCAAAGTCCAAATTTCCATCGTACGAAGAATACGGACTCGGTGTAACCAATGTCGTTGAACATAGTATAGACGTTGGGGATGCTAGTCCCATCAAACAAAGACATTATCCCGTTTCACCTGCGATCCAAAATCTGTTATATGACGAGATCGATCGTATGTTAGCACTTGGCGTTATAGAGACCAGCCAGAGTGCATGGAGTTCACCTGTGGTTCTTGTGAGGAAGCCAGGCAAGGTACGGTTATGCTTGGACTCGCGCAAAGTCAATGATGTGACGAAGAAGGATGCTTATCCATTACCACACATTGACGGTATCTTAAGTCGTTTGCCGCGAGCCAATTTTATAACCAGCCTAGACCTCAAAGATGCCTTTTGGCAGATTCCTCTCGAACAAAAATCTAGAGAATACACAGCGTTTACTGTTCCTGGTCGGCCTCTATACCAATACACTCGCATGCCTTTTGGTTTATGCAACGCGCCGCAAAGGATGTGTCGTTTGATGGACAAAGTCATCCCACCCGAGTTGAAGGAGCAGGTATTCGTATATTTGGACGATCTGCTGTTGATTTCTGAGGATTTCGACTCACATCTGACTTTATTGAGCGAAGTCGCAGATTGTATAAGAAAAGCTGGCTTGACGATCAATGTCAGCAAGAGCAAGTTTTGTTTGAGAGAAGTGAAGTATCTCGGATACATCGTTGGAGATGGAGGCTTGAAGACAGACCCGAACAAAGTCTCAGCCATAGTCGATTACCCTTCGCCAAAGTCCGCACGTCAAGTTCGACGCTTTCTTGGTATGGCAGGCTGGTATAGACGATTCGTCCCCAACTTTGCTGCTACCGTATCACCGATCTCAGACACTCTAAAGAAGTCCAACCAGTTTGCTTGGACTACAGAGGCACAAACTTCCTTCCTAGTAGTGAAAGACTTGCTGACGAAAGCACCCGTTTTGATCAACCCAGATTTCAAGAGGCCTTTCGTAATACAATGCGATGCTAGTAAGTCAGGGGTGGGTAGCGTTCTCTTTCAGGAAAACGACGACGGATCAGAATCTCCAGTAGCATATATGTCACAGAAGCTCACTTCCGCTCAACGCAACTATAGTGTAACCGAACTCGAGTGTTATGCAGCTGTGTTGAGCGTGAAAAAATTTCGAGCCTATGTAGAAGGGACTGCGTTCAAAGTCATCACGGATCATGCAAGTCTCAAATGGCTTATGTCGCAGAAAGACCTACAAGGACGGTTAGCGAGGTGGAGTCTGAAGCTTCAAGGTTTCGACTTCGTAATCGAGCACCGACGAGGGAGCTTGAACGTTGTACCCGATGCCCTCTCTCGCGTATACGAAGAGGGACTAAATGCGCTGATCGACGTGGCACCGATCGTGGACATGAATTCTCCAGAATTCTCTGGCAAAGAATACAAAGAATTGGTGTCCACGGTTGATGCGAACGCCGATCGGCTTCCTGACGTATGCGTGAGGGATGGTTTCGTGTATAAGCGGACAGAGCCTCACGTCGGTGACCCGATTGCGGAGGACAGGGCCTGGAAGCTATGGATTCCATCAAGCCTTACGTCAACTGCGATTGCTCAGGCGCACGAAGCAGACACTACGGTCCATGGTGGTTACGCTAAAACGCTAGAGCGAGTCAGACGATTTTTGTATTGGCCCGGGATGGCTACACAAGTACGCACCTACGTTCTGGCGTGCGACACTTGTAAAGAGACAAAGTCCCCGAACAGACCTCTACGAGCGCCTATGGGAGAACCGTTCCGGACGGATCAGCCATTCCAACACCTTTACATCGACGTATTGGGACCATATCCACGTACCAAACGGGGTAAAATCGCCATTCTTATCGTCTTGGACCATTTCACCAAATTCCCCCTTTTACACCCCTTGGGGAGAATTACTGCTGAAGAAATCACTAAATATCTGGAGGGGCAGGTCTTCCACACGTTTGGGACACCTGAGACGATCCTCTCCGATAATGGCTCTCAATTTAAGTCAAAAGTGTTTAACTCTATGCTAGATAAATACGGAGTTCAACACCTGTACACCCCGAGCTACTCACCGCAAGCAAATGCGTCGGAACGTGTCAATCAGTCCATCCTAGCCGGAATTCGAACATTCATCACTGATGACCAAACACGATGGGATGAGAGTCTAAGCAAAATAGGATGTGCCTTCGGAGCTCACTCCACCAAGCCACTGGATTTTCTCCTTATCAGGTTTTGTTTGGGAATCATATGATGTTACACGGGAAGGACTACGAACTGCTGAAGCATTTGCGAGCGTTGGGCGAGTCAAATGTACAGCTTCGACCTCGAGAGGGAATTCCTATCGTGAGACAGCTTGCACAGACGAAAATAAGGGTCGCACATGAGGACAGTAGCAGGCGTTATAATCTGCGTGCTGCTCAAACACAATTTCGTGTAGGACAAGAAGTATTCCGAAGAAACTTTTCCTTGTCCACAGCCGCGCAGAATTATAATGCTAAGCTGGCGAAAAAGTTCCTCAAGTGCAGGATTCGTCGTGTGCTTGGCAACTCACGATACGAATTGGAGGATTTAGGAGGCAAACGTGTGGGGATCTACCACTCCAAGGATCTCCGACAGTGATTCTAGGAATACACCACCTATTGCCCGGCTCTCAGTCGTGAGCACGAGACACCTAGCGACGGCTTTCTTAGTCGATTCGGCGCTGGAAATCAACGGCGAACCGCCTATGTTGTTGAGTCCGTCGCTCAAGAAAGAAAGAAAAAAAAAAATTATAGTTATAATTTTTTTTTGAATTTTTTCCCGCCTTGCAATGCCAACATCGTATGATCGAAAGGGTTCGCCAACCCTGAACCTTTTCGACATAGCAACATTGGCAAAGCAAGTACGGTTAGTTTTGTTGCCGGCGGTAGATGAAAACCGCATGGGGGGGTCAAGTTTGAGAGGCCGCGTGAGTCGCACGTACCGGGTGAATTATCGCGAAATAGCGCGTATCGGAAATTTCGATTTAATTATTCGATCGTAATTTATCCTCAAAATTAAAAAAAGTGCGCGTCTTATCCACTCTCGCCTCCGCGCAGTCATTTTTTTTTATCTCCAGCCGAAACCGTCATCATCGATAAAATTTCCGGATCGGGTTGAAATAACCGGCACAGGAAATTCAGTTCTGTACCTTCGGCACAATCAGACAAACCATCGCGTAATTCATCTTCTAGTTCGGCTAACACAACATTTACCTCAGTACTTATAATTTTCGGACCTTTACGACGCTTTCGTCCCTTCGAATTGCCGTTACGCTTGCGACGTTTCGTAGGCGTGCCGTTAACCATATGAATTAGGTCGTGCTTAAGCAAGTCTTTAATCGATTTAAACTCCATAGAGCAAAGTTGCATTTATAGTCGAGCACGTTTCGGTAGTTTCCATCGAAAAAAAAAAAAAAAAAAAAAAAAATGGCAGAAAAATCAACCTCTCAAGCTTAAACACCGCCCCGCTCCAACTCGACTTTTTTTTGTGTTGCATGAGTTTTCTTAGAATCGAGAACCGCGCCGATCCGAATTTCAAAAGGAAAGTCGAAAATTTCGCGTTTTCCGTCGCCTGTAATTCGCTAAATTTGCAGTGATTATAAATTTGCAGTGATTATTGCATGTGAAATAAGAAGAAAACATGCGGTTGAGTGAAATGCAGCATCACTAACACAAGTGCATTGCGTGTTGTTTTTTTGTACATCACGAGATTCGTGCGTTCGAAACGACCGAATTACGCGAAATCGCAGTACTTGCGGCGGGTTTTTTTTTCTTCCGGGAATTTTTCAAAAAGCAAAACCATCAAAAGCATGCATGCAGTGCGACATATTCAATTAATTAAATGAGCATCGGCCCCGCCAAGCGACACTTGTAGATTTTCACCAGATCAAGCAGCAGCAGCATCTGCTTGGGAATTTTCGATTGAGGAACCGTCCGGTTCCCACATTTGCGTATTCTTGGAAAGTAAAGTAGGAGAGGAAAGAGGATTAGGAAAAATTAAACTTAAACGAACGAATCAATAAGCTAAAAATTAAGCTAAAACGAACGAATCAATAAGCTAAAAAATTAAGCTAAAACGAACGAATCAATAAGCTAAAAATTAGGCTAAAACGAACGAGTCATTAAGCAAAAATTCAAATTAAACTAAAATAAATCAATAACAATTAAATTAAAATAAAATAAATCAATAAAAATTCAAATTAAACTAAAATAAATCAATAACAATTAAATTAGAATAAAATAAATCAATAAAAATCAAATTAAAATAAAATAAATCAATAAAAATCAAATTAAAATAAAATAAATCAATAAAAATCAAATTAGAATAAAATAAATCAATAAAAATCAAATTAGAATAAAATAAATCAAAAAAAAATCAAATTAGAATAAAATAAATCAATAAAAATCAAATTAAAATAAAATAAATCAAAAAAAAAAAAAATCAAATTAAACTAAAATGAATTAATTAAAAAAAAAAAAAAAAAAAAAAAAAATTTAGTTCTCGTTCATCACCGTTCATCGTCGGATTATGGGGTAAGTTTTTTTTGCTTTTGCTTAAATATTGTAATTTCGGTCTCGCTCTGGATTGGTTTCCCGTCGCGATATTTTGAAGGTTTTTTTTTTGCTCTCTTTTGGTCAAGATGTTTAAAGGCTAAAGAGCCAAATAATTAAATGAACCCGAGCGTTTAGCTCTTTCGCCCCGAACCTCAACATGGGGTCACGACGAATTAATTTCTTTTGAGGAATGTCGTGACTGAGGTAGGGTGGGCAGACAGGGCGCTAAAACACCTGAGCGCCCTGACAAATCGCGAAGTCGGCAACTCCACCGCATTCATGGTCTTTCACGACCACTGGGGAAAATTATCCCAATTTTCACCCTAACCCGGAGTAAGCCGACACGAAATTTTTGTTATACAGGCCATGGGTTTTATGGTCTGATTAAGGAACAAGTACCCCCCCACACTGCCGTAGCTAGTCCCGGCCGCCAGCAAGCGTGTCGCTTCCGTTCCTTAGTCAGCCACCAATTCGGAAGTAGGAGGAATTGGCCCTTTCTTGTCCCAAACATTGACGTTTTCGTTTCCTTTCAGAATTATTTTGGCTTTAAGTCAAAATAATTCGTTCCGCCGGCCTAAATTCATAACACATTCACGAACTTAAAGTTAATTTTTTGCTAAAAATGACACACAAAAATTTTTAGCACTATAGCTCAAAGCTTTCGAGAGTTATGCTGTAGACAGACGCATAGATGGACAGACGGTCACTCGGAATCGAGGTTTTTGAGCGACAACAAATATTTCTGTACCCTTGGGAACTCTGTGCGAGCGTTATTTCTTACCATTACAAACGGTAAGGCGAACACAATATACTCTCAGATTTCATCTAAAATAAAAAAAAAACAAAAAATACTAACAAGGTATTAATAATATATACAAAGTCTTAGCACAACAAATGTTATAGGTACGGAAAAAATTGGTTTATTGTATTTCATGAAACGGTGCATTTTGCATGGGTGGTGGTGGAAGGAGTAAGGTCATATTTATGATGATAATAATACACTCCAAATTTCAAATTATTAGCTCTTACACTTTCCACGAAAATTTGATTATTGTAAATTTTTCAAAATGGGTTATTTTGTATGGGAGGGAATAGTAGAGGTGAAGTGATTAGGCCCGTTCGCGATCTTGAATGTACTTTTATATTAAAAACTGCTTGTACAAAATTTGAGCTTTCTAGCTCAACGCGTTCTCAAGCTATAGCCAACATATGAACTGTTTTGAGATTATTGAGTGATAATATTAATCTAATCTCCGAGCGTAACAAACTTTAGAGCAAACTTATATTACTCTCAGACTTCATGTACAGTGTACGATGGCTCTAATCGTTCGAGAGGGGGATACAATTACAATCTGCTAAAAGTCACGTTATAATGGCTGCCCTACAGAAATACGGCTATGGAATATTGAACCACCCCACTTATTGCCCAAATGTGGCCCCTTCCAATAATTGTTTATTCCGAAAACTGAAGAAAGAACTTCGGGGAAGAAAATTTATCAATGATGAAGAGGTGAAGTCGGCAATTTCAGCCTATTTGGAAGGTTTAAAACATTTTTTTAGAAGGAATTAATAAAATTTGCTAAATGTAGTAGGGTTAAGGGAGAATATATTAAAAAGAAAAAATAATAAGTTGTTTAATTTTACCCTTCTTCCCTGTCGTTCCGCGAAATTTTTAATCTTTCCTCGTAGCCTCAGATTTCATTTGGAGTAGGAATAAAAAATCAAATTGTCCAAAGTCAAACACATTTCATGGATTTAAATTACACCGAATTTCTTGGAATCTATTACAAATAAAAAACTGTTGTCATTAACGTTCTTCTATCCCTTCGACTACCTGTATAAAAATTCATATTTAATATTGAATTCATGTATATGTACTTAATTGCACTTATTAGCAATGGCTCCATTGATTGCAATTTAGTGTTAAACAATTGTCAATGCTCCGCACTTAAAAAAATATTATATTAACATTAAAATATTTTAATTTCATTCGACTATTATGAAATTTTAGGTTGGTTTTGTGCAATTACCATTTATTAATGAAATAAAATAGTTTAACCTGTAAACTAATTAAGTTTCCGTTGATGACGTGCACACTTTTCCTAAAATTATCACGCAACTAATTTTTGTATCATGTAATTATTGAAGAAACATTAACCACCCTTTTCATGTAAACGAAAAATTATATGACCGAAATAGATAAAAAGTACTCAACAAGAATGGCTTATTAATTAGTTAACTTCTAACTTTGTTCACATTATACTATCTACAGAGGCATATTTCTAGCACATCGCCTTTAAACGTTAGGATCCTTTTAATCCTCTTTTACCAGAACATTGTGCAGATCATGCAAGCAATCGCTATGGATCCGACAGAAACACATAATATCGTGTCACCACTATATAACCCGACATGTGCATATGTGTCTCATAACATACTTCTCAAAAATACTAGGCCAGTTTACTCTCATTTTATACAACTATATGTTGTGCACAACGTATTATGTGCATTCTATTTCAGTTTATTATTCTAATAATAAAGTATTGTGATTGATGCAGAAAAAGAAAAAAAATTGTAACCCTGAAATTTGTTTTTTCGTGTTTCATGATTAAATTAGCCTAAAAATGGAGAAGAAAATACGTCTGTCCGTACGTCGTACATATGGGCTCATATCTCCGAGACTGTTAAATACAGAAAATTATTTCTTAAGTTGATTGTAGACTGGGTAAGTGAGCACCATTGTCTAAGTTTTGGAGGTTATGGGGTGAAAGGGTGAGGCGGGGAGGGTTAAGGCCGGAAACTACACATCCTAATATCTCCATTACGAATACAGATAGAAAGCTAAAATTCTATATTTGGGTATATTTATTTATGGAGAGAAAATTATCCAATGGAGGACAAAAAGGAGGAGCTGAAAAACAATTGTGGGCCGATTTTTTTCAAATGATTATATGTATCTTCGAAAATACTTAACGTAATAAGTTCCGATTTTAGAAGCAATCATAATCAACTTAGAGTTAGGTCAATACTAATAAGGAGGAGAGTCAGGGGTTGCAAAGAATAAATGCAAATAAAAACACTTAAAAATAAGAAACCGCGACTGTCTCTTATGCTATGTAATTATAACTTGGCAACTATATAAAGTTGTAGTAGCAAAATATGAAAAAAATAATGCACATGGACATAATTGTACAATGGCGCTACAGCCCAAATTGGGCCTTGGCCTCCTGACATTCAGGTTCCTTAACATTTTCTGAAAGGGTTGTTAGCCCTTCGCACAGCCCTCTATCAACGATTTTTTTTTTATTTTCGTAGATTGAGGTGACCATATTGCATCAACCGGGATTTGAACTCACGACCTTCGCATTACAAGACCAATAGACTACCCACTAGGCTACACCCTAGCTACATGGACGTAATAGTAGGACGAAAAATGGGGAGCATTTAAAAAAGGTACACGTTTCAAAATTTCAAACCGTTATATATCAAAATCTTATGCAGATATCAAAACAAAATTTTGTCGGATTGTGGAGCCATATAACTCTAAAATTTTAAAGTTGGGGGAGTGGGGAGGTATAAGGAAAGGGAGGTGGCGCGGTAAAATGTTGAAAATTTTGAGTAATTACTTTCTTATTTTAATAATAAAGTACTGTGATCGACTTGAAAAAAAAAAAAAAAAATTGCTACCCTGAAGTTTTTTTTCCTTTCTCAAATAGCCTAATTATGCGAAAACAAATCCACCGCCCGTCGTACGCCGTACGCCGAATACGTACAGTCACCGCACATTAACTCCCAAGCAGTTCAAGATATATTTCATTTTTGGGTCGATTGTAGATAGTTGCGGATCTCAGGCGGATACCCATTTTGGGCGGTGTAGAAAGCTAAGGGGTTTGTGGTACAAACATTAAAAATAATTTAATTTTTTTGCCCAAATTTTGTTTTTAATGATTATATCTTCGAAATAACTTGCCATAAAAATCATATTTTGGGACCATTAAGGTGGCATATAGATCAACCAGAATCAGCTTAGAGAGAGGCTAATTCTTGTAAGGAAGAGGGTAAAGGGGGATGCAAAGGAATACACTTAAAAATTAAACATATATAATATACATATATTAAGTTGAACTAGAAAAAATATGACATTTGGACATAATAGTAATGGGGGGAAATGGGGAGTATTTCAAAAATGATGCACTTTTCGAAACTTCAAACCGTTATACCTCAAAACTAACTATGAGTTCAGATATCAAATTCAAATCTTGTCAGATTCTAGAACTATAAGTATTTAAATCTGGTAAGCATTTTAAGTTGTGGGGAGGGGAGGTAACGGGAAGGAGGTGCTAAGCTAAAATGTCAAAAATTTTGAGTGATTTTTTTAGTGGTCTTGTGAAAGATACAAAGCTTTAATTTTCCATGTGCATACATCTATTTGAAATACGTAGAGAAAAAATAATAATTTGTTCCACAATTGTTATGCACCTGGTCTTACGTGCACAAGGTGTTTCATGTGCAATTAAAAACATAGCAGAATTATAATTGGGCGTCGAGCCCAATCATATAATACTCTAGATGAAATAGGAAAGAGTTTATTGTACCGGAAAATATATCACCTCAAATTCTTTCGAATAGTGAATAGTGATTTTTGTATTGGAGGTGATAAAAGCAGAGGGAGGATTTATAATTTTTGTACATAACACCGAACGTGGTATACAAAATTTTTCATGCTGAAATTAAAGTTTGTAGCTTTCACAATTTTCGAGGAAATTGAACAATTTTTGTCTGAATTTATGACATTGGTATGGGAGGTGGCAGAAAAAGTGGAAGGTTTTGGATAATCTTGAAGCTGCTCATAAACATCCTAATCGCATTGCTTTGTTACAATTTTAAAGTCGATAGATCGAAGGAGAAATACTTTTCTTGAATTTCCAATACAAAAATTTGTATGGGAGGTGATAGAAGAAGAGAGGCGAAGTTCATATTTTTTTCAGCATTCATTGCAATTATTAAGGGAAAATTTCTGGCATAATTTTAAGTCAGTACTTTTGCTAGTTTCAATTAAAATCGATTAAATGCATCTAACAAAATTGTATGAGAGGGGATAGAAGGAGAATTTGAATAAAAATCAAATTTTTCGACATGAATGATATTTGTAATTTTACATTTTTCCCATAATTTAAAGTTGATAGCTTTGACGGTTTCGAAGAAAAATAATTTAATTGAAATTCCGAAATTTCGTGGTGAGGCGAAGCTGATAGTTTTTCCAAAATCGGTTACAATTGTATTAAAATTATAACAAAACTTGTTTTTTTTTTTAAAAAACTTTGCTACCTGCAATGAACACCGAATAAATGCATTTTTGAAAATTGTGCATTTGTATGGGAGGGAGTAGAAGGAGTAAGGGGATCTACTCAATATCTTTTGACGTTAATGATATTTACATTGTTATGAAATAAATCAAATTTCTGTTAAGGCCTCCTATAGGAGCATAGAAAAGAAACACCTCTCTTCCAGAAGGCGCGATTCTGAGCATCGGCCCTTAGCTGTTACCAGGACTTGTTTATTCCTCTGGCCTCCTGTTCAACTGGTCGACCAGCCCGACGTCTTTTTTGAGAATTATAATCCAGCGCCTGTGTAGCGATGTTTCGCTTTGGTTTTCTCAAAGTACCATTAATCCTCTGCCACTTCGGACTTCTAATCTCTCTGCATATTTCAGTCTGTCCAGTTGTACTCCAAAGATCGTCGTTGGAGACCACTTCTGGCCAGAATATTACTAAAATGCATTAGTTCACGAAAGTTTGCAGTTTCTTGGTTAGTCGAACGGTCACTTTCCCCGTAGTACAACCATGTAACAACACGAATTTTACACATGCGTCAAAAAATCGCAGCTTCGTGCGAAGGCAGATCTGTCTTAACCTCCAGAAAGGGGAAAGGATACCGAAGGACTGGCGAACTTTATTCAATATCCTTTTAGGCTCCGCCGTCCATGCTGACAATGCCTCCGAGATAACAAAAAACTTGCACCTCTTCCACATCTTGTCTTCCCGTGTGTATAGCCAAGCACGCACATTTATTTTCAGTCCCGTCAATATGTATTTAGAACGGAACGAGCAAACTTTTCATCTGAAGGTCCACTCAAAAACACGTCATCAGCATAATCAAGGAGACTTAAAATGTTAAATAGTCTCTGCAAATGTATCCAAAAATATTTAAAACAAATCAAAAGTTTTGAAATATCTTCAGTCCTTCTACTCCCTCCCATACGAAAGTGTGATTGCGAAAAATTTCAATTAATTAACGAATTGCTTACAAATTAATAGCAACGCACTTGAAAAATTGTATAAACACCTTTCAAGAAGAATTAAAGAGAGATATATTAACATTTTTATGCTTACTTCACCTTCTGTACCACCTTCCATATAAATGTTTGGTCTTATAAACATGAAATACATCGATTTTCATAAAAATTCTATCAAAATTTGTCTATGAAAGTAGCATTTCATACGGAAAATTTTGAATAAAAAAATTATTAACTTCCACCAACTCTTCACATAACCTTCCTCCTCCCCCTCCCTTTCCGTACAAACTCAAACTGGCATAGAGCTGGGAATGAAATATTGACTCAATGTACTGGAGCTATTAATCGTAATTTCAGTGCTCTAGAACCCCCATTTACTTAGTTTTCCCTATCCGCCCTAACCCTTGCATATTGACTTTCCACACGCATCCTCAACTTGTCCCAATGATAATAAAGTTGCGCCCGACTTGTTGGCAGATATTTTTTTATTATGCTGCGATACATTACTAAGCATATTTAAATTTTCCAAAATAAATAGTTGCCATAAATGAACCAATACCATAAGAACTGTTACGGTTCCATCGTAACGTAGTTTTAATTGTAGAGAGATAGTGTCGAATGAGAGCCCACAGAAAATTGCGATTTTAACATCTTCTTGACCACGGTTAGGCCGACACCTCGCGTGGCTGTATCTAACAATACCGTACCGGTTGTTGCATTCGTTAACGATATGTTTTGGCAAAGAAAAACAAATAAAGAAAACGATAGCTGAAAAGTAATAGTTCAAATTTAATTATATCTACTGTAGGATTTGTGTTCACTTTGACAAGATAGGAAAATAGATTTTAAAAAAAAGGAGACTAGGAAAAAAAAATGAGGGAGTTGAAAAAAAAATTAGTCTGGGGTGAAGGGGATAGATGAGAAAAAAAAAGGAAATAAAAAAGCAAGAAATAGATTAAAATCAAAGAACGTGGCATAAGTCTATATGTTGGAAATTTTCGATTCGAGCGACAAGAGAAAGAAAGGATAAGAAAAACGAGAAAATAAAGAAAAACGAGATACGAGCCGATTCAAATTCCTGTTAAGACCCCCTATAGGGGCATAGGACAGAAACAACTCTCTTCCACAAGGCGCGATCCTGAGCATCGGCTTTAAGCTGTTGCCAGGACTTGTTTATTCCTCTGGCCTCCTGCTCAACTGCTCGCTTCCATGTGTTACATGGTCGACCAACCCGACGTCTTCCTTGAGGGTTATAATCCAGAGCCTGTTTTGCGATGTTTTGCTCTGGTTTCCTCAAAGTATGACCGATCCACTGCCACTTTCGCCGTTGAATCTCAATACCTATTTTAGTCTGGCGAGTTGTACTCCAAAGTTCGTCGTTGGAGATCACTTCTGGCCAGAATATTCCTAAAATGCGTCGGAGGCATTGGTTTACGAAAGTCTGTAGTTTCTTGGTAAGTCGAACGGTCACTTTCCACGTAGTACAACCATATAACAACACGGATTTGACGCATGCGTCAAAAACTCGCAGCTTCGTGCGAAGGGAGATCTCTCTTAACCTCCAGAAAGGGGAAAGGATACCGAAGGCCTGACGAGCTTTATTTAGCCGAGCCTCAACATCCTTTTCGGCTCCGCCGTCCATGCTGACAATGCTTCCGAGATAGCAAAAATCTTGCACCTCTTCCACATCCTGTCCATTAAGAACAATCGGTGTGCTTGCGTTCGAACCCATGTGCATGTACTTGGTTTTACGCACATTTATTTTCAGTCCCGCCTCTTTGCATTTAGAATGCAACGAGCGAACATTTGACTCTAAGTCCGAACGGGTATGTGCAAGCAAACACACGTCATCAGCATAATCAAGGTGACTTAAGATGTTAAATAGTCTCCATTGAAGACCTTTACCTTCCCCACCTTCCAGTGCAGCTTTCAAGATGTCATTTATTACCACCAGAAACAGGGCTGGTGATAATATGCAGCCTTGTCTGACACCCGTTCGCACAGGAAAGCTCTCGGACAGCTCTCCTCTATGCAAGACGCGACACCTTGCATCTTCGTAGGATTCTTTAATCATAGCTATGACCTTATTTGGAATACCTCTCCTACGCAAAGCATTCCATATGTAATATCGCTTAACGCTGTCGAAAGCCTTCTCGAAGTCCACAAACATGAGATGTAGTGGCGAACCCATTTCGGCTGACTGCTCTAATATTATCCGTAGGGTATTTGTGTGGTCGGTACAAGACGACCCTTTACGGAATCCAGCCTGATAAACTTCGAGAGTGCTCTCGACGACATCACTAATCCTATTGAGAATTACCTTAGCCATAATTTTTGATACGGCAGTAAGTAGACATATACCACGCCAATTGACACAATCCCGAAGGTCGCCCTTCTTCGGAATTTTCACAATGACGCCCTCCTTCCATTCAGTCGGATATCTTCCATCATTCCACACCTTAGTGAAGAGTGGGATGAGTATATCGGCTGTTATTTCCGGGTCCGCTTTGAGGAGTTCGGTTGGTAGTCCGTCTATACCTGGAGCTTTCCTTCCCGCCATTGACCGAATGGCGGAAACTATCTCTTCCTTATCTGGGGGATCGTCCCTAATAGAGGATTGTTGCGGTTGGATGTTTGGAAGTTGTTCTGTTTCCGGAATATCTTCATCTGACAAGATGTTTAAAATATCAGAGAAGTATTCCTTCCATCGTCGCAACTGGTGTTCACTCATATTAAGGAGAGTTCCGTTGACATCTCTCACCAGGTGGTTGGCGGTGAAATTCCTGTTCGTCAACTGTTTCATGATTTTAAATAGTGAACCCATATCCCCAAGGTAAGCCGCAGATTCTGCCTTGTTTGCCAGATCTTCAATGGCCTTTCTCTTGTCGCGTCTAACAGCCTTTTTAAGCTGTATATGAGCATCGCGGTAGTTCTGCCTCAAGTCGGGCGTTCGTTGGTTGACATCGGGTTGAGAGATGATTGCCAATTTGGCTTTTTTCCGATTGTCAACCTTGTCCCATGTGTCTTGCGACATCCAGGGTTTCTCACCGCTTTGCGCATATCCCACAGATTCTTCAGCACTAGTTAGAAAAGTGTTTCTGGTTGCCTCCCAATTGGCGTCCAGTGTGCGCATTTCATGTTCACCCAATGTGGATGACTTTTCGCGTAGAATGGTGGTGTATTCGAGTTTTTTGTTGGGATCTCTGAGTTTATCCACATTAAGCTTGCGCTTCATTTGAAGAATTTGTGGTCGTCGGATAGCTGCTGTACACAATCTCAAGCAGGCAACCATCAAGTGGTGATCGCTCCCCACGTCAGCTCCACGTTTCGCTCGCACATCGAGGAGACATCTTCTCCATCGGCGACTTATAGCCAAATGGTCGATCTGGTTCTGAGTAACACCATCAGGGGAAACCCAAGATGTTTTATGATGACTCTTGTGTGGAAAAAGGGTCCCTCCGATGACCATTTGCCGAGTACTACAGAACTCAACAAATAATTCGCCGTTTTCGGGTCTCTTAATCCAAGGTCGTGAAGGGTCGACCCATACGAGCCGATAAATTCCCGATATTTTGAAAATTTTCGATTCGAAAATCGAAGCATAAACGATTCATAAGAGAAATTTGGAGAGGTTATCATCGCAGTCGTAAGCAGAAATAAAAGAAATAATCAAGCAATTGTTTAAGATAAGTACAGGTAGATAGGGCCAGATAGGGAGATAGGATTTTGTAATATTTTGTTTATATTAAATTGAATTAAACCTTGTAATTTCAGCTATATTTTCTTTTTCTCTTCTTTTCCGTGAAGTACCGCCTCTGGGCTCGTGGTTCGGCCTGGACGTGAAAGACGGAAGAAGCGTGGTCTACATCTGGACCACTGGCGCCCACGACCCCTCTTCAAGGGGCTAGACGGACAGACCACGCTTCGCCCCGAAAGTGCGCGGGGTTCAATTACGTAAAATTTTAAATACGTAATAAAACACTGATCAACAGTTTGCCCTGTCCCAACTATAAAATCGAAATATAGTTCTGACATTATCTGCAATCTCAGCAATGCAAAATATCAATGTAGATAAATTTTAACGCATCTCTGCACTATCGAAATCAATTTCCAGTCAATCTCTTTCCAATCATTTAAGAACAATGACTCCTAAGTGCGCTTATTCCTTACAATAATATCCCTCTCTAGACTCTCCTTTGAATTTCCCAATCGTTTCCCGTTTGCTCCTAGTTGTATCCTGGCTTGTAAAATGGCTCTTTATATCGGAAAATAATGAGTTGCTCGGGTGTTTCGGATGAGTCCCATTTCAATTTAACATGCAAACGGAGTTTTATAGATTCTCGCAAGCATCAGAATACGCGTTTCGAGTTGCATTCCTCGATGGAATACTGTAGGTTTCTATTCTGTCGATTTTTCATCGTTTCAATGAGCACAGACAATGACACCGAAGCTTGCAGAAAATACGGGTAAACATTCAGCAATGATTTCACCACATGGGGAAAATTGAAAATATTATAGGAACGATGGTCGGAAGCGAAAAACGATTTGTTGGTGAATAAAAGAAGCACTCATTTATGCCAGGACTGCGAGGGTGGTGATGGAACGGGGCAATGTACACGCTAGTGGGCCAGAGTATTGGGTTTGATGGGATGTATAGATGCATGCAACCAATGCACTTTAGCTTAAAAATGTTTTTCGAATGAACGCGATACAAAACGGTCTGCGTTGCAACCCGGGAACACTTTGCGGCAGTGCCATTTTCCTCGGAATATTCCCTACGGGATACTGAGAATTGCAGCAGTTTGCGTACTACGTTACACGAAGGATTGCAGTACTACTTCATTCCCACCAATGAAAAACAATAAAGGAATGTTCAGCGAACCGATCGAAGCGATTCAATTTGGAAGGATTGCAATTTCGAAACAACCTTTTTCGTTTCAATTTTATTTTTTCTTCCATCGTTTTTTTTTTTTTCTGTTTTATGAGAATACCTTTGGGATAAATTGTTGTAACGAACACTTTCAAGAGAGTAATGAATGGATGATATTATATGTCGATAAATAGTTTATGGTTGAAGGGAATATGTTGGAAAACTAGTATGGTCTGTGTTTAATGTAGAACATCAGCTTCGTACGAAGGGAGATCTCTTTTAACCTCCAGAAAGAGGAAAGGATACCGAAGGCCTGACGAGCTTAATGTAAAACATACGAGCCAGTAAGTTGGTATGAATTTTAAGAAGAAAATTAAAAGGACTACGATTGGGCGTGAAAACCAATCGTGCGGTACTCTAGATGAAAGAAAAATTTTTTGATTTCAAAATTTTTTGATTTCAAAAAATTTTATAGAGGAACTGGTACAAGGGTTGTCATCACGCTAAAGTTGCTATCAAATGTTTTATGCAAAATTTAGGATTCAAAAATTTAATAGGTACTGAGAAAATTAGTGTATTGGATTTAGTGAAATTGTGCAGTTTGTATGGGAGGCGATAGAAGGAGATGCGAGTCCTTAAAGACTTTATTAGAAATAACTATAAACATCAAGCTTTTGATATGTTTTAAATTGTAGATCAGTAGCATTTATACTTTTCAGGAATATCAATTTTTTGTAAAGTTGAATAATTGTATCATATTGTATGGGAGGAGGTAGAAGGGGTGAAGCTAATCCTCTAATATTTTTTGGCCTTACTAATAATTCGAAACATGTTTTTAATGCACAATTTAAGCTCGATAAATTGAGTAAATTGGTTTAGAGAATTTCATGAAAAAGTGAAGTTTGTATGGGAGGGGTCGGAAGGAGAAAGAGGACGCAAATAAGTTCTATACGGTGGATTGAAATCATTATAAAAGTAATACATTCCAAATTTTAAACTAATAGCTTTAATACTTTTCGAGCAAATTCAAATTTATTGTCGAATTGCGAAATTGTGTCATTTTGTATGGGAGGGGATAGAAGGGATGAAGCTAATCGTTTAATTGTTTTTGGTCTTACCAATAATTCTAAATAAATACTTGATGCGCATTTCAGCTCGCTAAATTTTATACCCACTGAGTAAATTGATTTAGAGTATTTCATAAAAAAGTACAGTTTGTATTGGAGGTGGTAGAAGGAGGGGGAGGACACGCATAATTTTCATGTAGTAGACTGATATTATCATAAAAATAATTTATTCTACATTTCGGACCAATAGCTGCTATCGAGCAAATCCTTTTATTGTAAAATTGCGAAATTGTTTCATTTTGTATGGGAGGGACGAGAAGCGGTGGAGCGATTTGGCTCGTTCACGAACTTGACTTTACTTTTTTGTCAAAAATGACGTATTTGAATTATCTAGATCAACGCGTTCTCAAGCTAGAGAGCGCACAGACAGACGGACGGACATCCGGTTTTGAGATTTTTGAGTTATTAAATTAATTTCTGTGTCATTCATTTTTTTCGCCGAACCTTATTTCTAAGCGTTACAAACCTTAGAGCATACTATACTTGTAATATTCTGTGACGAATGACCAGTTCGTCACTGGGAACTAAGTTTGAATCGCGAGCAACTTCAGGGGAAGTGGCTGAAACGCGAAAAAAAATACCGGTTTTCGTTTTTCTGGTAGGATGATGAGGCAGTTTTTTTGGCGGAAGGATTGAAGATGGATTAAAGCGGAAGATTGTTTTTGGATCGCGGATCAAGATGGAGGGAAGATTTTAATCTGGGAGATTTTTAGTGACAAAACAACAAAAAGTTAAAAGAATAAACGAAAAAGTGAGTTGTTCGAGCTGAGAAACGTGAAGTGGTGTGAAATAAAAAATAAGAACAGTTTTTATCTGGACCAAAAATAAAGAAAAATACCAAAAGTGTACCACCGGTGGGCCCCATAAAAAAAAATTAACTTACGTGGTAGTAATAATCTAATAATAATAATCTAACAATAATAATCTAACAGTATAATAATCTAACAATATAATAATACAACAATATAATCCCAAGTTAAGCACCATTTTCCAAGTGAGGCTGCAGCTCTTAGGCGATCCAGGTACGTTTTTTCTCCTTTTCTCTTTATTTTTTTTCTACTATTAAATTCCGCGTAGAATGGAGTAGAGCTCTGTAGGGCATTGTGGGAGTCCGCTACGGCTCTGATGGGTAGCCCTCACGGTTTGCCGCCGTTATCCGTTGCACGGAAGCCCTGATTCTCAGGATTTTCTCGCAATGGCCACACTTAATTCGACCTAATTAGGTACCGGTAGGTAGCATGATCTCCTCGTCCTTCCCATTTAATTTTTTTGTTTCTTTCGTTCCCCCCTTACACAGCTCAACAAGGATAGTGTCTTCCTCGGACCAAATCCTTCAACCCCACGCCCTAGTTCTGACTTGCCGGCAACCATGCTGTGAGGTCTGGAGGAAGCCCCATCATCTGATAGCGGACTGGAGTGATCCATTTCATTACAACTCTCAGATTTCATCTAGAGTATAAAAAATCACTTTTTTTTTGTTGGCGGACTCTACAAACTGAGCTATAACCCCCAAAATTGCCGAAAGAGAACTTGTTCAGTCCAAAGCTCCTTTAGAAAGTCTTTGCTATGCTCTATTCAACTAAACTTGTCGTTCACCACCAACTTTTCAATTTCCACATCATAGCTTCTATAACCAGCCTCTCAAGAAAAATAGAATGATATCCCAAAACCCAGCATCGTCGTTTTTATATTAAATAAAAAACATTCAACATAGACATAACACGTTCAAAATAATTTTCTTGAAAACACTCAAAGCCACAAATTCGTCAACTCAAAAGGCAAATAGCTATCAGCTAATAAGTCGAGCGTAACTTTATTATTCTTGGAATAAGTTAAGGATACGTGGGAAGTCAATTTTTAAGTGAGGTTGGTAGTAGATAGGAGAGACTTAGAAGATGGAGACGCTCCGTTGATATATTGAACTTTTGTATAATTTTTTTAGCTTAATATTTTAAATAAATTTTTTTTTTGGATTTTTTTTACTTCACATGAAACATCTTGTGCGGATGGGGCCGTTTTGGTCCAAATTATTATTTTTATTTTATGAATTTTGAATAAATTTTTTTCAACATTCTGGTTTACTAACTCTTACATTCTGTAACGAATGACCAGTTCGCCCCTAGGAATAGACCCGAATCGTGACCAACTTCACTCGAAGCGGCTCAACCGCGGCGGAATCTATCGGTCAAGAACCGGTTTGGGTTTTGTTCGAGGGAGGCAATTTTTTGGTGGGTCGTGCAGTTTTTGAAATTTTTTGGCGCTTTTTTGAGCGGAAAATAATTTGAAGAACGTCGTGCTGATGAGGAGTTTTTCGTTTCGAGTGTCAAATAATGTAAAAAAAGTGAACAAGAAAAAATGTAAAAAAATTAACAAAAAAAAAATGAATAAAGTGTGAATGTAGTATGTGAGCACACAAGGAACATAATCCATTAAAAAAAAACTAATACAATAAACATAACAGGGCTACCATTGCGCGTAAAGCGCAATTTTACGATACTCTAGATGAATTTTTTGTGATTCCAAGAAATTTTGTATGCGGAGTGTTAGAAGGGATGATAGCATTGAACTAATTTTTTTCCCATCATGCTAAAGTAGCTATAAAAATGTTTTATACAAAATGTTTACTCCAAAAATTGAATCGGAACTGAGAAAATGAGTGAGTAATGAAAATGTGCAGTTTGTAGAGAGTGGTAGGATTTTAGAGATTTTTTCAGAAATAACTAGGAATATTAAAAAATTGACATCCCTTAAATTTTAGACTAGTGCCATTCACACTTTTCAAGAAAATCGATTTTGTGTAAAGTTGTGAAACTGTATTGTATGGGAGGGGGTAGAAGCAGTGAAGCTAATCAAGTATTTTTTTCTGATCTTAGTGATAATACTAATTAAGTATTTATTACAAAATATCTACTTCTACTACAATGACGATACAGCCCAAATCGGACCTTGGCCACCTGATATTCAGGTTCCTTAACATTTTTCATTACTCATTGTGGAATGGTTGTTAGCCCTTCGGACAACCATCTTTCTACGAATTTTTCATTTTCTTAGATTGAGGTGACCAAGGTATATCCAAGCAGGCAATGTGCCGGAATTATATATTGCGCCGACCAGGATTTGAACTCACGACCTTCGCATTACAAGACCAACACACTACCTACTAGGCTATACCCTAGCTATTACAAAATATGAGTTCGATAAATGTTATATGTTCTGAGAAAATCTTCTTCTTTCATGAAAAAGTGTAGTTTGTATGGGAGAGGGTGGAAGGAGAAAGGGGACGCAAATAATTTTTCTACTGTAGATTTAAATCATTATGAAAGTAATATATCACAAAACTCAGACTAACAGCTTTTATACTTCAGGAGTAAATCCATTAATTGTCAAATTGCGAAATTGTGTCATTTTGTATGGGAGGGGGTAGAAGGAGTGAAGCTAATCGTCTAATTTGTTTTGGTCTTACTAACAGTTTTAAATAAATATTTGTTGCACAATTTCAGCCCGCTAAATTTTATACGCACTGAATAAATTGGCTTAGAGTAATCCATGACAAGTACAGTTTGTATGGGAGGTGGTAGAAGGAGGAGGAGGACACGCATAATTTTTATACGGCAGATTTTTATTATTATAAAAATAGCATATTCCAAATTTCAGGCCAATAGCTTTTATAGTTTTCGAGCAAATCCGTTTATTGTCAAATTGCGCAATTATGTCATTTTGAATGGGAGGGGGTAGAAGGGGTGGAGCGATTTGGCCCGTTCACGAACTTGACCTTACTTTTTTGTTAAAAACGACGTATACAAAATTTGAATTTTCTAGCTCAACGCGTTCTCAGGCTAGAGAGGACACGGACGGACGGACATCCGGTTTTGAGATTTTCGATTGATAATATTAACTTCTGTATCATTAATTTTTTCCTCCAAGCCTTATTTCTTAGCGTTACAAACTTTAGAGCAAACTTATAATACTCTCAGATTTCTAGAGTATAAAAAGTGGAACTTGCAGCTCATAGGCGACTGGACAGTGGCGATTGAGGTAGGGTTTTTGTCATTGAATTCCTCATTACTCTAGATGAAATCTGTGAGTATATTGTGTTTGCCTTACCGTTTGTAACGCTAAGAAATAATGCTCGCACAGAGCCGCCAAGGGTACAGAAATATTTGTTGTCGCTCAAAAACTTCGATTCCGAGTTGCTGTCTGTCCGTCTGTCTGTCTGTCCGTCTGTCCGTCTGTCTACAGCATAACTCTCGAACGCTTTGAGCTATCGTGCTGAAATTTGTTGTGTATCATTTTTAGCAAAAAAGAAACTTTAAATTCGTGAACGGGCCACATCCCCCCACTCCTTCTACCCCCTCCCATACAAATTTCACGAAATTCTGAAATTTTCAGAAATTTATTTTTCTTTGAAACTATTCAAGCTATCGATTTGAAATTTGAGTCAAAATATTACGATATGAATGTCATTAATATGACGGAATATTGATCCGAACCCGTCACTCCTTCTACCCCCTCCCATACAAATGCATAATTTTGAAAAATGCAGTTTTTCGATTTTCATTGAAACTAGCAAAGTTATAAAAACGAATTTTTGCCAGAATTAATTCTATTATAATTTCAATCAGAATTGAAAAAATTATCAACTTCACCTCACTCCTTCTACCCCCTCCCATACAAATTTCACGAAATTTTGAAATTTAAATTAAATTATTTTTCTTCGAAACTGTTAAAGCTATCAACTTGATATTTTGCATAAAGTGTAAAAATAGAAATATCAATAACAGGAAAAAAATATGTTTTGATCCGTACACTCCTTCTACCCCCTCCCATACAAATGTGTAATTTTTGTTCAGTGCATTATATCGATTTCCATTAAAACTAGAAAAAGTATAAACTTAAAATTTTGCCAGAATTTTTAATAATTGCAATAAATGCTAAAAAACATTATCAGTTCTTCTTCACTCCTTCTACCCCCTCCGATACAAATATCTGTATTATAAATTCAAGAAAAGCATTTCTCCTTCGAGTATATGAGAGCTATCGACTTTGAAATTGAATCAAAGCATGGTGATAAGGAGGACGATAAGCAGTTTCAAAATCATCTTAAACGCTCCACTTCCTCTGCCACCTCCCATACAAATGCCTCAATTTCAGGAAAACTATGTCCAATTGAAAATATTGAAAGCTACAAACCTTAAATTCAGCACGAAATGTTTTGCATGCCACATTAGGTGTCATATCCGAAAATTACAAACCTTCCTCCTCTCCTTCTACCACCTCCCATACAAAAGTCACTATTAATTATTTAAAAGAATTGGAGGTGACATATTTTCCGGTACATTGAACTCTTTCTCATTTCATCTAGAGTATCATATGATTGGGCTTTACGCCCAATCATAATTCTTTTATGTTTTTTATATTAAGTTATACTCCACTACGTTGTAGGCAGGATGGAGTAGAGCTCCGCAAGGTACTGCGAGAGTCCGCCATGGGCTGGTAAGTGTTGTTCTTGGTAGGCTTCAAGGAAGCCCTGCTTCTCAGAACTTTCTTGGAATGATCTTCTTTGATTCGGCGTAAAGACGTACCGGTAGCTAGCGTGAACCCTCCGTCCTCCACTTTTCGATTTTTTATTTCACATAGCTCAACAAGGATGGTGTCTTCCCCGGACCAAGTTCTCCCCCTAGCCTTAACTTGCTGGCAAATATGCTGTGAGGTCTGGAAGAAGCCTATTATCTGCTAGCGGAATGGAGCGCCACAATTTCGTTACAACTTTACGAATCAAAAATTTTAGCAAAACAATAAACCGTTTAAGTCTTCAATCTCAAGAAAATTTCAACTCTATATCTGTATTGAATTTATTTCGGAATGCTAAATTTTTGATACATTTCAACAGTTTTCAACAATATCTCTCAAGAGACAACCGAGACATTAATTCTAAATTTATTCTTTCCACCCTGCTGACTAATTCCCTTACAAGTATCAGCTATCATCTAACATAAGTAAGCTATAATGCTATATGCAATCTAGATAATTCTAAAATTTGAACTTTTTGTGTAAAGTAAATCCGAAGATACAATCATTTTAAGAAAACATTCGGCAGACGATTTGTTCAAAAAGCAAAGATTTCAGGATACTACACTGTTACGCTTTATTATTCGTGACGTTTTGGTACTGAGACCTTTATCAAACTGGTCGAAAATTACAGAAGACTATTCTTTTATACAGAATGGGGTTAATTGGGTGTGGGGACAGAATCAAGGTTAGTTAACAAGTGTTAAGGTAGTTAAATTGGTTAAAAATTTCTGGGTGATTTTGTTCTTACCAAATTTTAAGGCAGGTAGCCAAACTGTTGATAACATGTATCCGTTCTGTAGAATCCGGTAATCTATTCTTTCAATTCTTTCTTTTCTGTGAAAACATTCATCAAACCAATTTGTTTAGCTTCTCCTTTTTGGATCTCAATGGAAAGAAAAATTAAATTGAAAGAAAAGATTTCCGGATTCTACACTGTTACGCTTTATTATTCGTGACGTTTCGGTCTCTACTGAGACCTTTATCAAACTGTTGAGAAAGGTCTCAGCAGAGGCCGAAACGTCACGAATAATGAAGCGTAATAGTGTAGAATCCGGAAATCTTTTCTTTCAATTCGAAATGCACTGTGAAAACATTCACCAAACCAAAAATTAAATTATTTTTAACCGAAACGTCACGAATAATAAAGGGAAAGAGTGTAGAATCCGGAAATCTTTTCTTTCAATTATTTTTAAAGTTTGTACCACAAACACTGCTATGTGGCTCTACCCGTACTCATGACATTACCCACAATTAGAGACTAATATGCCATCTACATACAATCGACCAAAAAATGAACTTCTTGCCTTTGAGGATTTGGGGTTAATATGAGCTTAACGTACTTCTTCTACAGTGGCACTACAGCCCAAATCGGACCTTGGCCTCCTGTTATTCAGGTTCCTTAACATTTTTTTTTATTACTTATTGTGGAAGGGTTGTTAGCTCTTCGCACAACCCTCTTTCTACGATTTTTTCATTTTTTTAGATTGAGGTGACCAAGGTATATCCAAGCAGGCAATGTGCCGGAATTATATATTGCGCCGACCGGGATTTGAACTCACGACCTTCGCATTACAAGACCAACACACTACCTACTAGGCTATACCCTAGCTTAACGTACACGTACGGCGAACACACCGAAATTTTTTGCAATTTTAGTTTAATTTATTCATGAAAAGTGAAGAAAAAGTGTTCAGGATAAAAACTTTTTCAAAAGTCGATCACAATATTTTATTATTAAAATAATAAGGAAAAAATTAAAAACTCCCCAATGGTGCACTGCTTCCATCATCCTAACACCACTTTTTTTAAAAAAAAAAAAAAAACAAATAAAAAAAAATTTAAATAAAAGATTTCCGGATTCTACACTGTTACGCTTTATTATTCGTGACGTTTCGGTCTCTGCTGAGACCTTTATCAAACTGCCAGTTCAAGTTCCAGTTTGATAAAGATCTCAGCAGAGACCGAAACGTCACGAATAATAAAGCGTAACAGTGTAGAATCCGGAAATCTTTTCTTTCAATTCGAAATGCACTGTGAAAACATTCACCAAACCAAAAAATAATATTAGTCCATCATAATAAATATGTAACTGACCTCATATTAAAAAATATAACAGGACGTCGTTTTTGATAACAAACGTAAGGTGAAGTTCGTGAACGGGCCAAATCGCTCCACCCCTTCTACCTCCTCCCATATAAAATGACACAATTTCGCAATTTGACAATAAACGGATTTGCTCGAAAAGTATAAATGTTATTGATCTGCAATTTGGAATGATGATTTCAATGTACTGTATAAAAATTATTTAAGTACTCGCATTCCTTCCACCACCTCGCGTAGAAACTGTGCTTTTTCGTGAAATACTCTAAACCAATTTACTTAGTGCGTATAAAATTTATCGCGCTAAAATTTTGCATTTAACATTAATTAGAATTTTCAATAATGCCAAAAAAATTATACTATTAGCTTTACCCCTTCTACTCCCCCTCCTTCTCCACTTCCCCTCCCCACCCCCATTACAATGTGACACAATTTCAAAACAAAAATTCGATTTTCCTGAAAACGTATGAATACCACTGATTTACAGTTTCAGACATGTCAAAAACATGATGTTCGTGGTTATTTCCGAAAAAGTCCTTAAAAAATCGTCCCTCCTTCTACCACCTTCCATACAAACTGCACAATTTCACTAAATCCAATACACTAATTTTGTCAGTATTTATTAAATTTTTGAATCCTAAATTTTGTATAAAACATTTTGATACCAACTTTACTACTACTACAATGACGGTACAGCCCAAATCGGACCTTGGCCTCCTGATATTCAGATTCCTTAACATTTTTCATTACTTATTGTGGAAGGGTTGTTAGTCCTTCGCACAACCCTCTTTCTATGAATTTCTCATTTTCGTAGATTGAGGTGACCAAGATATACCCAAGCAGACAATGTGCCGGAATTATATGTTGCGCCGACCGGGATTTGAACTCACGACCTTCGCATTACAAGACCAACACACTACCCACTAGGCTATACCCTAGCTTACCAACTTTAGCGTGATGAGAAAAAGTCCTATACCACTCTTGAAAACAACAAATTTCTCTTTTGTCTAGAGTATTGCACAGCTGGGGCTTACGCCCAATCGTAGTCCTGTTATGTTTTTCTTCGAGCCTTATTACTTGTGGCAAACTTATAATACTCTCAGATTTTATCTAGAATATAAAAACATAATATTAGCATATTATATTATTTATTTGATAATTGCGATCTACTCTCTTCTCTTTGAAGTTTATATTTCGAATAAAACATTTTCATAGTAACTCTAGAATGATGTGAAAAAATTTTCCACCACTCAAATTTCATCACTCTTCTCACAAAATTTTCTTATGTTACGAAAATTTATATTCCCTCAAGAGTATTGCATGATTGGACTTAACGCGCAATCGTAGTCCTGTTATGTTTTTTAATTTCAATCTAAATTTCATAAACCACACTTTAGGACATAATTCATCAATTGTGGTGCTGTGACGTACGAAAAGTGTTTTTAACTTCGGAAGCAATCAAATGATATCCGTCATTAACCCCAACCACCATTATTATCCTTCGTCCTGCAAAGCCCCCTTAGCAACGATGCACATCCTAATCACCGCATGTGCGCTCAATGTTCCCCTAGCGGACCGATTATCACCCTTAAATAGACTTTACCGGTAGTGTTTATTTGGTTCGTCCTGCGGACAATAACACTGAAATATCCTTTCTATTTCACTCTCCGTCTGTTGCGGATTGAACGAGTTCATTATATTGGAGTAGTCAATTTTGATCTCTCTTCCGTCCTTCCTCTCTGCGCTAACTTTCTGAAGGGATTTGCTCGCCTTCTGTTGCACCAGTAGTAAATTTTACCACCTAAACTTTTATTCCACCCCCGCCGCTCGTCCCCCCTCACTTTTACACAAAAGTGCATTTATATACTCACCGGCACGATTGAAATGGTATTGGTAGTCTTGCTTAGAGTGGGTAATTGGTCTGTAATCTTTTTGACAGATTGAATTTCCCTTTTACTGATTTTTATTTTGACTACTTGCATCCCTTTTTGGAAATGGGGAGAGAGTACAAAAAAATAAATTCTATGGAAAATACTCATAGTACTCAGTATCCATTTTCGTTTAGATGTGCTTAACGTCGTCTCCTTAACTTTATTTGATGTTAGTTGAAACACCCCAATTGCACTTCGTTCTTTTCCTAAAGATTTTCCATCTACTTTAGCGACTTTTGAAGATTCGTGATCCTAGGGGTTGAGAATAACATTCACGGCAAGAACAGCCTAATATATACCAATTCACTGACAATAATAGTGACGGGTGGCGAAGTGTGAAATTGAAGATTAAAAGACAGTGAGTCCTTTACAGGATTCGATCTTTTGTACCATCCGAGTATCTTGAGAGCATTAATTATAGATTAACATGAACTTAATGGAGCTGTATATTGGGAATGGTATTCATTACTCTTGGGAAATTGGCCGAGAGATTTTCGATATTTAGTGAATAATGTTATATTAAGGCATCATTAGGAGATGCGGTAAATATTGTGGTTAGCTTCATTATGAGCAAATGTTCGTTAATAGTATGAAGTAGATTTGGAAATTACTGCAAATTCAGGTACCAGTAAGAAGGAGTAATTGTTTTTTGATTATGCTAGCATCAAATAAGGATTACCCCTTCTTAAAAGTCTCAAAATGAAATTGTGAAACTGATTTAAATCAATTTGGATTTATCTTTTACTATTTCCTAGATGAATGTTTCTTTGTTTAAACTAAAACCATTGTTAAGGACAGTTTTGAGCTATTTTTCGCCTTATTTGCATCAAATTGCAGAGCTTTAATCCAAATACAACAATAAACACGACTTCGCCCCAGAACAATACAATCACCGATTGTGCCTACTAGAAAATGCTTTCAGGATCATCAATCAATCAAATTGATGTGTTTTCATGTACACAGACAATTACGGTAGCATTATTTCAATTCCCCACTTACACATAACTTGCAATATTCGAACCGCTCGTACATATTTGTCGATTGTTCGACCGGAAGGACTTCGGATCGTTATTCTAGAAATAATCAAGTTCTCATAGCTCGCAGTAATACAGGAGAGAACTTAATTCACATATAGCTCGTTCAACAATGCACCATAATTTCATTTCCTGTTATGCCACAGCATCCCACCGCTTGTAACCTGTAATTTGTCACCAATTGTCACATTTAGTCCAGATCCGCCGCCTCGGCGCACTCAGCACGAAATTCGCTAAAATGCATGACATGATACCCCGAAGTTCTGAGGCCGCCCAAGTCCTTTTTTCTGAAACGCCATTAACATTTCTATTTCTTTTTGAATGTTTTCAATAACCCGAGGACAATACCTGAGCGAAATTATAATCCGCTCAATGGAAAGAATGGTTAGTCCTGTCGAATGGTGTGATCCAACCTTAGCTAGGACCATGTTTGTACGTTTTTTTTTCTCTCTCTCTCTCTTTTTCTGTGTTTCTTCAAAAAGGCTGTTCGACACTCGCAGCATCGTGTATTGTAACGCGACAGAAAAACGTAACAAAAGGGACGACGTGAATTCGGCCGCAGGCGTAATAGCGTTACAAAAGCGGCAGAAGGATTCGTTTTTTTTTTCTACGCCTATCGAGATTCATATTGCAAGCATTTTGGAAACGCTCCGTCGAAGAAGGAGCAATTACGATGTGGTAGGGTGACACTTTTTTTTTATCCCTGTAATTCTTAGTGCATTGAAAAAAATAAGAGTAAATAAATTCTCCAGTTGCAGTTCAAGTAGCTCGTAATTACTGGCAATTTGCAGTTTAAGAATGGTTTTGAGCGGAAATTTAATGGAAAAATTGCATCTTTTCAAGGAAATTAGGTTTACAATTTCGTGCTTTGTCATGATAAGAAGGTTTGTATCGCTCTATTTTTTCGAATTTGAAAGAAAATTGTGGTGAAAGAGGTGCATGATAGAGATGATAGAGGATAGATAAATATCTCTTAACATTTTTCATACTTTAATAGATAAGCGATTTCAAATTAACTCTCACATACCTAAGCTAATTTAGGTACAATCTATTCATTCAGAAAATGGAAGTACAGTACATATTGAAAGGAAAGATTTCCGGACTATACACTGTTTCGCTTAATTGTTCGTGACGTTCAAACTGGGTTTGATAAAGGTCTCAGCAGAGACCGAAACGTCACGAATTATAAAGCGTAATAGTGTAGAATCCGGAAATCTTTCCGGTTTTAAGCTTTTTGAGTTACAATATGAACTTCTGAATAATTTTGTTTTCTTCAAGCCTTATTTCTTAGCATTACAGAATTTGTGATGAATTTACAATACACTCAGATTTCATCCAGAGCATAAGTAGCCCAATCGTGCGATACTCTATATCAACAGTATTCAAATGAAGGCACGCAAGCTGTAAACAATACGCAAGCTGTAAACAATTTATTAGTTGAAACTTTTATCTACCAAATGTTTAATGCATGCTTTTCACTTAGCTGAAAAAACGTATAAATTTTGTCACAGCGGTATCCATTTTGGTGTCGGAGATGTTTTTAACACGGCTCGTACTTGTAGTTTAGCTCCATTTCTACTCAAAGTTACTACTTTTACGTTATTATTCTAATAGTAAAATAGTGTGATCGAAAAAAAAACAACTGCTTGCACGAAATTTTCTTTTATTGTGTGATCTCATGATTAAATTAGCTTAAAAAAAAAAATCGGTTACCAGTATGCCGTATGTTTACTCTCAGCGCACAATAACTCCCAAACCCTTCAAGATAGAGAGTTAATTTTAAAGTGGGATTTATATCAAATTTGTGCTGATCTCAGCAGGACCACCAGTTTTAGGATGTGTAGGGGCTAAGGAGAAGGCGGGGGAGCGCTAAATCCTAAGACAACGAATCGAACGTCTCAACCATGGTTCTGGCTTAAAATCTTAAATGAAAAAGGAACACAGTTTAAGGGAAATTTTTCCTTCTACCTTCTTCCATACGAAATGAGTAATTCTCAAAAATTTGCAATAATACAATTTTCTTGGAAACTCCAAAAACAAATAATGTGAAATTTGGGATACGTTATTTCCACCATAAATGTGATGTATGGTATAAAAATTATTCGAACCACCCACTGCTCCTGTCACCTCCCATAGAAGCTGCACTTTTTCATGAAATACAATAATCTAATTTTGTCAGTACGTATAACAGTTATCGCGCTCAAATTTTCTAGTTTATACTTAATAATTTATTTAAATCGAAAAAAATTAACTGATTAACGTTACTCCTTGTACGATCCCCCACCCCCCCAACCAATATGACGCATTTTTGCAACTTTTTAAAAAGTAGATTTTCCTGAAAAGTTTGAATGCTACTGATCTGCGATTGAAAACATGTGAAATGCATGATGTTTATAGTAAAAACTCACTAAGAACTTCCCACTCCTTCTACCACCTCCCATACAAACAATTTCACTAAATCCAATAAACTAATTTTCTCAGTGCCTATTAAATTTTTGAAACTTAAATTTTCAATAAAAACTTCTAATAGCAACTCTGGCATGATGTGAAAAAATTGGTTCAATGACGTTACCCCTTCTACCACTCCCCATTCAAAATTTCTTAAGATCAAAAATTGTCTCTTCATCTAGAGTATCGAATGATTGGGCCTTACGCTCAATCGTAATCCTGTTATGTTTATACTCTAAATGAAATTTGAGAGTATTGTAAGTTTGCTCTAAAGTTTGTAACGCCAAGAAATAAGGCTCGGAGAAAAAAATGTATGATACAGAAGTTATTATTATCACTGAAAAATCTCAAAACCGGATGTCCGTCCGTCCGTTCGCTCTCTAGCTTGAGAACGTGTTGAACTAGAAAGCTCAAATTTCGTACACGTCCTTTTTGACAAAAAAGTAAGGTCAAGTTCGTGAACGGACAAAATCGCTCCAACCCTTCTACCCCTTCCCATACAAAATGACACTGTTGCGCAATTTGACAATAAACGGATTTGCTCGAAAAGTTTAAAAGCTATTGACCTGATTTGGAATACATTACTTTTATGATAATATCAATCTACCGTATAAAAAATATGCGTGCCCTCCCCCCCCCTCCTTCCACCACCTCCTACACACACTGCACTTTCCAAAGAAATACTCTAAACCAATTTACCCAGTGTGGATAAAGTTTAGCGAGCTAAAATTGTGCACTAAATATTTATTTAGAATTATTAGTCAGACCAAAAATTAGATGATTAGCTTCACCCCTTCTACCCCCTCCCACACAAAACGATGCAATTTCGCAATTCGACAATAAATGGGTTTGCTCAAAAAGTATAAAAGTTATTAGTTTGAAATTTAAAATATATTACTTTTATAATAATATCAATCTACTGTATAAAAATTATGCGTGTCCTCTCCATTCTTTCATTTCAATATACAGTATAAAAATTACTTGCGTCCTCCCTCTTCTTCCAACCCCTCCCATACAAACTACACTTTCTCATGAAATGCTCCAAGCCAATTTTCTCAGAATATTTAACATTTATCGCAATTTTATTTCATTTCTCTTTTATAGTGCTCGTACAAAATTTCAAGTTTGTAGCTTTTAATGTGTTAGTTATTACTTGATTTATTGAAATTGGTAGATATCATACTTTTGTAGAGCAAGCGCGTTCTTAAAACTTTTGACGCAATTTAATTACTTTTAAAAGTTTTTGTGCAAAATTTTAAATAGATAACTTTATATAGTTAGGTGATTGATTTGATTGGTTTCTTCAAAATAGTCGAAAAAATAATTTTGTACGGGAGGAGGTAGAAGTTTTGAATATATTCGAATAGCCAAATATTTCATACATTTAGGATTTGTTTTTACATAAATTTTCAAGTTTCTACCTTAAAGTTTCATTCAAAAATTTTTAGTTCTTGTGTGTGTGTTTTTTTTAATCCCCATGAAACACCTTGTGCAAGTTAGACCGGGGGAAGGGCGGGAGGCTGGGGGTCGGTTTATAAAAATTGTGGAACAAATTATTTTTTTTTCTATGTATATCAAATAGATGTATCGACATGTAAAATTCAAAATATGTATCTTTCACCAGAGCCCTAAAATATTCACTCAAAATTTTCGCTTACCACCTCCCTCCCCTTACACTCCCCACCTTAAAATTTTTAACAAAATTTAAAACTATGTAGTTCTATAATCTGACGAATTTTCGATTAGATATCTATACTCAGATTTGAGATATAATGTTTTAAAATTTTGGAAAGTGCACCATTTTGGAAATGCATTTCCCTCCACTACTACTATGACCAAATTTTATATTTTTCTTGTATTCCACTAGTATAACTTAATATACATACATATATTTTGAGTTTTAATTACATAACTGAAGAGATAGTCGAGATATTGATTTTTAAGTGTTACAATAATTAGCCTCCTTCTAAGCTGATTTTGGCGGATCTGTATACTTAAGGTGGTCCCAAAATATGAGTTTTTATGGCAAGTAATTTCGAAGATATAATCATTTGAAAATAAAATTCGGCGGACAATTTGTTTTTACCCCCCCCTTTTCGTACACCAATGGATAGAAAAATTAAATTATTTTTAAGGTTTGACCAACAACTCTCTCTACACCTATGCTGATTTTCAGCTTCCTATCTGCATTTTTTGTGGAGATATTAACAAGTGTAGTTTTTGACTCTTCCCCTCTCCCGCCTCCCCTTCCACCACACACTTGGTTGTTGAAGGAGAATGAATAATGAAAAAAAAACATCAAGAGAACAACATTTTTTTCTTAATACAATTTTAATTAAAATAAGCTTGAAGAAGTTAATTAATTGCTGCAAATGCTAAATGTGAATGGGTGCCGCATTTGATAAATGCTGAAAACAAACAAATGAGTAATCGACTTTCTCAGCAATGAATGTTTGTGCTGTTTGAAGAAGAATTGTTTCGATGGATGAAATGTGGACTTACCACTTCACACCTGAGTCGAAACAACAGTCCAAGTAGTGGGTGTAAGTCGAAGAAACCAATGGCAATTGCTGCAAAGCTTATGGTTAGTATTATTTGGGATTCCAATAGTTTTTTTTTTAATTGACTACATAACAAAGGCTAAAGAATTAATGGGCATTACTACGCACATCTGTTTGACCAGCTAAATAAGAAAATTAGAGAGAAAAGGACTGGTTTTCAAAAGATAAAATGTCTCTTTCACTGGGATAATGCACCCGTCCACAGAAATGCTGAATTGTTGGGAACGTCCCTCTAGATTTGGCTCCTTCCCAAATCTCAAGAAATTTCTAGCTGTATAATATTTTGGATTAAATGAATATGTGATACCAGAGGTAAATGGATATTTTGAAGACCTTCCAGAATCGCAAACTTTATAATGCTAACAAGTAAGGCTACAAAAAAAAATTCCACAGATATTAATACTAGCCCTTCCCATACAAAATTACTAATATTCAAAAATTTACAACAATCAAATATTTGTTGACCTATTACAATTATTTTTTTTAAATATATTGGTTTATTGCTCTTAAGCAATATAGTAGGTGTAGCCTAGTGGGTAGCTTGTTGGTCTTGTAATGCGAAGGTCGTGTGTTCAAGTCCCGGTCGGCGCAATATATAATTCCAGCACATTGCCTGCTTCGATATACCTTGGTCACCTCAATCTACGAAAGTGAAAAATTCGTAGATAGAGGGTTGTGCGAAGAGATAACAACCCTTCCACAATAAGTACTGAAAAATGTTAAAAAACCTGAATGACAGCAGGCCAAGGTCCGATTTGGGCTGTAGCGCCATTGTAGTAGAAGAATATAGTATTATAAATATTACTAAAACCTCTCTCTGCTTGAAGCATTATTAACGTTGAGAGCACCCAGGAATCACAAACGTAATAAAAAAAAACGATTTACATTCACCGATACTACCATACAGTAGCTTAAAGCACCTGAATTAATAAATTAACGGACAATCCATATTGTTAAATCCCTTAAATAGATGGCGTTTCGTTTGCTAGGGTGGTAACGTACTGAATTTCGAAGAAATATTTTAGTGACGTCTGCTCTGACAGACGCTTCAAACATTTTTTTTTATTAAATATAAGCTTTAAAAATGTTTAATAATTAATTAGTTCAAGCCTTAGTTTAAGCTCTAGTTTTTATTTTCTTAATAAAAAAAGTAAGGACATCCAAAAAAGATGTCGCCCGATCTACCCAAGTTTAAACCGATTCGTTTCCACTCAAAGCACGACAAATATTGGCAATATTGCCAGATCTATCTCTTCACGTTGTTCTTCCTGATCATTTTTTGGCTAGTACAGAAATTTCAGTACTGGCAATACTTTGATCGAGAGCCAGAGCTTGCGACTGAAAGCACTGGCTGGAAGCAATTGCGTTAACGCATTTCTCCTTCCTATTGAAGTCAAACTTGCGCTCTCGTTTTGGCCGGTGGTCTCGTTCTCTTGTATGTGGGACCTTAATCAATGAGAGAAATGGTGGAAACATTTTAATGCGACGCATCTCCCTTTCCTATTGAAGTTGAACTTGTACTCGTGGCGCGAGAAAATTTTGCTCGTTTTGGCCGGCAGCGGTCTTGTTATACGTTTTTAAAATCGTATCTTTTCCCTGTGGAAGGCTTTCAACTTTCGTTAGTCAGAAAAAGCGTGAGAAAAAAGCTGTCCTGAGCGCGTAAGTCCTGTAAACAGTGATAGATGAAAATAATGCGCGCTACTTTTTCTGAACAACAGAGAGCAATCTCGGTACCCATCTTGCGTTTACTTTAGACATACCGAGATGATCGTGGAGGATATTCAAAATTGTTGTATCTGATACTCCAACTATTTTTGCGATTTGTTTCTTCTTTAAACAAGCATCTTCGAGAATAAGTTTCTCCACTTTTTCGACGATTTTTGATGAAGTGGCCTCAACCAACCGGCCTGAGTGTTTCTCATCTTCAAATGACTCTCTGCCTTGCCTGAATAAGCTATGCCAGTTATAAATAATTGTTTTACCAGTCCCCGTAAACAGATGACATTTCTTCCAAAATGATTATTGGCGTTTTTCCTTGCTTGGTAAGGAACTTAATGACAGCACGAAACTCCTTTTTATCCATAGTTAGTGTTTTCTTTCCAATTGAGTTGTTGATTTGGAGATAACCTAAATGATAGTGATTCGATTTGACAGAAACTGTACCTGTATTGAGTGTAAGAATACCTCCAGGTAAAAATATTTCCCCCACCCTTGTCCATCCCCTTCATTCCGAGAAATTTTTGACCTGCCCTCTTATCAAAATATTTGATTCGTTGTACGGCGTTTCCGGAACGTATCTAGGCCATAAAGCAAGGTATTGGTGTATTGTATTTTAATTAAAGTTTAATTAAGCTTTTTTAATTAAATTCACAGTCGAATCAATATACTGAGGTTTAAAATAGTTTACATGGCAGTCATCGCGGTGGAAGTTATCTTGGGAGTGCTGGAAGTTACTTTCGTGAAGAAAACCCCAGCTATGAGTCTGTCTGTCTCGATGATAACTCGAGTAATCCTCCTCAGAAAATGGTGTGAGTCATCTCCAGAAATTCTGGTAGCTCACCGATAGTTTTGAAGAATAATCATCGACAGGAAACGGTAGTAATTACCATTGAAACACTAAAGTAAGTTCCATGAAAATAATTTTAACGAAAAATATTAAGATTATAGAACACTTAAAAAATTTATTTAGTTCTACGATTTTCGCTATAAATCATGATTATTGTTGTGTTGTATCAAGTTTTTTTAAAAGCATCAAAAACATTCTGAGTTAAACCTGAAGATTTTCAAAAAATAAAAACTTAGGGCAAATACTTTTTCCCATATTGCCAATTTTCAAATGTTGCAATTGGAAAAAATTGGTGGATTGGTGGGTAACTTTTTGCCTTGATTTGATTAGCATTTGAGAATTAGATCATAGTTAAGAGATCAAATTAACAACATTGAATTAATTGTAATGCATTGAAAAGGTGACTGCGCGTAAGGGTGTGAAGTGAGATGAGGATGCGGCAGTTCCTGTTTTAGGCGATTTTAACAAATTATAATAATAATTCTAGTTAAAAGCTCATTATAGCTGATTTACTTAAACTTTATTTCATCACAAATACAAACTAACAATAATTTTTGACATCATCATTTAAGGAGATTACCTTTTAGCAGTCCGACTACAACAAATGGACATGTCCGACAAAAAAGATTAATGGCCTCTTATAGCTGTCACATAAGGAAAAGCCACATTGCTATTCACTTAATAGCTACGTCGTCTACGCCGTCCTTATTCACATAAAACGTGGAACTAAAAAAATGTATATACATAGATATTTTTTTTTATATTACGTTTGGCTCTTATCCCCAGAGAAGATCCTCTCTACGGACAAGTTAAAGAGCCGAACAACATCATAACTTTATTTAAGCGTAATTTAACTCGACCATAATGGAACCATTTGATAGCTCTGCAAATGAATAAAAACGAATAGTCCTGCTCCCATTTACTCCTCTGTAACATGCAGCACATGTGTGTAAAAACTCATAAAACGGACACCCTCTCGGTAATGCATTGACCTTAAAAAAAAAACGCGAACCTAACTATACAGCACCAAGATATTGGATTTTTTCTGTCCTCCTTATTGTGCGTAAAGGATCTGCCACACCAACCAGGATAACAAAACTCAAGCCAACAAAACATCATCATCATCATCATGAGGCATAAAGTGTAAACTATCATCTCCCGTTTCAACTCAACTAGGACAAGGGCAGCAAATATACCGACAAGATAAGGTTCCCTGCGCCTTCCTTGTTGTAAATTTAAAGGATAATAGCGCTCCGGAATGAATGGAATCGTTAAAGGACTGACATCTCTATAATAGTCGTGTCGGGCATAGTGCGTGTAATCTGGTGACGACAATTATTCCTTGTTGTAATATGAAGACCGTTTCGAAGGTGCACACTCCATATTTTAGCAATTCAGGATCCTTTAATTCAATCAAATCAGAATTTAATGGACTCGGTCGTAAAACGATCGTGTTGAAAGCTTTTGCGTCCGTTTTATTTTTTTTTTGCTGTTGTTGCCTTGAAACTCGACTCTGTCGTTTATTTTTCACGAAAATTTTGTTAAAGATATGAAAGGAGGAAGGGCCTTTTTAAGATGACCCAGATAGGCGCTGTCTGATGATTAAGAAATCTGTGATATATTTCCGTTTTTATACTCTAGATGGAATCTGAGAGTATTATAAGTTCGCTCTAAGGTTTGTAACGCCAAGAAATAAGGCTCGGAGAAAAAAATGATGAATACAGAAGTTAATATTATCACTCAAAAATTTCAAAACCGGATGTCCGTCCGTCCGTCCGTCCGTCCGTCCGTCCGTCCGTCCGTCCGTCTGTCCGTCCGTCCGTCCGTCCGTCCGTCCGTCCGTCCGTGCGCTCTCTAGCTTGAGAACGCGTTGAGCTAGAAAGTTCAAATTTTGTACACATCGTTTTTGACAAAAAAGTAAGGTCAAGTTCGTGAACGGGCCAAATCGCTCCACCCCTTCTACCCCCTCCCATACAAAATGACACAATTACGCAATTTGACAATAAACGGATTTGCTCAAAAAGTATAAAAGTTATTGGCCTGAAATTCAGAATATATTACTTTTATGATAATGTCAATCTATCATATAAAAATTGTGCGTATCCTCCCCCTCCTTCTACCACCTCCCATACAAACTGTACTTATCATGAATTACTCTAAGCCAATTTCCTCAGTGCTTATAAAATTCAGCGGGCTGAAATTGTGCACCAAATACTTATTTAAAATTGTTAGTAAGGTCAAAAAAAATGAGATGATTAACTTCACCCCTTCTACCCCCTCACATACAAAATGACACAATTTTGCAATTTGACAATAAATGGATTTACTCAAAAAGTATAAAAGCTATTGGTCTCAATTTTGGTATGTATTACTTTTTTAATGATTTAAATCTACAGTACAAAAATTATTTGCTTCCTCCCTTTCCTTCCACCCCCTCCCATACAAACTACACTTTTTCCTGAAATGCTCTAAGCCGCTTTTCTCAGAACATATAACATTTGTTGAGCTCATATTTTGTAATAAATATTTTATTAATATTATTACTAAGGTGAAAAAAAAAATATTTGATTTGCTTCACTACTTCTATCCTCTCCCATACAATATGACACAGTTTCACAACTTCACAAAAAATCGATTTTCTTGAAAATTATGAATGGCACTAGTCTGAAATTTAAGGGATGCCAATTTTATAATATTCCTAGTTATTTCTAAAAAAATCATCAAAATCCCCCCACTCTTTCTACCACCTCCCATACAAACTGCATATTTTCACTAAATCAAACTCACTAATTTTCTCAGTTCCCATTCAGTTTTTGGAGTAAGCATTTTGTATAAAACATTTTCATAGCTACTTTAGCATGATGTCGAAAAAATTAGTACAATGCTATCATCCCTTCTAACACTCCCCATACAAAATTTCTTGGGATCACAAAAAATTCTATTTCATCTAGAGTATCGTAAGATTGCGCTTTACGCGCAATCGTAGCCCTGTTATGTTTTTTTTTCTGAGAACGTTGGACTTCTTTCAAGAAAAGAATGAAAAAATATAATAATAATAACTAAAGAAATATTTAATTGGTAAATTGTGCAATAGAACGTTTATGGAACGATCCTAGTCCGTATTTAAACAGACCGAGATGTTATGATTCGATAAATTTTCATTTATGGTATCACTGAATAAACAGAAGATTATTGTATCGTAATTCTTGTAAAACTAAATAAAACTGATCTAATGGAAATTAAGAAATATAACAGAATTGTGATTGGGCGTAAAGCTCAATCATATGATACTCTAGATGAAATGGGAAAGAGTTTATGTATCGGAAAATATGTCATATCAAATTCGTTTGAATAGCAAATGATGAACTTTGTATGGGAGGTGGAAGAAGCAGAGGGTGCGGGGGTGGTTTGAAATTCTTGGATATGCCACCAAATATTGTATGCAAAATATTTCACGCAGATTTTAAAGTTTGAAGCTTTTATAATTTTCTAGGAAATTGGACATTGTTTTTCTGAAATCGGGGGATTTGTATGGGAGGTGGCAGAGGAAGGTTTTGAATATTTTGAAATTGCTTATCAGTATGTTTATCGACATCCTCATCATGATTCTTTATTCTAATTTTATCGATAGCTCTGTTCGAAGGAGGAATGAACTTCTTAAATTTCTTATTTAATAATTTGTATGGGAGGGGGTGGAAGAAGTGAAGCAAAGTTAATAATTTCATTAAGCATTTATCGCAATGATTAAGGAATACATTCTGGCAAAAATTTAAGTTTCTATCTTTTCTAATTTTAATGAAATTCGATATAAAGCATTTACCAAAATTATGCATTTGTATGTACGTATCAAAACTTTTTGACATTGAAAATATTTGCACAATTATATTTCGCTTCGAATTATAAGTCGATAGCTTCAACGGTATTAAAAAATGATTTAATTTAAATGACGAAATTTTGTGAGATTTGTATGGCAGTGGGGGGAAGGAGTGAAGTGAAGTTGATAGTATTTCCAAAATTAGTTGTAATTATAATAAAATTAATTCTAGCAAAAATTTGTCCTTTCAGCTTTATTATTATTATTATATTAGTTACAATGAAAATCGAATAAATGCTTTTTTGGAAATTTTGCATTTGTATGGCGGTGGAAGGAGTGAAGGGATCGGATCAATATTTTGAATACGATTCATATCGTTATACTTCGTCCTAATTTTTGAATAAATAGCTTAAATAGTATCGGAAAAAAATCATTTTTTTTTAATTTGTCAATTTCATGAAATTTGCACGGGGTAGGGGGGGGGGGGGGTAGAAGAATTGGAGGATATAGTCCATTCACGAAATTAAAATTTCTTTTTTGCTAAAAATGGTTTAAAAGAAATTTCAGCACGATAGCTCAAAGCATAAGACAGTTAAGCTGTAGACAGACGGGCAGACTGTCACTCGGAATCGAAGGTTTTGAATGAGAAACAGTATTTCTGTACCCTTGACGAGCATTAATTTTTGGTGTTACAAACGTTAAGGCAAACTCAATTTACTCTCAGATTTCATCTACAGTATAATTATTTTTCACTGCAGTCGGCTATCTAAAAATCCAATATGGGCTTCAAGCACAAGAACACCGATTGTCTTAAACGGACAAAATATGAAAAAGGCGTAAGATTTCTCTTACCTCTGAAGTCCCCGCACGAGGGGAAGTAGGATGAGGAGGATTACTAAATAATGCTAATATCTTTGGAGACTTAAGCGACTCCACGGACTCAATCTTGCGCAGGGAAGTAAGTCCTGGCCTAGAAAGTTTCGGCGATTCCAGTAACTGCTTCTGGAGCGTGGCGACTCCACGAGCCTGAACTGATCGATCGGTATCAAAGTCTTGTGTGAACTTAGCCTGAACTGAGGTTGCCCTCACGGAAGTCTTCACTAAGGACTTTAAACTTGGTACTATGGGAGGAGGTGTTGGCAACCCAATAACAGGTTGTATCGACTATGTATCAATAGGTATCAGATATAGGATGCTAGAACTGACGGATGGTGGCTTAACGGTACGTATAATAAGTAGCAAACTGAAGGATGCGAAAACCAGGGGTTTGGAATAGCCGGGACGACCTTGTAGTTAACGGAAGGATGCAAAAATTGATGCTAGGCCAATGGGAGATAAAAGTTACAAACTGAATGATGCGAGAGGCAGGAGTTCGGTATAGCCGGGACGGGTTAGTAGCAGACGGAAGGATGTATAAATTGATTTAAAACCATTAGGTGATAATAGTTGCAAACTGAAGGCTGCGAAAAGCTGGGGTTCGATATAGCCGGGACGGCTTAGTAGCAAACGGAAGGATTTGAAAGTAGCTGATGTTGATAATATGGTAAAATTGTTGATAATTAGTCTGGCTGAAATGTGTGAAAAGCAGTGGTTCGGTATAGCCGGGATGGTTTAGTAACGACTGATGGAAGTTAATTTGAAGTAAAAAGACTCAATGAGCTATTAGAGGTCAATAAGCGAAAAAGTAGCAACAACGTAGATAGAACAGGAATTGAGACGTATCGATGCGACGTAGTGGGGGCAAACCAATACATACATGAATGAGGTCCCTTCGGGGTAGGGACTATTGGATTATCACATGCATCGCGGGTAGAGCGTACTCCGTTTTGCTGTACTTGTGCAGTATTTCGGTTTTCTTTGAATGACTAGTGCAAACCATGTGCTCGACGTGGAGTTGCGTATCAACCGGATTCCATGATCCTAAGATTAGAAAAGGTTTGGATAGGTCTTGCTCGTACCAGTGTGAATGCTGAGCTCATAACGAAGCATAGCCTGGTATCATCCGTTGTGATACGTGGGTCGTCCTTACGACTATCGTTAAGCACAATGGATGATCATCATCACAATAACAATCCGTGTTGTTAAAGACCACCGTGGAATTGAGACTTAGGGTCAGGCTATCCATGTTAAATAAACAAGTTATGGTTCTACCTCGGAGGTATTGACAACATGGACGGAGGAGATGAAAAGAATATTGAGGTTCGTTTAAATAAAGCTCGTCTGGCCTTCGATATTAAATCCCATTTCTGAAGATTAACTATCGGGAACCTAAGACACATTCTAGCGATATTTTGAACAGATATTATCTTTGACTACAAACTTCGGAGTTGAACTTGACAGACTAAAATAAGTATTTACAGATGAAAATTGTGGAGAGTCGGTCACAGTATTTTTTTTTTTTTTTTGAAGGAACTGAACACAACTTGGGAGGCCACCCTATACTGTTATGCACTACTGTGTGGGTATAGGAATTGGGGAAAAAACTAAAGTTGGGTCAATTTAGTTTGGTTGGAGACAGACGAAAGTGACGGTGTACATTGCTTTTGAAGCACTGGAGGTTGCACTCGTTGGGAAACACTTTGGCTGATGTGCTCTAAAGTTTTGCCTATATTTTACTGTACGAGAAGGCAAGGGTTTAACGACGTACTCGTGTGCGCGTTCAGCTTGACGAGTGTCTTGGGGAAAATTATGGAGTGGAGGAATGAGTGCGTTTTGTTCCGCTTTGCATTTACCATGGAAAAAGCGAGAGTAAATGCTGAGTTCTCCGATAGGAGGAACTCTACTCGGTTTGTCCGACCCCATTCCAGCATTAATCTGAGACCCAACGAACGGAATAACTCCTTGCGATTGGAAGCAATAAAATGCTTGTTTGATCCCGCAGCAGTGTTAAAATCATAGGTGTTACAGTACTTAACTGTCATCTGCGAAACAATGGATTGGATTCAGAGTGGACGACAGAAGGTCGTTGAAGAAACTAGGAAAAGAGTTGGACATAAAACAGATCCTTGAGAGACGCCGGAATGTATTGGGAAAGAAGAGAAAGTAACGCTAGTGCGTTCAGAGAGAAAACTCTCTGTCCATTGAATAAGAGTAGCATTAAGACCTATAGCCCTAGGCTTAGGTTTAGTTTGTAGGAGGGTGGTCGCACGGAATCACAAGCACTGAGGCCATCTAGTTGGGCCCACTGTACTCCCCCTATTGTTATAAGTTGGAAGACACTCCTCTTGCTCTAACCACTTGGTTCGGTTTGCGAACCTTAACAGGCTCGAATGTTGGACGCCTCTGAGGTCGTCTAGTTCTGAGAAGAATCTAGAGCCTAAGCAAAGGAGACGACTGTTGGAGATTTACGGGCAGTGACAAAGATAATGTTCGATAGGTTCTTCGTCTTCCTCGCAACCTCTACACAAGCTGTCGCTCGCGATCCTCATTCTAAATGCGTGCAGCCTTAGCAAACAATGGCTTGTGATCAGGCCGACAATAGTTCGGATACTATAGCGACTACGTTGTAATAGCTGAGCTGTAATATTTTTGTTCGGTTCTTCCCAAAAGGATTTGGCCGTTTTACAGCTTTCCAGCTGCCGCCACCCCGCCAAGAAAGAATCCGAAATAGTCTGTTTGAAGCTAGTCTTCAGCACTGTTGGTGCTACTTCGACTGACTTCCTAGTGGAATTGATGTTTGCAGATCCTTGCCGTGCAAGCGTATCTGCCTTCTCGTTACCTAGCAGGTTACTATAACCCGGTATCCAAATTAGAAAAACTTCCGTTATGGTAGCTAGGCGATTTAAATTGTGTCTACAAATGGACACTAGTTTGGATGTAGTCCTGTAGGATTGGAGTGCCTGAAGCGCAGGATTGGAGTGCCGAGAAAATGTAACAATTTCCGAGACTGTTCTGCATATCAAGAATAATTTTTGTACACTCGTTAATGGCTAATACCTCTACTTGGAACACTGTCGCGTGTTCTGGAAGATGAAATGAAGGTTGTATGTCGAGGTCGTGGGAATAAATCCCTGCCCCTGTCCCCTGGCTAGTTTTAGATCCGTCTGTATAGAGATGAGAACCTATACAGGTGCTGAGTATCGTATTTGTCGCCCATTCGTTTCGTTCAGGAAACTTAATGTGAAACTTCCGTTTCTCAACCTGCGGTTGGTTCATGCAATCATACTCGCGGTCTAAAAGGGAGTTTGCGTTTCTAATGACGCTTAGAATTTTTCCATGACCAATTTGTGGCGCTGACCACGATTTAGTGGTTTTTAATCTAATGGCTGCCAAACCCGCTGCTTGCTTTATAAAAAGATCAAGTGGAGGTAGTGAGAGAATCACCTCCAGAGCTGCAGTCGGTGTGGTTCTAAGGGCACCTGTTATGCACAGACATGCCATCCGTTAGATCAGCTGTAAGGGTGCCAGGTTGGTTTTTAGTACCACCGCCGGCCACCACACCAGCGCACCATAGCAAATAATTGGTCTAACAATACTGGTACACATCCAGTGGATGAGGTGCGGCTTAAGGCCCCATCTCAAACCGAATGTCTTCTTGCAAGCAAAGAATGCTACCATAGCCTTTTTTGCTCGGTCTTGAATATTGGCCTTCCAGGATAATTTGCTATCAAGAATCAGACCTAAATATTTAACTTGATTCGAGAGGACCATACTGATACCTCGAGTGTTTGGTGGATTGAAAACATATGGTCTTCTTCTTCTTGAGAAGAGGACCAAATCTGTTTTTTGTGGGTTAATGGTAAGTCCTTTATCTAGTGCCCAGCTATCTAACAGTTGTAAAGGGATTGCATGAGGTCTCCTAGAACTTGCTCAAACTTACAAGTTAGCATGATGACAAGATCGTCTGCATATGCTATTGTGGGGTAGCCGTTCTGATTTAAGATGGAAAGGGGTTCATTCATTGTTAAGACCCACAGGAGAGGTGATATTATACCGCTCTGTGACGTTCCTTTATGAACAGAGCCCTTTTTTGTCTCGTCACCTATTCGTGCTACGATTTTCCGTGAACGATGAAGCTTTGATATCCATGCACCTATAGCCCTAAGCTTAACCATGAGACAGTCATGTCAAACTCTATCAACAGCTTTTGCAATGTCAAGTGCAAAAACTTGACCTTCGCCGTATTTATGTGAGTTTCATGACTTCCAACGTTCTGTCAAGTAGACCAAAAGTTCACCCGTCGACCTCCCAGAACGTAACCCATACTGACGATCATGGATTAGCTGGTTATACTCGAGATATTGAAAGATTTTGCGATTGATAACAGTTTCCATTATTTTTGCGAGCTAAAAAAGAGGAACACTTTATAAGGGTAATGGGAGGAATACCGTCCGGACCAGCAAACTTATGGATATTGAGCTCTTGAGGGATCCTAGATTTAAGCCTCGTGCGAAAATGTAGCTTAGGCAGTGAGAAACCAGAATCATTTAGAGCGGGAAGCGATTGACTTGAAGGTGGAGGGCGGGAGTTTCTTGCGAAACTTACTGCTAGTAAGTTAGCTTTTACGACAGGACCATTAATGGTACGGTCGCCATCAACAAGAGGTGGTAATGAAGAATGCCTACAATGCAATTGTTCTTGACTGTTTTGTCGATTGACCAGTAAGACCTCGAACGTTTATGGCACTAGAGGATCTTCCGTTGAAGTTTTGGTCATGTTCAAATTTGACACGGTTGACGCATTGAAGAGCTCTCTGTTGGCAGGTGTTTTATCGCCTTTAAAGGTTTGAAATGGTTTTTTCTTGGTCTGAACTGCATTGAGATATTCTTTATTGAAATAAGAGTTCTTCGACGGCCTAAATCTGACTGAAATGTATATAGAGCTTCGTTCAGATTATCCTAATCTCGGTGACAAGTCTACAAGCTTCATCGCAGTCATTGGAATCAAAGCGCAATTTTCAACTAATGGCATTGAAAAAGTCATTTTAAGCCTCCAAATTGGCTCTTTTGAAATGCCAAATATTTCTGCGAGGTGTGTTGATTGTCAGTGGTGTAAGCGCTGCAACTGGGATTGTGCACGAATCAAAAAATGATCCGTATTTCCAATTGGCAAAGGTGATATGACAGAGACAGAATTTTTCTCTGGTTGGCTGGTGAGAAAAAGGTCCAGAAGGTTGGAAAAATGTCCTGCAATATCTACTAGACGAGTGGGCTCATCTACTAGCATTGTTAAAACATTTACAGAGGCAAAAAGCAAAGTGTCACGCCTGTCCTTGTCCGTAGCAGAGGAGTGTTTAAGCCAGGCAATGTTATTCACATTGAAATCACCCACGACAACGATTCCAGCCCTAGGGTTTGCAGTGTTTATTTGCTGGTTAGATACGTCTAACCCATTCAGTTCTAATAAAGTGATGGCTGCAGTCATTTCTGGGCTTCTATACACATAACAGAAGAACATGACATGTCTTTGGATCCCCAAAGAAGTAACTAATTGGAAAGACACATCATCGCGGATGTAGAGTTCGACACCCCTTTGGCAAAAAATGCAGGAATAAGGCAATATCCGGGAATAGAATAAAACTATTATCTTCCTGGTAATCCCTTACATTCGCCAAGTGAAGAATATCCGGTTTTTCAGTTTGGGTAGAGATATACAGCGAGAGATAGTTGAGGAGCTCAGACCTAAACCAGATATGGATTGTAACCCTCAGGAAAGATGTCCAATTGATCTACTATATAGCAGTATTTTCTATTCTATACCTCTACAGGGAATCTTAACAGGAATTGAATATGAACAAGATTATGAAAGTATTATTTTAAAATTTTATGCTTAATTCCAGGTAATTAACTCAAATTAAATGAAATATAATTATGTACATGGATGAAGCTCTCAGTTTACAAATAAGAGAGCGTTTTATATATCGCTACTAATACTCTCTGGACTGATAAAACTAGAAATATTTTATACAATTTTTAAATTTGTTCATTCACCCTATTTAATTTTACTGCATTACCAATCAGATTTTCTTACCATTCAGATTTTTTTTAATATTTATTTTTAACCATTCGATTTTATTAAATGAATTAAAATAATTATTTCCTGATTACTTTATCCAACAATAAACAAGTTCGCATAAAGGGTAAATTAAGACACCCTCAGTAAAACTGAAATAATGTTCAATTTTCCTGATTAAATTGCTGATTGTATGATTTCCACTGATTCAATTTTTTTTTTTATTTATCCTGAACTAAACTATACCTACCCTTTTGTCTGTTTATACTACACACACATGGATGCCTAAAATGCAGCATTTTTGCATATGTGAATTGAATCTCCTCGGGGGTTTTGAAATAAAAAGCCAGCCTAGTTATATCCTTTTTTATGTTGTAGGTATTTGTTGTTTTTTATTTTTTTCCCATTTAACTTCGAAGCTCGTTTATGTATTTTTTTTTTTTTGGTTTTTTGTTAGTCTTTTTTCCGACATGTGTGCGGTAAAATAGAAAATTCATCGTTTTGATTTAGCAAAGTACTTTTGTATTATTTGCTGAATTGAGAGTAATTTAAGCTGAATTACATTTTGTTTGCCGGCGCTTTATATACACCATATTTTCGCAGAATCTCTCTATATATTGTGTATCCTGTATGTATGCAGAACTTTTCACGAATTGCAATTTTTTCGATAAAATTTGTAGAGTGTTAAATAGAGAACGGAAACTAGAGAGGAAATATAAAAAAAAAAATATTAGCGTATTATCCTTGCTTATGATTTTATACAGGTATGCACAAACTTGTATAGGTTTTTTGAATGATAGATTATTTCCAGTTTGTCTAACACACTTTCAGGTTTATTGATGGTGTTGCAGAGGTAATGTTGCGAAAATTTTAAAATTAATGGTGAAAATTTTAATGTGCATTCTTTGCATGTATTCACTATAAATATTTTTTTCAATTACCTAAAGAGATCAGTCCTCTAAAGTGCACATAACATAACTGGACTACGATTGCAATACTCTATATGAAACAGACATTTTTTGAATTTAAGAAATTTCGTAGGGGAGGTGGTGGAGGGTGTGACGACATTGAACTAATTTTTTCACGTCACGCTAGAGTTGTGGTGGTGTGGTTTGTAATTTTTTTATAACAACACCAAACGTAGTATACAAAATGTTTCATGCTGAATTTAAAGTTTGTAGCTTTCATAATTTTGGAGGAAATTGAACAATTTTTGTCTGAATTTATGGCAATTGTATGGGAGGTGGCAGAGAAAGTGGGAGGTTTTCGTTGATTTTGAATCTGCTTATCAACATCCTAATCACATTGCTTTGCTACAGTTTTAAAGTCGATAGCTCTCATATGTTCGAAGGAGAAATGCTTTTCTTGAATTTCCAATGAAGGTGGTAGAAGGAGTGAAGCAAAGCTGTGAGCTGTAAATAGACGGACAGACGGTCACTCGGAATCAAAGTCCTTGAGTGACAAAAAATATTACTGTACCCTACGCGACTCTGTGCAAGCATTATTTCTTAGCTTTACAAACGATAAAGCAAACACAATGTACTTACAGATTTCATCACTCAACTCTCCATTTTATATGCAGTGAATGCTCTTAATAATTCTATATGGATTTTAGATCTGGAACTGTTTTATTTTTTAATAAGCGATTCCCCGTGACTTTGTCCGCGTAAAAATCGCGATAATAAATAATTTTGGAATATGTATAATAGTTAGTAAAACATGATGTGGGACGTATAATTTGCTTACAAACCATTGTATTCAAAAGGCCATTAACTTTTGAATACAATGTTTTGTATTTTGTTGGAATCAGAACCATAAATTATTATGAACGAAACCACGATACTCGTATTTGTATGGATATTCGAGATCATTTACATAATAAAGAGCGTTACGGAAATGTAAATAGTTGTAGCTTGTATTGATTCTAAAAAAATCGAAATAAAAGAACATTAAGCTAAAAAACATAGCAGATACGATTATGCGTAAAGCCCAATCATACGGTACTATAGATGAAATTGAAATTTTTGTGATTTTACGGGAAGTGGTAGGGCATTGAACTAATTTGCTTCACATCATGCTAGAGTAGCTATAGAAAAGTTTCGTACCAAATTTAAGCTTCAAAAATTAAATAGGTACAGTGAATATTAGTGTAATGGACTTAGTGAAACTGCGCAGTTTTGTATGGGAGGTGGTAGAAGGAGTGAGGTGTTTTTAGTAATTTTTTGAGAAAAAACTATAATTATCATGCATTTGATATATTTTAAATTGCAGATCAATTCCATTCATATTTTTTAATAATATTGAATTTTAAAAAAAACTTTGAAATTCTATCACATTGTATGAGAGAGGATAGAAGGGGAGAAGCTAATCGGTCTATTTTTCTAAGTTATTAATAATTATGCTAATTTAGTGTTTGGAACAAAATTTGAGCTCGATAAAAGTTATTCGTACTGAGAAAATTGTTTTATAATATTTCATAAAAAAGTGCAGTTTGTATGGGACGTTTTGGAAGAAGTGGAGGGATTGAAATATTTCGTTTACCATAGATCATATTTTTTCCCCCAATGGGATGGGGCTGTAGAATTCACCCACAGTCAGTCCTGCTTGCCCTAAAAATGGCAAATGAACACTCACTGGATCATGGGCTTATCACCCGTGATCTTAAGACCTAACTGATACGAGAAACGGATACAGCGCCTCGGATATGAACTGATTCTACGGTAACGACTTTTGGGATTCGAAAATGGGCTATGATTGGCTTCTGGAACGTTCAAACATTGAATGACGGGGGGAAAGCTGGGGTTACTTGGTCCTTGCACCGCCAGTCAGTGATCGACCGTGAAATAGAGCACTATAACATCCAAATCTTGGGCTTGAGCGAGGTCAGGTGGACAGGATCAGGAGAAGAACGAACTCCTAGTGGAAACACTATTCTGTACATTGGCAATGAAAATGCAGCCAAAAATGGCGAGGCGTTCGTCCTTACACCGAGAGCGAGAAACAGTCTCATTAGCTGGGAACCAATTTCGGATAGGATTATCGTCGTCAGGCTCAGGACCAGTGTCAGAAACGTCACAATTCTGCAGTTCTACGCAACAACTAATACCGCAACATCTGGTGACAAAGAGGAGTTTTATAGCCAACTGAGTGCCACCTTCGAACGTGTTCCAGGAGGTGATATTATTATCATCACAAGAGATATGAACCCTCAGGTTGGATCAGACAACACTGGGCTAGAACACGTCATGGGGAGGCATGGTGACCCTTGGGTCGATGCGTCACGACCTTGGATTAAGAGACCCGAAAACGGCGAATTAGTTGTGGAGTTTTGTAGTACTCGGCAAATGGTCATCGGAGGGAACGTTTTTCCACACAAGAGTTATCATAAAACATCTTGGGGTTCCCCTGATGGTGTTACTCAGAACCAGATCGACCATTTGGCTATAAGTCGCCGATGGAGAAGATGTCTTCTCGATGTGCGAGCGAAACGTAGAGCTGGCGTGGGGAGCGATCGCCACTTGATGGTTGCCTGCTTGAGCAGCTATCCAACAACCATAAATTCTTCAAATGAAGCGCAAGTTTAATGTGGATAAACTCAGAGACCCCAACAAAAAACGCGAATACACTACTATTCTAAGCAAAAAGTCATCCACATTAGGTGAATATGAAATGCGCACACTCGACGCCAATTGGGAGGCAACATAAAACACTTTTCTAACTAGTGCTGAAGAATCTTTAGGATATGTGAAAAGCGGTGAGAAACCTTGGATGTCGCAAGACACATGGGACAAGGTTGGCAATCGGAAAAAAGCCAAATTGGCAATCATCTCTCAACCCGATGTCAACCAAAGAACGCCCGACCTGAGGCAGAATTACCGCGAACTCCTCAAAGCAGATCCGGAAATAACAGCCGATATACTCCTCCCACTCTTTACTGAGGTGTGGAATGAAGGAAGATATCCAACTGAATGGAAGGAGGGCGTCATTGTGAAAATTCGAAAGAAGGGCGACCTTCGGGATTGTGGCAATTGGCGTGGCATGTGTCTACTTACTGCCGTATCAAAAATTATGGCTAAGGTTATTCTCAATAGGATTAGTGATGTCGTCGAGAGCACTGTTGAAGTTTATCAGGCTGAATTCCGTAAAGGGTCGTCTTGTACCGACCACCTACGGATAATATTAGAACAGTCAACCGAAATGGGCTCGCCACTAGATCTCATGTTTGTGGACTTCGAGAAGGCTTTCGACAGCGTTAAGCGAGATTACATACGGAATGCTTTGCGTAGAAGAGGTATTGCAGATAAGGTCATACCTATGATTAAAGAATCCTACGAAGATGCAAGGTGTCGCGTCTTGCATAGAGGAGAGCTGTCCGAGAGCTTCCCTGTGCGAACGGGTGTCAGACAAGGCTGCATATTATCACCAGCCCTGTTTCTGGTTGTAATAAATGACATCTTGAAAGCTGCACTGGAAGGTGGGGAAGGTAAAGGTCTTCAATGGAGACTATTTAACATCTTAAGTCATCTTGATTATGCTGATGACGTGTGATTGCTTGCACATAACCGTTCGGAGTTAGAGTCAAATGGTCGCTCGTTGCATTCTAAATGCAAAGAAGCGAGACTGAAAATAAATGTGCGTAAAATCAAGTACATGCACATGGATTCGAACGCAAGCAGTCCGGTTGTTCTTATCGGACAGGATGGGAAGAGGTGCAAGATTTTTGCTATCTCAGAAGCATTGTCAGCATGGACGGCGGAGCCGAAAAGGATGTTGAGGTTCGCCGAAATAAAGCTCGTCAGGCCTTCGGTATCTTTTTTCCTTTCTGGAGATTAAGAGAGATCTCCCTTCGCGCGAAGCTGCGAGTTTTTGACGCATGCTTCAAATCCGTGCAGTTATATGGTTGTACTACGGGGAAATTGACCGTTCGACTTACCAAGAAACTACAGACTTTCGTAAACCAATGCCTCCGACGCATTTTAGGAATATTCTGGCCAGAAGCGATCTCCAACGACGAACTTTGGAGTACAACTGGCCAGACTAAAATAAATAGGTATTGAGATTCAAGGGCGGAACTGGCAGTGGATCGGTCATACTTTGAGGAAACCAGAGCGAAACATCGCCAAACAGGCTCTGGATTATAATCCTCAAGGAAGACGTCGGGTTGGTCGACCATGTAACGCATGGAAGCGAGCAGTTGAGCAGAAGGCCAGAGGAATAAACAAGTTCTGGCAACAGTTTAAGGCCGATGCTCAGGATCGGGCCTTGTGGAAGAGAGTTGTTTCTGTCTTATGCCCCTATGTATTGATAGATCATATTTATGACAAAAACATAACAGGAGTACGATTGGGCATAAAGCCCAATCGTGCGATACTCTAGATGAAGGAGAAATTTTTGTAGGGGAAGTAGGAGAGGGGGTGACGACATTGAACTAATTTTTTCACATGACGCTAAGGTTGCTATCAAAATGTTTTATGCAAAATTTAGGATTTAAAAATTTAATAGGTACTGAGAAAATTAGTGTATTGGATGTAGTGAAGTAGGGCAGTTTGTATGGGAGGTGATAGAAGGAGGGCGAGTTTTTAATGACTTTTCAGAAATAACTACAAGCATCATGCTTTTGACATGTTTTAAATTGCAGATGAGTAGCATTCACACTTTTCAGGAAAATCGACTTTTTATAAAGTTGTGAAATTGTGTCATTTTGTATGGGAGGGGGTAGAAGGGGCAAAGCTAATCGTCTAAATTTTTTTCGATTTCACTAATAATTCTAAATAAATATTTAGTGCACAGTTTCAGCTCGATCAATTTTATACGCACTGAGTAAATTGGCTTAGAGCATTTCATGAAAAAGTGCAGTTTGTGTGGGTGGAAGGAGGGGGAAGACTCAAATAGCTTTTGTACAGCAGATTTATATCATCATAAAAGTAATATATTCCAAATTTCAGATCAATAGCTTTTATATTTTTCGAGCAAATCCATTTATTGTGAAATTACGAAATTGTGTCATTTTGTATGGGAGGGGGTAAAAGGGGTACAGCTAATCGTTTTATTTTTTTTTTGCTTTACTAATAATTTTAAACAAATATTTCGTGCACAATTTCAGCTCGAAAACTATTATACGCACTGAGTAAATTGGTTTAGAGCATTTCATAAAAAAATGCAGTTTGTATGGGAGGTGGTGGAAGGAGGGGGAAGACACAAATTATTTTTATACAGTAGATTGGAATCATCATCAAAGTATTACATTCAAAATTTCAGATCAATGTCATTTTTACTTTTCGAGCAAATCCGTTTATTGTCAGATTGCGAAATTGTGTCATTTTGTATGGGAGGGTGTAGAAGTGGTGGAGCGATTGAGCTCGTTCACGAACTTGACCTTACTTTTATGTTAAAAACGACGTATACAAAATTTGAACTTTCTAGCTCAACGCGTTCTCAAGCTAGAGAGGACACGGACGGACGGACAGACAGACAGACAGACAGACAGACAGACAGACGGACGGACGGACGGACGGACACCCGGTTTTGAGATTTTTGAGTGATTATATGAACTTCTGTATCATTCATTTTTTTCTCCGAGCATTATTTCTTGCCGTTACAAACTTTGTGGCAAACTTATAATACTCTCAGATTTCATCTAGAGTATAAATAGCATATTCTAAATATCAAATTACTAGCTTCTATAGTTTTGAAGAAAATTTGATTATTACATATTTTTAAAAATAAGTCATTTTGTATGGGAGTGGGTGGTGGATTGAAATAAAACCAAAAGCAACGTCTACAAGCAAACGTAACTAATTGCGAAAGTTTCATTACAATCGGTTGAGTTAAGTCCGTATATACATAAAAACAGAGAAAAATTTCAAAAACGTGATTTTTCGCTTAATTATTGTCTAAACAATGCAGAACAATAGCCATTTATAAACAAATAACAGACACTACAATTCTATTTATTTGTATAGACATCATTTGGAAATTACATATTTTCGGCTTCCAACCAGAACATTGTGAGCGGTATCATCTAGAGCAGGTCTGTGGCGGCTTATACTGCATCGCTTCTAACCAACTAAGGTGTGAGGTCTAGATAGCTCAGTGGCCAGCACGCCACTTTGCAACTCGAAAATCCCCGGGTTCAAATCTCACTACCTGCACGGCGTTCCCTTAGCGTCTAAGGCAGGGCCTACTTACACAAGCCTTACTGACGAGTCCATCGTAAGCGGGCCTGGGACGAAACGCAACACAGCGTTGTAGCCGCTCACTCGCAACATTGGTGACCCCGACGTGATCAATACGATCAAACCTCCATCTCGCTAGCACGCAACACATTCTCATTCACACTGCACCCATACTTCGCTCATATAGCAACACGCTACAGCATCACGCTCTTACAATATCACTGCATAGCAACACGCTCGCAGAGCTGCACGTGCACAGCTGCCTACTAGTCGCCACCAGCTCAAAAGGCACGACTCACCGCTGTTACTGGTGGGGGAGTACTGTGGCGGCTTATACTGCATCGCTTCTAACCAACTAAGCTGTGGGGTCTAGATAGCTCAGTGGCCAGCACGGCCGCTTTGCAACTCGAAAATCCCCGGGTTCAAATCTCACTACCTGCACGGTATTCCCTTAGCGTCTAAGGCAGGGCCTGGGACAAAACGCAATACAGCGTTGTAGCCGCTCACTCGCTACAGGTCTATGCTAAATGGACGCAGTACTTTGAATATTTTTTTTTCAACAACTTTTGACCGAATTTTATTTGCTGTGGCTAACTTTTCCGCATATATGGAAACTATTACATTACATTGTTATTTTTTTTAAGGAAACGAGTATGACTTAGGGGCTACCCTATAATGCTATGCACAGCAATATATAGGTAGATATAGGAATTGGAGAAAAAAAAACCAAAATTGGTTCAATTTTGGTGGAGAGGGATGAAAGTGACGAGGACATGGCTTTTGAAGTACTGGAGGCTACACTCGTTGGGAAAAACTTTGGCTGGTAATGTGATCCAAAGTCTTGACATTCGGGAAATGAATAACTGCCTATATTTAACTGTACGAGAAGGTGTACGGTGTACTCGTGTGCACGTTTAGCTTGGCGAATTTCGCGTGGGCAAACTATGTAGTGGAAGAATAAGTGCACTTAGCTCCGCACTGCATTTACCATGGAAGTATTGATAGAGTATGCTGAGTACTCCGAAATTTCTGCAATGCTCGAGAGAATCGATGGAAGACGTGATGGCCACGTCTTCAATAAGTTAGAACGGACCTTTTTGAATACGGTCGAAAAGCGCAAGGTGTGATTTGGGTGCCCCATCCCAAACATGCGAATTATACTCTAAACGTGGTCTAATGTATACCATATAGATGGTTACTAGGTCATTTGGCGTGAAATACTTTTAGCACTTTCGGAGAACACCAAGAGGCTTAGAGGCGTCAAGGACAACATCAAAGATGTCCTGGGTCTAATTCAGATGGTCATTAATTTTAACGCCTAGAAGTGTGAAGTTATCCGAGGTGCAAAGTTGTGCTGAACAAAAGGTCACATTTTGAGATAACACTGGAACATCATTATGTTTGAGGAATAGATGGCAGGTCTATGTCTTGGAGGTTTAGAGCTTTACTCTATTTTCCCTGCCAGGATTAAGCTGAGATCCAAGATCTTCGAACGGTATAACTCCATGCGATTGGAAGCAAGAGAATGCTTTTTTGACTCCGCAGCGGAGTTAAATTCATAGGATAACACCACTGTTATCCGCAAACTGTGGATTGGATTAAGAGTAGACAACAGAAGGCCGTTAATGAGAACTAGAAAAGAGTTGGAGATAAAATAGAGCCTTGAGGGACGCCGAAATGTATTAAGAAACAGGAAGAAGCAACACCATCTGGTACTACTTGTATAGTGCGTTCAGAAAGAAAGCCCTCAATCCATTGAATAAGGGTAGCATTATGACCTATGGCCCTAACCTTAACCATAAGATATTCATGCGAAGCTATGTCAAAAGCTTTTTTAATGCCAAATGGAAGAACTTGACCTTCGCCATGTTTATGTAGGCATGAGTTCCAACTTTCTGTCAAGTAGACTAAAAGATTTCTCACCAAACTATAAATGGGTGATTCTGTCGCAGAGGATTATGTTTCAGTGGATTTCGTCGCAAGAAATTTTGTTGCGGGGGATTTCGAAAATGATTTGAACATAAATTTTTTTCACAAAATCGACTGATTCTAAAATCTCTCTTTGCCAAAATTTACTATATACTTTCAAAATACCCCTACACAAACCCCACTGCAATAAGATCCTCTCTGAGATAATATGACATAAAATTTTGTTGCAGGCGGTTAACGCGAGAGCGGATTTTGTCGCATAGTGTGCTTAAGAGTATTTTGTTTATTTGTATTTTAGATTTTGGGAGTAAGCGATATTGGAAATAGGAAATTTTTCGAAAGCGATTTCAGAAAAGGGGATTATGTGACATAAAATATGGTACCAACCCGGACATGGAAAAGGATATACCTGTAAGATTTAAGGTTTCACTTACATACATATACGTACTTACTGCTTTGAATAGAGAAGACGTTTCTAGAAAGAATCGTAAAACTGATTCCAGAAAAAATGCCGAATTATTGGAAAATAAGCTGTAGCGGATGTGATACGTTCGTGTTCAATCAAGAGATAAAATAAATGTAAGCAACAAGACAATCGACAGCGACGAAGTTTTTTAAGTGAATTAATTGAAGTAAAGTAGTTTTCAGCTATTTCCGAGCTCACTTCACGTTTCCCAAATTTTAGAGAATTATATCGCATTTAGGCGAAACTCCAATTTAGGAATACATTTTGTTTATTTTTATTTTCTTCTTAAATTATTTTATTAATTTACAATTGTTTTCCATAACGAAAAAATACCGATACAGTTTCATTTTAATTAGTGCCATTATTAAAATATACAAAACCGCATTATTTTGTAATGTATATTTAATTTAATCTCCATTAAGCAGATCCTTAAACTGAAGTATGCTTAAAAAATCATAAAGTCATTAAAAAACACCCACAATTTCGAATTCAGGTCTGAATCTAACTCAACGAAATTAAGTTGTAATTCGTGTAAACATCAAAAATGACTTAACGCTCATATTCCTACCACCCCTTATGGAACAACCTTCTCCCTGATTTCAAATTAGGCTCCACGAATGAGTACGGCAGTCCTTCATAATCACAAGCAACCCCAAATTGAATTCCCTTAAAAGTGTCAAACCTCAAATATCGTAATTTTCCGGGCTTCTACTCCGGCCGTTGTTGTCATCGTCTCTCTACATCTGTTCCCATAACAAACGAATTTCTCGGACAAAGGGCGCTATTCCGAGTAGAACAATCCCCCGGACCTATAAAATGAGCACCACTGAACCTAAATGGTTGAATGAACCACATTACGAAAAATATATTGTGGATTTGTATTAATAAACAACCGGCATTGCTCCATTCTGTCGACTATCCCTGGGGATATCGGCATTAAAACGAGGCAAGTTTAGAACGAGAACAGGGTACGTTCACTAACGCAATTTTAACTGCGTGCGCATCATTTAATTTCTGGTTCACCAATCTCGGAAAAATAAAGTGTCACAGCCAATGATAGATACCCCACGGTGGAGGTATACGCATAATGTCGTTTGATCCACCCCCTAAAACAGTTTTATATGATTATTCTATTGCCACTGTAGGATTTCCGTCCTCGTCTCTTTTTTTACGTGAAAGATTTAGGGGATGATAACGCTATTTTCAAGATTCAAGACACTCAAGACGTTTTGCCAAACCAATTATTTTGGAGTGAGGAGAGTTAAATACCCTCAATAAGATGGAGGGATGTCTTTATCGGAGACAAAAAAAGACAAAATATGACAGCAGGGGTTGTTGTTTTATTAGCAAATCTCGACATGAGATGAGACAGACTTTCATATTTTTCATCCCTTCTTTATCACGGCAAAGCGGATGATAGAGAATTGGATGAGGGTGAAGCCAAGTGAGACAGTTAAGATGGATTTCATGTTCATAATAAGCACAGATGTCGTAATTGCTGTAATTACATGCCAGCTTTTTGGGTGATGGAAGAATTTAAAGGAATTTGCTTGTTAATTTTCGGGTTATTTGATTTTGAAGAGATTCGCAAGGTATTTTGGGGTTGTATTAAGTGGATAAAATTTTTAACGATGCTGAATTAATCAAACCCTTTTTGGGTTTGTTTAAACAAGTAGTGAGTGGAGTTTATAACCTTTCAGCAAGTTTCTAGTTTATATTGGCAAAAAGGCTTTTCAGGAAAAAAGAAAATGGATTTTTAGATCGATTTAGTCACGAGGTATTGGATAGATGAGGCATTAACACTTACAACACATAAGAAACAAAAAAGGCAAAAAATTGATACAAAAATTTCGATGCTTACTATAAAAATCATAATGCGCACTAATACGATAATCTAGATGAAATCGGAAGGAGTTTAATACACCGGAAAATATGTCATCTAAATTTTTTTCTTTGAAACTGCTTATCAACATCCTTGTTCCCATTTTAAAGTTGATAGCTCTCATATGTTAGAAAAAGAAATGTTATTTTTTTTTTAAATTTCTAATATAGAAATTTAGCTAAGGTATAGCCTAGTAGGTAGTGTGTTGGTCTTGTAAAGCGAAGGTCGTGAGTTCAAATCCCGGTCGAAGCAATATATCTGATTCCAGCACATTGCTTGCTTCGATATACCTTGGTGACCTCAATCTACAAAAATGAAAAATTCGTAGAAACAGGTTTGTGCGAAGGGCTAACAACCTTCCACAATAAGTAATAGAAAATGTTAAGGAACCTGAATATCAGGAGGCCAAGGTCCGATTTGGGCTATAGCGCCATTGTAGAAGTAGTAGTAGTAGAAGTAGATGCGTTCACTTCATCGAACGGGTGCACTACGGGAGAAGTCTCGTGACAACATCAGCATTCTCGCTCTCCAAGAAACGAAATGGCTTGGAAGCGAAGTTAAAGATTGCAGATTTCACATGGTTTTTACCAGCGACAAAAAGCAAGGAAGCAGAGAATGCAGTGTCGCCTTTCTGGTAGATAATGCGTTCAAACAACTCGTAACGAAATTTCCACCGATTAATGGACGAATTTACTTAATCCGCTTCAAGTTGAAGTTCTATAGCGTTTGATTTGTCAGCTACCATGCTCCTTCAGGGGAGAAAGATGGTGTCATTAAAGATGAATTCTATGCCCGACTAGACAGCAGTTTTGAAGGATTGCTCTCCAATGACATCAAAATTCGAATTTGAGGCTTTCGTGGCGGAGTAGACAGCGTGCTTGCTTCACAGTCAATAGGTCTTGGGCTTAATCTCAACTCCAGACATTGGATTTTTTTAAGTACGAATTTTCAGTTGCTACTGGCGATGAAAAATTATTCGAAATAAAATGGGCAAACGGTGTAAAAGTGAAACAGTTTCCACTTCAAGAAGGCCTAGATACTCAGGAGATGGTATCTGTTCGCTTTCTATCATTCAGTCTCCCCTAAAAATAAATATTATTTTTCAGTAGCAGCCAGTACAACTGAAAAATATACCAGCTTCTCCACTCGTTACGGTCGTTCTCAATCGCCTTCCCCTACCTTCTCAATCCCATTCCTTCCCTCCATGACACAAGGGCACAGCCTCCATAATGAAACGAACGACAATGTTCAAAGACTTATTAACTTCGTCATCAGTGAGATCCTAGCCAAAAGCTCCACCTGCTTTTTGCATAGAAACATTCATAAAATAACGTGGTTAACACCAGATGGGCCCACCTTCAATCAAATTGACCACGTTCTCATCGAAAAAGGGCTGCCTCGAGCATTCTATATCTCAGGGCTCTATGTGGCACGAACTGTGACTTGGATCATTTTCTTGCTCGAGCTAAATACCACTGTTATATAGCTAATAAGGGCCACACTAAAAGGAGCTGGGCTCCTAATCTCAATGTGAAAAAACTGTAGGACGACACAACAAAAGTGGAATTTATGCCAATAACCAAAGTACATATTGAGGCATTACCTAAGGCTGAGGCTGAGGAGTATTGACCAAATGTGGCGAAACATTAAGAATGGTATTCAGCGCGCAGCTAAAGACACCATTTAGAGTGGAGAAAACGAAATGACTGGTTCGTTGAGGAATGCCAAGAAGCGATCACCAACAAAACGAAGCCTATCGGCTGTTTCTCGAAAGACGAACACGTGCTAGAGAGGACAACTCAGGCAAGACACCAAGAATATCTGCAGACGAAAACAGCGGAAAATTAAAAATGACAAAATTTTATTAATGGACGAAACCTTGAAGAAATATGATATGCGCGCAGCATTTAATACGGTGAAAGAAATGACTCAAGGTTTCAAACTATAAACTCTCCTTTATAAGGGTGAAGGAGACAACATCATAACCGACGCTACCGAAATCAATGTACGATGTGTTCAGTACTTCCGAAAATTGTTAAATAAATCGATATCACAGACTGAACCGTTTTTAATTCCCGAAGATTCAGATGGAGATTGTCTGCCCAGTGCTCCAGCCTATGATGAAGTAGAGGCAGCCCTACATAATTTAAGATCGAAAGTCATTGAACGAAGACTCAGTGAATACGCTAACAACATCATCGGGTAATATCAAGGTGACTTCAGATTCGGACGATCGACAACGGATCAGTAATTCTCAGTAAAACAGCAAGCTAGTAAAATGCTGGTAGTATGATATTAATGTACGCTGTTCATCGATTTTTGTGATAGTGTTGACGGTAATGCTTTGTACAGAATCACTATTGAACGAGGTGTTCCACCGAAACTAGTTTGATTAATTAAACCCACGATGGAAAACAATAAAAATCCAAAACGAGTTTACTCAAAGTTTTCGAATGGAGTCAGGTTTCAAACAAGGGGATGGCCTCGCCCCCATGCTCTTCAACTTGGTGCTCGAGTATGTCGTCAGCATAGAAACATTCACAAAATGACTTAGTCAACACTAGATGGGCCCACCTTCAATCAAATTGACCAAGTGCTCATCGAAAAAGGGCTGCATCCAGCATTCCAGATGTCAGGACTATATGTGGCGCGAACTGTGACTCGGGTCATTTTCTTGCTCGAGCTAAATACCGGTGGTACAGAGCTAACAAGTGCCACACTAAAAGAAGTTGGGCTCCTAAGCTCAATGTGCAAAAACTGAAGGACGACACAACAAAAGTGGAATATATAACCACAATCAAAATACATATTGAGGTATTACCTAAGGTCGAGCCTGAGGAGTATTGACCAAATGTGGCGAAACTTTAAGGATGGTATTCAGAGCGCGTTGCAAGAATTACAGAGGAATATCACTATTATGTACGTGTTACAACATTTTAACAAAAATCATCGAACGAAGACTCATTGAATACGCTAACAACATCATCGGATAATATCAAGGTGGCTTCAGATTCGAACGATCGACAACGGATCAGTAATTCTCAGTAAAACAGGTGCTAGCAAAATGCTGTGCGCTGTTCGTCGATTTTTGTGATAGTGTCGACGGTAATGCTTTGTACAGAATAACGATTGAACTAGGTGTTTCACCAAAACTAGTTTGATTAATTAAAGCCACGATGGAAAACAATGAGTGCCAAGTAAAAATCCAAAACAAGTTTACTCAAAGTTTTCCAATGGAATCAGGTATCAAACAAGGAGATGGTCTCGCCCCCATGCTCTTCAAATTGGTGCTCGAGTATGCTGTCAGGAAGGTAGTTTCAGTAGCCTCAGTGGACACTAGAGGTACGCTACTTGTAGAATCCGCACAATTGGTGGCGTACGTAGACGAGTTGGATATTCTGCCCCGATCAATACTTTGTTTCAAGGAGGAATTCCAGGAGCTGAAGTCGGCAGTGGATAAAGTAGCGCTCAGGGTCAATGAACCGAAAACTAAATACATGACCAGACGTGAGGGACTGTCTCAGAGAGGCACAATATTACTATGGGCGAATATAACATCGAGAAGGTAGATGAATTCGTATACCTGGGAGCCCTTCTCATAAAGGACGGCAATGAACGACATGAAATTGAAAGAAGAATCACGGCAGCTAACAAAGCATTTTATGCGATTCTCCTGATGATGAAATCAAGGAAGGTTCATTGAAACAATTACCAAAGCATCTACAAGATAATAATTCGCTGCTATATGGATTCGAAACGTGGACCTTGACGCGGGTGTCGACACGTTTGAGTGAAAAATTCTTCGGAAGATGTACGGAGTAGTTAAGGAAGGAGATGATTGGCGAATTCGATTCAACCATGAGCGGTATCAACTATTTTACCCATCACCCATCGTGATCAGACTCTGCAAGCTACAAAGGGCTGGCCACGTGTAGCAAATGCATGACGAACGAATCCCAAAAAGAGTGCTCAAGGGCACAGCTTAATGCAAGTGACCGCAGGAGAAGCCATGAAACCGATGGGAGGACCCAGTCGACGCAGACTGCACATCGATTCCCGATTTTTCAAACTGGAAGACGCGTTGCGTTTGCTAGACAAAGACAACTGAAGGAGGTGCATCCGGGAGGCCAAGGTTCGATACGAGCTGTAGTGCCATTGCATGATAATCATCAACTTAATTTTTTTCGAAGAAATATCAATTTCTGAAAATTTCGAAATCTCAAGAAATTTGTGTGGTGTGGGGGTACAAGAAGTGGAGGGATGTAGCCCGTTAACGAACCTAAAGTTTTGGTTTTGCTAAAAAAAAATTAGCGTTCGAGAGTTAGGTTTTAGTCGGACGGGTACTCGGAGTCGAGGTTTTTGAGCGACAACAAATATTTCTGAACCATTGGTGACTATGTTCGAGCATTATTTCTTAGCTTTACAAACGGTAAGGCGAAAACAATATGTATACTCACAGATTTGATTTAGAGTATAAAAATCACTACAGCTGACAAAAAGAAATTCTATGTAGACACAGATCCTCTAATATCTTGCTTAACTTTCATTGTTGACTATAACTTTAACTCCAAATAGCTACGCAGATTTTCCGTGAAACGTAATATTAAAATTTCTTTTGGATTGTCCTTAATACGGACTACTAGTGATATTGTGAATTAGAAAGAAAAAACAGGAAAGAGCAACATCACCACAATCTTTCACAAAATTTGAGTGACCTAATTTTACTTCGGAAGTATTACAGCTACCGAAAATGAAAATTTGCACTCAAGTTATAATAATTAAATCATTTCCGTTGAAAACTTTATTGCAATCACTACTTCAACTGTGAATTTGTGTTCACAATTTCGGAGAATATAATCTATATTCTTAAAAACTAGCCAAGGTATAGAGACCTGAAGTTGTATCGTGAAAAAATCTAAAAATTATCGAAGTCAGTACTTTCCTTTTGCGCAAATTTCTCATAACTCTTCAAATTAATAGAATTAATGTTTTCTTCGAAAATTTGAAAGTTGTCGACTCAAAAATTGGCACAGAGCAAGAATGTTGATGTAAAGTTTCAAAATCGTTCAAATCCTTCCACTCCTGTGATCACACTTTCAGAAAAGTCAATTTAATTTTCTTAAAAATTATTGTTCAACCACATATTCATAATTAAGTATTTAAACATAACAGGGCTACGATTGCGTGTAAAGTGCAATCTTACGATACTCTAGATGAAATAGATTTTTTTGTGATCTCAAGAAATTGTGTATGGGGAGTGTTAGAAGCGGTGATAGCATTGAACTAATTTTTTCCCCATCATGCTAAAGTAGCTATAAAAATGTTTTGTACAAAATGCTTACTCCAAAAATGGAATAGGAGCTAAGAAAATTAATGTGTTAGATTTATTGAAAATGTGCAGTTTGTATGGGAGGTGGTAGAAAGAGTGGGAGGATTTTAGTGATTTTTTCAGAAATAACTAAGAATATCATAAAATTGACATCTCTTAAATTTTAGACCAGTAACATTCATACTTTTCAATAAAATAGATTTTTTGTGAAGTTGTGAAACTGTGTCATATTGTATGGGAGGGGGTAGAAGCAGTAAAGTGAATTAAATATTTTTTTCTGATCTTAGTGATAATGCTAAATAAGTATTTATCACAAAATGTGAGCTCGATAAATGTTATATGTTCTGAGAAAATGGGCTTAGAGCATTTCATGAAAAAGTGTAGTTTGTATGGGAGGGGTTGGAAGGAGAGGGAGGACGCAAATAATTTGTATACTGTATATTAAAATCACTATGAAAGTAATATATCCCGAAATTCAGACTAATAGCTTTTATACTTTTCGAGCAAATACATTTATAGCCGAATTGAGAAATTGTGCCATTTTGTATGGGACGTGGTAGAAAGGGTGAAGCTCATCGTCTAATTTTATTTAGCCTTACTAACAATTTTAAATAAATATTTAGTGCACAATTTCAGCTCGCTAAATTTTATACGCACTAAGTAAATTGGCTTAGACTAATTTATGACAAGTACAGTTTGTATGGGAGGTGGTAGAAGGAGGGCAAGGACACGCATAATTTTTATACGGTAGATTGCTATTATCATAAAAGTAATATATTCCAAATTTCAGGCCAATAGCTTTTATACTTTTCGAGCAAATCCGTTTATTGTCAAATTGCGCATTTGTGTCATTTTGTGTGGGAGGGGGTAGAAGGAATAGGGGATGTAGGCCATTCACGAACTTAAAGTTACTTTTTTGCTAAAAATGACACACAACAATTTTTAGCACTGTAGCTCAAGGCTTTCGAGAGTTATGCTGTAGACAGACGCACAGACGGACAGACAGACTGACAGACAGTCACTCGGAATCGAGGTTTTTGAGCGACAACAAATATTTCTGTGCCCTTGGCGGCTCTGTGCGAGCGTTATTTCTTAGCGTTACAAACGGTAAGGCAAACACAATATACTCTCAGATTTCATCTAGAGTATAAAAATTATGCATTTCTGATCTTTCCACTACCACCTATCTCATTGCATCTCGAATATCGCATCATAATTTCACTATGTGGACATTACACCTTTCAATTTCCGGCATTTTACATATTTTTAATTTAGTCGGACTCGAATAGAATGCTTTACATCCTGATGCAGAAATTCTTTCATTAAGGAACCATAAAATGGAAAACACTTATCAAAATCGAAATTCCTTTCGAAATTTAATTTGACAGAATTGATCGGTTTTAATTAAAAGTACAAGGGCTCACTTAATTATTTAGCATTTTTACTCTAAAATATTCAACGTGGAATGTCCGGTCGTCATCATAACCACACAGAGGTCACGTTTTTTCGAGTAGTTAATAAAAATACCTAAGCCATCGCGTGCTAGGATAACTAAAAATTTCAAAAAAGATGACCGCAATTAACCATTGACGACGACGTCTGGTTGTTTCTTCTGGAGCTATCGCCATCACAGGACCCTACTTCATCTATTAATTAGGACCACTCGTAATTAGTTTGAGGGTTGTTCGAAGGCTTCGAATGGTCGTTAGAGCAATTGCATATTCATCACTGCGCGGTAAATGGGGTTACAAATTTAGATACATATTCACGAGCTCCTAGTAATGTCTGCCGTTGGTACTTATTGACTGCTGGCTTAATTTATTGACTGCTGTCTCAATTCACCTTGTTCGAAAGATTAATGCTAATAGACAGGAGAATGACGGGATGGATAAATATTATTGGCGAGAAAAAATTATACGACGAATGTGGTGGCATTTTTAATCAATTAAATTTAAGCGTTTCACAGTAATTTTATTTGTACATCGTATTTTAATTGATGCATGCCAAGAAAGAAGATTAGAAAAACAAAATTTCCAACTAAAATATAATTTTTGATTTTAATCAAATTTTAATTATTTATTTATTTCTTCAGTCTACAGACTAGTTTCAACCGACTATTAGCAATTATTCAATCTTAAAAATTACTTAATAAGATTAAAACAAAATGACTTTAATACAGAAAATTGAAATTAATTATTACGAAAATTAAAACAAACCAAACTTTAGGAAATAAAATAAAAGACAAAATTCAATTATTTATTTTAGATGCAAATAAAATTCATTTATATAAAGCTGTTACAATTAATTTCGAGAAGAGAATAATAAGAGAAAAAAAATTAATAAATATTTTGCTACCCTGAAATTTTGTTTTTTCGCGTTTCATGACTAAATTAGCCTAATAATGCAAAAAAAAAATCCGTCCCGCCGTACATATGGACTCATATCTCCGAAACCGTTAAAGGTAGAATGTTCGTTTTGGGCAGATTGTTGACTGGGTAAGTGAGCTCCAATTTCTAAATTTTGGGGAGTGGTAGGTGGAAGGAAGAGGCGGGGGAGGGAAAGAGTCAAAAACTTCGCTTACTATGTAATACTTCCACCAGAAATGCATAAAGGAAGCTGAAAATCAGCAAAGATATAGAGAGGAATGCGGGACAAACTACAAAAATAATTTAATTTTTTTATCCATTGTCGTCCGAAATTGTCGGCCGAATTGTTATTTCAAATAATTATATCTTCGAAATTACGTATCATAAAAAATTCATATTTCGGGACCATTAAGGCGGCATATAGCTCCACCAGAATCAGAGAGAGGCTAATTATTACAAGGGAAGGGTCAGGTGGGCTTAAAAAAAAATCACTTAAAAATGAATATCTCAACTATTTCTTAAGCTATGTAATTGAAACTTGAAACATTTATTTATCTACTCTAGGAAAATACAAAAAAAATATAACCTGTGCAAATTTCCCCATTTCCCCCCACTACTATGGGGGGAAATGGGGAGCATTTTAAAAATGACGCACTTTTCAAAATTACAAATCGTTATATCTCAAAATTGAGAACATATATTAAATTGAAAATTTGTTAGATTGTAGAACTAAATAATTATTCTCAACTAGACGCCTTCACCAACTGGCTGTTACAGACCTAGTCCAAAATCCATGCAACAAACTGGAAAATTTTTTTTTAAGTAGTTGCAAGAACTCGATCAACCCACTGATTCGTTCTATCATGGAATAGTATTTAGCATTTAGTTTAAGTTAAGATAACATAAGTTAGTTAGTAGTTTCCTTTTACTTTTAAGTTAAAATTTACAAAAGGTTTTTTAGCTTTCCCCTCTTTCCTTAAAGTATTAACTAGATCAAGCAAATGAATTACAAACCACTAATCTTAAACTCAACCATAAGTTGCAAAGGTTAATTCAATACCTGATCTCTAACATTAACAATCTAGCGTAAGCACCATATTATAAAAATCTTGGGAAATAAATTATATTATGAATTATGAATTAAATAATTATTAATTTTGGTAAAAATTTTGAGTTGGGAGGTGTAAGGTGGAGGGAGGTGGTAAGCTGAAATGTCCAAAATTTTGAGTAATTTTTTTAGGGCTCTGGTGAAAGATACAAAGTTGAAATTTTGCATGTGAATACCTCTATTTAATGTACATACAAAAATAATAATAACTTGATCCATAATTGTTATAAACCGACCCACCTGGTCTAACGTGCACAAGGTGTTTCATGTCCATTGAAAAAAAACACATAAACTGAAAATTTTTGAGTGAAGATTTTAAGGTAGGAACTTAAAAATTTGTAAAATGTATCTAAAAAAAAATCCTTAAATATATGAAATATTAACTGGTCGGATACCTTTAAAACTTCTATCCTCTCCCATACACAATTAATTTTTCGACCATTTTCAAGAAATTAATTATCACCTAACTATTAAAAGCCATCAATTTAAAATTTTGCATCAGAACTTCTAAAAATAGTTGAAACAAAATTGCTTCAAAAGTTTTAAAATCGCGCATGCCCTTCTACCACCTCCATACAAAAGTATTTCGACCAATTTCATTAAATCAACTAATAACAAACATGTTAAATGCTACGGGTTTGAAATTTTGTACGAGCACCTTACAAGAGAAATGAAATAAAATTGCATCATAAATTTTACGATTTCGAGTTATAAGTTATCCCCTCCCACACAAATGTTCGGTTTCGTGAATGTAGAATACACCGAATTTTATGAAAATTCTATGCAGCTTCGTTTATGAAACACATTCTATACAGAGAATATTGGTCATGATTCAAGCAATCAATTAAGAAGCTATTAACATCCACCCACCCTTACTATCACCCCTCCACTCCTGTCATAAAAACCCAAACTTGCATAATCGAATGAAACATTGTTAAATTAATAACAGCCCTGCCCACGAATTCTCTTTCACTTAGTCTCCCAAACCACTCTAACCTGCATATTGACTTTCCATGCATCCGCAACTTGTCCCAAAAATAATAAAGTTTCGCCCGACTTGTTGGCAGTTTATTTTTCTTATCCTGAGTGTCAAATTTTTTTTTTGTACTTGTAAGTGTCTAGGAACTGTCAATGGATTTATTGCGCGCATTGTTCCCTTTTCTTAAGATGAGTGAGTGAGGAACCTATGAGAGGGTTTCTGGACTCCGTCCAAATACCGGATGGGTAGTTCATTGTCGTCATGCGAGTTTTACAGGATTGTCTTTCGCTAATTCAGAGTAGCAGTAGGCGGAAAATAATCCACTAGGCGAATATAACGCTTGGTGGTAGTACGGGATCATCATGATCCTTTTCCCGTTTCATGTAATTCAGCTCAAACTAGGACGAGGGTTTCTTGGGCCAATGAGCCATCCCAAACTCCTGAGCCGCCAGCAAAATTGTGCTGCCCTGGCCTGAGAAAACCTCATTATCTGCTAGCGGGATGAAGGATTCCCTTCATCGCGTTACAACCACTCCCCTACAAAATTTCTTAATGTCAGAAAAATTTCGATTTCATCTATAGTTTCGTATGATTGGGCTTTAGGCACAAGCTTTTAAGTTTAATGTTATTTTATTTGGGCTTTTGTTTTTTGATTAACACAAGCTACAACTATTGTCCATGTCCTTAACGCTTTTCAGTACACGTATCATCTCAAATCATAGGATTAATTTGATCACGAGCCTGTCCTATTCAAATGCGAGTATCATGGTTTCATTGTTAATTACAGTGGCTCACAGCTTATTTTGTACAAATTTGTGAACAACCCTTCCACAATGAATAATGAAAAAGTGTTAAGGTACCTGAAGGTCAGGAGGCCAAGGCCCGATTTGGGCTGTAGCGCCATTGAAGAATAAGATGTAAAATATTGACAAGATTTAAATGCCATGTTTTAAACAAATTTTTATTGTTTAAGTTTGAAACTTCAAAAATAACATAATTGTTGTTTGTAATACTTAATTAACAAAAATTATGAAAATACTGCTTAATTCTATGTCACAGCTTATTTCATACACTTAAACTTAGGCCTTAATTTACAGAAAAAAATTAAATTTTATAAAAAATTCAGTATTTTGTATAGTAGCCCTTTGCATTTATTACATCTTTAAGTCTTTTTGGCATAGAATCCACAAGTTTTTGGGTAGTTTCTGGGGTAATTTTCGCCCACTCCTCCAAAGTAGTTTTTTTTCAATTGTTCTTTGTTGGAAATACTATGTTTCCGAATATTATTTTCCAAAATTGCCCATTAATTTTCTATTACATTCATATATGGACTCTGTGCCGGTCGGGACATAACATGCGGGTAGTTCCAAATCAGCCAAGATTGCACAACACCAGACTTATGCTTAGGGTCGTTGTTTTGGTAGAAACGGAATATGTTTGGAATTTCAAGATTCGCAGCACTCTGGACCAAATTTTTTTATATGGTTTCATGTTACCTTCAATGAACTCCAAATTTCCAATCCCGGCTGCCGACATACAGGCCCAAACCATTACGCTTCCGCCGCCATGCTTCACTGTAGCTTTTAAATTTTCTTTTTGTAGCTCAGTATTAGGTTTCCGCCATACGTATGTTATGCCATCAGAGCCAAAGATATTAAATTTAGACTCGTCTGAGAATAAGACGCTGTTCCAGAAGTCCGAATTTTTGTTGGCGTGCTCTCTAGCAGAGGCAAGGCTACTCAGCTGGTTTTTTCTGCTTATGAATGGCTTTTGGCTACTCGAAAATTCAAGTTGTGGTCTCGGAGCACGCGGCGGACAGTTTCTGCAATGCATGACTTACCTAGTCCTTGCTGTATCTCCGCGACTAGTTTTAGAGCCGTTAATTTTGGGTTCGCCTTGATTTTAACTACAATAAAGCGTTCGTCAGACGAGTTGAAAATTTTGTTTGGCGCCCATCTGCCCTTATCTTGAATACGATTTTCATGAACGAAGCGTTCAATGATACTCTGCACCGTGGTGGAACTCAAATTAACAAATTGAGCAATTTTCCGCTGGGATAGCCCGTTATTGAAATGACTTATCACTAATTCTCGGTGCTCAATTGTCGTGCGACAACCTATTTTTTCAAGAAGCACTTCTTGTCCCTTACACGTAAAATATCACACTAAATATTGACTACAGCTAGTTATCAATTCTTCAAAAAAAAGTAAAGAAAAAGAAAGTCCCATTATAAAGCGCGGCATGATCGAACAGAAGGGGAGACAAGTATCTGCATGAAATAAGCTGTGACCTGCGTTTCTGCTGCACCATCGGTCTATTCAGCCTCAAGAGTGTCAGAATTTAATTTTGAAAACGTTTTTTATTTATTGTAATCAATAAGCATGTTTTTCTATATCTACATTCAAACTTTCATGATTTTCTAATTAGTTTTTAAGATACAGTGTTCTATATTTGAAAAATAGCATTGCACGAAATAAGCTGTGAGCCACTGTATTTATGGTTCTGATACCAACAGAATAGAAAGAATTGTTTTCAAAGAGCTATTAAACTATGCAGATTATATATCCCACATAATGCATTACTAGCCATATTCTCAAAATTCGCTTATTATTGTGATTCTTACGCTGACAAAGTCGCGGGGAATCACTAGTACAGCATATTGACAGATTTAATATTGGAAAAATGTTTAGATTTTCTTATTACGGAGCCAATTATTCTATTGGATTTATTAGCATTGTTTTGAATATGTTCGTTGGAACTAAGGAAACTATCAAAAATTACTCCTAGACTAATAAAAAATTTAACTTGAGTTAAATGCAAATTATTTATAGTACAAGCACACTAAGAAGGAGTTTGAGATTTTGATATATTGATTTCAAGACCATTCGAACAACAGTAGTCAGAAAAGTTAGTCAAATTCTGCTGCAATAATTCATCGTCCAGAGGTGAGGTAAAAAAAAATATTTTGCAGTAATCCGCAAATACTAAAAATTCTACATCAATAAATATGGAACTAATGTCGTTAATGAAGAGTAAAAACCGCAAATGCCTTATGTGTGATCCTTGCGGGGCGTCATATGTAGCAAATAAGGAACTAGAGTGGCAGATATTGATTTTAGCGACCAATAGTCGTCCATAATCTCTAAACCAGCTCAGTAGACTGCCACAAAGTCCTAATTTTTTTCTAATTTAGAACTAACAGTCTCAAATCCAATTTATTAAATGCCATAGATAGGTCAGTATAAATATTATGAAGTGGTAATGATTGCTCTAAAGAGTTACTTACATAGTTATGGTACGTAAAGTGGTTGGTTAGTTAGGGTGTAGCTTAGTGGCTAGCGTGTTGGTCTAAAATGCGAAGGTCGTGAGTTCAAATTCCGGTCGACGCAAAATTCAAGCACACTGCTTGCATGGATACACCTTGGTTACCTCAATCTACGAAAGTGAAAAATTCTTAGATAGAGGGTTATGCGAAGAACTAACAACCCTTCTGCAATAAATAATGAAAATGTTAAGGAACCTGGAGATCAGGAGGCCAAAGCCCGATTTGGACTCTAGCGCCATTGAAGAAGAAAAAAGAGGTTGGTTAGTATTGATTACCCTGCCGAGGAACCGTTCTGATTCTGAATGATCACTATTAACAGTAAAGGAGTTAAATAATCTTATAACAAGCTTTCCAATATTTTAAATGCAATTGATTGCATTCAAACATGACGATAATTACGGATGTTAGATTTACCGAAAGTCGTATAAACAGGGATGAGAAAACTTGTTTTCCAGATAGTAGGGAAGCAGCCAATATTGAGTGAAAGATTGAATATGACAATGGTAAGGAAAGATTAGCCGCACATCTTCTAAGCAATATAGGAGGTATACCATCTGGTCCTGCACTATTAGATTCGTTCAACTTCACAGGCATCACCGCAATGAACATGATCTAAGTTCATTGTAGATAGCAAGGAGTTCTCCTTACGAAATGAGTTGATAAAATTCCAAGATAATTTTCGATTAGTGGGTATCATTTGTTCGTTACTGTTTTTATAATTCAATAACTCGGCTTTATGTTGTTTAATGCAGTCCAAAAGTAAACCTGATTGTTTGTAAGTTTAGTGAGTAATTTTTTTATCAATAATTTTATATGTATGTATGTATTATTCAAAATAATATAAATTAAGTGATATTATCAGTGGCTGCTCGTAATTTGTCCTGGGAGATCGGAGGATATAGGGGTATAAGAAATATAATAGTATGTCCTTAGATTACCTTATGTGTCATTTACTCTTGAAATAAAAATAACAACGGTTGAACTGTTGATTTTACAAAGTAGCTAGTAGATTTACCAATCAATCAAATTTAGTTTTATTGTGGTCATTTCACTATTTTGAAAGCTAGATTTAGCACTAACATTTAATATTTATTGAGTTGATGCTTAATAATTATTTGCGTGAAAATTTATGTACCAGCATTACTTTCAATATATGAAACCGCTAGCTTGATAAATTAAAAAACTAAATTGAAATATAAACTTCTCGTCACTTTTTTGCTCATTTTAGCAAACTCTCAAAATTAGAAATGTTGCCCAACACTACTCTACAACCGAAATGACTCCAAGATATCCCATCGAGCCCCACACTACTCTTCAACCGACAAACAACAACAATGGTGAGGTAATGAAATTTGCGCCTCAGATCTCTCGCGGAGCAAGCTGCAGCAATATGTGCGTGTGCAAGCAGCAAAGTTTGAACGAGCTATGTAAGCAAGCTTTTCAGTCGCCTCAGTTGGGGAAATCGGCCGTTTGCACGGTTCGCACATTTCTGTTCAAGCGCTTTTAAAATTTTTTTTTGTTTTTTTCTTCAAGCTATATTTTCTTCAAGCTATATGGAAGGCTAACAACTCGTCCGCAATAAATAATGAAAATGTTAAGGAACCTGAAGTTCAGGAGGCCAAGGCCCGATTTGGGCTGTAGCGCCATTGAAGAAGAAGAAGAAGGTATGGAAGGCAAAAGGTAAAAAGACAGAGTCGTATCGTTAATTCTCATATTAACGATTAATCTAAAACAATAATTGAATATGCAAAATTTAATCGTATTAGGAATGTTAGATTCAATTAATCGAAAATGCTGTGGCTGGTGAAGCGCCGCCTCATGCGCCTCACTTGATAAGCCGCTACTGGATATTATAAATTCAAAGATAGAGGTAACAGCTCAATTCAACAAGATGCCACACTTCATCAAAACAAGGGAAACAATACGTTTAATCTACAGCTTTGCACAGAATCAAGTTTTGAGAGATTATACTAGACAATATTTCAATCCCTCATAATATTATTGAATCCGTGTTACGATACAAATTTCAACAACCTGAAAGCAATGAATTTGATTCAAATCACTTACTTCAAAATCGATATGCCCACAAACCAACTACATTCTCCATAAAATAACGATATCCTGCCAACTTTGCAGATATTTAAACTATGAAACAACGTGTTAAATGAAACGATACATCCTTGAAACAATGGCTCTTATAAAAAAAGGCTTTTTAACTATCTGTGCTGCATTTGCATGCTGTCCTTGACGCTTTGCCTGCTGCTGAATGGACTCGCTGCCTCCAGCGTTCTAGTATGCACAATAGTGAAATTATTCCTCTATTTACCCAACAAAAGCGATTACGATTAATTGCAACTCGAATGCTAATAATTTGCTCGCCCCCCATACTCTGAAGTGGATTTCTGTCTAGCCAGGATTGAAAAGTCCTGACGATTATGCGAGCATAGCTGCGAGGCTTACATCCAATTCAACTCGAATAGAAACACACAGATCATTTTGCAATCGTATAACTAAACACGGAAGCCGTTTGTTAGGCCTGGGACACGCATTTCAGCTACATTTCTGATTCTACCATACCCATTCGCTCGCGACTTTTATATAACAAGAGTTACGATCGAGTTGATATGGAAGGAAAACAGTTGTAGTTTCCGGGAAATTTTCCATACGATTTTCCATTCCAAATAAAATAAAATGAAAATGAGGTCGGGCTGGTAAAAAGCATTGAAATCCCAACTGGGAGGAAATTCGTATGCGGAATAGAATTATTAATGGAGCACTTATGGACAACTTGTTTGCGGCTATTATAGAAATGTTATCGATTGATTTCTGCGGGCGATCTCTTCGCACTAATTTTAAATTTACTTAAAATTATTTTTGATGATTTAGGTATAAGCTATGTGTATTAGTGATGTCAAGTTTCGTTACTTTCCGGTACCAGTTATTATTCGTTACTTTAAGGAAAATAATCGTTATATTTTATTCGTTACTAGGTACTAATTTATTTGAAATGACCGCCAGTTTTGCAAATCATAAATTCAAATAGAAGAAGTCGCAGTAAATATAAACAATAAAAAATAACGTGTGAATCGCTCTTGATTTCGTTTAAGTCCAATTTTTCAACATCCCTCTTCTAAGTAGAAAATTCCTTTAAACACTAACGTAAATAAAATAACAACAACAACGACAATGTGAAGGAAATAACTTTTATTAAATCGAAATTTCCTTAAACAAAAACCCCTCAAATTGATAAAAAAAAACCCCTTTTCTCCTCAAATATTAAAAAATTCTACAATCTGGTATCACTGATCCCACATCTTTAACACTATTAACGACCGCCTGCACCCTCGAGACGAACGCCACGACTTTCTTAGTGTTGAAAGAAACGAAATGAAAAAAAAAACACATAATTTTTTCGGCTTATTTTGCAGGAAGGTGGGAGTATTCCTTCTTATTCTTATGCTTTGGAATATAACTAATAAAACTCGGGTGTCGATGTTTTATTTTATTTTCTAAAAAATAACTTTACAGGTAATTCAATGTTAAATCTTCTGCTGACATCCTAAGACTAACTTAATTTCTAAGAGCTTATCCTAATTTATAATTTACTGGCTCAGCTTATGGGAAAGCAATATAATTTTGGTTCCCATCGTTAACATTCGAAAATGCAAAAGTGCATCTACATTTTATGATGGGTTCAGGAACGTTTCTTAACACCTTAACCCAATGCCTATGTTTGCTTGCATAGTTTTTCAGATGCGCAAACATTAGATAAACGTGGGTATACTTGTGATCTTTTCCGATGCGTAAACATTGACCCAATATAACCACATTTCTCACATGTGTTTCCCGATACGTAACCTATACAAGTATAGGTTTCCCTCCTGTGATGTAACGAAAAGGCAGCTAAACGTTACTTTCGGTATAGGTACTTGTTTTTTATGTAGAACGAATATTCGAGTAACGAAACGTTTTGACAGTTCAGTTACTTTTTCGGGAGGTGATTTCGTTACTTAACGTAACGAATATAAATCAAAATCGGTACTCGTTACTTTGGATTTCAGTCAGTAACGAGTACTCGTATAACGAATAGTTAGTTTTTTGACATCACTAATGTGTATGTCTACTTACGATTACAGCTTAAAGCCGATGCGCAAGATCGTGCCTTGTGGAAGAGAGTTGTTTCTGTCCTATGCCCCTATAGGGGGTCTTAACAGGAATTTGATTGACTTACGATTAAGAACAATAGATAGTGTAGTGTATGCATAACTTAATTAATACTCGTATATCAATGAAATGAAGTACTCAAAAATGAAAAATATATACACATACTCAAAAAAGTCTGCGTACGCTTGCTGGTCGTAGCAAACATATCAATATAAAAACCTTTGCCATTTATTTATAACTTAAATTTTTTGTTTATTACTTTCATTAAACTACATATGTGGTCTCACGCGTTCCCCTAATAGTAATAATAATAATAATATGTGGTAGACAAATATATCACTGAGTACTCGTTCGCTGTTTCGAATAACCAAAATAAAAAATTTTCTTCCAAGAGGTCATCAAAATGCATCCAAAAAAGTTTGCGTACACCTGAAAAAATTTATTCATTTTATTTGAAATGCATATCTTCGTTAATTTTGGGAATTTTTTAATCAAACCTGCTTCAATACATTTCTTGCAGTTTAGGCTTTTTTATCGAAATGATTAAATCAAGATCACATTATTGATTCATACGATTCTCATACTAATGAGATGTACGCAGACTATTTTGATTATATGTAAATGCATAAAGTGTTCCTTTTACGGTTTTGTACAAATAAATGTATTTAACTTTCGGTTCTCTCATGTAGCTCATAAATATCTTTTCTAGTTCCGTATAGTTAATAACTTTGAATGATTAAGAAAAATATGAAATTTTCAGTCTTCTTAGCTAGAGCAACCATAATTATGCTAAAATTAAATTCAAACATAAAAGAATTATGATTGGGCTTAGGATATCGTATACAAAAGCATTCAATATTCGCATTTCTCCCGACATTTCATATGCCATATCGCTCTGTAAAATAATCAGCCAAACTGTATTGAGTTTAAAAATCCTTGACTCATCAGATGTAGTTGTTGTATTCCATATTCACGTTTTATTACAAATACAAACCAATTTGCTGAACCGTATATCATCAAACCCCTGAAATACAGCAAACTCCAAGGCATTGCTTACTCTCATTGTTTCCACTGTCATGGTCGTTGTTACGAGTCGACACTTTGCGCAGCACAAAACAAAAATATCCTGGCTTGTGCCTCTGAAATTTCCTTGCTGCTTAGCAGTTCTGTTCGCCCGGTCTCTTTCTCACCCTTAAAGAGTGTGTTATACCTGTTAAAGGGTAGTCAAAACATGTATGGTCGCATGTACTCGTGCATCCTGGTGGCAGTCGAAAAAGTACATTGTAGAGCAACTACTGCGTTTGTATCTAGTCGAAGTAGAACATTTTTTCCTTGCCATCCTTGTAAGTTCCAGCATGACGTATGAAACACGAACTCTTGCCTTCGAGAGTCCTTTTTCAACCCTTAGTACACGACCGTTTCGGCTGCTACAACACCCGACGACAATGTAACCACGAAGTAACAAACTTACTTCTGCCACTTCTTGGCGCCTGTTCCGCAAAGGTTGAACTGACTTACGACGTAAGTGGTAACTTACTGTCGCCCTTACAGGATATCGATTTTCCGTAAAGCTGCTAGGATAGCTACCTGCTCTCCGATTATGAATGCCTGTTCGTCCATGGGCGTTACCTTGAGAAGGGTTAAATTTACGGTTATTTCCGGTACCGTGGAAAATGACGTCTGTGAAAGTGCCGCTATCTCTGCCGGCCAGGAGGCCACACGTTATCCTTCCTATACCTTGGCTTGCTCTGCTGTCGCGTAGAAAGCCTGACAACGACAGCCGATGATTCCGGCAAGTGTGGTAAATGCCAGCCTTAAAATTTCACCAAGAAGGAAACTCCAGTCTCAAGGGGAGGGTTTTCCCGGGTTCAATGCTGCACGGGATAATTGGATTGTGCGATGATGACGATATGGGTGGCGAGTATCCTTTTATGTACTTTTCGGGGTGCATACCGTGCGGTATTGTGTGACGAGGTTTCCCAACCGAATTCCAGCGAGAGCTTTACATGCTATCGATTATGGGCGCCTGGTGAAAAAACTAAGATGGAATTTCCTTTTGCGCTAAAAGAATGAACACGTGTCCTGGACGAAAATCGTCCTTTGGAATTCTCTCTTCGAAAAAAATGTATGTGGAAAAATTGCAGAATATGCTAGAAGTGGTTTGATTTAAGGCGAAGAGTTTGTTTCCCTCACAATAACATTGTGTTGAGATTGTTGTCTTGCGGATGAGTTCGAATTATAAATATGCAGGATAATTTCAAATGTGTGTAGCTTTCTGAAGCTAAAAAAGTCTTACCAATGGTTTGCGTACATGATAATGTGAAACATTGGCAATCGAGTCTCGGATTTTGCGGCTCCATCTATGGTATACATGATAAAACTCTTTTCGAGAAAAGGACAACTCTAACAGATGGCAACTCTGAAGTATATCCTGTGAACAGGGTGGTCCGTCTGCCATACGCGTACGCTCAGTGCACATTAACTGCTAAAAACTTCAAGATAGAAGGTTAATTTTTAGGTGGATTGTAGATGGTTGCGGATCCCAGGCGGACACCCATTATGGAGGGTGTAACCGAAAAATAAGAATTTGAATATCTCAACCATAGTTCTAGCTAGGAAGCTATAGAAGGGTTTGTGGGACAAACTATAAAAGTAATTTAATTTTTTTATCCACTGGGGTCCAAAAAGAGGGGGGGTCAAAATAAATTGTCGGTCGAATTTTTTTTAAATGATTATATCTTCGAAATTACTTACCATAAAAAAATCATATTTTGGGACTATTAAGCTGGCATACAGATACACCAGAATAAGCTCAGAGAGAGGGTAATTATTGCAAGAGGAAAGGTCAGGCAGGGTGCAAGGAAAAACACTTAAAAATGAATGTCTCGACCATCTCTGAAGCTATAGAATTGAAACTTGGAACATATACATATTAAGCTACACTTGCCCCCATTTCGGGAAATGGGGAGCATTTCAAAAATGGTTCACTTCCAAAATTTCAAACCGATATATTTCAAAACTAGCTAGGGTATTGCCTAGTAGATAGTGTGTTGGTCTTGTAATGCGAAGGTCGTGAGTTCAAATCCCGGAGCAAAATATAATTCCGGCACATTGCCTGCTTGGGTATACCTTGGTCTCCTCAATCTAAGAAAATTAAAAATTCGTAAAAAGAGGGTTGTGCGAAGGGCTAACAACCCTTCAACAAAAAGTAATAAAAAAAAATGTTAAGGAACCTGAATATCAGGAGGCCAAGGTCCGATTTGGGCTGTAGCGCCATTCTAGAAGAAGAAGATATTTCAAAACTGAGATATCACATTTAAATTTTGTCAGATTGTAGAACTACACAGTCTTTAAGTTTGATAAAAATTTTTTAGTTGGGGCATACGGGGAGCGAGGTAAGCGAAAATGTCGGAAATTTTGAGTGATTTTTTTAAGGTTCTGGAAAAAGTAGAAAGTTTAAAATTTCCATGTAAATACAAATAATAATTTGCTCCACAATTGTTATGCACCAAAGGGACGTGCACAAATTGTTTCATGCGCACTGAAAAAAACACAAAAACCGAAAATTTTAAGGTAGAAACTTGAAAATATGCAATACCTTCAAAACTTCTACCCCCTCTCACACAAAATTACAAAATTATTTTTTCGACCATTTTTAAGAAATCTATTATCACCTAACTATTAAAAGCTATCAATTTGAAATTTTTCGCAAAAACTTTGTTTTTACGACACCGAGTACAACTTAGGAGGTCACCCTTTAATGCAATGCACAGTTGTGTTGGTATATGAAGTGGAAGTATTAAGGTGGAGAGAGACAAAAATGACAGTGGACATGGTTTTTGAAGCATCGCAGGCTGTACTTGTTGGGAAACAAACTAGATGGCAAATCGTCTTGGCCTTCGGGAAATGAATGACTGCCTATATTTCACTATACGACCGTGTACTCGTGTGCGTGTTCAGCTTGGTGAGTATTCCGGGAAAAAGTATACAATGGGAGAATGAGTGCGCTTAGCTCCGTACTGTGTTTACCATGGAAGTATTGATTGTAAATGCTGAGTACTCCGACATTTCTGCGATGCTCGAGAGAATCGAAAGAAGAAGTGATGGTTTCGTCTCCAATCAGTCTGAAAACATATTTTTGAATACGATTGAGCAACGCGAGGTGTGTTTTGGGTGCCCCAGCCCAAACATGCGAGTTGTACTTTAAACGTGGTCTAATCTAAGCCTTATAAATGATTGCTATGTCGATGGGTGTGAAATATTTTTTGCACTTTTGGAGAACACCTAGACGTTTAGAGGCATCAAGGGCAATATCAAAGATATGCTGGGCCCAATTCAGGTGGTCTTTGATTTTGACGCCTAACAGTGTGAAATTGTGAGACAACATTGAAATATCACGTTTAAGGGATAGATGAAAGGCCTGTGTTTTGGATGCGTTGAACTCTACTCTATTTTTTCTGCCCCATTCCAGCATTAAGTTGATATCCGAGTTCAGCGATCTGAAAACCTCCCGGCAATTGGAAGCAATAGAATGGTTATTTGACTTCGCAGGTGAGTTAAATTCATAGATGCTGCCTAAAGTACTGTCTGTACTGGATTGGATTGAGAGGAGGCGATAGAAGGTCGATTATGAAAACTAAGAAAATTTTTGGAGATAAATCAGAACCTTGAGGGACGCCGAAATCAATTGGGTAGTAGAAAGAAGTAACGCCATCTGGTACTACTTGTATAGTGCATTCAGAGAGATAACTCTCAATCCATTGAACAAGGGTATCATTAAGGCCGATGGCTCTAAGCTTAACCTAGAGACACTCATACTAAACTCTGTCAAAAGCTTTTGCAATTTCAAGTGCGAGTACTTGAGTTTCGTCACGTTTTTGTATGCATGAGTTCCAACGCTCTGTCTAAAAGATCCCCCGTCGACCGTCCAGAATGGAAGCCATACTGACAATCATGAATGAGCTGTTTATTCTCCAGATATTTGACGATTTTACGATTGACAGTAGTTTTTATTACTCTCGAGAGCACTGAAGTAATGGCTATTTGGCGGTAGTTGGCGTGGTTCGCTTTGTTTCTTTTTTTGGGGATTGGCTGAACATTCGCAGAAGAGTAAAAAAGATAGAAATTATTGCGAAAAAATTTAGCTAAAGAAGAGACGCGTTTTTAAAGTTAATGCGGGAATATCGTCCGGACCAGCAGATTTGTGGATATTGCGCTCTTTAATGATCCGAGAAATAAGTCTCGTGCGAAAATGCAGTGCAGGCAGTGAGAAACTAGAAGGATTTGCAGCGGGAGGCGATTGATTTGCTGGTGGAAGATGAGAGTTTCTTGCGAAACTTTTTGCTAGTAAGTTATCTTTTCGCTAGGATCAACCACAGTATGGTCGCCATCAACAAGATGTGGTATTGAAGAAGAAATGAAATGGTTGGTGACGGGTCTGACGAATGATGACTAGTAAGACCTAGAGCCTTTAGGACAGGCACACGAGGCACACCAAAGCACCCGTGCATGGATACGAGAAAACCAACGAGCGATTCTCGCATATCAACATCGACTTAGTCTGACCCCTTCCACTGAACGAGGGCTTCCGCTATCTACTGACGGTAATTGACCATTTCACACGATGGCCAGAGGCCATTCCGCTTCAAACCATAAACGCATCCGCAGTCACCGAAGCGCTATTACACGGATGGATCAGCCGATTTGGAGTGCCCGCTAAGATTACTACTGACCTAAGACGCCAGTTCGAAAGTCAACTCTTCGCGGAGCTCAACAAATTCCTAGGAGCCATACACCTTCGGACGACTCCGTACCATCCAGCAGCAAATGGCATCATCGAACGATGGCATCGCACTGTGAAGGCCGCAATTCGTTGCCATTCCTCCACCGAATGGGTAAAAGCGCTACCTTTGGTCCTGCTCGGACTGCGGTCATCTCTGAAGGAAGACCTGCAGACTTTCGCAGTGGAGATGGTTTACGAGACGACGGTGCGCATTCCCGGCGAATTCTTCTCAGAAGCACGACCATCTGTTAACGAGACAGATTTTCTGCGAGACCTGCATTTACGCATGAACGCGATCCGTCTTAAAGACACAGCACATTACGGCTCACCCGGTGTGTTCGTCAGCAAGGATCGCGCAAGCTGCACTCACATCTTTGTCCGCAACGACAAAGTTAAGCCATATCTCACGCTACCTTACGACGGCCCGTACCCGGTAGTGAACCGGAAGGGAAAATTCTTCAAGGTGACGATCAATGGAAAGGGCATAAACACGTCAATCAATCACTCAAACCCGCGTTTATGGCCATCGAGCCGACATCGAGTCCAGGCGATTGAGTAGACGCAGCAACTACGACCCGCTCCGGTCGTACATCACGTCCTCCTGTACGTTTCTGGCTTGGATCTTAACAAACCCCGGCGCCTTCACTGAGGGGGAGTAATGTGGCGATACGACGTTGTCGACACATTCCAGCGTTAATGACATCGGACCTAGGTGTGCTTATCGCGCACAAGCAAACGGTCCCCTTTTGCATATCGACAGATATGCTGACGATACACTGTGCGTATCTCGCGGACCGCTACGTGCTTATCGCGCACATGTAGACAGTCCCTTTTTCGCTAGCCATCCAACTACGAAGCTATCGAAAGGCATGGCCAACAACGCACGCAATCAGCAGTTAATTTGTGTTCATCGCGCAAATACGAAACCGAAAGGTATGCAGCCAGACACGCTGCAGAGTCAACAAAAGGCTGGAATATAAATGCAATCGCGCTTGCCTTTCAAGAGAGTCAAGTCCCAGTCAACAAGCATTACTTTTTAATCGAGGTTACCGACGACGTGTCAACCTTCTTTTCTTATTGCAATAAAGTTGTTATTTAGTTTTATTCACTCGTGTTTTTATTCACCACCTCGTCCGCGCTCCCAGGCTCAAAGGACACTGGAGGATCTTCCGTCAAAGGTTTTGGTCATGCTCAAATTTATCACAATAGAGGATTTGCAGGTGTTTCTTGACACATTGAAAAATTCTCTGTTGGCAGGTATCTTATTGCCTCTTAATGTTTGAAAAGCTTGTTTCTTGGTCCGGATGGCATTGAGATATTCTTTATTAAACCAACCTTCGACGGCCTGAATCTCATTTGACTGGAAGGTATGTAGAGCTTCATACCCTTCAGGATAAGTGTCCGGGTCAAATCGTCGGTGAAACTTCTACAGGCTTCATCGCAGTCATTGGAATCGAAGCACAACTTACAATTAAAGGAATTGAAGAAGTTATTTCGCGCCCCCCAATTGGCACTTTTGAAATTCCAAATGATTCTTCGAGATGTCTTTGCTGTCAGCCGTGTAGTTGATGCAACTGGGTATTGAGCACGAATCAAGAAATGATCAGTATTTTCAATTGACGATGGGTATATGACAGACACAGAATATTGCTCAGGTTGGGTGGTGAGAAATAGGTTAAGAAAGTTAGAAAAGTGTCCTGCGATGTCTGCTAAGCGAGTAGGCTCATCCACCAATTGTGTTAATTCTTTTAAAGAGGCAGAAAGCTCAGTGGTCCGTAGTGGAGGAATATTGGCAATGTTATGAACATTGAAATCGCCCGCAATAACGACTTTAGCGCCAGGGTTTGCAGTGTATACTGACTGGGTAGATTAAGATAACCCATCCAGTTCTGATAAAGTGTTCGCTGCAGTCATTGCTGGGCTTGTATACACATAACAAAAGTACATGATATATCTTTGGATCAGTAATTTTATCTAAATGTAATTAAACTCTGGATTGGAGCAATTGTCCACACTGGCGAAAAAAAGCTGGGACAAGACAATATTCAGGAACAGAATAAAAACTGTTCACTTAAAAATAAAATCGCGTCAAAAGATTTGAGATCGCACCTCTCTTTCTACGTTCTCCCATACAAAAGTATGAATTCAACCAATTTAAACAAATCAGTTAATAACCAAAAAATTAAAAGCTACGAACTTGAAATTTTCTACGAGCCCCTTACAAAAGAAACGATATAAAATTGCACTAAAATTTTTACGATTCTCTTACCTCCTCTACCCCCTTCAATGCAAATGTTTGGTTTCGTGAATGTGAAATACATCGAATTTTATGAAAATTCTATTCAACTTCGTCTATAAAACTGACATTCTATGCAAAGAATATTGAACGTGATTCAAGCAATCAATTAAAAAATTATTAACAACCACCTCCTCCCCTCATAAAAACATGCATAAATCAACGAATGAAATATTGATCACATATACTGGAGCTAATAAAGGGTTTTCCAATAAGGACTTGACAACTTTTTTTCAAAATAAAATGCAAACCATTTGAGACGTTGTTCCTTCGTGTACTTTACCATGATAAAAATGTTAAGTTTACTGAATAAATTGACAGTGACAGTTTGATGATTAGTGAAAGGGTGCGTTCACAAATTGAATTCAAAGTTGTCAAGTCCCTATTGGAAAACCCGATAGTTTTATTCGCAATTAAGTGTTAAACTAACAACAGCCCTTCCCTAGAACCCCCTTTCACTTAGTCTTTCCTAACCAATCTACCCTGCATATTGACCTTCCACGCATCCTCAACTTATCCCAAAAATAATAAAGTTGCGCCCTACTTGTTGGCAGTTAATTTATAATCACTTGAACAAGGCTCCACAAATATAGGTTGGGCCAAGAACAAGTTTTTTTTTTTAAACGCAATAAAATGAACAAAATTAAATTTTTTTCCATGTATTATGACTTCTTTAGTAAGAACAAAATTCCCATTAATGATGAAATACAACTTTGCTCAAGTGGCTGCTTCGGCTGGCTTCGCAGTAGCGCATTCTGTCACTCCAATTTTCCAAGACCATGTCGATGGTTTCGGGCTGTAGCTCACGAATTGCTTGAATGATATTGGCCTTAAGTGCTTGAATCGTTTTTGGATTATTGGCATAACATCGGTCCTTCACGGTTCCCCAGAAAAAAAAATCCAAAGGGGTCAAATCGCAGCTCCGAGGCGGCCAATTGGCATCGCCAAACGCCAAAAAACGCATTGTTTGGGCTACACTTCACTCACTTTGAAAATAAGTTTTCAATATTTCCTAACGTTGTTCAAGTGTAAAGCGACTCATTTCGTTCTGCGGAGGTATGATACTGACTTTCTGTTAAGATTTCGAGCGGGAAACAGCTTTCAGTGTCAAAATAACCTATGATTTAAAAATATACCAATGGACGACCCACCCTATACTTGCAATGCCTAAGTAAATCTATCAATTTTAGGGAATCCGATTTTCACATGTTGACCACAAAACAACAAAACCGTTCTTCTCGACGTGCACACTACAACCAAGATCAAACCTGTGATTTATTCACTCTTCGAGTTGTATAAAATCTATTACAATATGTTCGCACGATTTTGCAATACAATATATTCGAGTAGCAAAAGATAAAGTGTCGCCCCAAAGGAATATCACTCGATCTATCAAATCTAAATAATGCAATACACTCTCTTATGACCCGTTCGATATGAAAGATTCTTCAATTTCAGATCTGAAAAAAAAAACCGCTGACAAAACTCCACCATTTCATAAGCATATCCTTAATAACTTTCGCCAGATGATATTTATTTATGTTCTGATTTTATTTATTTATGGTTATACCTATCTGTGCAGTGTCCTTAGTACGTGGCAGTATGCACATATATACGTGCGCGGTACTAGCACGGCACTTTACTGATACACACTCCCTAGTCCTTTGTTGTTTCAGATCATTTTTCAACCACCGACCAGTTGGGGTGCGGCACGATGGTGTTGTAAGGCGAATTGCCATCAAAAATTCATTTCGCAATCTAAACGCGTGTAAGGGTTGCTGCATATTTGATTCTTTCGTTTTTCCGGCACCAAGCTTTCGCTTTGGACTTGAGGGTAGGATCTTGCCTGCTCAATGTTTCGAGCCAGCAACACCGAAAGTTTTTTTTTCCGGATAAAAATGTGTAGAGCTTGAAAAATTCGGTTGGGATTCGGGAATGAAATCACAATTTCATATTTTTACAGTGAGCTATTCGGTGAGCTTATTCCTGAATTATATACAACCACAGAAAATAGATATAACTAGACAGTCAACCCATTTTTAGATAAAATAAAATTGAATTCTATTTCAGTGGACTTTTCACCTTTTCGTTTTAAACTTTATAGTCCAAAGAAATCCCAATAAAACCGGGGGAATAACTCAATCTCCAGACAGATTTGAATGATTTGAAATCATCCGTGGCAGTTTTATGGGGCACATAAAATCCCAAACATTATAAAATTTAGAAGATAATTGCAAGACTAATTCCACATCGTTAGTCCACTCTGTACAGCAGTTTCGAAGTCATAATGTGCTTAACTCCCCAGCATTTTCGGTGTTGCTGTAAAGTCCGCCCCGGGGGACATAAATCACTTGAAGGACTAATTAAGCAGCCAATTACGCGCGACGATGAACGCCTCGCTACACCAGTCTGGGCATCATTACAAAATGGCCAATTATTGCTAAACGAACAAAATGCTAAGAAAATTAATAACTTGGCAACCGTTTCACAATCGCTGTCGTTTAGTGCAGAAATCCTGCACGTCCTCCGCCCGCTTGACTCGGAAAATTCTTGCTCCTAGTCCTGGTGTGCGCTGTGGTGTTGCAGACGAAAGCTGAGTGCTTCATTGATCACTCCACAGCTTCGCCAATAATTGCATCCTCGTGCCGAAATCTACTCACAGAAAGTGCTCCTTCCTGGGCTAATTAACATGTCCAATTTGTTTCTAATTAATGATTCATCTCGTTAAAATTACCGCCATCATCGTTCCATGTGCATGCGGTATGTTTTGGATGCCAGCTAGATGCTAGCTCTAGCATAAACAAACGCTAGTCGGAACTCGGCAGAGTGTGATATGACTTTCTCGACTAATTGAGTCGCATTTTACAAATTTATACATCAGCGTCTCGGGCATAAGACCGCCCCAAATGTGCATCTTGGTACAGAAGATTTTACTCTTGGCTATGAAAATTTATTTACTGCACGTTGAATTCGATGAAGGAAAACTCGAGGAAATTTTCGTAATGGTTTCGTTATTGATTTGCTTTATAGAGATAGATAGCGATGCGACCGCATACGATTTTTGTACACTGTCGATATCGACTAAACATTGATGAAAAGCTCATAAATTCAGTTCACATCTTATTTGGAAACGACAAAGTTTTGCGAAAATTGTCCAGCAATTTTCATTATACTCTTGATGAATCCTGAAACTATTATAAGTTTACTATAAAGTTTGTAACACCAAGAAATACTGCTCGCACAGAGTCGCCAAAGGTACAGAAATATTTCAATCAAATTCCTGTTAAGACCCCATATAGGGGCGTAGGACAGAAACAACTCCCGCACTTCAAGGCTTTTCCCGCGTTAAAAAAACCCTGTAAGGGCATAGGACAGAAATAACTCTCTTCGACAAGGCGCGATCCTGAGCATCAGCCTTTAGCTGTTACCAGGACTTTATTTTCCTTTTTATTCCTCTGGCCTCCTGATCAACTGTTCGCTTCCATGCTACATGGTCGACCAACCCGGTGTTTTCTTGAGGAATTGTAATCCATGTTTGGCGATGTTTCGCTCTGGTTTCCTCAAAGTTTGACCGATCCACTACCACTTCCACCTTTGAATCTCATTGCCTATCTTAATTTGTCCAGTTGTACTCCAAAGTTCATCGTTGGAGATCACTTCTGGCCAGAATATTCCTAAAATACGTCAGAGGCATTGGCTCACGAAAGTTTGCAATTTCTTGGTAAATCGAAGGGTCACTTTCCACGTAGTACAACCATATAAAAGCACAGATTTGACACGTGACTCAAAAATTCGCAACTTCGTGCGAAGGGAGATCTCTCTTAACCTCCAGAAAGGGGAATGGATACCGAAGGCCTGACCAGCTTTATTTGGACGAGCCTTAATATCCTTTTCGGCTCCGCTGTCCATGATGACATAGCTTCCGAGATAACAAAAATCTTGCACCTCTTCCACATCTTGTCCATTAAGAACAATCGGTGTGCTTGTGTTTGAACCCATGTGTCCCGCCTTTTTGCATTTAGAATGCAACGAGCGAACATTTCATTTGACTCTAAGTCCGAACGGTTATGTGCAAGCAAACACACGTCATCAGCATAATCAAGGTGACTTAAGATGTTAAATAGTCTCCATTGAAGATCTTTATCTTCCCCACCTTCCAGTGCAGCTTTCAAGATGTTATTTATTACCACCAAAAACAGGGTTGGTGATAACCCACCACGTCAAGTGCCACAATACCGAAGTTCGGACAGAAATATTTATTGTCGCTCAAAAATTTCGAAACCGGATGTTCGTCTGTATGTCCACCTTTTCGCTCTCTAGCTAGAGAACGCGTAAAGCTAGGGAGCTTTGTACACATTATTTTTGGTAAAAGGTAAGGCCAAGGTCGTGAAAGGGCCAAATCGCACTCTACTTTCTATGCCCTCAATGACTCAATTACGAAATTTGATAATAAACGGATTTTCGCGAAAAGTTGAAAAGCTATTTATCTGCAATTCAGACCACATTACTTTTATGATCATTTCAATCTACTTTATACAAACTATACTTTTTCATGAAAAACTATAAATCAATTTACTCAGTACGTATAAAATTTATATTGTTGAAATTGTGCACGGAATACTTATTTAGATTTATTAGTAAAACTGAAAAAAATTAGATGATTGGCTGCATTCCTTCTACCCCCTCCCATACACACATATGAGATATGAAATATTTTTTTAGAATTATTAGTAAGACTCAACAAAATCAGATTATTAACTGTACTCCTAGCCTCTACCATACAATATGACACAATTTCACAACTTTAAAAATGTATGAATGCTACTGATTTGCAATTTAAAATATATCAATTGAATGATGTTCGTGGTATTTCCTGAAAAATTTATTAGCAGCTCCCCACTTCTTCTACCACCTCCCACACAAACTACACAACTTCGTTAAATTGAAAGAAGGTGGATGAGACCTTACCAGTCAAATATTTAAATTAATTGCTAAAATCTAAACAACTGAGAAATTACCCGATGACTGGCGGAAAAGCATACAAAAAGTCCGGTATACAAAAAGGGTGATCGTCTGCGTTGCGAAAATTACAGAGGTATTTCATTGTAGTATACGTGCTAAAAAATTTTGACGAAAATTATCGAACGAAGACTCAGTGAATACGCTTAAAACATCATCGGAGAATATCAAGGTGACTTCAGATTTGGACTATATCCATGGGACACTAGAGGCGCTTTTCCATAGTTTGGCAGAGCTGAAGCCCTGGTTTTGGAGCGAAATTTAAAAAAAGTGTCGATTTTTTTTTGGTACGTTCTGAACATCAAGAACTGTGCGCAGTTTGTAATGCTTAACTAAAAAGTCACAAACAAAAATTTTGAAGCAATAATTTATCTTAGGGTGCATGAAATTTGCAAAAAAAATCATTAAACTCACCACTACACGAATGGTGAAATCTGGATGGTGAATTCGCAGGTGTCGGTTGTGACAGATCTGCCATACTCTACCCTGGATGGAGGTACTCTAATCTGGACGATCGACAACGGACCAGCTATTCTCAGTAAAACAGGTTCTAGCAAAATGCTGGGAATATGATATTAATGTTGGTGCACATTGTTCACACTGTTCGTCGATTTTTGCCAAGCATACGATAGTGTCGACCGTAATGCTCTGTAAAGAATAACGATTGAACTAGGTGTCCCACCAAAACTAGTTCGGTTAATAAGAGCCACGATGGATAACAATGAGTGCCAAATAAAAATTCAAAACGAGTTGACTCAAAGCTTTCCAATCGAGTCAGGTCTCAAACAAGGAGATGGTCTCGCCCCCATACTCTATAACTTGGTGCTCGAGTATGTCGTCAGGAAGGCAACTTCAGTTACCTCAGTGGACACCAGAGGTACCTCTGGTAGTGTAGTGTACACTACTCGTAAAATCCGCACAGTTGGTGGAGTACGCAGACGAGGTGGATATTCTGGCCTGATCAATACTGTGCGTTAAGAAGATATTCCAGGAGTTGGAGTCGGCAGCGGGTGAAGTAGGGCTCAGGGTCAATGAAGCAAAAACTAAATACATGACCCAGTCACGAAGGACTGTCCCAGAGAGGCAGAACGTTACTATAGGCGAATACAACTTCGAGCAGGTGGGTGAATTCGTACACCCCTCACAAAGGACGGCAATGAGCGATATGAAATTCAAAGAAGAATCACGGCAGCTAACAAAGCATTTTATGCGGCCCTCCCCATAATAACATCAAGGAAGGTCCATCGAAACAATAAACTACGCATCTACAAGATATTAATTCGTCCTGTTCTGCTATATGGACGTGAAACATGGACCTTGATGCAAATGTCGGAGCAGTCAATCAACATGTTTGAGCGAAAAATTCTTCGGAAGATTTGCGGAGCAGTTAAGGAAGGAGATGTCATTAGAGCGATGGGAGGACGCAGTCGACGCAGATTGCAGATCACTTCTCGATTTATCAAACTGGAGGACGTGGTCGTTGGACCGAGACAATATGGGCTGTCACCTCAATCTATGAAAATGAAAAATACGTATAAAGAGGGTTGTGCGAAGGGCTTACAACCCTTCCACAATAATTAATTATAATTATATGGGCTGTAGCGCCATTGGATCATCATCATCATTTATTTTTTAAAGCTTAAATTTTCAGTAAAATATTTTGATAGCAACTCTAGTTTGATATGAAAAATTGAGTTCAATGCCGTCCCCCCCTTCTACCACTGCCCATACAAAATTTCTTGAAATTAAATAAAATTCTCTTTCGTCTAGAGTATCGTAGTCCTGTTGTGATTTTGAAATAAATAAATGAGTGAAATGTGTAAAAATATCTGCCAAGAAGCCGGGCGCAACTTTATTATTCTTGGGACTAGTTAAGGATGCGTCGGGAGTAATATGCAGCTGACGATGATTCGGACGACTAAGTGAATGGGGGTTCTACGACTGGGCTGTTTTAAATTATTTAACACTTAACTGCGACTACGACGAATATCTCCAGTAAATAGAATCAATATTTCATTCGTTTATTTATGCAAGTTTGAATTTGTTAGGTGGGTGGGAGGCGATAGAAGAATTTGGTGGATGTTAATAATTGTTGAATTATTGCTTGAATTACGTTTAAAATTCTCTGTATGGAATGTTAGCTTCATACACGATCTAAACTCTATGAAATTCGGCGTAGCATTCTATTCAAGAAACTATAAATTTGCATGGGACAGGGTGGAAGAGTTCAGGGAATCGTAAAATGCTAGATGCAGTTTTATTCCAATTCTCTTGAAAGATGTTTATACAAAATTTCAAGTACGTAACTTTTAATTTGTTCGTTATTACTTCAGTTATTGAAATTGGTTAAAATCATACTTCTGTATGGGAGGATTCGAAAACACTTCTATTTACACAAATTTTTAAGTTGATATTTTTCAATATATTATTGATGATTGATATATAAAATAAATTGCCAACAAGTCGGGCGCAACTTTATTATTTTTGGCACAAGTTGAGGATGCATGGAAAGTCAATATGAAGGTTAGAGTGATTAAAGAAAAGACTAAGTAAAACCCCCTTTTACAAGTGGAACCCGCTTTAGGGCAGGTCTGCTGTCAATTTAACATTTAATTGCGAATACGGTCAATAGCTCCAGTACTTTTAATCAATATTTCATTCGTTTATGCAACTTTGAGTTTTTATGAGGAGAGTGGGGAGGGGTGGATGTTAATAATTTTTTAATTGATTGCTTGAAACACGTCCAATATTCTCTGTATATAATGTCAGTTTCATAGACGAATTTGCACAGAATTTTCATAAAATTTGGTGTACTTTACATTCACGAAACCGAAGATTTGTATGGGAGGGGGTAGAGAAGGTAGGGGAATCGTAATATTTGATACGTAATTTTATTTCGCTTCTCTTGTAAGGTGCTTGTACAAAATTGTAAGTTCGTAGCTGATTTATTGAAATTGGTCGAAATCAATCATTGTATAGGTGGAGGTAGATCTCAAAACTTTTGACGCAGTCTCGTTTCAAATGTTTTCGTGAAAATATTCAAATTCATAGGTTTTAGTAGTTAGGTTATAATTGGTTTCTTAAAAATGGTCGAAAACATAATTTTGTATGGGAGGGGGTAGAAGTTTTGATAGTATTCGAGTATATCAAATAGATGTATCCAAATGGAAAATTGAAAGTTTGTACCTTTCAGCATAGCCCTAAAAAAATCATTCAAATTTTTCGAAATTTTTGCTTACCACTTCCCTCCCCAACGTAAAATTCGAGATATAAAGATGCACCATTTTTGAAATACTCTCCATTTTCACCCCCTACTGTTCTGTCCAAATGTTATATTTTTTTCATAATTTCCTAGTATAGGTTAATATATTGTTATATGCAGACCTGGCAACTCCGCCGCTCGATCTCTCTTGAATAGACCAGAATTATGTAGAACAGTATACTCCACTATATAAAAAGTAGCAATTAAAGATCTAGAGCTTTCTAGTAAAGTTCACACATACACACCGAAGAAAGCTTCGAGAACTGTTCACGCATAAGTTCACACATACACACCGAAGGAAGCTTCGAGAACTGTTCACACATAGTTCACACATACACACCGAAGGAATCTTCGAGAACTGTCATGAGATATATAAAAGCACGGAATCTCTCAGTGAGAAGTTAGTTATTCAACGATATTTATGGAAGACGCGAACCAGGAAAGCGATAGAACAGTACGCGGCGGTAGTGCCATATAGTGCGAATTAAGTTGAAAATCGAATTAAGTGCAAATAAATAAATTATCACTTATTTTTAAACGAATTGTGTTTTTACTTGAAATCCCGGCGAACCCCTAGCTCGCAACAATATATTTCAAGTTTTAATTACATAGCTTAAGAAATAGCCAAGAAATTGAATTTTAAGCGTTCTTCTTTGTACCCGCCTGACCCTACTCCTTATAATAATTAGCCTCCCTTTAAGCTAATTCTAGTGGATCTGTATGCAATCTTAATGGTCCCAAAATATGAATTTTTTGTAGTAAGTAATTTCGATTCTTTAAAAATTCGGTCGACAATTTGTTTATAGCCCCCCCCCCTCTTATCAGACCCCAATTGATAAGAAAATTATATTATTTTTAAATTTTTTGCCACAAACCTTTCTATGGTAACGTTAATTTTCAACTTCCTAGCTAGATTGATTCCTACAGATTGAGATATTCGAATTCTTAATTTTCGGTCAGAAGCTCATATTATTACAGAAGTTCATGTTATCACTCAAAAATCTCAAAAGCGTTTGTCCATCCGTCTGTCCGTCCATGTCCTCTCTTGCTCGAGAACGCGTAAATCAACTCTCGGAAGTATTAAATTCCAACATGAGATCCTTGAAATCCCAAAAGGCTCAAAATCTTTTTGCTCATTCGTTAAACGGTCAACCAAAACTTCATAATATCTTCTTCACCTCTTTTTGCAGATGGTAACCGAATTATTTCGAATCCTGTTGAGAAAGCTAATCTTGTAAATGTAATATCCGTGAAAATCTCTCACGTCCACCTATTCACTTTTAAACACGTCGCATCTCCAACATACTTAAGAAGCTCAATATTCAAAAGTCTGCTGGTCCTGATGGCATTTCCACTATTACATGTTAAGAAATGTTTTTCCTCGGTGGCTAAGCCCCTTTGCAATCTATTTTACCTCTTCAGGATACTTTCCACCCATGCGGTAAATAGGGAATTTCCAGCCAATCCCTAAGAAAGAAACCAAAGTGGTTCCTTCGAACTACCGCCCAAGTCCTATCGAAAGTGATGTAAACGGCTGTCAATCGCTAACTAGTCAGCTACCTTGAAAATAACCGTCCAAGCCATGATTAAAAATACGGGTTCCGTTCAGGGCATTCCACTGGAGTTCTCCTTGTTTATCTTTCTGGAACTGAAAATCGTGCATTCACAAATACGGGTAAGGTATACTGTTAAAATTTATAGCCATTAGTTGTAACGCTCATTCCAACCGTTTCAGATCGATTCCGGCTTCTCCCAAGGCTCTGTTCTATCCTCCACTTTTAATTCTTCATTAATGAGCTTCTGTCAACAATACTCAATCCAATTCATAGCTTGGAAGATGACAGTACTCTTGATAAAACCTTTCAATTCGACACCTTCCTGCTTCGGTGAACGAATCATTGACCTCAGACTTCAACTTAATGCTCACATACCCTATACCCACTTGGCTGTGCATCCAATGCATTAAAGGGTTAACCCATAATTTATGTTCGGTGCTATACAAAACACGCAAAATTACAACTTTGTACCTTTTACCAGAGCCCTATGAAAATTATTCGAAATTGTCGACATTTTGGCTCACCGCCCCCCTTCTCCTTACTCCTCCCAACTTAAAAGTTATATTAAAATCTATCATATCTTCTTCTACAATGGCTCTACAGCCCAAATCAGACTTTGTCCTCCTGACATTCAGGTTCCTTAACATTTTGCATTACTTATTGTGAAAGGGTTGTTAGCCCTTCGCACAACCCTCTTTCAACGAATTTTTCACTTTCGTAGATTGAGGTGACCAAGGTATATCCAAGCAGGCAATGTGCAGGAATTGTATATTGCGTCGACCGGGATTTGAACTCACGACCTTCGTATTACAAGACCAACACACAACTCACTAGGCTACACCTTACAAACATGCCGTTTTTATACTCTAGGTGAAATCTAAGAGTATATTTTGTTTGCCTTACTGTTTTGTAATGCTAAGAAATAATAGTTGCACAGAGCCACTAATGGTACAGTAATGTTTGTTGTCACTCAAAAACCTCGATTCCGACTAACCGTCTGTCTACCTATCTACAACATAACTCTCGAACGCTTTGAGCTGTCGTGCTGAAAATTTTTGCGTGTCATTTTCAGCAGAAATTTTAAGTTCGTGAGCGGGCTATACCTCCGATACAAATTTCTTGAAATATCAAAATTTTAAGAAATTCGTTTTTCTTCCTTCCTCTTTAGAAAATTATGAGCAATTTTTTTGAAAATAATGAAAGCTACAAACTTTCATTCCAGCACGAAACATTTTACAAACCACGTTCGGTGTCATATATAGGTACAATCATTGCCAACCTCCGCGCTCCGCTCCCATACAAAAGTTATAATCTACAATTTTACAACGGCGCTACAGCCCAAATCGAGCCTTGGCCTCCTGACCTTCAGGTTCCTTAACATTTTTTTTAATTATTTATTGTGAAAGGATTGGTCTAACAATCCTTTCGCAAAACCCCTCTATCTACGAATTTTTCATTTTCGTAGAATGAGGTGACCAAGGCGACAAGCAAGTAGCGTGCTGAAATTATGCGTCGGCCGGGATTTGAACTCACGACCTTCGCATTGTAGACCAACACGCTACCCACTAAGCTACAACCTAGCTCAAAAGTTATACAAAAAGTTATTTTTTATATTTTTAGAATAACGCTTATCTGAAAATATTTCTAAATACACTTGTGAAATAAAGATTCGAATTCTTTTAAAAATAAGTTAGAAGTATCTAACTTATTTCTAAAAATATTTTCCTTGAAAAACTTTTGACTTTCTTCTGACAGTTTTGTACTAAATTACAGCTTGAGATTTCAACCGAATCCTTTAATCTCTTAACACTGAAAAAATAAACTCAGCGATATGATTTACAAGGGAACCCTCTACCCTAGATGAAATCTCCAAACATTCAAGACTATCCATCCCTCCAACTCGAAATGAAAATGGAAAAGATTTGCGACTTTGTTTTGGGCTTAAACGACAGTTGTCAGGGCTTGTTGTTATATTGACAGGATAGTGAGTCCAATACCCATGCCAACATAATTCTAATTTTAGATGCCATTGTGTGCTATGTCCTTTTCAGGGACGATTTGCATTCGGGGATTTTTTTTTTAATTCTTTCTTTAAAAACTTAAATTAGGCTTGAATTCTTTTAATTAGACGGGATAAATCCTAATTAAGTGGAAACAAAACGATTGTTTTTATTCCATTTCAAGGCTCGGGCTATCTTTCCACCAATTTAAATAAAGCATTTCGGTAGAGGCAATTTATCATATATGAAAATTTTAGTGACGGTAGTAATGCTGGCGGTGGTTGATCCACGAAAATCCACCCGACTGCATAAAACTGTCACTCGTTACCACACGTGCATAATTTATAGAAACACTTCTTCCCTTCAGATGTGCCGCGGCGTTCTCGAGCAGTCCTCCTGATCCCCGAGAATGCCGAAATCCCGTGGCAAATCATTTTCCCAAATTTGTCGTTTACTGTTTCATCTTGTTTTTGGTCGTAGATTATCTCTGGATGAGCCTCTACCGATTTTCTCTTCGTTTTATTTTTTTTCTCTATGCTCCCTTTTTATTTCAGATTTTTTTTCCTCGGGACAGGGATCGCACTCGTGTTTGTTGTTTGTGTAAGCTATGTCGGTATTTCTTGTCTTGCGGTAGAAGTTGACACGCTGTTTTGTGTTCCTTGCATGGAAGAGCGCCTCCCTATCGAATGCGCCGATGGAATTGATTTATCATTCCTGGTAAGAAGAAAGGAGATTTGTGGGCTTGTCCGCTTTTCTTTTGGGTAATTGAGTTTTTTTTTTCTTTGAGGACATAAGAAGTGAATTTTGGTTGGAGATGGGCAGTGAAATTAAATTGAAACAGAAATTACGATCTGCTTCCGGAATAGGATAAATATTTAATTAGAGCACCAGGTGATATGGCAAACAGTATGGGCCATAGAAAAGAACCTTACGGCATTCCAATATACTTCATCTCTCTGCAATATTAAAAGATCATTCTGCTGACTGAGCCAGTTCAAGAACAAATTTCTACCCTAATTTTGACACATTACCTCATTAATACTTTGAAATTGCCCTGTGTCGACTAACTGGCTGACAGACGAGACAACTAACTCATGAGACAAATCAGAGAAATTAATGAGCAGCAAAAACCACAAAGACGTAACCTTAGAAGACAGCTAATTAGTTCGGGGCACATTGAGAAGAAAAACTAGAGCATATGCTTTTTATGCGTACCAAGCCAGGCACATAAGATTAGTTATATTGCTATACTTTGAGCCAATAGCATTTTAATTAAGTGGTTTACTGTCACACGAATTGGTAGGATATATGATCGTATTGTTTATTCTTTAGTGTGTGCTTAACGATTGCAGAGTAATGGACTCGTACATAAGCTAAGAATACCGCCCATCATCAGCTTATTCTAATAAAACACGAAAATCTTTGATGGCAGCTTCAAAGATTTCAGCTATGTATTGGAGAAGCAGAAGACTGATTGCCAATTAAGTTGCCTGTCACAATTTAGCATCAGCTTGAATCTGATTGACGACTCTAATTAACTAAAGACCAATATAACTCAGCGCTGATAGACTTGGCAAACGTTGAGTTGAAGGCGGATCTATGTAGTTTGGGTTATTTACAATTTCAGTTGTTGACAGTTAAGAAAACTTTTAAATGGTAAACATAATTCAAAGAAAAAACCAAGGATAATGGTGATGTGATCATCCCTAAGTAAACTAAACAAAAAAAAATACTGTAAGAAAAATCAAAGAAAATTTCAAAACAATTAAAAAAATACTTTATGAAAAACCTTGCTCGAAAATATTTTAAAAAACTGAAAAAAAAATTTTTATAACAAAAAAAAAACTGAGGAAAATAATAAAAGAAATGAATAAAATGCAAACACCCGACGCAAGACAATTTCCATAGCTAGTTTCAGCCAAAATCCATTTAAATCCAATATTGAAATCAATCAATCAATTACTCGTTAAGACCCCTGGACATAAGCAGTTCCATTCCACAAGGCGCGATCTTGAGCATCGGGTTTTGGTTGTAGCCGGGACTTGTTCATTCCTCTGGCCTTCTGCGCAACTGCTCGCTTTCATGCGATATTTTGTCAAAAAGTGACCGCTCCACGTCCACTTTCGCCTTCGAATCTCAGTGCCAGTTCTACTCCAAAGTTCGCAGTAGGAGCTAACATCTGGCCAGAATATCCCTACAATACGTCATTATTGATTCACGAAAGATTGCATATTTTTCGTAAGCCTAACAGTCACGTTCAATGTAGTACAACCATATAACAATACAGATTTGACGCATGCGTCAAACACACAGGGGGTAGAAGGAGTAAGGGGATGTAGTCCATTCACGAACTTAAAGTTACTTTTTGCTAAAAATTACACACAAAATTTTTTAGCACTATAGCTCAAAGGTTTCGAGAGTTATGCTGTAGACAGACGCACAGACAGACAGACGGCCACTCGGAATCGACAACAAATATTTCTGTACCCTTGGCGGCTCTCTGCGAGCGTTATTTCCTAGCGTTACAAACGGTAAGGCAAACACAATATACTCTCAGATTTCATCTAGAGTATAAATATATAAAACAATTATAAGGCCTATGCTATGCTATGGCAGCGAAACGTGGACTCAGGCATCTGAAAAATTACTTAACGCCTTTGAGAGAAAGGTCCTCAGAAGAATCCTTGGACTTGTGAGGAAAGACTCGATCTGGAGAATACGATACAATAGAGATTTGTGTGCCATCTATGATAATTCGGGAGTGATACGCATATAGGGGTACCCTGGGCAGAACGGGGTACTAGTTTGAAAATATGGTTTAAAAACACAAAAGGATTAATTAAGGAAGCTGCAAATTTTTCAGAATGGAGTGGCTAGGCCAAGGCATTATGAAAACATATATTCTACTGCAATTACAGAAAAAAGAGTTGCTCTCTATTTATTTAGTTTCAAATGACTATGGTTTAATTAGACATTTCATTAATTGTGTCCTATTCACAAAACTCACAATCTAGGACAGCCTCATTATTTTCGTTATCCATTCACGCACAGGAACCGTTCGCCCATTTTTAGACTGAAATCTGAGAATATTGTCAGTTTGCTCTAGAGTTTGCAACGCTAAGAAATAAGGCTCGAAGAAAAAATTGAATTATACACAAGTTCATAAAATCACTTAAAAATCTGAAAACCGGATGTTCATCCGTCCGTCCGTTCGTCCGTCTGTCCGTCTGTGCGATCTCTAGATAGTTCAAATTTTGTACACGTCGTTTTTAACAAAAAAGTAAGGTCAAGTTCGTGAACGGGCCAAATCGTTCATCCTCTTCTACCCCCTCCCATGCAAAATGACACAATTCCGTAATTTGACAATAAACGGATTTGCTCGAAAAGTGGAAAAGCTATTGGTCTGACATTTCGAACATATTACTCTTATGATGATTTCAGTCTACCGTATAAAAATGCTTGCGTTCTCCCTAATAACTTATTCAGAATATTTTCTTTTTTTTACAGAATGACCTGTGTTATAGGCAATTTCGGCCTTTATGTGCAATGCACAAACACAGTCATGGAGGGAAGGAATGGGATTGGGAAGGTTGGGGAAGGGGGGTGAGAACGACCCTAGCGAGTGGAGAAGCTGGTAAATTTCTGAGTTGTACTGGCTGCTTACTGGCAAATATTTGCAGATGTTATGGGGGACTGAATGATAGAAAACGAACAGAATATTGGTAAGATCAGAAAAAATTAGACGATTATCTTTACTCCTTCTTCCCCCTCCCATACAAAATGACTCAATTTAGCAATTCGACATTAAACGAATTTGCTCAAAAAGCATAGATGCTATTGATCTGAAATTTGGAATATATTACTTTTGTAATGATTACAATCTACTAGATAAGAATTATTTAAGTCCTCTCCTTCCATCCACCCCCACCCATACAAACTGCACTTTTTCGTATAAAATTTATCGAGCTGAAATTGTGCACTTTATATTAATTTAGAATTATTAGTAAGGCCAAAAAATTTAGACCATACAATCTGACACAATTTTGCAACTTTACAAAAAGTGGATTTTCCATAAAAGTATCAATGCTATTGATCTACAATTTAAAACATATTGTTGCGAACTAGGGGTTCGCCGGGATTTCAAGTAAAACACAATTCGTTAAAAAATAAGTAATAATTTATTTATTCGCACTTTGACTTAATTCGCACTATATGGCACCACCGATATTATTTTATCGCGTTCTTGCACCGGTTCGCGTTCTTCCACAGATGTCGCTGAATTACTGACTGCCGTCTGACAGCTTCGTGCTTTTATACCAATTTTTCCCAATTCTCGAAGCTTCCGTCAGGTGTCGTTGGTTGTGTGTCTAGACTATTCGGGAAAGTTCTAGATCTTAATTGCCTACATTTTGGAGTATACTGTTCCGTCGGGTGTATACATGAAGGTTCTAGATCTTTGATTATGGCTTTTTACATATTGGGGAACTGTTCTGGCATATTCGGGAAAGATCAATATTGCGTGGTTGCCAGATCTATAACAATAAATATGAAAAGCATGATGTTTATAGTTATTTCTGAAAAAGTTATTAAGAACTCGCCCCTCCTTCTACCACCTCCTATACAAACTGCACAATTTCACTAAATATAATACACTAACTATCTAAGTACTTATTAAATTTTTGAATCCTAAATTTTGTATAAAACATTTTGATAGCAACTTTAGCGTGATGAGCAAAAAATAGTTCAATGTCGTCAACCCCTGTACCACTTCCCCTACAAAATTTCTTCAATGCGAAACATTTCTCTTTCATCTAGTGTATCGCACGATTGGGCTTTACTCCCAATCATAGTCCTGTTATGTTTTACACTTGGAACAAGCGACACAACCTTCAACTGATTTTGAGTAAAATTCACCGCGATATAAACATTCATAGTCAGAATAGAGTACTTCCCCATTCTGCTCCATCCGCTAGAAACATACGTAAACCAACGTTTGACTACACGAAACTAAAGTCAATTAAACGTTTTTCAAGCATGTATTAACTATAGTTTTAATGCAAAAAATAGCAAAAAAAAACAGAACGAAAGTTCCACGCACCAATGGTCAAGAAAACGAGCGAAAAACGTCGAAATTCACTCCGCCCCGGTACCCTGTTTTGCCAAGAGTTCACTACATAAATATCTCCATGTTACAAGCTACTTCTGTCAAAAACACGGGGTATACGACGCATATAACAGCGTATACGACCGTATACAGCTCTGGCACCAAAAGGTATACGCTTTTTCTAGGAAATGAACAGAGGCGTATACTCCGTATACCCTAGGAAGACAACCCTGGGTACAAATACTACTTGTATCTTGGACCGTTTTGACTTTAACTACACTTTCGTTCATAACAGTAATAATATTGCATTACATGGAAATGTTAAGATGTCGTTTTGAAGCTGAGTTTTTTACCTTTAAAACAAAACGCGAGAAATATCATGCGTTATTATTTTGTTAGTTATAGTGCATTACGTCAAACCCGGAGGAAGATACATGACCTTCCTAGTGAAAGGTGATTTGTTGAGAGAGAAATTCTAGTTAGGCAACTATTTAATAATTTTAAATAGCGATACCATATCAGCAAGGCAAGCCATATACCATTGACACATAGCAGTCCTAATTATAATTTAGCTAATTCGTAATTTAGCTCGTCTTCATCGTTTGTAGATTGGTGACACACAGCACATTGCTAATTAACAAGAGCCACTCACTCATCTGTCATATTTTTAAAAAGTTGTCATTATAGCCTCAATTATGAAAAAAATGAGAGGATTTAGCTGAGAGCATGATGAGATGATTTAGCTAATGAATGATCATTATTTTGGTAATTTAGCTAAATTAGCGTATGACACACAGCCGCTGATAATTTAAGCCTTAATCATAATTTAGCTGCACTATGTGTCAATGGTAATATATTCTGCTTTATTGGTCAGAACTGCAATGGTCCTTATATTGCCGCGTCTAGTAGCCTTCTTAAGCTGTACATGAGCATCGCGGTAGTTCTGTCTGAAGTCGGGAGTTGTTTAGTTGACATCGGGTTGAGAGATGATTGCCAACTTGGCTTTTTTGTCGCTAACCTGGGCATACATATCTCATGAGATAATAATAATATCACCTCTTAGATCACGCTCGAAGGTGGCACTCAGTTGGTTATATAACTTCACCATAGTCGATAATATTCTCCAAGATTGGGTCCCAATTTATAAGACTGTTTCTCGATCTCGTTTAAAGATAACCGCTAAGCCATGGGGCTAACGTAAATTTTTCCACTCAGGGTTTGTTACTCTCTCGATTCTGTCCATCTAACCTAGCTCCTGCCCAAGATTTAGATGCTACAGTGCTCAATTTCACGGTCGATCACTGGATGAACCGAGTTCCTCCATCCCTTCTATCATCATTCAATATTCTATGAACGTTCCAGAAGCCAATCATAGTCCGTTTTCGAATGCAACAATTCGTTACCTTAGAATCCGTTTGTTTCCTTGCCTTATTTTGGTATTAATTACATTTTAAGTAAGTATCCGCTTGCCAATTTTAGGGCAAGCTGAACTTTCTGTGAATGTATTCTGCTGCATTGTAGACCAGCCCTTACTATTAACACATTCGAAAAGTGAATAGATCAGAGTTTTACTTCCAATGGCGGATATTTTCAAGCTCGGCGCACACGCTAATAATATCCGTCAACAGGCATTCTGCCTAGAAGAGCTTGAGCCGCGTTAATTTTGAAATTATTATATTTAAAGAACAAACGATTTTTAGTTCAATAAATTATATGTACTATGGAAAATAAAATGTGAATAGGCATGTAATACGTACATATAGTACAATGATGATAGGGGCTCGGGCCCTCCCCGCTGTTTTCGCGCCTGACGACTCACTGTTTAGCAACATCCCGGTTAAATGCCATTTAATATTAAGTAATATTCCAGCCCAATTCCTACACGATTACATTCCAACATTTCCAAATGATAGAGAAATTTGATTTGAATTAAACATGATCCTATTTCTTCAGCGCTATCTACATTAATGTTAAATATTAAAGATAATGGTTTTTATCCCATTCCCGGAAAAAAAAGTCGAAAAACAAAGCATGACGATGGCTAGAAGTGGATATCTCCTGAAAATATTCTTTCCCTTCAACGTCTTTTTAAAAAGAAAAACGCGAAAGAACAGAAAAGTAATGGTTTTACTTTGGAGTTGAAATTTTCTTCGTTTACTCTTCGTTGCCATGTTTTCTACGGTCCCCCGGGATGATTTAAACAGTAAAATGCACGGTGAAAATTTAAATTTGGTCTTTTTTTCCTGTTGTATAATCCATGTTACTTTCTTTTTATTCTGGTAATTCTTGAAAGGATACCCACCCTTTCATCGAAATAGTCTTGCTTGTATATATTCAGGACAAAAGTGTATGTACCGGTGGTAACGCGCTCTATGTTTTGATAAGGATTCTTCATTTATTATATGTTCTTATCTTATCATTTTTAAAAAGAAGACCCGAGAAATAAATTGAGGAGGTGTGAGTTGTTATTTCGAAAGACTTTATCTTATAATATTTTACATTCGAGGAAGGAAGGAAAAAATTATTATTATTCATTATTATTTTTATTCATATTGTCTGATAAAGTTGATTAATAATGGTTCGCTTTTCAGTTAATGCACTATAACTTACAAGTTAGGATGAGGTTTTACCAAATCCTGCAACTATTTTTAGAAACTAGCGACTCCACGGACCTGAGCTAACTATACCCCTGTGGGATGGGGGCTGTAGCATTCACCCACAGCCAGTCCTGCTTGCCCTAAAAATGGCAAATGGACACTCACTGGATCATGGGCTTATCACCTGTGATCTTAAGACCTAAATGATACGAGAAAGGGATACAGCGACTCGGATACGAACTGATTCAACGGTAACGACTTTTGGCATTCGAAAACGGACTATGATTGGCTTTTGGGACGTTCGAACATTGAATGACGGGGGAAGAGCTGGGGTTACTCGGTCCTTGCACCGCCAATCAGTGATCGACCGTGAAATGGAGCACTATAACATCCAAATCTTGGTCTTGAGCGAGGTCAGGTGGACAGAATCAGGAGAAGAACGAACCCCTAGCGGAAACACTATTCTGTACATTGGCCCTGAAAGTGAAACCAGAAATGGCGTGGCATTCGTCATTACGCCGAGAGCGAGAAACAGTCTCATTAGCTGGGAACCAATCTCGGATAGGATCATCGTCGTCAGGCTCAGGACCAGTGTCAGAAACGTCACAATTCTGCATTGCTACGCACCAACTAATACCGCAACATCTGGTGACAAAGAGGAGTTTTATTGCCAACTGAGTGCCACTTTCGAACGTGTTCCAAGAGGTGATATTATCATCTCAGGAGATATGAATGCCCAGGTTCGATCAGACAACACTGGACTAGAACACGTCATGGGGAGGCATGGTGATGCTTCACGATCTTGAATTGAAAACGGCGAATTATATGTGAAGTTCTGTAGTACTCGGCAAATGGTCATCGGGGGGACCCATTTTCCACACAAGAGTCATCATAAAACATCTTGGGTTTCCCCTGATGGTGCTACTCAGAACCAGATCGACCATTTGGCTATAAGTCACCGATGGAGAAGATGTCTCCTCGAGGTGCGAGCGAAACGTGGAGCTGACGTGGGGAGCGATCACCACTTGATGGTTACCTGCTTGAGATTGTGTACAGCAGCTATCCGATGACCACAAATTCTTCAAGTGAAGCGCAAGCTTAATGTGGATAAATTCAGTGATCCCAACAAAAAACGCGAATACACCACCATTCTACGCGAAAAGTCATCCATATTGGGCGAATATGAAATACGCACACTGGACGCCAATTGGGAGGCAACCAGAAACACTTTTCTAACTAGTGCTGAAGAATCTGTGGGATATGTGCAAAGCGGTGAAAAACCCTGGATGTCGCAAGACACATGGGACAAAGTCGGCAATCGGAAAAAAGTCAAATTAGCAATCATCTCTCAACCCGATGTCAACCAACGAACGCCCGACCTGAGGCAGAACTACCGTGATGCTCATATACAGTTTAAAAGGTCTGTTAGATGCGACAAGAGAAAGGCCATTGAAGATCTGGCAAACAAGGTAGAATCTGCGGCTTACCTTGGGGATATGGGTTCATTATTCAAAATCATGAAACAGTTGACGAACAGGAATTTCACCGCCAACCACCTGGTGAGAGATGTCAACGGAACACCAGTTGCGGCGATGGAAGGAATACTTCTCCGATATTTTAAACATCTTGTCAGAGGAAGATATTCCAGAAACAGAACAACTACCAAACATCCGACTGCGACAATCCTCTATTAGGGACGATCTCCCAGATAAGGTAGAGATAGTTTCCGCCATTCGGTCAATGGCGGGAAGGAAAGCTCTAGGTATAGACGGACTACCAACCAAACTTCTCTCTGAATTGAAGGAGAGCGTCATTGTGAAAATTCCGAAGAAGGGCGACCTTCGGGATTGTGGCAATTGGCGTGGTATATGTCTACTTACCGCCGTATCAAAAATTATGGCTAAGGTAATTCTCAATAGGATTAGTGATGTCGTCAAGAGCACTCTCGAAGTTTATCATGCTGGATTCCGTAAAGGGTCGTCTTGTAACGACCACACAAATACCATACGGATAATATTGGAGCAGTCAGCCGAAATGGGTTCGCCACTACATCTCTTGTTTGTGGACTTCGAGAAGGCTTTCGACAGTGTTAAGCGAGATTACATATGGAATGCTTTGCGTAGGAGAGGTATTCCAGATAAGGTCATAGCTATGATTAAAGAATCCTACGAAGATGCAAGGTGTCGCATCTTGCATAGAATAGAGCTGTCCGAGAGCTTCACCGTGCGAACGGGTATCAGACAAGGCTGCACCAGCCCTGTTTCTGGTGGTAATAAATGACATCTTGAAAGCTGCATTGGAAGGTGGGGAAGGTAAAGGTTTTCAATGGAGACTGTTTAACAGCTGAAGTCACCTTGATTATGCTGATGATGTGTGTTTGCTTGCACATAACCGTTCGGACAAATGTTCGCTCGTTGCATTCTAAATGCAAAGAGGCGGGACTGAAAATAAATGTGCGTAAAACCAGGTACATGCACATGGGCTCGAACGCAAGCACACTGATTATTCCTAACGGACAGGATGTGGAAGAGAAGCAAGATTTTTGCTATCTCGGAAGCATTGTCAGTATGGACGGCGGAGCCGAAAAGGATGTTGAGCCTTGGCTAAATAAAGCTTGTCAGACCTTCTGTATCCTTTCCCCATTCTGGAGGTTAAGAGAGATCTCCTTTCGCACGAAGCTCCAAGTTTATGACGCATAGGTCAAATCCGTGTTGTTATATGGTTGTACTACGTGGAAAGTGACCGTTCGACTTACCAAGAAACTACAGACTATTGTGAACCAATGCCTCCGATGCATTTTGGGAAAATTCTGGCCAGAAGTGATCTCCAACGACGAACTTTGGAGTACAACTGGTCAGAGAAAAATAGGTATTGAGGTTCAAAGGCGGAAGTGGCAGTGGATCGGTCATACTTTGAGGAAACTAGAGCGAAACATCGCCAAACAGGCTCTTGATTACAATCCTCAAGGAAGACGTCGGGTTGGTCGGCCATGTAACACATGAAAGCGAGCAATTGAGCAGGAGGCCAGAGGAATAAACAAGACCTATCAACTGCTTAAGGCCGATGCTCAGGATCGCGCCTTGTGGAAGAGAGTTGTTTCTGTCCTTTGCTCCTAAAGGGGGTCTGAACAGGAATTTGATAGATTGATTGATTACGGGGCTGCATAACGAAAAATCACAACAAAAAAAAAATCATCACCAACAGATGGGCCCCAACAAATTTTGTTAATTATTTTTTTGTGGTTTTGTAATTTGTCTTATGACATTTTTAGCAAGAAAGTAACTTTAAGTTCGTGGACGGGCCACATCCCCTCACTCCTTCCCTCCCATACAAATTTCATGATGTAATGATGTAAATATCATTAGCGTCAAAAAATATTGATTTCATCCACTTACTCATTCTACCCTCTTCCATACAATTAGGCAATTTTCAAAAATGCATTTATTCGGTTTGCATTGAAACTAACAAAGCTAAAGGAACCAATTTTTGTCATAATTAATTTCATTACAAATGCAACCAATTTTGGAAAAACTATCAACTTCTCCTCACTCTTTCTACCCCCTGCCATACAAATTTCACGAAATTTTGGAATTTTAATTAAATTATTTTTCTTCAAAACTGTCAAAGCTATCAACTTTAAATTTTGAGAAAAGTATAAAATTACAAATATCGTTGATGTCGAAAAATTTGTTTTTGATTCAACCCCCTTCCATACAAATGCACAATTTTGGTAAATGCATTAAATCGATTTTCACCGAAACTAGAAAAACTGCAAACTTAAAATTTTGCCAGAATTTGTCCCTTAATAATTTCAATAAACGCTAAAAAAATATGTGCTTCACTTCACTCCTTCTACCACCTCTCATACAAATTTTTGTATTGCAAATCCAAGCAAAGTATTTCTCCTTCGAACATATGAGAGCTATCGCTTTTAAAATTGTAACAAAGCAATGTGATTAGGATATTGAAAAGCAGATTCAAAATCATTCAAAACCTACATCTTTCTCTGCCACCTCCCATACATATGCCATAAATTCAGACAAAAATTGTTCAATTTCCTTGAAAATTATGAAAGCTACTAACGTTAAATTCAGAATGAAACATTCTGTATACTCCGTTCGGTGTTGTAAATGTATTATAATTTTTATTTTTTCGTATTTAGTCCTTTTTAATGTATAAACTATTGACAATAAAGATCTAACATTATGATTACGAGATGGTAGAGGGTATTTCCGGCGGCGGCAAGAAAGATTCGCGCGGATCGATGTTGTGAGGAAAGCCAAAAGAAACGTCACTTTTTTTTCTCGGGCCCCGTGAAGGACTAACCTCTTTTGTTAAAAACGAAGACTAAAAAAATAAAGTGAAATTGAAACACAAACAAATCCGTTATATGTATTATTAAAAAACATAACACAACTATTGTGGAGTGGTAAAATTTTACAATGAAGCTCAAAAACTTCGATTAAAAAAAAATTACATACTTTAAGTGAAAAGAAAATTACAGCCTAATAAATACTTCCAACCAAATCAAATTTTCTCAATTGAGCGAAAATCCCAACGAGCACCCGCTCTCTCCTCTGTCCTGGTGAAATTTCTAATCTTCGTCCTCGACACTAACAACTCTTAGTCCTAAGCGAGTACCGTACCAATTATTATCATTAGCTTTTCGTGATGACAATTTCAAGGAACGAAGGAACGATGACGATGGTACTGAAATCCGAAATTGACGATGATGTCCTTTTTCACCCACCGACAAACATCGTGCCCCACATCAAACTCCGATATCTGCCACGACTCCATCAGTTCAGCCGAGTAAATGTTTACTTGAAGAAAAATTCGTGGATGACTGGCTTGATAGACCGTGAGGGGAGTCAGGGTGGGGGAGAGCTGTAAAAGGACCCGACTAAAACGATCGCTTCTGTAAACAAGAATTCGGCAAAGTACAAAACTCTCAAACCAGAGCCACTCGACGAGCCATTTATCCCCATTATTTAGGGGCTTGGAAGATATATACAAGCACCCGCCGGTTCCGATAAGAGTCGGGGCTATACGAGCTGATGTTGAGAAATATTAAATGCCCTGCAAATGTACTGCGAAATAATTTGAGTACGGAACGCGACAGACGCGGGTGTTTCGGGGATGGAGCTAGGTGGCAATCATCCTCTTTCAGTTCCCCCTCCACGTTGATACACCGAAATCGGTCATGCCACCACCCATCTCGTTCACTTAAATCCATGTTTTGCACGTATCCTTAAGATGGTTGATCCGCACACAGAGCAGTTCGCCATTGCGAAGTCCTTGGAAGAATTTCCCCTCGTTCCGATTGGCTGCGCACCGGGGCGTTAACCGAATTTACAGGACATTAAGCATTTCATCCCTTCCAGATTGCCTGGTGCGCAGGACTATTTCCTCTATGGTCGGCTGTGCGTAAGGGGTAATTACTGCATGTACCATAAAAGGCTTCGAACATTTCTACTTAAAGCGCTCTCACTCGGGCATATAAGGGCATGGTAATCGCGAGCGGCATGTACATCGTCATTATGTGCCACTCGTGCACTTTAGAGCCTACAATTACTCCATTTGCGACAATTAACACTTTTCCTGTTTGTTTTCTCCGCTTTCGATGAAAATGGCTGGCGATGGGGGTAGTTTTCGCTACAGCTCTGGTTTGCGGTTAATTTTATTCAGACCGTGTGCTAGTCGTTCGCAGCACTTACCCGATCCCCCGGTTCATATTTACGAATTGCTGACGCGTTTTAACACCTGTAATAGGGTATCATGGGGATGTTGGAGATTTATTTTGTCACAATTACTTGAAAACACACTCGAGGGAAAGATATTTAGTGCGAAGGCTTATTAGAATGGTCGGCTTAAGTTCAAGAATTTTTATTCCTTTCTTCTTCATACTAATGAGTGCTGTTTTGATTTTCGTTAGGGCTCTTCTATACCATGTCCATGGGAATACGGACCACTTTCTGATTCGTGCACAATTTGCAGTTGCAGCATTAAAACCACTGGCAGTTAAGGCGTCTCGAAGAATTGTTTGGCATTTTAAAAGAGCTAATTGGAGGGCACTAAATGAGTTCTTCAATGCCTTTAATTGGAAATTGTGCTTTGATTCCAATAACTGTGATAAAGCTTGTCAACTTGTCACCAAAACTATCCTGAAAGGCATGAAGCTCTACATACCTTCCAGTTTAAAGAGAGTTCGGCCGTGGAAGGACTCTTGGTTTAGAAACGAGTGTCTTGTTGCAATCCAGGCGAAGAAACAGTCGTTCCAAAATTTTAAAAATCATCAAACTTTAGCTATCAGAGAGCTATATATGAAATCAAGAAATACCTGTAAATCTGTCCTCAATCGTGTTAAATTTGATTATGACCAAAAACTTCGACGGAAGATCCTTCAAAGTCCAAAAGGCTCAAGATCTTTCTGGTCATTTGTCAAAACGGTCAACAATAATTTCATCTCTTCATCAACACCACCACTCGTAGAGGGTGACCGTACCGTAGTCGATCCTGTTGAGAAAGCTAACCTATTGGCAGCAAGCTTTGCAAGAAACTCCACACTACCACCTTCAAACCATCGCAACATCTTCTGGTTTTTCGCTGCCTTCGCAACATTTTCGCACACGTTTCATTTCAGGATTCTGCAACAGCTCAATATTCACAAGTCCGCTGGCCCTGATGGCATTCCCCCCATTACCCTTAAAATGTGCTCCTCTTCTCTGGCAAAACCTCTTCGTAATCTTTTTCATCTATCCTACTCTTCTGGGTGCTTTCCAAAATTGTGGAAAGTTGTGAATGTTCAGCCAATTCCCAAGAAAGGAAGCAAAACGAATCCCGCCAATTAACGCCCAATAGCCATTACTTCAATGCTCCCGAAAGTGATGGAAACTGCTGCCAATCGCAAAATCGTTAAATATCTCGAGGATAAACAGCTTATTCACGACCGCCAATACGGTTTCCGTTCTGCAAGATCGACGGGAGATCTCTTGATTTATCTAACGGAATGCTGGAACTCTTTCTTGCATAAATACAGCGAAGGTCAAGTTCTTGCGCTTGACATTGCAAAAGTTTTTGACAGAGTTTGGCATGAATGCCTTCTTGTTAAGCTCATGGCCATTGGCCTGAATGCTACCCTCATTCAATGGATTAAGAGTTTCTTGTCCGAACGCACTATACGAGTAGTATTAGATGGCGTTACTTCTTCTTCATTCCCAATCAATTCCGGTGTCCCTCAGGGTTCTGTCTTATCGCCGACCCTGTCCTTAGTATTCATTAACGATCTATTGTCTTCTACTCTCAATCCAATCCACAGTTTTGCGGATGACAGTACCTTAGATAACACTTATGAATTTGACTCTGTTGCGGAATCAAACAAGCATTCTATTGCTTCCAATCGCAGAAAGTTATTCCGTTCGCTGAACTCAGATCTCGATTTAATCCTGGAATGGGGCAGGAAAAATAGAGTAGAGTTCAATGCCGCTAAGACACAGGCCTGTCATCTATCCCTCAAACGTGATGTTCCAGCGTCGTCTTCTAATGTAGCCTTTAATGGTGGACAACTTTGCTCTTTCGAAGATTTTATCGTTTTAGGCGTAAAGTTCAATAACCATCTCAATTGGAGTCGACACATCTTTGAAGTTACTCCTGACGCTTCCAAACGCCTAGGTATTCTTCGTAAATGCAAAAAATACTTTACGCCTCACGACTTAGCTACCATCTACAAGGCCTACATTCAACCTCGCTTAGAGTACAACTCGCATCTTTGGGCTGGGGCTCCGAAAACTCACCTTGCACTGTTCGACCGAATCCAAGAACATGTGTTCCGACTAATTGAAGATGAAACCATTACGGCTTCTATTGACTCCCTCGAGCATCGCAGAAATGTCGGAGTACTCAGCATTTACTATCGCTACTTCCATAGTAAATACAGTTCGGAACTATGCGCACTTATTCCTCCACTTTATACTTTTCCACGACATACTCGACAAGCGGAACCAGTATACAGTCAAACTTTTATCTACCCCTATCACCAAAATTTTGTATGGGGAGTGGTAGAAGGGACGACAGCTATGACCTAATTTTGTTCACACCATGCTAGAGTAGCTACAAAAATTAAGCTTCACATATTAACTAGGTACTGGAAAAATTAGTGTATTAGATTCAGTAAAATTGAGCAGTTTGTATGGGGGTGGTAGAAAAAGTAGGGTGCTTTTTTCAAAAATAATTTTAACAAATATGCAAATTGTTTTTTTTTTTTTTCTTTTTTTTTAATTTTAGACTAGCAACATTCATACTTTTCAAGAAAATCCATTTTTTACAAAGTTGTGAAAACGAGTCACATTGTATGGGACGGAGTAGAAGGAGCGAAGCAAAGCAGTTAATGTTTTCCGATCTTAATAACAATTCTAATTAAGTATTTAGAATAATTTGAGCTCGATAAATGTCAAGCGTACTGAAATCGGCTTGAAGTGTTTCAAGAAAATTACAGTTGGTATGGGAGGTGGTGGAAGGAGTGGGAGGATTCAAATTTTTTTTATACCATAGGTGATACTAATGATGCAAACATTATATTCTAAATTTCAAATTATTAGCTCTTATAGTTTCCAAGAAAATTTAATTATTGTAAATATTTGAAAATGAGTAATTTTTTATGGGAGAGGGTAGGAGGGGTATAGCGATTTGGTCCGGTCACGATCTTGACCTCACTTTTTCGACAAATACGACTTGCACAAAATTTGAACTTCCTAGCTCAACGCGTGCTCAAGCTAGAGAGCGCATGGGCGGACGGACATCCGGATTTTTGAGTGATTATATAAACTTTTGTGTCATTAATTTTTTTTTGTGAGCCATATTTCTTAGTGTTACTTTACTTTAGAACAAACTTACAATCCTCCCAAATTTCATTTAGAGTATAACAACTTGAAATTTGGGAAACCTTGTAGCCAGTTTCCTCCATGGAAATCTTTCCACGGAGGAAAAAATTCGGTTCTGGAAAAAACTTAACATTTCCTTACAAAATATAACATTTTCTTGTATATTTTTAAAAACTTCCTGCACGAAAGTATTATTAACTTCAAAACTAATCAATACAGCACATTTCCATTAAACCAGATCCCTCTCCAATATTTTGATTTAAGGGGGTTCAATATTTGCCTTCTCCCACCCCCTCCCGTCTATAAACAGGCGTTTTTTAGGAACACAGAACTCGGGAATGGCTCAACAGATTTTTTTCAAATTTGGACAAATGATTCTTGACGATATTGTCTATACCCTGACGGGAGCTTTTGGCAAAATTTTGGGAATTATTAATAAGAGTTTACATTTCTTAGTAATTTTTCGCAACTTTAACACAATATAACATTTTTACTTTTAATTTTTTTTAAATCGGCTCCGTCAGGGCATAGATAATTTATCGTAGGACATCTGTACCAAATTCAATCTGAGATCTGTGTTCCTAAAAGGTGAAAAACGTGATTTTTCAGGAGAAGCGTTTGAAAGAACCGGGACCGACTCTAATCGCTTCAAACCCTTTAGATTAAAAATTAAAAATTAAATACTTCTAATTGGAATTTTGAAATGGGACAAGTTGCAAAATGTGCAGAAAGAGCTATAGAATTTTTTAAGCCAATAACATTTTTTTTTAATTTTTTCATGATTTTCAAGTATTGAATCCCCTTAAGAATATTCGAAAAAAAGTCGAATTTTCGAATTTTCTGTAAAATTGTTTGTTTAGGAAACACTTCATTTTCGCTTAAATATGCGATTTCGTGTTAACGGTGAAAACGTTTATAGTAATGAATCATTATTGAATTGTTTTATTTAATGCACAAGATAATACTACCACTGTTGCAACCACAGCTTACAGAGGTATTGCGTGTCAAAGAAGCTAACTGATTTTTATACAGAACCTGGAAATTTTTACTCTCTAACAGAAGGACTACTCCGTCTTTTGAGACGTTTATCTGAAATCCTCATAAACAGCGTCATCTAGATCTCATTTTGCCTGGACGCTTTTTCGTTCAATTATTTCAAAGTTATGAAAAAAAACCTAACATTATGCCGAATCATGCGATACTCTAGTTGAAATGGGATAGCGCTCAATGTACGGAAAAATATGCCATCCCAAATTCTTTTAAATAGTGAATAGTGACTTTTATATGAGAGGTGGTAAGAAGCAAACGAGATGGTATATAATTCTTATATATATCCCACCGAATATTGAATACAAAATGTTTCGCCCTGAATTTATAGTTGGTAGCTTTCATAATTTTGAAGGAAATTGAATATGGTTTTTCTGAAATCGGGGAATATGCGTGGAAGGTGGCAGAGGAAATCGAAAGTTTTGGAAAATTTTGAAACTGCATGCCCTGTTACAATTTTAAGGTCGATAGCTCTCAAGGTTCGATCTAGAAATGCTTTTCTAATATAGAAATTTGTATGGGAGGGGGAAGAAGGAGTGAAGCTAAATTAAACAAAATTTATAGCATTTATTGCAATTATTAAGGGACTGGCGAAACTTTAAGTTTCTAATTTTTCTTGTTTTAATAGAAATCGATATATTGCATTTACTAAAATTATGAATTTGTATGGTAATGAAGAAATTTGCAATAAATTTCAATTCAATAGCTTTGATAGTTTTGAAGAAAAATGATTCAATTGAAATTACGAAATTCTGAGAAATTTGTATGGGAGGTGGTAGAAGTAGTGATCATTTTCTCAAAATTGATTGCAATTAATAAAATTAATTGTGGCAAAAATTCGGTATTTTAGCATTGCTAGTTGCAAACAAAATCGAATAAATGCGTTTATAGAAATTGTGCATTTGTATGGGAGAGGGTAGAAGGAGTAAGGAGATCGGATCAATATTTTTTGATGTTAACGATATTAATATCATTATACTTGACCTAATTTTCAAATCGATTGCTTCAAAAATTTCGGGGAAAAATTAATTTTTAAGCTTCAAAATTTCATGAAATTTGATTGAGAGGAGGTAATAGGAGTGGGGGATTTATTTTTAATGTACCGAATATAAATTATCTACTACAATAGCGCTACAGCCCAAATCGGACCTTGGACTCCTGATATTCAGGTTCCTTAACATTTTTCATTACTTATTGTGGAAGGGTTGTTAGTCCTTCTACGATTTTTTTCATTTTCCTGGATTGAGGTGACCAAGGTATATCCAAGCAGGCAATGTGCTGGAATTATATATTGCGCCGACCGAGATTTGAACTCACGACCTTCGCATTACAAGACCAACACGCTACCTACTAGGCTATACCCTAGCTAGAATATAAATTATGGACTTACCTTATAATGCTATGCACAGTTATGTCACTGTAGATATTGGAAAAAAAATTTAAAGAGTTATTAAAAACAGGCTAACTCGAATAGAGAGAGATGAAAGTGATGGTGGACATTATCCTTGAAGCACTGAACGTTGTACTCTTTTCACTATACGAAAAGCCAAATGTTTGATCGTGCACTCGTGTCCCCGATCAGCTTAGTGAGTATCCAGGGGAAAAGAATAGAGTGGAGGAATGATTGCGCTTAGTTCCACACTGCATTTACCACAGAAGTAATAATAGTAAATGCTGAGTACTCCAACATTTCTGCGATGCTTGAAAGAGTTGATAGAAGACGTGATGGTCTCGTCTCCAATCAGTCGGAACGCATGTTTTTGAATACGATCGAGTAATGCGAGGTTTATTTTTGGTACCCCAGCTCAAACGTGTGAATTATACTCTAAACGTGGTCTGTATGCCTTACAGATGGTTACAATATCATTTGACGTGAAATATGTTTTGCATTTTTGGAGAGCACCTAGACGTTTAGAGGCGTTGAGGGCAACACCAAATATGTACTGGGCCTAATTCAAGTGATCATTAACTTTAATGCCTAGAAGTGTGAAATTATCAAATATGTAAGGTAATACTGGAATTTCACGTTTAAGATATAGATGAGAGGCCTGAGTTTTAGAGGCGCTAAGCTCTACTCCATTTCTCCTGCCCCATTTCAGGATCAAGTTGAGATCTCAGTTCAGCGATTGGAAGTAATAGAATGTTGCAGGTTTTCTCCGGTTGGGAAAACGTAAAGAAAACCCCTCGCTACTAGGGGTAGGACAAGTCTGTCTGGCCAACCGTGGAGTCGGGCCTTTGGTGCCAGTGGCTCTTATCTTTGGACCTCCGTTCCCAGTGTCTTTTCTGGACCGAGCCACTAGTCCGTGAAGTCTTCACCACAGCAATTATCGCGACCTGGCTAGAAAAACACGTCACAAATATCTACACATATAGGCAAGAAAAACGCGATAGGCGAATATGTTTTCAAATACGGCTCAATGTCTTTGTTGAAAGTGATGCTAACTAAATTCTACGCCAAGGTTTATGAATTCATACATTAAAAAGAAAAACGAAGTTCTTAACTATTATTTGATATTACTTTACTTGGTTTCAACCGATCTTCTTTGGGGCCCTTGATGATTCGTCCGTGCGTTATTTTCTTGTGGTGGCTCCCAGCTAGTTCGTTTCGGAGCATTCAACGACTTCTGCTGGCCTTGAAACTCGATCCTTTATATTCGGGCTTTCACCTTTCTTTGTCTGAAAAACTTTCTCCGCCCGAAAACGTGGTAACCGCTCATTTTTTTTTTTAAATGGCGCTACAGCCCAAATTGGACCTTGGCCTCCTGACATTCAGGTTCCTTAACATTTTTCATTATTTATTGTGGAAAGGCTGTTAGCCGTTCGCACAACCCTCTTTCTACGAATTTTTTCATCTTCGTAGTTTGAGGTGACCAAGGTGTATCCAAGCAAGCAATGTGCTGGAATTATATATTGCACCGACCGGGATTTGAACTCACGAACTTTGCATTAGACCAACACGCTACCCACTAGGCTACACCCTAGCTCATTTGATATGTGCTTATTTCAAACTATTAATCGCATGTTCCAACCATTTTCGGACTAGGGTTCCTTAGCAATGTTTGAAAGTTTTTCCCCTACTTCATTTCAGTGTGTGGAGTACTTCCATTCTTCTTTTGCGTAGTCCGAACTAATCATGGCCGCTGCTGATGTCACTTGACAGTTCTAGGTCTTGGGGTACTTTGTTTACAAGCAAGATCCTGTCCAAAGCTTGTTCGGTGTCAAAATTGTGGAATTTTCCCGCGGCTTGTGCGGACCGCTCGTGATTTGTGTCCGGTGCTGGCTTCGTATTAGGAGCCAAGTCATGTGGATCGATCTAATTTAGCCAGTCTATTCCTTGCCTTGGCGCCAAGAAACGTAACTGCAATCCATCGAATATGTCTGGGCCGTAGTTTTCGCTGGAGGTGCTGGTGCGTAGTTCAAAATTACTATTTCTTATATCATTTATTATTATTTTTAATGTCTTTATCTCATTACAGTAATTTACTCTACGTTACTTCGTTAGTCCTAGCCAGGATGTTAGGCGAAGAGTATTTCAAGTCTAGGTGTAGCCCTATCCCGGAAACATTGAAGATTGTCCGGCGAAGTGTTGCCCAAACGTGGTCGCGGTAAGTTCCTGGAATTTGAACCTTGATAGAATACGTTCAATAATACTTTTATCTTCCAGGCAAACTCGGATTCGTTACGGTGAAGTCGAGTGCTTGTTTGATTTCGCAGCAGAGTTATATCATGTACATATATTATTATCATAGGTGTTATCTAAAGTACTGTCATCTGCAAAACTATGGATTGGATTGAGAGTAGATGACAGAAAGTCATTAATGGAAACTAAGAAAAGAGTTAGAGATAAAACAGAGCCTTGGGAGACGTCACAATCTATTGGGAATCGCCATCTAGTACTACTCATATAGTGCGTTCAGACAGAAAACTCTCAATCCATTTAACAACGACCATACTTTGCCGGCTAACGTTCTCCCAAGTAGGTATAACCTGCAGTCCTACAAGAATAAACTTCAACGTCATTTCCATCTCTCTCCCTAATTTCCATAATACACCCAAATTTTATCCACTTCCTGTATCGAATTGATTGTGCAATGCAAAAAAAAAAAAAAAAACAAGGATAGCATTGGACCCATGACCCTAAGCTTAACTATAAGACATTCATTCATGCCAAACTCTGTCAAAAGCTTTTGCAATGGTAAGAGCAATTATTTGATCTTCGCCGTGCTTATGTAAGCATGAGTTTCAACGTTCCGTCCAGTAGCCCAAGAGATCTCCCGTTGACAGAACACATACTGACTATTATGGATTAGATTAGATGGTCCTCAAGATATTGAACGATTTTAGGATTGACAGCAGTTGCAATTACTTTCTAGATTACTGAGGTAATGGCTATCAGGTGGTAGTTGTAGCCCATTCGCGAATTTAAAGTTTTTTTTTTAAAAATGACACAAAAATAATTTCAGCACGATAACCCAAAGCGTTTGAGAGTTAGTTGTAGACAGACGAACGAACACGGTCACTTGGAATCGAGGTTTATGAGCGAAAACAAATATTTCTGTACCCTTGACGACTCTATGCGAACATTATTTCTTAACGTTACAAATCCTCAGATTTCATCTGATTGGATCTAGAGCTTGGAGTGCATTAATCTACAAGAAACGGAAAGATTTGAATGCACTTGAAAATCTTTAGAAACCTAAGTAGAAACGTTTGTATGGGAGATGGTAGACGGAGTAGGAAGATTACGCTGATTTTCAAACCCCTTATCACTGTTTTGTCATTACCATGCCTTGCATCATTTTCAATTTGAAAACTCCCATATGTTCGCAGAGAAAGTGCCAGAGTCCAAAAAATTAGTGAAAATTTCCGACATTTTTTTCAACCACCTCCCTCTTCTGACATCCTTCTTACTTGAAAATTTTATCGAAATTATAAGTTTTATAGCTTTGAAATTTTGGACGATTATATCTTGCAAAGTTTCAACTAAATGCCTGTCTTGGATTTTGAGAAATGACGGTTTGAAATTTTAAAAAGTGCTTCATTTTTGAAATACCTCCGTCTTCCCCCACTACTTCTTTATCTAAATGTTATATTTTTTTTCATATTTGGCTTTCATAGATTAACATAAGCTAGAGTGTAGCCTAGTGGGTAGCGTATTGGTCTTATAATGCGAAGATCGTGAGTTCAAATCCCGGTCGACGCAATTTATAATTCCAGCACATCGCCTGCTTGGATGTACCTTGGTCACCTCAATCTACGAAAACTGAAAAATTCGTAAATAGAGGGTTGTGCGAAAGGCTAACCACCTTTCCACAATAAGTAATGGAAAATGTTAAGGAACCTGAATGTCAGAAGGCCAAGGTCCGATTTGGGCTGTAGCGCCATTGTAGAAGTAGAATTAGAAGATTAATATAGGTTAATATGTTTCAAGTTTCAATCATATAGCTTGGGAGAGAGTCGAGATAATAATTTTTAAGTGTTTTAGAAGGTGTCGCATTAAGACCTCCAATTTTGAATTATTTTGAATTCAGCCCCACTATTTTATGTTGATCGTGCACCGATTGTCGGTTATTGTGTTCATACATAACCTCCATGTATACACTCTTTATTAAAATAAAAACATCAGAGCTTTTCAAATAACCACTGCTTTTTCAAATTTCAAAATAGGCGGCCATAATGGGATACCCCAAACTTCATACCGCCTGACCCTTACAATAATTGGCCTCCCTTTAAGTTCAATATGATGGATCTATTTGCCATCTAATTGGTCGTAAAATATGCATTTTTACAGTAAGTAGTTCCAAAAATATAATCATCCCCCCCCCCTCTTCTTTTCGGACCGCAATGGATACCAAAATTCATTTAATAGATTTTTAAGATTTCTTAGTTTAATTTCGCAATACGGAAATTTTTAATAATAAAGAAAAAAAATTTAAAAAACATAGATTGAAAAATATTACTTATAATACAAAACCTGAGCTCTCACCCACCAGTCACAATGGCTTATGTGAGTTGGTGCTGTAATTTGTTCGTTATTATTATAACGCAAATGTCAAATATGTATAGCTTCAATAAATTAAATTATTATTATCATTATTAGTAAAGATTAAATTATTTTTATAGTCTGTTCGAAAAATCCATCCATGTATTGATTTTCCGCTTCCTAGCTAGAACCATAGTTCAAATGTTCGAATTCTTAATTTTCAGTTTTAGCGCTTAACCCTAAGTCCTACACATTCCACCTCCGCCTGAAATCAGCAGTCATCTACAATCCACCCAAAATTAAATTTCGTATCTTCAAGAGTTCGGGAGTGCGCTAAGCGTACAGATTTTTTAATTTTTGTAATTTTAGCCTAATTTAGTCATGAAACGCAAAAAACATAAATACAGTAACTCAGGATTGTAGTATTATTACGGAAAAAAATAAATTGCAAAAAGATACAACATAATGCAATAAACTCAATTAGTTAAAAATAGACCGTAAACCGGATGAGGATATCCTAAGAGCGAGTCAAAAGTCGATCCCATCCCACCGCCATAATAACATATTTCTAAACAGTCATGTCCTGCTAAAAATTACATCACTGCAGAATCATTTCATTATTAAAGAAGAAGAAAATTCAGAAGAAAAGAATCATTAAACAGAACAACCACCTTGCTCTTAACTAATTAATTAAACGAAAATGCCCCTACACATTTAATTAGTCGCAGACAAATTTCCTTCCTTACGTCATTAAGTAAAAGCGTTAAGTATATACTCACACATGTGCGCTCGACTCCGTCGAGGCAGACAAAATCCTCCGGTCCTGATGACGATCCAAAGTACTCGGGAATGCTTTTAGTGAGTTCAAGAACTCTGCATAATTCGTTTGAGGTTTCCAAAGGACAAGCAAGTGAGCGTACCATACAATTTCGTAATGCGACCATGTTGCTCTGATAACTCTAGGATCCACGAATAAAGGTGCAGATCCGTACTACAAGTATATGGCCATCAGGAACGCACACTTACATATAGCGACGTTCGGATAACATCAACCTGAGGAATACATCTCGGAAACGATTTAAGTAGCATATCAGTAGCGAAGACCATGTAACCGCATCGTAGAGTGAGGAAAACTTTATATAAATAACCGAAAGATCCGATCCCCTCTGAGATAAAAATAACGATGAAAATCGGTTGGGAAAAGCTGCGATAAAAACTCCGATGAGGGGTAGAAAATTAAATCATTAGTTCGGCACATAGGAGGCGGGGCGGAGCTGGTTGTTCCTGCACACCCCCGTGCTCCATGCAGGAGAAGACTAACTTCTCGAAATGGGAGGAGGTTCGTGCCCGAAATAGAATCGCACGAGAGGCGCGGTTACTGTGAAAATCGCTCGGTCCAATCCCCTTCCAACCAGCAACGTAGTAGTCCCACGAAAAACTCTGGACGAGAGGAAAATTAAGGGATCGCATCCCTTTTCATAGAAAATCGGGAGTTCGGTGTATTTATCCCGGCGCGGTGGAAAACTGAAAACAGGGATTTAAGTCAGTCGTCGTGTCGAAACCGTACAGTGGAGTTGTGTAGAGCGTTTTTCCGGGCAATTTGAAAGTGGGTGCTTATTCAAGTGGAAAACTGAAAACAAGTGTGCGCTATTGCGATTATGGCTCGAAGGATTAATGGTCCACGTGTGCAAAGCCAACAATAGTAATTATGTTAGTCGAGTGATATTGTCCGTTTCTGTTTGTTTGTTCGTATGTTCCTTACAGAGTGATAAACAATTTACATAGAACTTTATAATATGGTAATGATGCAATCGTCTAGTCCGGATGCTCACATGACACAGTTGAGTCCAAATTCGAGTCCTGGTTCACCAAAGTCAAATACATTGCCGGCCGGTGATCCCAATCCAGCGAAATTTCGCATTGAAAGGCCGACCTTCACCAAGTTCGATACAATTCTCATGTCACGTTTCCAGGACTCGGCCGCTGAGGATATGATGGACTCCAGCAAGACACTATTGTATTCCGCGAAGGATTCGCTCGATCACGAACCAATCAATGGGAAATTCTCGATTGAACGGCTGAAACAACTGACCGATCACAGCATCAACCGATTGAGTCCGACCGGCGGTGATAGCAGTGCTTCCAACAAATTTTCCTTAGAACACAAATACAATAACAATAATAACAATAACAACAACAATAGTTCGATTACCACGACGTTATCCCCGCAACACAGGAAACTAATCGAAGTAGAAATCAATGCGCGAAATTTGGTACATAATCAGTCGTTGACGCCGTCAAAGCAACCCCTTCAGCAGCTTCAGCCGCATCTGCCGACGCTTCACCACCACCAGCAACAACCGCTTTCGCCGCCACAAAATCCGCAAACGCAGACGCATCAACAACATTCCGCACAGTTTCATCCTTCAACTGCGACGAATACTCCCGATTTGGATGTCGAAAGGATAAAATTGGCCACGGCAGCCGCTGCTAGGACGATGACGAATGGCCGGGACTTGAGTGATTACGGATTCAGGATACAGCTGGGCGGCTTGCCGACCTCGAACTACGCCCGCAGTGATACCAGCGAGGAGCTGATAGTTGACGGGAACGAAGAGGATTGCACGTCGCAGGATGCACCGTCGGTTCGTATATTTGTTTTTCATCTAACTGAAAAGAATTTTGATAGTAAATTTCAAAGAGCATAATTAACAAATTAATATGACATCATCAGAATTACATAGCAGAGCTCTAATTCGGAAATCATGGTCATAGATTGATCTATGGCCGCGATTTCGGAATCAAAGCTTTATTACCCAAACAATCCACCAACTTCCAATATTGGACCAGCGATTAATATTGAAGCCTAGTCGATAGTATAGTTAAGTTTGTTTAGTACAGACAGTTCGTACAAGCATTTTATTTTTTAACCAATTAAAATTAAATTGAAAGGATTTTAAGTTGCACAAAATCCGGTCAAAGTAAGACATTTTTGGTATCTTAATTCAATTTATACATTTAAATTATTTAGTGCATACTGTAGATGTGAGAAATGAAATAAATAAATATGTTTAATGTTTAAAGGCCGCTCTTCATTGATAGCTACAGATAATTTGATTTACTTTTGTCGTGTCGATCTATACCGGATTCAATGCGAGTAATTCAAGACAAAGCATCGGATTACCTGGTAGATTATTTATAAACTAGCGATCGCCCGCGACTTTGTCCCCGTAAGAATCGCAAAATAAGCAATTTTTGAGAATGTAGTTAGTAATACATTATCCGGGATATATAAACTGATTAGTTTAATGGCCCTTTGAAGACAGTGGTTTCTATTTTGTTTGAATCAGAACCATAAATTATTAAGAATGAAACCACGATACTCGCATTTGTATGGGACAGGCTCGTGATCAAATGAATCCCGTGAACTAAAACCATATTCGTATTGAAGAGCTCTAAGGACATGTGAATAGTTAAGGCTTGTGTTAATTAAAAAAATAAACCCAAATAAAATAGCATTAAGCTTAAAACTATAACAGGACTACGAAATTTTTGTGATGTTAAGAATTTTTTGTGGGGAGTGGTAGAAGGGAGGATAGCACTAAACTAATTTGTTTCACATCATGCTAGAGTAACTATAAAAATGTTTTGTGCCAAATTTAAGCTTCAAAAATTGAATAGGGACTGAGGTACTTAGTGCATTGGATTTAGTGAAATTGTGCAATTCGTATAGGAGGTGGTAGAAGGAGGGGAGTGTTTTTTGGTGATTTTTCGTGAAGCAAAACTAATATATTTTAAATTTTAGTTCAGTAACGTTCACACTTTTCAAGAAAATAAAAATTTTGAAAAGTTGTGATATTGTGTGACTTTGTATGGGAGGGGGTAGCAGGAGTGAAGCTAATCGGTTCATTTCTCCCGATATTAATAATAATGCTAATTAAGGATTCTATACAAAATTATAGCTCGATTAAAGCTATACGTATTGAGAAAATTGGTTTAGAGTATTTCATGAAAAAGTGCAGTTTGTGTGGGAGGTGTTGGAAGGAGTGAGGAGTTTTTAGTGATTTTTCGAAAAACAACTATAATCATTATACAATTGATGTATTTTAAATTTTAGGTTTGTAACTTTCACACTTTCCAAGAAAATCGAATTTTTGTAAGGTCGTGGGAATCGTGTCACATTGTACGGGAGGGGGTAGAAATTGTGGAGATAATGGGTTCGTTTTTCCCAATAATAATAATACTAATTAAGGATTTGGTACAAGATTTTAGCTCGATGGAATTTATACGTACTGAGAAAATTGGTGTATAGTATTTTATGAAAAAGTGTAGTTTGTATGGGAGGTGGGTGAAGGAGTGGAGGATTTAAATAATATGAAATAATATGTTACAAATTCCAAATTAATAGTTCTTATAGTTTCTAAGAAAATTTGATTATTACATTTTATTAAAAATGAATCACTTTGCATGGGAGGGGGTAGAAGGTGTGAGGGGAGGGAAATAAGACCAAAAGCAGATTACATCTTGGAGCATACCTAATAAACTGTGAAAGTTTCATTACAATCGGTTCAGCCATTTTTGCGTGAAAGCCGGACAGACAGACAGACGGACAGACAGAGAAGAATTTAAAAACGTGAGTTTCTGCTTAGTTATTGCTAAAATAAAGCCAAAAAGTAACTTATAGCCATTTCTAAACAAATAACCGACAGACACTACAATTATATTTAAATGTATAGATTGTGTATTGCATCGAGATTAAAATGCATGACCTTTTGCTTTGTAGATTACCACTGGACTATATTGCCTGAAAGGGCTGTACTACATATAATAAACGCAGAGCTTTAGTTTCTATAATACGAGTGCTTTACGAATCCAAATTTTTGTGCAATTTGACAAAGTAGGCATTAAATTCAAAAAATGCTGAAACGAATTCAAACAGATCTCTAAGATGACTTTGTTTAGTGATCTACAAATGAAATTTCGCAAAATCAAATCTAAAGCTGCTGCATCCATTGTAAACTAGTTCTAGTGCTTACTAGGCAAGATCAAACTGCATAACTTAAATATTACTGAAAATCTTAGATAAATAGAAACGTTTAACTTTAATGGGAACATCGAATTGTAGCGATATTTGGATCTCTGATGTTTTAAAATTTTCCACAACTACAATGTAATAACGTTCCAAAAATATTATTTACCAACTCGGGTGCATCTTTATTATTCTTAGACCTAAGTTGGAGATGGCTAAGAATAATGGGGTCTCTTCGAGCCTGACCAAATCACAACAATTTTTTCATGATCAAACGTTGTACCCATATCGTTCAGTCGCTCTTTAGTGAATTTTTATTTCACATTTAACGCGTTAGGTCAAATCTATGAGTAGAATAAAGCCAGGTAGGAAAAGGTCATGTACATTGGACCTAGTGCAGCTAAGTTTTATTGCCAGCTTGATGAATTGAATAATATTTTGTAGGAATAGTTTTCACTCATTTTTCGCCCTTACTCGTTAGTAAATCTTGCATAAGTGTTAATCCTTAGAAGCGGCAAGTACTTCGGACCTGCTTATTACTTGCATGAGTTACGCGATTTATTTTTTACCAAGTCAAAATCGGCCTATCAATGTTATCTGATTGATATGAAAAAGACAATTAAAGGCAAGCCTAAGCAGTTCTGGAATTTCGTCAATTCTAAAAGGCGAACAGTTTTCCTGCGGCCCTGTCTTTTGGCGGCGACGACCCCAAAATTATTAGCAATTTTTTGGGAATCATTTTCGAGCTGCATTTGATGCGCCAGATTGTGATATTAATTTTAAGAATTTTCAATACTTGACAAAATTTCCATCTACTACACTAGAGATGAAGGATCTCTTTATTGATGAGCCCACTATATCGAAGCTCATCACGATTATCGCTGAGAGTTTCAATAGCGGCTAAGATGGCATTCCGTCCGTTGTGCTTAAAAGGTGGTTCTCTGCACTTTTATCTCCACTGAGCTCCTTATTTAACGCATCTCTTCGTTGTGGGGTTATCCCTAGTTTATGGAAATATTCGACAATAACTCCCCTGTTCAAGAAAGGCAAAAGGAACGACGTATGTAATTACCAGCCTATAGCTAGGTTGTCTAGTGTTCTAAAATTATGGGAGGCAATTGTCTGTGACGTAATGTACTTTCATTGCAAATCAATAATTAGCCCAACCCAACACGGGCTCACCAAAGGTAGACCCGCCATAACAGCAAACCTACTGGAATTTTTAAATTTTGTGATTCCAGCGATTGAAGCAGGCTAACAAGTTAACTGTATATATACAGATTTTAGTAAGGCATTTGGTAAAATTAATCACAACTTACTAATTTAGAAACTTTGCTCACTCGGATTTCCTACTATTTTTACTATGTGGATCAAATCCTATCTTTCTAATCGCACCCAACAAGTACAATTTCGAGATGCTGTCTCATCGATTATTCCAAACACTTCTGGTGTACTTCAGGGCAGTGAGCTTGGTCCACTTCTGTTTATTTTATTTATTACTGACGTGAGTTCGGTCTTCTCCAACCCAAATATTCTCTTGTATGCTGATGATGTGAAAATATTTCGTACTATCACCAGTACGAATGATTATTTTCTTTTGCAAAATGACATAAAGCTATGTTTTGAGTGGTGTATCTTAAACTGTATGCCTTTGAATGTTGGGAAGTTCTGTAGGAAAAATAATCCATTCCAATTTATTTATGTTTTAGAGGGAATTGTTTTACAAAAATTAAGCAAAGTACGCGATTTAGGTGTACTATTCAATGATAAATTTACCTTTGACGACCATGTCGATTGTATAGTTATCAAGGCTAACGCCATGTCGGGCTTTGTAAAACGATGGTCTAAGGACTTTAACGACCCTTACATTACAAAGACACTTTATTTTGCTTTTGTTCGTTCAATTCTTGAATATGCCTGCCCTGTTTGGACTCCGTATTATGATATTCATATCAGTAGAATAGAGTCTGTTCAGCGAAAATTTTTGAGATTTGCTCTCAAAGGTCTTCACTGGTCAGATCCAATATATCTTCCTCCTTATCAAGAACGACTCTACTACTTTCGTTGGAGTCACTCGAATAAAAGCGATTTATTTTTAGTGCTGCAGTCGCAGTAAAATTCATTTCAGGTGAAATCGCCTCTTCGCCCTTGTTAGGAGCTCTCTCCTTCAAAATATCTTATTGAACCTTGAGAGAGTACGCTCTTCTCGACATTCCATTCCATCGAACTAATTACGGCCAGCACGAACCGATAACTTTCACTTTGTTAAAAAACAACTTGATGTTTCACTGTAATCTTTGTAATATAGTATAATATAATTTGTAAATAATCATATGTTGAAGAATTCTGAAATAAATAAATAAATAAAAATAAATAAATAATGAAAAAATGTTAAGGAACCTGAAGGTCAGGAGGCCAAGACTCGATTTGGGCTGTTGTGCTATTGTAGAAAGAAATATGGGACAAACATATTAGTCGCGGGAGAAAATGGAAGCATTTCAAAATTGCCCCACTTTCCAAAATTTAAAACCGTTATATCTCAAAATCAAATACAGATATTACATTGAAATTTTGTCAAATTGTAGAGCTTTATGATCTATAACTTTATTAAAATCTATAAGTGGTGCAAGGGGAGGGTGATGAACACAAATGTCGCATACATTCAGTAATTATACTCTAGATGAAATCTGAGAGTATTATAAGTTTGCTCTAAAGTTTGTAACGCCAAGAAATAAGGCTCGGAGAAAAAATGAACGATACAGAAGTTAATATTATCACTAAAAAATTTCAAAACCGGATGTCCGTCCGTGCGCTCTCTAGCTTGAGAACGCGTTGAGCTAGAAAGCTCAAAATTCGTACACGTTGTTTTTGACAAAAAAGTAAGGTCAAGTTTGTGAACGGGCCAAATCACTCCACTCCTTCTACCCCCTCCCATACAAAATGACACAATTGCGCAATTTGACAATAAACGAATTTGCTCGAAAAGTATAAAAGCCACTGACCTGAAATTTGGAATATATTACTTTTATGATAATATCAATCTACCGTATAAAAATTATGTGTGTCCCCCTCCTCCTTCCACCACCTCCCATACAAACTTCACTTTTTAAAGAAATACTCTAAACCAATTTACTCAGTGCGTATAAAGTTCAGCGAGCTGAAATTGTGCACTAAATATTTATTTAGAATTATTAGTCAGACCAAAAAAAATTAGATGATTGGCTTCACTCCTTCTACCCCTCCCATACAAAACGACGCAATTTCGCAATTCGACAATAAACGGATTTGCGCAAAAAGTATAAAAGGTATTGGCCTGAAATATAGAACATATTACATTTATGATAATATCAATCTACCGTATACAAATTATGTGCGTCCTCCCCCTCCTCCTACCACCTCCCATACAAACTGTTCAAATTCCTGTTAAGACCCCCTATAGGGGCATAGGACAGAAACAACTCTCTTCCACAAGGCGCGATCCTGAGCATCGGCTTTAAGCTGTTGCCAGGACTTGTTTATTCCTCTGGCCTCCTGCTCAACTGCTCGCTTCCATGTGTTACATGGTCGACCAACCCGACGTCTTCCTTGAGGGTTATAATCCAGAGCCTGTTTTGCGATGTTTTGCTCTGGTTTCCTCAAAGTATGACCGATCCACTGCCACTTTCGCCGTTGAATCTCAATACCTATTTTAGTCTGGCGAGTTGTACTCCAAAGTTCGTCGTTGGAGATCACTTCTGGCCAGAATATTCCTAAAATGCGTCGGAGGCATTGGTTTGCGAAAGTCTGTAGTTTCTTGGTAAGTCGAACGGTCACTTTCCACGTAGTACAACCATATAACAACACGGATTTGACGCATGCGTCAAAAACTCGCAGCTTCGTGCGAAGGGAGATCTCTCTTAACCTCCAGAAAGGGGAAAGGATACCGAAGGCCTGACGAGCTTTATTTAGCCGAGCCTCAACATCCTTTTCGGCTCCGCCGTCCATGCTGACAATGCTTCCGAGATAGCAAAAATCTTGCACCTCTTCCACATCCTGTCCATTAAGAACAATCGGTGTGCTTGCGTTCGAACCCATGTGCATGTACTTGGTTTTACGCACATTTATTTTCAGTCCCGCCTCTTTGCATTTAGAATGCAACGAGCGAACATTTGACTCTAAGTCCGAACGGGTATGTGCAAGCAAACACACGTCATCAGCATAATCAAGGTGACTTAAGATGTTAAATAGTCTCCATTGAAGACCTTTACCTTCCCCACCTTCCAGTGCAGCTTTCAAGATGTCATTTATTACCACCAGAAACAGGGCTGGTGATAATATGCAGCCTTGTCTGACACCCGTTCGCACAGGAAAGCTCTCGGACAGCTCTCCTCTATGCAAGACGCGACACCTTGCATCTTCGTAGGATTCTTTAATCATAGCTATGACCTTATTTGGAATACCTCTCCTACGCAAAGCATTCCATATGTAATCTCGCTTAACGCTGTCGAAAGCCTTCTCGAAGTCCACAAACATGAGATGTAGTGGCGAACCCATTTCGGCTGACTGCTCTAATATTATCCGTAGGGTATTTGTGTGGTCGGTACAAGACGACCCTTTACGGAATCCAGCCTGATAAACTTCGAGAGTGCTCTCGACGACATCACTAATCCTATTGAGAATTACCTTAGCCATAATTTTTGATACGGCAGTAAGTAGACATATACCACGCCAATTGCCACAATCCCGAAGGTCGCCCTTCTTCGGAATTTTCACAATGACGCCCTCCTTCCATTCAGTCGGATATCTTCCATCATTCCACACCTTAGTGAAGAGTGGGAGGAGTATATCGGCTGTTATTTCCGGGTCCGCTTTGAGGAGTTCGGTTGGTAGTCCGTCTATACCTGGAGCTTTCCTTCCCGCCATTGACCGAATGGCGGAAACTATCTCTTCCTTATCTGGGGGATCGTCCCTAATAGAGGATTGTTGCGGTTGGATGTTTGGAAGTTGTTCTGTTTCCGGAATATCTTCATCTGACAAGATGTTTAAAATATCAGAGAAGTATTCCTTCCATCGTCGCAACTGGTGTTCACTCATATTAAGGAGAGTTCCGTTGACATCTCTCACCAGGTGGTTGGCGGTGAAATTCCTGTTCGTCAACTGTTTCATGATTTTAAATAGTGAACCCATATCCCCAAGGTAAGCCGCAGATTCTGCCTTGTTTGCCAGATCTTCAATGGCCTTTCTCTTGTCGCGTCTAACAGCCTTTTTAAGCTGTATATGAGCATCGCGGTAGTTCTGCCTCAAGGCGTTCGTTGGTTGACATCGGGTTGAGAGATGATTGCCAATTTGGCTTTTTTCCGATTGTCAACCTTGTCCCATGTGTCTTGCGACATCCAGGGTTTCTCACCGCTTTGCGCATATCCCACAGATTCTTCAGCACTAGTTAGAAAAGTGTTTCTGGTTGCCTCCCAATTGGCGTCCAGTGTGCGCATTTCATGTTCACCCAATGTGGATGACTTTTCGCGTAGAATGGTGGTGTATTCGAGTTTTTTGTTGGGATCTCTGAGTTTATCCACATTAAGCTTGCGCTTCATTTGAAGAATTTGTGGTCGTCGGATAGCTGCTGTACACAATCTCAAGCAGGCAACCATCAAGTGGTGATCGCTCCCCACGTCAGCTCCACGTTTCGCTCGCACATCGAGGAGACATCTTCTCCATCGGCGACTTATAGCCAAATGGTCGATCTGGTTCTGAGTAACACCATCAGGGGAAACCCAAGATGTTTTATGATGACTCTTGTGTGGAAAAAGGGTCCCTCCGATGACCATTTGCCGAGTACTACAGAACTCCACAAATAATTCGCCGTTTTCGGGTCTCTTAATCCAAGGTCGTGAAGGGTCGACCCAAGGGTCACCATGCTTCCCCATGACGTGTTCTAGTCCAGTGTTGTCTGATCCAACCTGGGCGTTCATATCTCCCGAGATGATAATAATATCACCTCTTGGAACACGTTCGAAGGTGGCACTCAGTTGACTATAAAACTCCTCTTTGTCACCAGATGTTGCGGTATTAGTTGGTGCGTAGCACTGCAGAATTGTGACGTTTCTGACACTGGTCCTGAGCCTGACGACGATAATCCTATCCGAGATTGGTTCCCAGCTAATGAGACTGTTTCTCGCTCTCGGCGTAAGGACGAACGCCACGCCATTTCTGGCTTCACTTTCAGGGCCAATGTACAGAATAGTGTTTCCGCTAGGGGTTCGTTCTTCTCCTGATCCTGTCCACCTGACCTCGCTCAAGCCCAAGATTTGGATGTTATAGTGCTCCATTTCACGGTCGATCACTGATTGGCGGTGCAAGGACCGAGTAACCCCAGCTCTTCCCCCGTCATTCAATGTTCGAACGTTCCAGAAGCCAATCATAGTCCGTTTTCGAATGCCAAAAGTCGTTACCGTAGAATCAGTCCGTATCCGAGGCGATGTATCCGTTTCTCGTATCATTTAGGTCTTAAGATCACGGGTGATAAGCCCATGATCCAGTGAGTGTCCATTTGCCATTTTTAGGGCAAGCAGGACTGGCTGTGGGTGAATTCTACAGCCCCCATCCCAGAGGGGGATAGTTAGCTCAGGTCCGTGGAGTCGCTAACTCCAAAGATAGTTGCAGGAATTGGTAAAACCTCATACTACAACTACCCCCTTGCGGGGAAAAACAAACTGTACTTGTCATGAATTACTCCAAGCCAATTTACTCAGTGCGTATAATGAAATTGTGCACCAAATATTTATTTAAAATTGTTAGTAAGGCCAAAAAAAATTTGACGATTGGCTTCACCCCTTCTACGACCTCCCATACAAAATGACATAATTTCGCAATTCGACAATAAATGGATTTGCTCGAAAAGTATAAATGGTATTGGTCTGAATTTCGGGATATATTACTTCCATAATGATTTCAATCTACAGTATAAAAATTATTTGCGTCCTTCCACCCCCTCCCATACAAACTACACTTTTTCATGATATGCTCTAAGCCGTTTTTATCAGAACATATAACATTCATCGAGCTCACATTTTGTAATAAATACTTATTTAGCATTATCACTAAGATCTGAAAAAAAATATTTGATTAGCTTCACTGCTTCTTCCCCCTCCCATACAATATGACACAATTTCACAAAAAATCTATTTTCTTGAAAAGTATGAAAGAAGGAGTTAAGCTAATCATTTAATTTTTTCCAGGACTACTAAGTGTAAACAATTTCAGCTCGAAAAATATTATACGTACTGTGTAAATTGGTTTATAGTATTTCGTAAAAAGTGCAGTTTGTATGGGAGGTAGTAGAAGTAGTAAGGCTACCGACACACGATGCGAATTAATATATATTATCTCGCTTTTCGATATTACTAGTGTCATTATCCTATACATAATTCGGCCTGCTTATATCAAAATAGGAAGTTAATATATATTAACTCGCATCGTGTGTCGGTAGCCTAAGGGGATTCAAATAAACTTATAAAACCGTCAGATTTCATATAGATTATAAAATAAACTGCCAACAAGTCGGGCGAAACTTTATTATTTTTGGGACAAAATGCGCATGCGTAGAAAGTCAATATGCAGGTTAGAGTGGTTAGGGAAGACTAAGTGAAGGAGCTTCTTGGGCAGGGCAGTTCTCAATTTAACACTTTCTGGAAAAGTTCAAAAGCTCCATATTTCATTGGTTTATTTATGCAAGTTTGAGTTTTCATGAAGGGAGGGGGGAGGGTGATAGTAAGGGTGGGTGGATGTTAATAGTTTCTTAATTGATTGCTTGAACCAAATCCAATATTCTTTGTATAGAATGTCAGTTTCATAGACGAAATTGCATAGAATTTTCATTGGATTCTGTGAATTTTAAATTCACGAAACCAAACATTTGTATGGGAGGGGGTAGAGGAGGTAGGGGAATCGTAAAATTTGTGATGCAGTTTTATTTCTTTTTTTTTTTGTGAGGTGCTTGTACAATATTTCAAGTTTGTAGCTTTTAATTTTTTAGTTATTAGTTGATTTAATGAAATTGGTCGAAATCATACTTTTGGGTGGGAGGGGGTAAAAGGGCAAGTGCTATCTCAAAACTTTTAACGTAATTTTATTTCAACTATTTTTGTAAGTTCTTGTGCAAAATTTCAAATTGATAGCATTTAATAGTTAAGTGATAATTGATTTCTTAGAAATGGTCGAAAAAAAATTTTTGTATGGGAGGGGGTAGAAGTTTTAAAGATATTCGACCAGTTAATATTTTAAACTCTTGGAGATTTTTTTTAAATGCATTTCGCAAATTTTCAAGTTTCTACCTAAAAATTTCATTCAAAAATTTTGAGTTTATGTGTTTTTTTCATTGCACATGAAACACTTTGTGCACGTTAGACCCCCACTTCGGTGCATAACAATTTTGGAACAAATTATTATTTTTTTTCCATGTACATTAAATAGATGTGTCGACGTGCAAAATTCAAACTTTGTATCTTTTACCAGAGCCATAAAAAAATCACTCAAAATTTTCAACATTTTCGCTTCCCACCTCCCTCCCCTTACACCCCCCAACTTAAATTTTTTACCAAAATTAAATACTATATAGCTCTACAATCTGACAAATTTTCAATTTGATATGTGTACTCAATTTTGAGATTTGGTGATTTGTAGTTTTGGAAAGTGCGCCATTTTTTAAATGCTCCCCATTTCCCCCCACTACTATTATGTCCATATATTATATTTTTTTCATATGTCACTAGTAAAGTTTAGTATTCGTTTCAAGTTTCAATTACATAGCTTAAGAGACAATCGAGATATTAATTTTTAAGTGTTTTTCCTTGCACCCCCCCTGACCCTCCCCCTTACAAGAATTGGATTCTATCTAAACTGATTCTAGTAGATCTTGATGCCATCTTAATTGTCTCAAAATATCAATTTTTTATGGGTAGTAATTTCGAAGATATAATCATTTGAAAAAAAAATTCGGCCGCCAATTGGCTCTTAGCCCCCCCTTTTCGCACCCCAATGGATAAAAAAATTAAATTATTTTTAAAAGTTGTCCCACAAACTCTTCTATATGTGTGTTGATTTTTAGCTTCCTAGCTGTAACCATGGTTGAGATATTTGAATTCGTATTTTTCGGTTTAAGCGCTCCCCCTGCCTCCCCCTGAACCCGTACACCCCCCAAAATGGGTATCCGCCTGAGATCTGCAACTACCTACAATCCCTCCAAAAATGAACTTTCTATCTTGAAGGGTTTGGGAGTTAATGTGCGCTGAGCGTACACGTCGGCGTACGGCGGACGGCGGACGGCGTACAGACAGACGGATTTTTTTTTTTTGCATTTTTAGGCTATTTAAGTCATGAAACGCGAAAAAAAAAAATTTCAGGGTAACAAATTTTTTTTTTTTCCCAAGTCGATCACAATACTTTATTATTAAAATAATAAAGTAAAATGCTTAAAATTTTAAGATTTTAACTGTTTTTTTTTAAATCAATTATTACGAAACTAGTGAAAGCTTTCAGCTTGAAATTTGTACAAATACTTTTAAAAATATTCAAAACGCAGTTGCATCAAAAGCTTTACAATCTCCATTGGCCTTCTATCCCCTCCGAAACAAAAGTATGATTTCGACTAATTTCAATAAATGAACTAATAACCAACTCATTAAAAGCTACGAACTTGAAATTTTGCACGAACACCTTCCAAATGAAACGAAATAGCACTGCATCACAAATTTTCCGATACACTCAACTCCTCTACAACCTTTCCATACAAATTCCTGGTTTCATGAACATAAAATAATTTGAATTTCATAAAAATTCGTCTATGAAACTAATATTCTTAACAGATAATTAAGGAATTATTAACATGCATCCACTACTTCTATCGCTTTCCATCCCCCATACAAACCCAAACCTGCAAATAAACGAATGAAATATTTATACTATGTACTGGAGCTATTAATCGAAATCGCAATTAAACAATTAAAAAAAACCCTGCCTTACAACCCCCATTTACTTAGTTTCCCCTGTACAGCGAAACCTGCATATTGAATTCCTAAGGGTCCTCAACTTGTCCCAAGTAAAATAAAGTTTCAACTTGTCCCAAATAAAATAAAGTTGCGTCCCACTTATTGACAGCTATTTTAAGTTAAAGTGAATTAAGATAAAAACGGACAAAGGTACATGACCTTCTCCTTTTCTTATGATATTTTTAGTAAGATTTGAATAAACAGAAATAACAGTTTACACATTAAATCGGGTCAAAAACCAACATTTATGTAGAGTAATTAATTGACACTTTCAAAAGTAATTTACTGATAGATAAGTTAAACTGATGATAATGAAAAACGTTTCATTATTATATTATATAAAGATTTGTCAGATGCAAAGGTATATTTAGAGGAATTATTTGCATTTTGAAATGTACGAGCACGTTTAATTAATTTAATTTTAGCCATATTGGTCAACGTCATAACTAATTTCATTAAATCTGTATTTTCAGCTTTTCTTTAATTTACCTACTTACTTAGTATGGCGCTGCAGTACAAATCGGACCTCCGCCTCCTATATACTCAACTTCCTGTTTCCTCCACCTCCATCCTTCACGGTTCAGTGACCGCGTCCTCCAGTTCGCAAATCTTAGCATTTTTTTTACAGAATGACCTGTGTTATAGGCAATTTCGTCCTTTATGTGCAATGCACAAACACAGTCATGGAGGGAAGGAATGCGATTAGGAAGGTGGGATTAGGGGAGTGAAAGCGATCGTAACGAGTGGAGAAGCTGGTATATTTTCCAGTTGAACTGGCTGATACTGACAAATATTTGTAGATGTTAATGGGGGACTGAATAATAGAAAGCGAACCGATACAATCTACTGAGTATATAGGCCTTCTTGAAGTAAAACTGTTTGCCCATTTTATTTCGAATAATTTTTCATAGCCAGTAGCAACTGAAAATCCATGCTTAAAAAATCCCCTGTCTGGAGTGGGAATCGAACTCATGACCTATTGACTGAAAAGCAAGCACGCTGCACACTGCACGCTGCACGCTGCCCACTACGCCATGGAAGACTCGCTTGATTTACTGTCTGCGTACGTAAAATACTTACAGCGCTTCCGTAGTTTTCCTCTGTAGTGAGCGTCGGGGAATGCATCAGTCATCTATCCGCTCGAAATGACCAGCTGCGCATTGCAACTTCTTCAATTTTATGAGGATTGACACTTCTCGATAGTGGATGATGCCATATAATCCTCTATTGTATCGTATAATCCAGATCGAGTCTCTCCTCACAGGCCCGAGGATTCTTCAGAGGACCTCGCTTTCCAAGGCGTTCAGTAATTTTTCGTACGCGTACTCAGGCGTACGCAAAATTACTGAACGCCTTGAAAAGCATCATCATCATCATCATCAGTGGCGCGACAGCCCAAATCGGGCCTTGGCCTCCTGAAGTCGTCGCCTGCAATCGTCTCGATCCAAAGACAGCGTCCTCCAGCTGCTAATTTTTAAGATGGCTTTGCTATCTTCATCAACCGAGTCTTCCCATCGCTTGCGTGGCTTGCCTACTGGCTGGTTACCACTCGCTTTGCCTTTCAGAGCACGTTTGGGGATTCTTCTGTCTTCCATTCGCTCTACAAGGCCAGCCCACAGCAGTTTACGTAGCTTGATGACCGTTGAAGCTTCTGAAGAATCTTCAACAAAAGCGTGCACAGGAAAACTAAACGTAAACTATATAAATCGATTACAACACCTGTGCTATGCTATGGCAGCGAAACGTGAACATTATCTCCAGATCGAGACTTTAGAGGACCTTGCTTTTCAAGGAGCTCACTAATTTCTCGTACGCGTATACGTATCAGGTTTGTTGCAGATGAAATGGCAACTCTGCTAATGAAATTTCAAATAACTTTAACTCTTATAAAACTTAATTTTTTTGATCAAAATAAATACCAGCAGATGCAATACACTTCTCCAACGAGATACAAGTGCATTTATGAAAGTTTCGTAGAAGTCCGACTTTCTATACTAAAGAAATTTCTCGAAGGCATTTTTGATGGCTGCTTCATTGTTAAATAGTTTCTCCGCCAAAAAATGGTCCAAATGTTTAAAAAGTTGGTAATCGGTTGGCGAGAGGTCTGGTGAATATGGTGGATGAGGAAGAGTCTCATACTGCAACTTGCTTAATTTTGTGACCGACATTCTTATTATTCGCGTCATGTTTTGCTCAGTATGCTCATGCGGAACCCACTTATCAAGTTTTTCGACTTTTCTAAGCGGTTCCAATTACCAGGAAACTGTCGAATAGTGTACGCCCAGTTTCTCTGCAATGTCCCTTACAGTGGCGCGTGAGTCAGACTCCATTAGTAAACGCAGCTCGTCGTTGTCTATCGATGGTCTCCTGATCGGAATTTTTCGAACCATCGCTGTGTGCCTCGTTCGCTTACTGTGTCAGCTCCAAATGCCCTGCTGATGTTTTTGGTTGCTCCCTTGCGTTGTGGTTAAGTTTGAACTCATAAAGAAAAAGTAACCGTTTTGACTCGATTCCATGTTTTTATTTGTTTTTTTTTTCTCTCCGATCTCAATGAAGTCCAAAACTAAAATGATTCCATGACCAAATGTAGGAGTATTTATACTTCAATATTTGTAGGGGTTTCTTGATCCACAAACAATAAGGCTACTTACTCTATTCGAATTTAGTATACCGGCTTATTTTTTGCATTACTCGGTAGAGGTTTTTTCACATCTCGTAAGACTCGGAAAAGTTCTATTAATTCTAGGTTAAGTCGGTGGACCTGTCAAAAACCAGTTCCACCCAACGACCGCTGCGCCTCTTGCGGTGAATACTTACCGCTTGATGTGTAGTCGCCATACCACCCTCCCCCGAGTGACGAAGCTATCGCTGAGTCGCAAAATGTACTCGCTTTTTGGGAGGAAACGTCCTTACCGGTTCCGAAAAATGTGGTGAGTTGCTTGAAGTTGTCGAATTTGTTTTCATCGTTGGAGTATTCGATACCTGCCTTGGAATCTGTGGGGTTGTTTGCAGCTGGTCCGCTTCGAAGAAAGCTGGCTTTAACCATTCCGTCGTAATTGTTTCCGGAACTGCCTTTACCTTAATTTTGAACACGAAGTTTGACTTTTTTTCGAATGCGTGAGTCAGCGGCTTATGGTCCGTGAGAATTATCAACTCTCGTCCCTCGATGAGGTGCCTGAAATATTTGGCCGCTCTGTATATCGCTAGCAGTTCTCGATCGTATACTTTATATTGAGTTTCTCGTTCGCTGATTTTTTTCGAAAAAAAACCTAATGGTTGCAACTGGTCGTCGTAACGTTGATCGAGCGCGGCTCCAATCGAGGTGTCTGAAACGTCGCATCGCAGGACCAAAGGCACGTCTGCTCGAGGATGTGCTAGCTGGACAGCATTCTTGATCTTCTCTTTACACTCTTCGAATGCTTTCTCTGCTTCGGGTGTCTAAAGAATCGGGCGCTTGTCTTTCTTTTTCACTCTAAGAGTAAGCTTCACTAACGGATCTTGCGTCTGTGCTGCATTCGGCAAACAGCTACGATAAAAATTCCAAGAACCAAGGAATTTCCTCAACTTATCGATCGTGTTGGGTTTAGGATAACCTGAGATGACTTGGACTCGCTCGTCGGGAGGCTTGACACCAAATTTGTTAACAGTATGTCCTAATTAGCGAACTTCCAGACGTCCGAAAAAACATTTAGAAACGTTTAGCGTTAGGCCAAACTTGTTTAATCGCTCAGCAATCATTCGAATATGGCATCGATGTTGTCTTTTGTCCTTCGAAGCTATTGAAATGTCGTCGAATGTCATAACATCAAATTCGAAGAGGCCGAAAGGAGTTATCACAGCTGTGTTTGGTCGATCCGCCGGGGTTAGAGGAATCTGATGATAAGCTCTCTTTAAATCGCGTGGAAAATACTGTGCATCCAGTCAGCTGATGCGCGAAATCCTGCAAGTGCGGAATAGGGTACTTGTCCGGCACTGTAATGTTGTTGAGGCAACGGTAGTCGCCGCATGGTCTCCAACCACCAGAACTTTTCCCCACCATGTGTAATGGAGAAGCCCACTCGCTTTTGGAGGGCTGGCAGATGCCCTGCTGCATCATGAATTCAAACGCGTGCTTTGCCGCCTTTAACTTTTCTCCTGCTAATCGGCGGGCTTTCTCTGCAACTGGATGTCCTCGCACTATGGTATGGTGTTGTACTGAGTTTTCAGCTGCGATATTATGTGAAATCCCGTAAAATATCGGCGTATGGACCAGTCAAATCGACCGCGTGTACCGAAGGCTGCGAAGTTTTAATTATTTTAGCCTTCGCCTGTAGCCGTGTCCACTAGTTTTCGATGCCTGAGGTCCACAAGCTAACCGTGTTGGTGGAGGAAATCGGCTCCAATTATCGCTCGCGAGACGTCAGCGACAATGAACCGCCATCGAAAAACTTGACGAAGACCCAAGTCCATGGCCATATTTTTTGCTCCGTAAGTACGAATGCGAAAAGCATTTGCTGCGAATAAATCACGCCCAGTAGATGATTTTATGTTTTGGACATGCGTTAGGCAGAACAGACACATCGGCACCGGTGTCAATTAAAAACTCTGCCGAGATCAATGGGTCGAAAATTATAAGGCGAAAACGTCCGTGTCTTAAAGATCCTTAACCCCCTCCCATACAAAATTATTTTTTTTACCATTTTTAAGAAATCAATTATCACCTAACTATTAAAAGCTATCAATTTGAAATTTTGCATAAAAACTTACAAAAATAATTGAAATGAAATTACGTTAAAAGTTTTGAAATCGCGTTTGCCCTTCTACGCCCTCCCATACGAAAGTATGATTTCGACCAATTTCATTAAATCAACTAATAACCAACAAATTAAAAGCTACGAACTTGAAATTTTGTACGAGCACACTACAAGAGAAAGGAAATAAAATTGTGTCACAAATTTTAGGATTCCTCTACCTCCTCTACCCTTTCCTATACAAATGTTTGGTTTCGGGAATGTAAAATACTCCGAATCCTATGAAAATTCAATGCAACTTCGTTTATGAAACTAACATTCTATACAGAGAATATTGGACGTGATTCAAGCAATCAATTAAAAAGCTATTAACATCCACCCACTCTTACTATCACTCCTCACCCATCTCCTCATAAAAACTCAAACTTGCATAAATAAACGAAAGAAATATTGATTATAAGTACTGGAGCTTTTGAACGTTTCTGCAAAGTGTTAAATTGACAATTGCTCTGCCCAAGAACCTCTTTTCACTTAGTCTTCCCTTACCACTCTAACATGCATATTGACTTTCCACGCATCCACAACTTGTCCCAAGAATAATAAAGTTTCGCCCGACCTGTTCGCAGTTTATTTTAATTAATTGCATAAATCATGGTCGAAATTCGCTGTATAGAATGATGGTTTCGTAGACGAAGTAAATTCCATGAAATTCAGTGTATTTTATATTCTTGAACCCATACATTTGTGTGGGAGGGGTTAGAGCTGTTGATGAAATTGCAAAATTTGTGATGCAGTGTTATTTCGTTTGTCTTGAAAGGTGTTCGTACAAAATTTCAAGTTCGTAGCATTTAATTTGTTGGTTATTAGTTAATTTACTGAAATTGGTCGAAACCATACTTTTGTATGGGAGGGGATAGAAGGGCAAAAGGAATTTTTAGGATTTTGATGCACTTTCTTTTAAATATCAATACAGGAAAATACCATACATATATTCCCAATTTTTCCACACGAATGATCGGAACTGCAAACTTTGGCTTTCGAATAACATTTGTTTGAACAGTAGAGTTTGACATAAGGCATGCTACATATCCGGAGGAGTATCAAATCTAACATTGATCTATTATTGATCCCACAAAGTTAAGCTACCCACCATGGTTATCCTTCTGCTTTTCAGAGTCGACCATATGCGTCAGCCGTCAGCATTAAATTAACAAAACTAAAATACAAACTGAGCTTCTAATAAAAAATATGCTGACTTAGAAATAACTCAAAAAACACTAAATAAAATGGAATTCCGATAAAATTATTTTCCCTACTTTTTTTGCAGGTATGTCCTGTCGATTTAACGCGATCCGTAACAACAAATGCTTCGACGGAACAAGAAACGTCCAATAAAAAATTAGCCTTCTCCGTTGAAAATATTTTAGATCCGACAAAATTTACAGGAAAAAAGGATTCGCATCAGTACGCATCACGGCAATGGAGTTGTAGTAGTGAAAGTTTTGATCGGGACGATACAAGAGAACGACTCGATGATGACCAAAGTGAATCGACCTCCGGTAAGTTCGTATAAAAAATTAATCGAAAAACTAGATATATGCCTATCTCTAGTCCTGTACATCCTAACAAAATGTCAATTAAGCAAAAGAAAAATGAAGCAAAAATTGAGGTATTTCCAATTTGAAGTTTACAATTGGAAAAAAAAAATTGGTAGACTTGAATATCGATCCCACTTGTGACACCAATTTTTTTAATCGAAAAACACACTGGAAGTAACATTCGGTGTAAAATTGACTTTTTCAGTTGCTATTTCTTTAACCCTGTTCACTTGTAGTGTACTTAACTTGAAAAGCATTTAATTCGAAATTTAACAGTGGTTATATTCATGTTTGTAAAAATTACCACCCGCCATCTCCTTTTTGAAATATCGCTTTAAGCAATATTAGCAGTCGTTTAATAAACCGAAATTAACCTGCTCCCACATGGTAAATGCCGTTTTTGTAATAAAACCCTTTCGCACCACCCCCATCATATCCCCTTGCCAACACGCAAATATCGCTAAATAATGGAAGCCTTTAGTCGCAGCTAATTTGTGGCCTTAACAACCGCGTGCGACATTATAGCCATTCCGGCAAATGGATCGCTCCCCGATTAATTAGCGCAGCAGTTAATTACCGCACATATAGCCGAGGATGATTAAATTGTGTACCATGTCCTTACGGATAGGATAACAGGCTGTTATGCCAGCGATGGAGTCTCACTCCTGGTAGTCCTCCGATTCCGAGCTTCTCCTTTCTCACCCAAGTTTCACATCAAAACGATTGCGGTATTGTTTCCCGAAACTTTCAACCCATAACTTCAAAATGAACTGCACTACGTTTTCACCATCAATGGGCGCCATGGAACAGCATACACCCCATTTCGATTTTACATTTCGGGGAGATTGAAGTATCCAATCCTCCTCCAGTGTCCGTACACAGTCTACGAATACCTCCGTGTAGTAGGGTACTGAATTTAAAGCCCGAACTAGAATTTGTGGCTGCAAGGATTTCTGTATTTGTGGATGGGTTATAATCCAAGGCGGAGTAATCTCCTGCAAATGGGTGGTTGAAGCTTCGAGCTCCATTGAACTTATGGCTGGTTCACGGATAGCTAAAAGGACCTTGTTGCCTAGTTCTAGTGCGAAAGTATATGGATTCGTTTTGGTCCTTGTTTTGCAGCTCTTCTGTTGCTTTGTTCCTGTTTATTGTTATCGGCATCATCATCATCATCGTGCTTTTCATATCCTCTCGTTTCCTATAGAGTATGAGCTGACGCTGAAGCGATATGGCAGCAAGTCGACTTATGAAAATGAGACGACAAATATCCCCTCAGGAACGATACCGAGCAATTGTAATTCCATTCCAGGGATGATAATTAACACCCTGATTTCGTAATTAAGTTTACGATGAGAAAGATATTTAAAGTTTAATGTTATTTCTCCCGGCGGAGCTGGAATATGATATTGGTGCTGTTGTTCCTATCGATTTCCAAAAGGGTTGCGAAATTGCGATTTGTGCGTGTAAACGAGTAGAAGCTTGAACTCGGACTTTTATCACATAGAAATATAGTGGATGTTGTTTTGCAGGTTATCGGAGGCTTCTAATCGTAAAATGAAATGAGTATGCTGTTAGTTGTGATTTCGTTATGAAAAGGCAGAAATAGAAAATTATCGTTTTTCATATTTAATGAGAAGGGTGGAATATTTAGATATTTTAATGTTTAAATCGTTAAGTAGATATACGAGTACTTCGTAGTTAACGAGATCATACTCTTTCGCTTTTTCATAACGATAATGGTAAAGTTTTACATTTGAAGCTTATTACAAGCAATTAATTCTTGACTTCTTTGGGACTACCTATAATTAAAATAACGTAACAAATTACAGTACTCTGCTCGTCCTTCATTGTGACGTCCAAGAAACAAACTATTTTAATTTCGCAATTTCAAAACAAAAATAAACTATTTATATATTCAAATCGAATAACCACTTTTTTAAATAAAATATTATTTTCAATATTCAGCGACAACAAATTTCCATAAAATCCTCTTTGTTCCGAATTGGAAAAGTGAAATTGGTTGTTTGAAAAGTTGTTATTTGTTTTGAGATTGTTTTTTATTTGGAAAGATTTGTTAGCGTGTTAAGTTGGCTGGTTAAAATGTGAAGACACAATTCTTGATTTGTTGGATTCGCTTGTTATAAATTTTAAATTATTCGCCATTAATTTCAAATAGTTGCTTTTAGATGAGAACACGTTATCATTTAACATTAATTATGATTACAGTATATTTTATTGATTGAAAATAAAATTTACATGCGAATGGTTTTTCGACTACGACTTGTAAAATGCGATTTTCACCAACTTCTACCCTAACAAAACCGAGATTTTCAAGAATAATTCATGAATTTTTCACTGTAAAACTTTACAATTCCATAACTCAGCCAATTTTTGGTACTTTTATACTCTAGATGAAATCTGAGAGTATATTGTGTTTGCCTTACCGTAACACTAAGAAATAATGCTCGCACAGAGCCGCCAAGGGTACAGAAATATTTGTTCTCACTCAAAAATCTCGATTCCAAGTTGCTGTCTGTTCGTCTGTTCGTCTGTCCGTCTGTCCGTCTGTCCGTCTGTCTGTCCGTCTGTCTACAACATAACTCTCGATAGCTTTGACCTATCGTGCTGAAATTTGTTTCATGTCATTTTTAGCAAAAAATTAACTTTAAGTTCGTGAACGGGCCATATCCCCCACCCCTTCTACCCCCTCCTATACAAATTTCATGAAATTTCGAAATTTAAAGAAATTGATTTTTCTCCGAAACTATTTCAGCTATTGACTTGAAAATTGGGTAATAGTATAATAATATAAATATCATTAATCTCAAGAAATATTGATCCGATCTCCTTACTCCTTCTACCACCTCCCATACAAATGCACAATTTTCAAAAATGCATTAATTAGGTTTGCATTGCAACTAGCAAAGCCAAATGAACCAATTTTTGTTATAATTAATTTTATTATAATTGCAACTAATTTTGGAAAAACTATCAAATTTTCCTCACTCCTTCTATCCCCTCCCATACAAATTTTACGAAATTTCGGAATTTCAATTAAATAAGTTTTCTTCAAAACCGTCAAAGCTATCAACTTTAAAATTTGAGAAAAGTATACTATTTTAAATATGATTGATATCAAAAAATTTGGTTTTAATTCGTATATTCCTTCTACCTCCTGCATTACAAATGCAGAATTTTGGTAAATGCATTTAACCGATTTTCATAGAAACTAGAAAAAGTAGAAACTTGAAATTTTGCCAGAATTTGTTCCCTAATAATTGTAATAAAAGCTAAAAGAAATATCGCCTTCACCCCACTCCTTCTATCACCTCTCATACAATTTTTTTTATTATAAGTTCAAGAAAAGTTTTTCTCCTTCGAACATATGAGAGCTATGGACATTAAAATTGTAACAAAGCAATGTGATGATTAGAATGTTAATAAGCAGTTTCAAAATCATCCAAAATCTCCCACTTTCTCTGCCACCTCCCATACAAATACCACAAATTCAATCAAAAATTGTTCAATTTCCTCGAAAATTATGAAAGCAATAAACTTTAAATTCAGCATGAAACATTTTGTATAGTACGTTCGGTGTTATATACGAAAATTACAAAACTCCCCCCTCTGCTTTTACCACCTCCCAAACAAAAGGTAAGTGAGTATTTCATCTAGAATATCATATGATTGGGCTTTACGCCCAATCATAATTCTGTTATGTTTTAATAAATAAAAGCGATTTGTTAAGAATTTTATTTAGAAAAAGCATTCATCTCAATTTTGACCCTTTTCATATGGACGGTCACATTTAGTGACTGAGACTATTCAATCGAAAGCAGGCTTAACCTGCCAGTCTTTCTTCACCCAAGAAAGACCGTATAAATTTTTTGAATAGCTTAAGTATACTGAATGATCTTTCTGCCGATGCGGAAATTATAGGAGCGCATAAGAAAATCCTGTATGTAGTCTCAGGTAAACCACAATTCTGAATCAGTTGAAGGACTTGTAAATGATCCAGTTTCTCAACAATTTCGTGCAATGCAGGGAACAATTTGTTTCGCGTTTATTACTTTACTTAATAGTTCCGGTCAATCTTAGTCGGTACGATATTTGTCGCCCAGCTCCATTGCTCTCTTAGCTAAACTCAAGCTAATCATAAAAAGAAAATGTTGCGCCTCCTTCCGAAGTCCTTCAAATCGTCAGTTTAGTTCTTCGAATATTATATCAAGAGCCTTTTATGTACATATAATAATTCTGCATCTTCTGTAACTTTTCCTTTTTCCTATTTTCTTCAATTGTGGGGCTTACATTGAATGTTTTATCAATTCCTTCACACTACTTTCGAAAAGTCGAAAATAATTCATTTCTTATTGCAAGCGTTGTGTTTTTCGACATTCTATCAAGAAAGGAAATTTTCTTTTCAGAATTAGAACAATTTCACCAAAAAAAAAATTAGAAATACGAACTAGTAATTAGAAGATGGTATATTCGTAATAGCGTTAGGGTACGTCCAGGCGATACCGCATTTTCATGCGCTAAGCGCATGCCTTCAAAAAGTAAAGCGCATATATTAAGTTGAATGACACACATGCAACATATGCGTAAACGCATTTAAAACTACGTCCACACGATACGCGAATTTTGCGCAGGCGTTAAGCGCATGCAGCAACGCAAGAGAATGGTACATTAAGCGAATGCACTTTTTATCGAAACCCGATGATACAGCGGATCAAGTGCTCTATTTAGAGCGATTTCCTTGTACGCGATAACACAAAAATTGAAAATTTCTCACTGAAAATTTGAGAAATTGCTTTAAAATGTGCATAAAAGTTCAAGTTAAGTGAACGCTTTGTGTCATTTTCGTGCGCTAAGTGCATGCGTTCTAGAAGAAAGGCGTAAGCAATAAGTCGATCAGCTTAATGAATTCGCTTTACTTCTAGAAGGCAAGCGCTTAATGCTCGAAAATGACATAACATGAGTACATAGCTAAGACGCTTTTCCACAGAACATCAAATGTTCTTCTCTATCAAATTGAGAATCTTTCTATTGCTTTTTATTTTACTTTGTTTCTTATTAGATAGCTACTCGATTGCAAAGAATAGATACCGTGTACCAGCAAATCGTTCTCAATAGCGCACGTGATCCCCATATCACCCGGATAGCCTTCCGTTATTGCATGAGTTATCAAAAAGCGTATCCACTTGAGGCATACGATGCCTGCGCTTGACGCGTACGCAAAATTGAACGAAAAGTGCATTAACTGGACGTACCTTAAGGTTGTTAAACACTGTTTCGGTAGTTTGGAATTCGCACTTTTCGATGCTTTAGTTCAGTAAGACAGTATGAGGAGATTTGGCGCCACCGTACTACTATCACAACATGGCATTATTTTGAACACAGTTTAATTATACGTAAAACAGTTTACAAACTGGAGGGAGCTTCTCGAATTGAGCTCACCAATTTGCGTGCAATCTTCACGCACACATGCGAACAATCTTCGTGTAAAATATGCCTTAGTAATCAGCTGTTTAAATTTTTGGGAGGTATAACCTTGAGCGAACCAATCAAAATCGTTCATTTGAGAGGTAAGCATTTTTTATGCGAAAAATTTACTGATCTATGGGAAGCATGGCCAGTTTGTGCACTCAGTCTTCTTGCGCTCTGGGTTTGAATTTGCTCCTCAATTTATTTAGTTTTTATGCCGTATAGCTCAAAGAGATACCGGAGTAGACCTATCGAGAGAGAAATAAAGCATTTTTCAATACCATTGCATGAGCTAATCAATGCCAATGTTTGCAAAAGTGCAGTGAAGTAGTCAATTTGCTTTGAAAGGGGGGGGGGGGCTATTATTGAAATGAAGCCAAATTTTTTGAGGAAAATTGTTTATTATATGTAATTAAATACAAGTTTATTAAATTTAATACATATGTGATTTGTTAATAAAAGTTAAAATTAAATTGAATAGTAATCAATTATTCTTATTTACACGCTACTCACATTCCCTTAAATAAAACTAATTTTGTATATTACGACCTTATTGAACTATGCCGTTTTCGAAATGAAGAAATATCTAGTGTTAAAATAACACTCGATAATGCATTTCAATAATAATGAAAAATGGTTATTGTTGAGATGTGGCTTGAGAAATCTTTAAAATAATTTTTTCCCATTAGGGCGTTCTGACACGGAATAGCCATTTTTTGAAAATATGTGCTATATAAAATTGATACATTCTTTAGCTCTAGCGCATATTGCATACCTCTTAATAGACTTTCAACAATCTTACAAATGTGAACTACGTCGGCTGATGGAACTTGGAGAAACCCCTTCGTTTTAATTGCAAGAAGACTGTGTTCTGATATCCCCCCTGCAATGCCGCTGGACATTCTTGATATTTAAGTGATTTATTCAACTTAAAAACGACAAATCCAGTAATATAGCTAACTACATGTTCAGTATATTCTGAAAGCCTTTTCGGGTCGAATATATTATCATGATCCTCCAAAAATTGCTGCTCTTGCAAATTTGAGAATAAATCTTATGTGGAGTCGCATTTATTTTCGATCATAGTGATGTTATCGATTGTAGAGTTTATTTGCACCTCTGGCTTATATTCGAAATGCTTAGGATTTTCATGGACTGCAGAGGAACACAATTACCTATTTCCCGTTCCCTCAATTCGCAGCGAATAATAAGACTTTTGTAAGCACTTTTAAATTGCTTTACACTCGGATTATTATTGTATCCTAATTTAGTTCTTATCGAACAAAAAAATAGTTCCAGATGGTCTTGATTCAATTTATAATATGGCCTACTTTTCAAAATGCCACAGGCAATAAATCTTTGATAGAAAATATCAATACTCTTGAGGCAGGCAATAAGACCAATGAATCCTTTTTTTGTCCTGTGTGTAACTAGAAGTTCCCCACTAATTAATTTTAAATTTTAAATATACTGGATAGCGTTTTCAGCAAAACTTTTACTATCCAAAAAATTCTGTTCGTATAATGCCTTTTGGTAAAAGAAACCGTGTACATTTTTAGTATTTAATGTATCGAAAATATCATTTAAAAGACGAAGAAACTTAGCAGTAGCTTCGCTATTTGCAAATTCTGGCAAATGCTGGGTGTTGCGACAAAAATCTAAGGCGTCAGCAACAGATTTGCTCATTGCTTGAACTGCCAACCGAACTTTCATTTTTTGATTATGAAAATATACATGGACTTTCCGCAATTTATTCCCCAGATGTAATTGTCCTCTTTCTTCACCTAACGTGTTAGATACTTCCAAGAAATTGTATTGTTATCGACATCAACGAACTGTCCCAACTCTCCCAGAGCATTTCTGATAAGTTTGAACATATGGCATGGATCAGGAGTAATAATAAGCTCTTCATTACGAACTTCGTCATTCAAATTTTCTAACTGAAAGAATGGTCGCACTTCTAGTTTGTTTAAATCGCAACATAATAGCTTGGCTGCAGTAAAATTAGTTGACAAACCGTCGAATGTTATGCCCACAATTTGGGCTCCAGTTTTCAAACAATTTTCTATGCAATGAGCGATAATATATTTTTTTTTTTGTAGAAATCCAAGCGAAACTATTGGAAAATATCCCAGAGATATTTTCCACGATTTTTTCACACACACAGCCATTAAAACCAAAATTTGAGTAGCGAGAATACTACTTTCTCCATCACCGATATCTACATACCCTGTGGAATACTTTCCATTCCATTTTATAAAATCGAATCGCTATTTCGTCAAATAAAATATTTAGGGCAATGCATTCATCGTTTTGCTTAACGACGTCAAAAGCATTGCTAATTGCACTGAATGGTTCTTCCGTAAAACCTGGCTTACAGTCAATACACTGATATCAACCAGCAATAGTTCGAGGATGTGGTAGGCATGAATTGAATATTTCTCTTACATATAAATATGCCTTAGGAGAAATAAAATTTAAATTCAAAGCAAAATTTCGTAATTGCTCTTCGTATTGTTTTTGAACAGGCAAATGATTACTTCTCGCAATGTATTGACTGGAAAATTCTCTATTTCGGCTACCAATAGCGTTGAGCAATTCGTGAGTTTCATCCGTTATTAAGTTTTTTGGGACTATAAAGCATCTCATTCAATTTAGCTATTTTTTTAGACTTTCTTCGCAGGATCTGCTGAAGAGTTTTAATATTTTTATCCATTTTATGTACAGCCATGCGTAAAACTTTCAATTTTCGTTTTGTTACCCTTCTATTTGGACTTAATAGTAACTGCATCAGATGTTGTTTTAAGAACTTCCTTAAAAAAAACGGGCATTGGCAACGTGTGGGCCTTAAGATCGGTCTTAAACTTAGATTCTAACGAGCCATCCTGAAATTCAAAAATACATTTATTATTTAATGACAGTGATGATAAATTCTTTCCTTACTTTATTAACGACTGTAACGGATTCCAGCAAGGATTTTCTGCAATCAGCAAAAGTTGATAGTAACAAAATATTGGTCAAAATCTGAACTTTTCCCGCAACAATATTTCTGGAGCTATCAACGAATAATTGATTACAAGTGTTGTTGCTTGGCTGCGATTTTTCTAAGAAACTGGAGGCAACATTTTCCTCTACGTTGTGACCATCATTGAAGTTTTCAAAATCAGACTATTTAAGCTACCAAGGGATCTTCCTAAAATTTAAAAATGTTTTTAATATTTATTAACATTGATGCTGAACTTTTTCTTACTCTGGGAGCGTTTATATTTTCATAATCCATCGACGTTTCTATCGAATGAACAGAAGTAGACGGTAATAACACTTCTAAAATATTAGGAGCCATATTTTCCTTTAGGTTCTCATCATCTCTGCATTCCAGGTTTATATGAGGCACAGCAGAAGAGGTTAGCCTTGGTCGTATACGTATGTTTCCTCTATAAGTTAAGTATAAAATCTTCCGGCTTAAAGTGCCTAGAACATATTCTGTCTCTATTTATTAAATTAAATGTTAATTTTCCTATCGAATCAAGCCAAGCTTTCCGGTTCGTTTCATCTTTTGGAAACCTGTATCAAAATAGTGGAATGTTATAGTATTAGCTTATCTATTGTGAGAACCTACAAGGTTTTTCAACTGAATACTATTGGAAGATACACGGAATATTATACATTGACTTAAATGTATCTCATTTGTAAGCTGACGCGAATAAAATTGTGGCCCCACTTGGATTATGAAATTAAAAACACGCCTTGGGTTTAAGGAATCATTCCTGTAAATCCTCGCTAAATTTTATTATTCGAAACAAGCCGCGTAATACATGATAGCCCCTAATAAACCATTTCAAAATATTTTGGTTACGCCACTGTGTGGATATGTCCTCCTGTCAAAAATGTAAACACGTCCTTTTTTTACTTTTTGATTTAAAGCATTATTTGCATTAATTTATTCACTTCATTACATAAACCACACTTAATATCTTCTGTTTCATCCAATGATATTCAAAACTTAAATCCACAACTCGCAGTAATATAAAACTTATGCGTGAAAACCTATTCCTTCGACTTTCCGATTTTGGGAGGCGTTACTCACAATACATCGCATCTTACCAATAACCAGTTCTGTCTATAACTATCGAACAATAATTTATACGATTTCTTTCACGTTTAAGTTACAATAATGTAAAAATTGCTACAAATAAAAAATCGCGCACCAACAAAAGAAAAATGATACCAATTGACAACAACAAAAAAATGCGTCACACGTGTAATTTATCGGTGAAAGTTGCTGGGTCTCCAGGGATACTACTCAAAGGTATAGCTAACGTATAGCGATGTATTGTTTAGTGTGAGGTACTTTGGCGGCCTCGTATTCTATTGCAGTACGCCAGTGGTAGAGGTCTACTTTGATCTGTGTTGTATAGCGATATTTTGTTTCTTAAGACATTATCAGGAAATACGCAAGTGTTTCATCTTTATGCTCTAGATGAAATCTGAGATTATTATAAGTTCGCCACAAAGTTTGTAACGCCAAGAAATAAGGCTCGAAGAAAAAAAACGAATGATACAGAAGTTCTTATAATCACTCAAAAATCTCAAAACCGGTTGTCTGTCCGTCTGCCCGTCTGTCCGTCTCCTCTCTAGCTTGAGAACGCGTTGAGCTAGAGAGTTCAAATTTTGTACACATCTTTTTTGACAAAAAAGTAAGGTTAAGGTTGTGAACGGGTCAAATCGCGCCACCCCTTCAAACCCCTCCCATACAAAATTACACAATTTCGCAATTTCACAATAAACGGATTTGTTCGAAAAGTATAAATGGTATTGATCTGAAATTTGGAAAGTAATACTTTTATGATGATTTCAATCTACTGTATAGAAGTTATTTATAGAGAGACAGAATCATAGTTAAGACCATTTCTCTTCCCCTCTCTATCTTCTGCAAATCAAGCGATCTTGAGCAGCATGTCACCACGACTCCTTTGGTGTTCTTTTCTCATTTTCGCTACTCGGTCAATAATACAGAATTCAACAGCAACAAAGCAAAACTCAAAACTCGGGCAGCCAGCAAATGAAAATCCCACAAAATAAGCTCCGACCAACAGGCGCCTATAATCTCAACCGAAGAGTAAGTAAAATTAAACAAACACAAAAGACGAAAAACTATTTCTTTAATCGAAGTCCTTGCGAAATGTAGACGGTATCGCATACGACGCGTTTTCCTTTTATTTTGTGCCTATTGCTCAGTTGAGATATTTGGCGCATGTTAACGAGATAGACTGACGGTAACGAATTTCGTAACGCAAAAAATGGTTGATTAAGTCGAGTCATCAAACATATACATGTCAAAAACACTGTCCCTCGATTTATTCGTAAGCCTAATTTATTAAATTGTTTTATGATAAACGGTTGAATTAATTAAATTTCCTATTAGGTTAATAGAATTTCTTGTTGTCGGTCGGTAGGTAGGTTTTTTTTTCAAACTGAACAAACGATCGCCATGTTTCTACGCTTCAAATTGCCACAAAAGCTGTAGAAGAAAGAGATTTCTTCTGATCTGTCCACCATCATATCATTGGAAAATTGCGGTGTGGAGAGTGATCCGCAGCGAACAAATTTTCATGATACTCGTAAGACATCTGGAAGTATTTTCCACAGTTCTTTTCTTTTTATGAAAAAAATATGCTTAAGTAATAGCCACTTAAATATACTTCGTACCTACTAGGTGCTGCTTTCTCATTATCATTCTTGCTGTGAAATGAGCTTGGAAAGGGTTACCAAAATTTTTCTTAAGGATAATGTCTTTTGTTCTGAGGACGAAACCGTACAAACACAAGATCTCACAGAAATCATCCCTAGAATGACAATCACAAAATGAGTTCTCCTGTTTTCTAATAGATATCTTATTTTAACCATTTTTATCAAAATTACCGAAATCATCCTTCCACCAAAAAGTCCTTGTAAATTGCCTGTTTTTCTGAACGAAGTGGAAGAAACAAATCCTCAAGGCTTAGATACATCCATTTTAACTTAAGGCAGCCAGCTTAACACTAAGTACTTGAACGAAACTGTTAAACAACCCTTTCGGCAAGTCCGTAGCACTTTACAGGAATTACCCAAAATTCGACACCCTCAACGGCGCGAAATTTTTCTAGCGTATTAATAAAAGAGACGAAAAGAATGATAGAAATGAATAATTGTAATTTGAACAACTTCTTGATGCTGGTGGAAAGGCGTAAATTTTTAATGAGTTAATTTATTGATGTTTAGGTAGCTTAATAGTTTACCGGTTATATTCATAGAGAGTGTACACAAACACACTATGCCATGGTAAATACGAAATATACACTTGACACTCTGGGCAGAGCGCAAAGCATATAGCGTACTACGTAAACAATCATTTAATTACTCATGTATACGTAATTAGGTGCAGCCTATTTCCACCTGTTAATTAATCACATAATTAGCATCATCACTTTATTTAATATTTAAGTAGAGGTGCTTCGTTGACGTGGCATCTCTCATTCCAGAACTCAACGATTCAGACAGGACGGTTATGCACGAACTGGCTCTGCCGGCGCAGAATATCGATTTTAGGGGGTGGTAAAATATGCCATTCGATGGGGGCTGATGGTTTGGAACTTCTGGTTCTGCTGGACGGTTTTAATGTGATTTGGGAGATGTGCAGACCGCAGGAAATGGAGCACAGCCGCCAGATTTTCCATGAGCCAAATTGAAATTTTCCGGGGAGGTTGAAATGCAATCGCAGGACATGGTGTCAAACCACGGACAAGTGTCCAACGAATTGACTAATTATTCAGGAGGTAGAATAATGTGAAATTGGGGTTGGGAGGGATATAATTATAGTACATAATTATAGTACTTTATGATGTACGGGGTTGTTAATTGCTTTGGTGAGTCGGAAAGAATTCGAAGAATGCAGTATTTTTCAGAAAATTATTCCAGTTTCTGAAAACAGAAATCAAAATATATCACATTAAGCGCATAATTCATGCAAAAAAATTTCGTTATCTTCAAAGCTCCAGACCGAATACCTCATCCCAATTCCAATTGATTAAGTCCATCAAATCGGAACGAAATGTTTGCTCCTGTCTGCATGTGACAAGCCTTCATCGTGGCAGGAGGCATACCCGAAATCGAAACCAAATCAAAGTGTCTTCGAGCACGACGAGTACGAACTGGTGGATAGTCATATATCAATGGATGTCAACCCCTTCCCCTCCATATCGATCCCCCAAAAACAAAACATATCCAATTTCTCTGGCCAGAGGTGACTGAGGGTAATGAAATTGTTTCAGTCGACCCGAAATTGGATGTGTTATTGAATTCATCCCATCCAGCTTTCAATAGAATTTCCCTGTTGATTCTTGTTAGTGGGTAAGCCGATGATCGACTGATTGATATATCATCCCCTTGACGACATTTCACTCGGTACTACCACTCGACCAAAGATAGCTACTCGTATCAATTTCTTAATTATCAAAATTTTTGATTCATTCCATTCTACAGCTCATGATGTTACCGAAATGGATCAGGACGAAATATGCGATGAAACGATGGGTAGCGATATGGATGATCATGCTAGCGAAACAGACTCGAAAAAAGGTGGAAGTCGAAATTCGAGAGGTAGTTCGACTGAGGGTAAATCTCAAGGAAATAGTTCGAAACCGAGACGAGCCAGAACCGCATTTACCTACGAACAACTCGTATCCTTGGAGAATAAATTCAAAACAACGAGATATCTTTCGGTGTGCGAACGTTTGAATTTGGCGCTTAGCTTAAGTCTAACTGAGACACAGGTATGTTGTACGCACTAAGGTCATCTCTTTTCGATTTATTTTTATAATCTCTTGCCCAATCAGGTGAAAATTTGGTTCCAAAATCGCCGAACAAAATGGAAAAAACAAAATCCTGGAATGGATGTGAATAGTCCAACAGTACCGCCTCCATCCGGTGGCGGTTCTTTCGGTCCGGGAGCCTATGCTAGCAGTTTACTTTACCCCCATGCAGTTCCATATCCACCATACGGCCCCTACTTTCATCCCTTAGGAACTCATCATCTAAGCCATTCGCATTCATAAGGATACGCTTACAGGCGACATACAAATCTACCAAAAATTGTGATTTCGCGATTCGTTTAATTTTTAAGTTAAATCAACAAAAAAAAACAAAATTTTTTCATAATTTCGGGTCGGGCTAAATGCAAACAAATTATATAAAATCTTAAAAAAAATTCAAATTTTTCCTTGTCATTCGTTTCTCAATTCTCAATTAAATTATTTGCCAGAAACATTAATTACATTTTCATGTCAATTATAAAATTTCAATTATCATTCAGATTGAAATGATTATTTTTAGTTTGCAATTACCGCATGAAAATAGTAGCACAGAACAAAAAGAAAATAATAAAAAGACATCAACAGCGAATTATAATCTTAATTTGCTTTTAATATAAAAAAATAATTTTCAAACTAGGATAACTTTCAACTGTTTTGTATGATGATTAAATATAAATGAATAAATAAAAGAAATTTAATATTAAAGTTAAGGTGTAAATTATGTAAAAAAAAAAGATTAAGATGAAAATAAGAAATAATTATAATTAAAAGTGAAATTTAAATTAAAGCAAGAAAATAAATTTTAAGATGATTAAAAGAAAAATTGGGGATTTTTTTTCTGAGCTTCTTGACTGTAGATCTTTTTTAATGGAATAGGAAAATTTTAACTTTAAAATGTTGTCCTAGTTGGATTTGAGATGATGCAAAATGGTAAGTATGTTAAATTACAATCAGTATATGAATGTAAATATTCTAACCACAGTATCCAAGAGTCCAGGTCTTAAAGTAATGTTAGCAATGTGAAATTATTGAACCTTATTCTCTCTTTTCAAGGTCACACTTTAGATATATTTTAATCACTATATAAAGTAGAATAAGAACCATTTGAAGAGAGTATGGTCAAGCTTACACACTACCCTGAAAATTTGGTTTTTCGACTAAAATAGCCTAAAAATCCAAAAAAAAAACTCTGTCTGCCTGTACGCCATCCGCCGTACGCCGGTTTGTACTCTCAGCACAGATTACCTCACAAAGCTTTAGAAAGTTCAATTTTGGGAGATTGGAATAGTTGCGGATCTCAGGCGGACACGCATTTTGGGGGACGTAAGGGTTCAAGGGTAGGCGGAGGGAGCGCCAAAACCGGAAACTAAGAATTCAAATATCTCAACGCTGATTCCAGCTAGGAAACTAAAAATCAACATACATATAGAGGGGCTTGTGGGACAACTTTTAAAAATAATTTAATTTTTCTATCCATTGGAGTGCAAAAAGGGGGAGGGGGCTAAAAACCAATTGCCAGCCGAATTTTTTTTTTTGCAAATAATTATATCTTCGAAATTACTTACCATAAAGTTAATATTTTTAGACCATTAAGGTAGCATATAGATCCACTGCAATCAGCTTAAATAGAGGCTAATTATTGTAAGGGGGAGGGTCAGAAGAGGTGCAAAAAAAACTCTTTAAAATCAATATCTCAGCTATTTATTAAGCTATGCAAATGAAACTTGGAACGTATATTAAGCTGTACTAGCGAAATACGAAAAAAATATAACATTTGAACATAATAGTAGTGGGAGCATATATAGCATAATATAATAATTGTAGAACTACATAGATTTCAGTTTTTGGTAAAAATTTTATGTCGAGAGGTGTAAGGGCAGGGAGGTGGTAAGCAAAAATATCGAAAATTTTGAGTGAATTTTTAAGGCTCTGGTAAAAAATACAAAGTTTAAATTTTCCATGTCGATACATCTATTTATTGCACATACAGAAAAAATAATAAAAATTCCACAATTGTTATGCTCCGACCCCCCTGGTCTAACGTGCACAAGGTGTTTCATGTGCAATGAAAAAAACACATAGGCTGAAAATTTTTGAATGAAATTTTAAGGTAGAAACTTGAAAATTTGCAAAATGCATTTAAAAAAAAAAATCTGTAAAAGAATGAAATATTAACTGGTCGGATACTATTAAAACTTCTACCCCTTTCCATACAAATTTGTTTTTTCAACCAATTCTAAGAAATCAATTATCACTTAACTATTAAAAGCTATCAACTTGAAATTTTGCACAAACATTTTTAAAAACAGTTGAAATGAAATTCCATCAAATCTTTTGAGATTGCGCCTGTCCTTCTACCACCTCCCATACAAAAGTATGATTTCGACTAATTTCAATAAATCAACTAATAACCAGCAGACCAAAAACTACGAACTTTAAATTTTGTACGAGCACCTTACAATAGAAACGAAATAAAACTGCATCACAAATCTTACGATTGCCTTACCTCCTCTACCACCTCCCATACAATTGTTTGGTTTCGTGAATGTAAAATACACCGAATTTTATGAAAATTCTATGCAACTTCGTCTAGGAAACTGACATTCTATACAGAGAACATCGGTCGTAATTCAAGCATACAATTAAAAATTTATTAACATCCACCCACCGTACTATCACCCCCTCCCTCATAAAAATCCAAACTTTCATAAATAAACGAATGAAATATTGATTATATGTACTGACGCTGTTGATCGTATTCGCAATTAAGTGTCAAATTGACAACATCCCTGCCCTAGAATCCTCTTTCACTTAGTCTTTCCTATCCACTCTAACCTGCATGTTGACTTTCCACGCATCCGCAACTTGTATCAAGAATAATAAAGTTTCGCCCGACCTGTTGGCAGTTTATTTACCTTATTATAGGAATAATAAAGTATTATGATAAAAACAGAAAAAAAAAATTGGTACCCTTGTTTAAGTTCAAACACGTTGTAAAAAAATCCGTCTCTTTGTGCGGGTACGTGTACGCTTTTGAGAACTTATGCCAGGGACACATAACGCAGCTAAATTATCAATTAGGCCTAAATTATCATTAAGCTGCTATGTGTCGTAAGCGTAAATTTAACTAAATGAAAGTACCAAAATAGTAATAATTTATCAGCTAATTCTCACATAACTTAGACTATAATGCTGAAGAATGTAGTAGAGCTGCCTATTGCATACGTGTGTTTTCATGCTACAAAAGAAAAAGAAACATTTGTTGACAGCACTGACTTTATATGAAACCTTTGAAGCGTGGCTTGCAAATGAACCTAATATAAGACTAAGGATTCTTTTACTTCTTTTGGGGCCTTTCTTGAACAATTTGTTTGCCCAATGGCTATTCAATTTAACTTTTGAAATTTAACAGATGAGTAAGTGCCTCTTCTTAATAAACAAAGTGCTATGTGTCACCACTCTATTAACGATGACGAAGAGCTAATTTACTAATTCGCAAATTATAAATTAAGTCCTCTATATGTGTGATATTAGCCACTCATAGCTCTGAAACTATTAAAGATAGAAAATCATTTTTCGGTAGATTTTCTGAATTTCGCGGAGTGTTAAAAAGAAGAGGGGGTGGGAGGAGATCTAAGGCCGCAAATTTTACTTGCTAATATCTCCACTATGAGTGCAGATAGAAAGCCAAAACTCGACACTCGGATATATTGACTTATAGGAAGAAAAGCAAATTAATTAATTGTTATATCTAGTGGGGAACAAAAAGAAGCGGCAAAGGACCAAACTTTGGATGATTCATTTTTTTTTTATTAAAATATCGAAATCACTTAACACAGATGAAATGAATTTTAAGACCATTTAAGTGACTTACAGCTCCACCGTAACCAACCTCGATATGTGCAAATACTTATAAGACGGAGGGGAACAGGAAGAGGAGAAACTAAAACTCTCTTCGACTATCTTGGAGATGCAACATTGAAACTTGAAAAGAGTATTGAACTTTACTAATGCAATTTATACATTGTTATGTGGAAATGGGAGGCATTTCAAAAGTGATCCACTTTTTAAATTTATAAGTCCTAAAATTCAATAGAGATATCGATTTGAAATTTTGTCACATTGTGTATTCCTTAAGCCTTGTTTTATGTGGTGCATTACTCACATACGGAACTACCACACAGTTGTCTTTAGCAACCGGAATGTTTCAGACGACAATCATTAACGTCTTCATCTACCATGATAACGCCAAACTTCGTCCGACGTATTCTCGCAAATGTTGCCAGTCTATGCTTTCTTACGTGCTCTGCGTTAACACTGCTAGGAGCAAAGCCTATCTTAAACCTTTCCCAATCTTAGGGTCATGGGACTCGGTTGATCCGCAACTCTACGTCGAGCACAAGGTTTGCTTACGCATTCCAAGAAATCGTCTACGGTATAAGCTGTATCTTTCGATATAACCCACAGCAGAACGAATAACGCTCTACCCGCGATGTAGGTGGTAAACCACAACCACTACGTGTACCCCGAAGGGACCTCAACCATGGCTGTATTGGTTTGCCCACACCGAATCGCATCGATACGCCCCAAGCTCATTCATACACTTTGTAAGATCAGGTGTTCGATCGCACCATCTTTAATGCTCAGATTTTGCTTCCTTTGGGTCCTCGGTGACACTCTGTAGGGCCAGCAACAGGATGTCACTTCGGACCTTCCGGTTGCTACTTTCCTCACTTATTTATCAGCGGTTTGTACTCAATATCCGTGCCACTTCGTCAACGTCAGATACCACACACTTCGGTTGCTCAGTTTCACCTTCATTTTTGCACAAGTTTTGCTCAATTTCTGCTCATTTTAGCTCATGATTGCTCATATTCATACACACTTTTTACTCATTTATACTCAGGTTTTGCTCATTTATTCCTCATTTATTCTTCATTTACTCATTCCTTTCATAGCCTCATTTGTACATCATATATACACATACATACTCATAGTTACAGCTCAATGTCTTGCAACTAGGTTGTTTCTTGAGGACATAATCGATACAACTGGTACAGGGTTGCCAATACAGCTTCCCGTAGTACCAAGCTTAAGGTCCTTGGTGAGGACCTTCGTAAAGCAAGCTTCACTTCGGTCTAAGTTCACGTCTAACTCTGTTACCGATTAAACAGCTCGGGTTCGTCGAGTTGCCATGCTCCAAAAGAAGTTACTGGAATCGCCGTAGCTATCTAGATCTTGCGGAGCTGACGGACCGTTCAACTTGGTTCCCCCTATCTGGATGGGTTGCGGAGCCGATGTAAAATAGTGCAATAAATTCAATAATTGAATTCAAGGCACCTACCATTCGACGGATTCCCCCCATCTGTAGATCTCTATCGCTATCCAGCTTGCACCATAAGGAGGGGGATCTACTTCGCAAGCCAATCACATTGTATATAGCTATATGTAGGGTGTATCAACAAGAGGTGTAGGATTTGCTTATAAGATCCAATCAGAGAACGTACGGCGCTGCTAGTGGTCCACCGACTGCCAGTCAATTGAAATTTGTACGCATGCAGAGCCAAATCTTTCGTCAATATTCGCTGCAGTGTGGACGTGGAGACGTCAAATTCTTGAGGACGGTGACTAATGGAGGTATTTGGTATTTTTAATTCGGCGATATTTTCGTTCTAACGTCCTTAACGAAGTTTCGGTAACTTCACATCTTGAAGGCACATCATCAAAATTTGCTGATGACTGTATTTGATTTTTACGTGTGCATGGTTGATGCTTGTTGATCCTTCAATCAATATTATATTCCCAGTACCTATTTAACTGAGAATTCTGGTCCATAGTCGATTGTCTAGCACCAAATACACCTTGCTATTCACCAATTACTTTGTCAGCAAAGGCTTAATTCTCTTTTTCAGAATTTTCTTCAAGATCTTATAAGACGTACATAACAGAAAAATTCATTGGTAGTTTACGCAGCAGAGTTTATCACCTCTATTATAAATTGGACATATGATGTTCGTGCACCAATGTTCAGGAAGTGTTTCCCGCGTCCATATGTCCGTGTTTAATCTGCGGAGGAGATGCGCTATGCAGGTGTCGCCGACTTTCAGAAGTTCAGCTGGAATTTGATCAGTGCACGGAGCTTTGTAGTTTGGGTGGTTCTTCAGGGCTGCTTTTAATTCTTCGAATGTGGGAAGACTCAAATAGAGCCTTTCATCAGCTGTTACTTCAGTTATTCTTGCTATTATGTCTGCTGCTGTTGTTTGTGCGGATGATGCGCTCGGATTGGGAAAATGTTCAAAGTATTGCGCCGATCTTCATTTTATATCTTCCGCATTACTTATAATGTTCCCTTCTGCATTCTTGCAGAGTGTAGGTATCCCTCTTTCACACTTTTAACTAGGGAATACGCGGCTCTCGTGTTGTCTAATTTAAATTTTCGTCCATGTTTTTAATTTCGTCATTATTGTACTTCCATTTTTTCTGTTGGCATGTTTTGTTCACAAATCTTCAAAGATCATTATATCTGTGCTCGTGTCGGCCGTTCCGTTAATATTTGGTCAGCTTGATTTTTTCACTCTAAGGCATCTTGGCATTCATTGTTGAACCAATCACTTCTTTTGCGCCGGGGTTATTGTCCTATCACCACCTCTGGGCAGATGTAATGCCATCTTTGATGTTTTGCCAAATTTCTTTCATTAGCGTGCTGGCGCTGTTGTTCAGTATTGTCGGGAAGTGCCTATTCAAGGCTGATAAGTATTGCGCCACTTTTTTCTCGTCTTCGAGTTTTCTTATGTCGAATTAAGGAACCGATTGTGTTTTAAAGTGTCCTCGGTTTGCGATTCAACATTGGCACTTGGTCTTTACCAAATAATAATCTTTGTCGCAATTTGCCCCTCGACATGTACGCACGCCAAGATTGCAGGAAGCCGTCTTTTTCTCTATTAAAACGTGGTCTGTTTGATTAAATGTTCGTCCGTTGGGTGATGCCCACGTTCTCTTATGAATGTCACGATGCGTGAAGCATGTCGAGCTTATAATAAGAATTTTGCTGCTGGCGAAATCAGCCTCTGCCCGTTATCATTACTTATGTCATGGAGACTGTGCCTTCCAATGTCTTACTTACTTACATCTCTTCTTTGTCCACTTTTACATTGAAGTCGCCTAATACTATTTTAATATCGTTCGACGGAAGGGAGTCGAATATTGACTCCAAGATGCTGTAGAAATCGTCTTTGTCTTCCGTTGGACCGTGGACATTTATAAGCCAAACATTAAACAAATGAGTTTGATGCGGATTGCACACAAAAAAAAAAAATTCGGATCTCCTTTAATTCAAATCAATGCACTACAACCTACTTTTACTCGTACTATGATTTTTTATTCTGCCCTGTACGATTTAAATGGGAATATCCATATCGTGTTCTGAATCGCAAAAAATAAGAGCCTGGGATACATAAACCTCGTCAACTCCTTTACCAAAATGATCGATTAACACCTAAACCTACAAATCTATCAGCAATACTATATTGCAATTTTGTAACACTTGGCCTTATTGCCGTTCGTCCTCTTCAATGGCAACTGCAACATCATTAAACCGCACAAAATCGCTCGTAAAAGAAGGAACTGACTCCCGACTAGATAACCATCGTCATCCGGGCATTGTGTCCTGGCTAAGTGTCATTTCGTTTTTATTTATGCCCCGACAGGGAGATAATGAAATCACCATCGGACCTCATAAAATATAATGGAAACTGATTTGTCGCATCAATTGGTAAATCCCCGATGCTCATTAGGGTTGAGCCAGTTGCTGGTGGTTTCTCTGCGGGTTAAGGTACGACCGGTATACACCGGACCAAAATCAGTTTCCCTTTTCGTGAATAAAAAAGTATTCATCCTTAATAAAACCCGAAAATGAGGCTTGTGGGGTGATCAACCTGACAAGGAATAAAAAAAAAGAATCTAATAATAATTGCAACTTGTAATTTAATCCACAGATGTTCATCGTTATAACACTCACCCCTGACGAATTCGAATCGAATTTCCCCATCATCAAAATGTCATTTATCCTTTTTTTTGTAGTCTTTATCCCCCTTACCGATGCTCGAGCTTGCCTTTTATGATTCGCATATATGAACGCTAGATATAAGGACGATCCTTAAAAAGAATCGAAATATGAAAAGGACTCGTAATCGAGATGGGAAATCTATCATAAAAATAAGGGCGGGAGTTATCATCATCGTCGCTTAAGCGCAAATACTGCCCTTAGAAAGGACCCTTGGGGCTTTATTTGTGTCAACGCGTCGTCGGAACTCGATTCTCACAAAATGTCGTTTAAATCGAAAATTCACTTTATTGTGATTAGGGAAAAGGCATAGACGACAGTGGTTTTAGTTGATAGTGGTGGTTGGTATACTCATATACCAGTGGCATATTGGTTTTCTTAATGGAATGAAATTAACGATATAAGATGTTATGACCTGTATCGTTTATTTGTACACATATGCCATCATTTCTGAACAAGATTTTGTTGGGCAATGCATTAATTGTCATTTGAAGTGACATTGATTGGTATTTTAAGTTGTGTGTTTGCAGAAATCTTAGATGTTGACAAATTAAACGATTGAAGTTTAGGGTGAATATTTTAATTTTATTTCAATTAAAATTAATTATGATTTCGATTAAATTCGTTATTCTATTTCTATAATAATCTTTCTTATTTGTATACTCTAGATAAAATCTGAGAGAAAAGGTATGTTTGGAGCTTGCTTTACCGTTTGTAACGCTAAAAAATAATGCTCGCACTGAGTCGCCAAGTGTACAGAAATATATGTTTGCACTCAAAACCCTCGATTTCGAGTCACCGTCTGCCTATTTGTCCGTCTGTCTATCTATCCATCTTCTATCTGTCCTCCCACACAATTTTCGAAATTTAAAGAAATTGATTTTCCTCCGAAACTATTTCAGCTATTGTCTTGGAAATTAGGTCATAGTATAATGATGTAAATGTCTTTAACCTCAAAAAATTACTTACTTCTTCCACCATACAAATACACAACTTTCACAAATTTTCAGTGCAACTAGCAAAGCTAAAAGAACCAATTTTTGCCATAATTAATTTTATCTTTCTACCCCCCCTCCCATATAAATTTCACGAAATTTCAGAATTTCCATTTAATTATTTTTCTTCAAAACTAACAAAAAAAAGTAGACTATTAGAAATATCATTGATGTCGAAAAAATTGGTTTTGATTCGAATACTCCTTCTGCCATACAAATGCAAAATTTTGGTAAATGCATTTAATCGATTTTCATTAAAACTAGAAAAAGTGCAAACTTAAGATTTTGCCAGAATTTGCCCCTTCATAATTGTAATAAATGCTAAAAAAAATATGAACTTCATTTCAATCCTTCTACCACCTCACATATAAATTTTTTATTGGAAATTCAAGAAAAGTATTGCCCCATCGAACATTTGAGAGGTATCGACTTTAAATTGTAACAAAGCAATATGCTTAGGATGTTGATAAGTAGATTTAAAATCGTTCAAAACATTCCACTTTCTCTGCCACCTCCCATAGAAATGCTATGAGTCCATACAAAAATTGTTCGATTTCTTCGAAAATTATGAAAACTACGAACTTTAAATTCAGCATGAAACATTTTGTATACTATGTTCGGTGTTACATACAAAAATTACAAACCTCCCCACTCTGCTTTTACCACCTCCCATAAAAAAATCACTTTTCACTTTTGGAAAGAATTTGAGATGATATTTTTTTTCGGTATAGTAAACTCTTTCCGATTTCATCTAGAGGCTTTACGCGCAATCATAATTCTGTAGTTTTTTTTAAATTTGTTCTAATTAATTAATGTAGATTATAGTGTTATAATTTAACTTGCATTAGAAAAATATACAGTGCTTGAAAAAATATTTGCAATCGAAGTCAGAAACAAAATATTTTGTTTAAAACTGTCTCTATGTTCAATTGAGCTAAACAATTTCTTAACAGAATTATTTCCCGTAATGTTATAAACACAAAAACTATAACAAATAAGAATTTTCAACTCTCAGAAAAATAAAAAATATATACATAAATGTCAATTGAGCCATACTTTTAGTTGGACAAAACATTTGCAACTTCTGAAAATAACGGCATCATATGCGTAACAGTTTTACTGCTAAACTGCCTTTTTGTATTTTTTTCAGCTATCAGTAAGCATATCATACGCGTTGATCGAGCTAATTCGTTTTATCTACAGATCATTTATAAGGTAGTTTGTATTGTCACTTATCATTGTTACACTAAAATCAATATTCTGCGTTATTGTGTACGTGTTATTCCTTGGTAAATTTAAAACTAATAGAAATATTATATGAATAATGGCTGGTAGCATATATGAAAAAGAGCTCAAATCTAGAATTCTGTGAGTGATTATAAAAGTGGATTATCACAAAAAGACATTAGCAAAAGGTACAATATGTTTAAGTCCAAAGTTTGTAGATTACAGTAAAACCCCTCTGGTCCGCCCTCGGCTAGTTCGTCACCCCGGTTAATTCGACCATGTTCGTAACGAACGTGTCCTGTCTCGTCAGCTAGCGTCGATGCTGTTATCGCTCAGTATTGCCAGAATGTTTCCCCATTTCAGGGGAAAATAGTTTTAGTAAATACAATGGAGAAGTATAGGGCTTGGAGAAAAATAGTTTAGATTCTACGTTTTCGGGGAAAAACACAAAGTTCTTTGGGGATATTTTTGAATTTTCATCTTGCAACACTGTTATCTTGAAAGCTTTAGTCCTCTGTCATCTCTCGTATAGTTAGTTTCTGTCGTAGTGTTCTTCGGTGTTCGTTTAAGTAGTATTTGCTTTACATTGTGTGTGTGTTTTTAACATGTCAGGAGTAAAACGTAAGCACGTTACTCTTTCATTAAATGAAAAATTAGCAGTGCTCAAGAGATTGGACAAAGGGGAATCACTGCAAAAAATTGCCAAAGAACTCAATGTAGGCGTTACAATAACAGACTGGAGAAGAAATCGGAAAGACCTTGAATTATATACATTGACGATTGATGGGGAAAACGCTGATAAGAATCGCAAAACATTAAAAAAGCCCAAACTTGAACTGCTTGATAACGCATTATGGATGTGGTTCTGTCAAGAAAAAAAAAGGAATCCCAATACCTGCGCCCATTATAAAAGAAAAGGCAATAGTTTTGCACAAGAAACTAGAAGCCGGAAGCGAGTTTGCAGCTAGTGAAGGCTGGATTGATCGCTGGAAAACCCGTCATGGAGTCCGGTGTATTTCAGTGTCTGATGAAAAATTATCTGCTGATGCTGAGGCGGCTAAAAATTTTTCTGTGAAGTTTCATGAAATTCTCGAAGAATATGAACTGTTACCTTGTCAAGTCTATAACATAGACGAGACAGGCCTAAACTATAAAATGCTGCCAAACAAAACGCTCGCTGCAGTAAATGAAACCGTGGCAAGAACGAAACTTATAAAAGATAGGCTAACCGTTGCTCCTTGCAGCAACGCTGATGGTACACACTCTTCGTTATTGGCAAATCTAAGAAGCCTAGGGCATTCAAAAACATTAACTTATCCTCCTCGCTGGTTTATTACCGCAATCAGAAATCTGCTTGGATGGATTGCAATCTTTTTAAAGTTTGGTTTTTTGACGTGTTTGTTCCATCTGTTGAAAAAAATTTGAAGGAAAAAAAGCTCCTGTTCGTGTTCTATTGCTGCTGGATAATGCACCATCACATCCATCTGAGGAGGAATTAGTGAAAGGGGACATAAAGCATATGTTCCTTCCACCAAATGTCACATCACTAATCCAGCCAATGGATCAGGGAGCTATAGAATGGCTAAAGAGGCGGTATCGCAGAGAGTACATCAGCTCAATTTTAGAAAGTCCGAAGATGATTGTAACATATTCGAAGCTATGAAATCCCTCCACATCAAGGATACTATCTATACGCTTACTGAGTCATGGAAGGAATTGAAACCTGACACGCTGCGAAAATCTTGCCGCAAGCTTTGACCGGAAGCTATGAGTGAAATCAACCAAATCGAAGATGAAAAAAACAACAACATGCTAGAAATCGTTAAAGATCTACAAACTGTTGTTCCTGCCAGTGAAGTTGAGGAGTGGCTTTCCCAATGTGACGAAGACTGCGAAACCAGTGAAGAGCTGGATGATAACCAGATCATTGCCGCTGTTTTGAAAAATGAAAGTGAAGGAACTGTGATTGAGGACTCGGGCGGTGATAATGACGAAATCCCTACCCGGATTTCACATACCGATTCCAAAAACGCTTTTGGTATGGCCCTTAAGTATATCGAGCAGAACTCAAACTCAACATCTATGAACATTTTGTGGATTTGGAAATGTAGAAACATTGCAGCTAAGTCTAGACTTTCATGTTCTAAGCAAAAATCTATTACTGACTTTATTTCTAAATAATTTTTTTTTATTGTAGACTATGTATCTTCAATTTTATATTTTCAATAACAATAATAACAGGTTTTTTGTTGTTGTTGTAATTTATTGCAAGCTTTTTAATGTAGAGAACTATACAGTCATTTTTGAGTTCAGAAATTGTTTTATTTTATTTTAAATTCATATTTTTCTGTATTTTTGGATAATCCGACCTTTTTCGCGTTCCGACCATACTCCCAGTCCCAAATGTGACGGATTAGAGGGGTTCTACTGTAGTTAAAAGTGAAAAAGTAGATACAGTCAGACAAAAAACTCTCCGTACACCGTCATTCTTTGAAAAAAATTGTAAATAAGAAAGAATATATATTTCTGAAATTTGACAAAACTATATTTCAATCAATATACAACAAATATGTGAAGAAATAAACGGCACCAATTAACAATCCTGGAAGGAATAAAGAAAAAACAAATTTAATAGGTGAAAATATGACAAAAAAGTCTCCGTACAGTATAACAAATTTAATGATATAATTATCTGCTGCTCGAAATTATGTAGCTTCAATACTTAGTGGGGTACCCCTTAGCCGTAATGACTGCTTTCAAGCGTCGTTCTATAGAATCTACGAGTTTCTTAGTAACTGTTGTATTTATTTTGTTCCATTCTTCTTCAAGTTTTTCTTTTAGCTCTGTTTTGTTTTTAAAAGAAAATTTTCTTAACCTGCATTTTAATTCCTCCCGTAAATGTTCTATAGAGTTTAGATAGGGTGATTGTGGAGGTGTACGAAGTTGTTTTCGGACGTTATATAAATACCGTTCTTGTACAACATGAGATTTGTGTTTCGGATCATTGTCTTGTTGAAATGTAAATGTCTCATCAAGACCCATTTTTGTGGCACTTTCTTTTAAATTATTTTTTAAAATATTTAAATATTGAAAACGATCCATAGTTGATTCAATAAATCGTAAATAGCACACTCCAGATGCCAACATACACCCACTCACCATGACGTTACCACCGCCATGATTAACTGTTGGTGTTAGGTTTTCAACATTCATTTCTGTATTTCGTTTTCGCCATATTTTTCCTCTTCCACTTTTTCCAAAAAATGCAAACTTACTTTCGTCAGTAAAAATCACACTATTCCACATACTTTGAGGTTTTGCTAGGTGCTCTTTGCGAAAATTAACCTTTTCTTACGATTTTGTGATGAAATTAAAGGCTTTCGCATAGGCACAAACCCGTGGTAAGAATTTTTTTCTGAGCACATTTTTAATAGTTTCATTGCTAACTTTTATGGAAAACTTATTTTGAATTTGGTTACCAATTTCTGGCGCGCTCGTTTTCGGCTTTTTTTTTAATTTTGCATAAAATCTGTCTTTCCATTCTCGCGCTCAATATTTTAGGCCAACCAGAACGAGGCATATTTTGAACTGAACCTTGACTTTTCTAGTTGTTAACGACATATTGCACTGAAGAATGCGGTTTCCGATGATTTTTCCGATTTGCCGTAATGACTTTCCTTCGTTGTGCATCTTGATAATAAGCTTCCTGATGTCGATGGTAATTTCGGCTTTGATGGAGCTCATCTTCACAAATTATACAGAATAAAGGAAAAAAATGTGAGCAACGTTAACGCGACACTTGCGAATCAGTCTGTGGTTAGAACTACACTGGAATTCAAGAAGATAGTATGAAAATCTAACAGGACTACTAACTGTACGGAGATTTTTTTGTCATATTTTCACCTATTAAATTTGTTTTTTCTTTATTCCTTCCAGGATTGTAAATTGGCGCCGTTCATTTCTTCACATATTTGTTGTATATTGATTGAAATAAAGTATTGTCAAATTTCAGAAATATATATTCTTTATAACCAAACTTATTTACAATTATTTTCGAAGAATGTCGGTGTACTGAGAGATTTTTGTCTGACTGTACAACCCACAAAGGAGGGCGAGAAGAGCTGTTGAATTTGGGCTTAAAAGCTATCGAACAGCAAAGAAGCCATTGATTTCTAAAAAAAAATCTGAAGGTCAGACTAGAATTTGCCACAAATCATATCGATTAGAATTTACAAAAGTGGAAGACCGTGCTTTTTTCGGATGAAAGTAAATTTAACTTAAGAGGTACTGATGGCTTACGTTATGTAAGAATGCCTAAAGGTGAAAGACTGAATCCTCGGTACACAAATAAAACAGTGAAATTCGGTAGAGGTAATTTAATGTTCTGGGGATGTTTTTCTGGCCATGGCCTTGGATCTCTTTTTAAAATTGATGGTCTAATAGATTCCGCTAAATATAATGAAATTTTAGGGGAAATTATGGACGTATCAACATGACAACTATCCTAAACACATTTTAAAATTGGTGAAGAGTTGGATTAGGAATAATGAAGTCAGGCTTTTGGATTGGCCAGCACAATCCCCTGATCTCAGTCCAATTGAGAATCTTTGGAAGATTGTAAAATATAATCTTCGTAATCAAAATTTCTTTAAGAAATTGGACCTACAGTGGCTCACAGCTTATTTCGTGCAGCTACAAATTTGAAATTTGTTGCGCTGCTATTAAAAAATTAAGTAAAATATTGACAAAATTTAAATGCCATGTTTTAAACAAATATTTATTGTTTAAGTTAGGAACTTCAAAAATAACACAATTGTTGTTTGTAATACTTAATTAACAAAAATTATGAAAATACAGCTTAATTCTATGTCACAGCCTATTTCATGCACTTAAACTTAGGCGTTAATTTATACAAAAAAAAAGTTAAATTATATACAAAATTCAGTATTTGGTATGGTAGCCCTTTGCATTTATTACATCTTTAGGTCTCTTTGGCGTGGAATCCACAAGTTTTTGGGTAATTTCTGGGGTAATTTTCGTCCACTACACCAAAATCGATTTTTTTCAATTGTTCCTTGTTGAAAATACTATGTTTCCGAATATTATTTTCCAAAATTGCCCATAATGTTTCTATTACAGTCAATCTGGACTCTGTGCCGGCGGGGACTTAACATCCGAGTAGTTCCAAATCAGCCAAGATTGCACAATACCAGACTTATGCTTAGGGTCGATGTCTTGGTAGAAACGGAATATGTTTGGAATTTCAAGATTCGCAGCACTCTGGAGCAAATTTTTTCCAAAATGTTGAGGTACACGGTTTTGTCCATGTTACCTTCAATGAACTCCAAATTTCCAATCCCGATATACAGGCCCAAACCATTACGCTTCCACCGCCATGCTTCACTGTAGCTTTTAAATTTTCTTTTTCTAGCTCAGTATTAAGTTTCCGCCATACGTGTGCCATGCCTTCAGAGCCAAAGATATTAAATTTAAACTCGTCTGAGAATATGACGCTGTTCCAGAAGTCCGAATTTTTGTTGGCGTGCTCTCTAGCAAAGGCAAGGCGACTCAGCTGGTTTTTTCTGCTTATAAATGGCTTTTTTCTAGCTACTCGACCATTGAAGTTCTGGTTTCGGAGCACGCGGCGGACAGTTTCTGCACTGCATGACTTACCTAGTCCTTGCTGTATCTCCGCGACTAGTTTTGAAGCCATTAACTTTGGGTTCGCCTTGATTTTACGTACAATAAATCGTTCATCAGACGAGCTGAAAATTTTGTTTGGCGCGCTTCTGCCTTTATCTTGAATACGATTTTCATGAACGAAGCATCCAATGATACTCTGCACTGTGGTGGGACTCAAATTAACATATTGAGCAATTTTCCGCTGGGATAGCCCGTTCTTGAAATGACTTATCACTAATTGTCGCTGCTCAATTGTCGTGCGACGACCCATTTTTTCAAAAAGCACTTCTTGTCCTTTACACGTAAAATATCACACTAAATATTGACTTCAGCTAGTTGCCAATTCTTCAAAAAAAAGTAAAGAAAAAGACAGTCCCGTTATACAGCGCGACACGATCGGACAGACAAGTATCTGCATGAAATAAGCTGTGGCCTGCGTTTCTGCTGCACCATCGGTCTTTTCAGCCTTAATAGTGTCAGAATTTATTTTTGTAAACTTTTTTTTTATTTATTGTAATCAATAAGCATATTTTTCTATGTCTACATTCAAAATTTCATGATTTTCTAATTAGTTTTTAAGATACAGTGTTCTATAGTTTAAAAGTAGCACTGCACGAAATAAGCTGTGAGCCACTGTATGTACAGGGTGTTCGGGATAAATTTGACAGTTTCGTAAGGAAAAAGAAAATCTTCTTTGTATTTATTAAATTTAATGAATTGACAAAAAAAATTACAGGCAGAGTAAATTACAATACTATGAACAAGATTCACTCAAAATAACCACCATTAGCATCGATCACAGCTTCAATCCTGCTTCGGAACCTCGAACAAGCTGATGCTACAGTCTCCCTGGGAAGGGCCTCAAAAACTGTTTTAATTTTATCCATTAACTGGGCTTTTGTATTACTGGAAGTGCGATTGGTGTCTTTTTCAACTGCGCCCCATACATAATAATCCATGGGGTTAAGGTCTGGGGAGTTTGGAGGCCAAACATTTGGACTGGTGAAGTCGTAGAAATTTTCAGACAACCATTTTTGACTTTTCCTAGAAGTGTGGCAAGGGGCCGAATCCTGCTGCCATACATACGACCTACCATTGGCTATCCTTGTTATCCAGGGCTTGACTACAGTGTTTAACAACTCCACGTAGCCATCTGAAGTCAACCTGAGGACCTCTTGGAAAAAATGCGGGTTCTTCAACACCTGTTCTTGCAGATTTGCGAGGAATTCTGCTGTACGAACGCAATCAGATCATCTGCTAGGGATCTTTCTTCTTGCTACATCCTCGTAGTTACCATTGCAAGCCTCTAGTTCATGCCTGATTGTTTTTACTGTGTTCAGGGAGCATTGGGCAGCAGTCATAATATCCCTATTTTGATGGTCGGCACGAATCATCATGATGCAAGTTATTCTCTTCCATGATTCAGGTGGGTTCCAGTCATCCATCCTTTCTGACATCTTGTATATGAATGAAGAAGGGTCCAAACTTTTAAATGACGAGTAGTGTGTGTTAATACCTCAAACCTACGGAAAAATAAAATCAATTATAAATATGTAAAATTTATCCCGAACACCCTGCATATACAGTCGTTAAAGGAGAGTGGGAAAGAATTCCAAAATGCATTATTATTATTATATAAAAGTGTGACTCAATTTGACATTTTTTTTTTCTAAGTTAAAAATTATTATTTGTTATAGCTTTTGTGTTTGGGACATTACGGGAAATTATTTTGTTAAAAAATTGTTAAGTTCAATTCAAAATAAGGATAGTTTTGAATAAAATAGTTTGTTTCTGACTTCGGTGTCAAATGTTTTTTCCAGCACTGTATATGTAAATAAAAAATATTCAAAACAGATTCGATAGTATTAAGAAAGAATTTTAAATAAAATTGTAATTACATCTTAACCTAGATTTAAGCTAGTTTAAAGACCGATAAAAACTAAAATTCTCCCTTAATAATCAATAGTGAGTTTTCAATGCCAATTTTTCTCCTAATAAATAAAAAAATGTAGCAAAATTGAAATGCAAATTAAAAAAAAAAACAACAACAACGAAACAACAAATTAGAGTTTAAAATATTAAATAATCTATAATAAAAAAAAAAATAATAATCTTAGCTTTATTAGATTAGTTAGAATTTAAGATTTTTATTAGCAAAAATAAAGCACTTTAAAACTAAAACTAAACGGGCATGCATATTTTTGAATGTTTCGCTTTAGCTAGTAACTCAAATAATTTATTTTTCAAATTTCAGCTTCGTACCTTTAAAGATAGTCGAGATTTTTAAGTGGTTCTTATTCCTGCCGAAATTTGGTTCTTAGCCTCCTCTTTTTGTACGCCGCAGGATTCAAAAATAAATGTATTTTTACATTTATTTCCATTAACTAATATATTCCACTGACAAATTTCAGCTTCCTATCTGAACCCGTAGTGGAGATATTATCAAGCGCAATTTTCGATTTTAGCTTCATTGGAGCACGGCTCATACTACTATTTTCTCATTATTCGAATTATTGAATAGAATGCTTTCATATATGCGAACTGATCGCCTAAAATTACAGTCCTTACCTTTACAAACTAGTCCTAATTATCGAACTCGAAAATTTTTCTAGAACCAATTTAATGGGCTCGAATACATTTCTAGTCTGCAGGTGCTTAACAATAAAATCTTCCGCTCAAATGCATCTTATTTACATTTTGCATATAACGCCGCGTTTCCTTGACTGCCTTATTCCTAAAGCCATTTGGCTGCCATCCATGCAGAAACTCTTCAAGCATCACGAATTTTTGATAAATTGATGACTAGGAGCAAGGCACCAGCAACCTGTACGGTAGACTGTCTCTACACCATCTCATGTTGTCCCGATAGATTCCGCACCGACGATATGATCCTGGAGCAGGAGGCAGAAATATCACATATAAATGTGACAACAAGAGGGTTACTGTTGCCCTTCTACCCGACAGATTTGTCCTTTTGTCATTCCTTGCCATTTGTCCCTGAGCTGGGACCGAGTTGCCAAGGCTCATACTCGCATATGCCCGAGCAAGGAATATTTTTGTGGCATCGATGGGAGGCTCCATCGCATTGCTTTTCATGAAAAGTCGTCGATGTTCACTTTTCCGGAAGAGTCTAATTGGCAGAAAATTTTGCGATATACAAGTACATTATATAAACGACAGTTTTGGATTGGAAAGAGCGAGATTTGGAATAAACTCAGAATTACACGTATCAGTTTCACCGTTTGCAGCGTCATATTTGATAATTTAGAGTTACGGTTTAGTCATTTTCTACGAACTATAAAACTCTGGCAATTATTTCCGGATTAAATACGTTTGAGGAAGCCGACTATTCGGGCCATAACCTCTGATGACAAATATGCAATAACAACATCGGTTTCGTCATAATTTGATATCAATTTATTGTGGAGCAATATATGTCGTATTTTTAGATTTCGAAACGACAATTTCATTTTCTTTCACCCCTCTACATACGATCATTATGACGTATCTGCCAATTAGGATAGATCTGTTAAAGAGTTTAAGAAAGCCACTGTTACATCCCATTGAGCGCACCTCATCGAAAAAATTCTTTGATGTCGATGAAGACGTTGTCGTCGGCGTGGAAAGATCTTAGCAGTCGGCTTGAAGATACACGGTAAATTAAACGGGCAATAAATACTTTAAAAATGATGTGTGTGGCTGATTTTTTATAATAAATATTGTTATTTTAAGATACCACCAGTTTGGAAATTAAGCAATCACTTAATTGGGTGGGATATGTTTGAGTTGAATATCTGTCTGAAAAAAAAAGAAATAATATAAAAACAAAGTCTATTTTTAAGAACTTGTGTGACTATTAATTAAGGTTTATTTAAGATAGCAACGAATTTGAAAGTAGCCAAGATCTCAATCATAAATATGGCTTAGCACAATATTGAAATATTATTGTAAATAACATAATTATCAATAAAGCGCTATACCCTCGATATTTATTTATCATAGCAAGATAATTAGTTATATAATAATTGCTTGATTTAATTTAATTTAATATAACCTAATATAGTTAAATTTAATTTAATTAATTAAACCCTATTTGATATAATATGATAGGCACTGGTGGAAGAGTCAAACGGGGTGTGGGGACCTTATAAAACGGATCGTAGTCTCAGTTTATATGTCAGCTTAGTTATTGGAGGTGTATAGTGTGCGCTGAATTTGTTAAATACTCTACAGCATCTGTTAATACGTTCATTTTTTCCGTAATCTGTACGATGTGGATATTCCTTAAGTGGTTTTGCATGTCTTGTCAGCCTGACATTGTCATTGAGTCTGAACTTATTTAAGATGTGGTCAACCTTAATATCGCCATTCAAAACATCTAAGATAAAACAGGATGTAAGAATAGTTTTTCTAGAACCAAGAGGTAAAAGATTTAATAATTTGAACCTAACTGTATAAAAGTTCCTAAGAGCAAAAACAAGGAATTGCTTCTGGATTGACTCTATTCTGTTGCTATGTAACTGAAAGAAGAGGTCCCAAATGGAACATACATATTCCAGAATAGGGCGAACAAGAGAACAGAATAAAGATTTGGTGACCCATACATTCTTAAACTCTTTGGCTCTTCTCTTAATGAACCCAATTGCCTTTTGAAATTATTTGATTATAGTGAGATTTGAAGCACAGTTTATTGTCCAATAGTAAGCCGATGTCCTCATTTTGATCAACAAGGTGTATTTGAGTTCCACTTAGGGTATAGTCATGGTGATATGAGGATGATTTACGTGAGAAGCTTATCACTTGGCATTTACTGACATTAAGCTCTAATTTGTTCTGACTGTACCAATGATCTAGCGCAATAAGCTTGGAGTACAGGAATGCGGCATCTGCGGGCGAGGTTATGGCATGAAATATTTTCATATCATCAGCGTACATCAGATGTGAAACATTTTCCAATACTTCTGATAGATCTTAGATGAAAACATTAAATAAGAGAGGTCCCAAGTAACTTCCTTGGGGTACCACAGAGGACACTAATATTTCATTAGAAATAAAACCTTTAAACTTAACAAATCCAGTTCTATTATTAAGATAGGACTTAAGCCAGTCAAGTAAGGATTCTGTCACATCAATTTTTTTAACTTTAAAATCAAGACATTTTGATCAATTCGGCCGAACGCTTTGCTAAAGTCGGAATATGTATATTGTGTCGATTTGATTCCCATTTGCAAGTGCACAAAGCGTATCAGATACAAGAATCATGAGATTCGTCGTGGTCAAGCGACCTTTTCTAAAGCCTTGCTGCTGGTCATTTAGAATAGGGTTGATAATATTGGTCAATTTATCGCAGTTAGAATGCTAGTTTCATAGATGAAGTCGCATAGAATTTTCATAAGTTTCAGTGTATTTTACATTCACGAAACCAAACATTTGTGTGGGAAGGGGTAGAGAAGATGAGGGAGTCGTAAAATTTGTGATGCAATTTTATTTCGTTTCTCTTGTAAGGCAATCGTACAAAATTTCAAGTTCGCTTTTAATTTGTTGGTTATTTGTTGATTTAATGAAATTGGTCGAAATCATAATTTTGTATGGGAGGGGGTAGAAAGGCAGACGCAATCTCAAAACTTTTGACGCAATTTCGTTTCAACTATTTTCAAAAATTTGTATGCAAAATTGTAAATTGATAGCTTTTAATTTTTAGGTAATAATCTGTTTCTTAAAAGTGTTCGAAAAAATAATTGTGTGTGTGTTTAATATTCCCTCTAGGGGCATAGGACAGAAAGAACTCTATTCCACAATGCGCGATCCTAAGCATCGGCCGTAAGCTGTTGCTAGGACTTGTTTATTTCTCTGACCTTAAGAGATAGTTGAGATATTAATTTTTAAGTGTTTTCCGTTGCACCCCTCCTGACCCTACCCCTTGTAATAATTAGCCTTCCTGATTCCGAAGGATCTGTATGCCACCTTAATGGTTCCAAAATGTGAATTTTTTATGGTAAGTAATTTCGAGATATAATCATTTGAAAATAAATTTGGCCGACAATTTTTTCTTAGCCCCCCTCTTTCCGGACGCCAATGGATAAGAAAACAAGTTAAGACACCTACTACTGCAAAACCGATACTTTCGTCGAATCCTGCAGTTATACCAGGAGCTTTGTCCCTGCCGTCTACTAATACGCCTTCTAATGTGCGACCTAATTCGTTGGTGGTTGACGTCTTCAAAAATTCATCGGGGAATGTTCTAATTCTAAATTCATCTAATTCATCACCTACGCTACGTGTCGTTGAACCTCCCAGACAGCTATTTGTGTCTCGTTTGGCTTACGATACGTCTACGGGAGAAGTGTCTGATTACATCACGTCGAAGCTGGGCTATACTCCAGCTGTCATCAGCTGTACTAAGCTGACACAGGACAATCTTCCAGGTAAAATTATTGCGTCATTCAAAGTTTGCTTGCCCGCAAACCTTACTGCTGCCAACTCAGCTGAATTTTGGCCTCCAGGCGTCATTGTTCAGGAATTTAAACCAAGAAATAGCTCTCAACGGAATTTTCGTCGAAGAAGCAATCAGCGAAAACCAGCATAAATACTTCATGTTTGACTGCTATCAATCCATCATCATCTAATGTTCACAAGAATGTATCAGGCTTTGTTAAAATTTTTAGCTCATCTAATAATAATCTCACTATTCTCTACCAAAATGTGCGTGGCCTTAGAACCAATTTGGATGACTTCATGGTATCCCTTCTGGAGAGTATGCCTGATATTCTTTGTATCACTGAAACGTGGTTAATGCCTTCAATTCATAACTCTGAATTTTCCCCTAATTGCTACACTGTTTATAGGCATGACCGTGATCTTAATCGCTCTATCAAAAAGGATGGTGGCGGTATCCTCATCGCGATTAAAAATACCCTGTCAACGTCGCGTTGTCCGGACTTCGATGCTTTTCCCATAGAGCACCTTCTCCTCAAAATTAAAGTCTCTCATGGTCGATACCTATATATATGCTGTGTCTATATTCCTTGTTGCTGTGCAGTGGAAATTATTGAAAAGTTTTTTGACAGCCTTTCGGAAACTGTCAACTCAGCTGGCGCTACCTCAACATTTCTTATCTGCGGTGACTTCAACCTCCCCAATTTACAATGAAAAGCAGACTACATTGTCTTTATCTAGCATAGACTTGTGTGTTCATCACTTCATGAACCTGTGTTCACTTACTCAACAAAATACTAACACAAATCGTCGGGGGAAGATCCTAGACGTGATTCTTTCCAATGTCAGTGCTTCTCGGATCAATGTTGACACCCTTAGTGGATTAGTGCCACCCGACCCTAATCATCCCCCTCTTCAGATCGACCTGCAAATAGAGTTATGTAATCCATCTCTTATTTGTACGGATAAGAAATACAATTTCTATAAGGGAAAGTACGAGCAAATGAGTTGTGACCTCGGTAATATTAACTGGTTTGAACTTTTTAGCAGCAAAAGCTCTAATGAATCATCGACGCAACTACACTCCATCCTTGATGATATAATTCATCGGAATGTTCCCTTTCGTGTCTTTTCTAATCGTGACTACCCTGAATGGTATAACCATTCTATTATTTGCGCTCTTCGTAAAAAAGAGCGTTTGCATAAAAAATATAAGCGTTCGTCTCTTCTATCTGATTACCAAAACTATTCCCTTCAGCGTAAGCGGGTCAAATCGGACATCAAGAAGGCTTTCTCAGCATATACTTCTCAGCTTGAGGTGGCACTGTTGCGCAATGAGACCAAACCGTTTTGGTCGCATGTTAGAAAGCGTAGAAATAAACAATTTTTTCCTTCACAACTTAAGTTTGGTGATACTGCCACTACCTTTCCGCAAGAAATATGTGAGCTTTTTGCCAAATACTTTTCCTCTGTGTTTAGCCACTCGAGTAATGATCTGTCTTATGACTTCTTCATCCCACCCCAGGAGTTGATCTCTGAGATATCCATTAGTGAGAGGGACATTATTTCAATCATCAATTCTCTAGATTCAAAAATCGGTGGCGGACCGGATGGGATCCCGAACCTTTTTGTGAAAGCTCTCTCCTCGGAGCTCTCAGTGCCACTATCTTTTTTGTTCAATAAGTCTCTTGAAGAAGGCTCGTTTCCTGCATGCTGGAAGTTGGCTAACGTAGTACCCGTTTTAAAGAAAGGAGATACCGAAAATGTCTTAAATTATCGCCCGATTTCCACCCTGAACTGTTTTGGAAAGGTTTTTGAAAGATTAGTTCATAATGTAATATGGGATAAACTTTATCACTTGATATCACCAGCCCAGCATGGATTCATGAAAAGTAGATCTACTTCTACTAATTTATGTGAATTCACTAATTTCGTTGCTCAATCCTTAGATCGTCATAATACTGTCCAAGTCATATATACCGATTTTTCAAAAGCTTTCGACACTGTTAATTGTAAAATTCTAATCTCAAAACTTGGAAGGTAAGGTGTCTCTGGCTCTCTCCTTAACTGGTTCAGTTCGTACCTTACGGACCGTCGTCTCCGAATAACGTTCAACGGATACTCCTCTACTGAGTTTCTTGCTAACTCTGGTGTCCCGCAGGGATCGATCCTTGGTCCTCTATTATTTACTCTATTCATAAATGATTTGCTCCAATTTGTATCTTCGAGCTGTCTCTTATTCGCTGATGACCTCAAACTGTTCCGGGAAATTTCCTCCGTTTCTGATGGCATGATTCTCCAGGCTGATTTGTCTGCTGTCTCTTGTTGGTGTTCAAACAACGATATCTTTTTGAACATAGAAAAGTGTTTTACTATGGAGTACTCGTATAAGACTACCTCCTCTGTTCTCTCTTACTCTATTAATGGATCCATCCTTACAGCAGTAACCACACTAAAGGATCTAGGAGTGGTCTTTGATCGTAAGCTTAAATTCGTCAATCATTTCTCCGAGATTACTAATAAGGCATACAGACTTGCTGGCTTCGTCCTCCGCACGACCGTCCAGTTTAATCGTCCAGGAACAGCTGCTCTCCTATTTTCCACACTCGTCCGTAGTATTTTGGAATACTGTTCCACCGTCTGCAACCCACACCATTCTTGCCATGTTCGAACCATCAAATCTGTTCAGCGTAGATTCACTCGAACCCTTTTCTATAGATTAAGGAAGCCTCATATCGACTACAATGGCAGACTTGAAGTACTTCACCTACAGCCACTGCATTTAAGGCGGACCTTCCTCGATGCTTGCTTCCTCTTCAAGCTGTGCAAGTACCTGCTTAATACCCACCTCTGTGACGACCTGAACTTTAGACCAGGAATAGTCTCAACAAGGAATTCAGACATCTTCAATCCTCCACGAGCCTCTCTCGATGTATACCATCACTCTCCGATGCTAAGAATGCAAAGGAACCACGACCGACTTCAATTTGGTTCTTTAGCTTCTTCTTTTCCATTATTTAAGAATAGAGTTAAATCTATCATATTTAATGTTTAAATTTTTATTTTTACTATTCATTTATTTTTTAGCGTATATTATAAACTATCAACTTCAATGTTTAAATTTTCCTCTTTGCTATTCTTTTATTTTCCGCTTTTGTTTAATTGAAATTGTAATTTTTTGTTCAAGAGCCCAAATAAATAAATAAATAAATAAAATTAAATCATTATTAAAATTTGCCCCACAACCCTCTCTATACCTATGCTGATTTTCACCTTCCTATCTATATTCGATAGTGCAGTTTTTGACTCTTTCCCCCCCCCCTCCTCCTCCCCTCCTACCATTCCTCCCCTGTCCACCTAAAACTCCCCAAAATTTAAATAATTGAGCTCACTTACCCAATTAAAAACCCACCCAAAAACGAACCTTCTATCTTTAACTGTCTCGAAAATATGAGTTCATATGTACGGCGTAACGAAATTTTTTTTTGCATTTTTAGGCTAATTTAGTCATGAAATGCGACAAAATACAATTTCAGAGAAGCAGTTTTTTTTTTGAGTCGATGACAATATTTTATTATTCGAATAATAAAGTAAAATGCTTGTCGCTTGTTGCTTCAAAACATCACATAAAACACCTTGAATATTATTTTTGAAAAGTGTTCCCTAACGTTAAAAAAGACGTAATCCCTGATCACACTCTTGAAATAATTTATATATAATAATTTTTGCATTTAAATAATAGAAAAATCGGTATCCAACTCAAAATTACAATGTTGAATTTAAGTAATACTTCATAAACTGAACAAAGTTTCTTTATATGCATTTAACCGTGAAATCAAATCTCCTCAACAGGATAACTACAGCGTAAAATAATCGTTCTGTTATTTACAATGTCGTGCATAATTCTCTCTTTTTAATTAAACCATTCGTAATCCAGACAAAGAACTTTAAGTCTTCCACCTCACCTATCCACTAAATTCTCGACCTCATTTTATATTTTTCCCCATCTTCCACCCACACCACACTACACAGACCTAAAGGCATTCGTCGTTTTCCAAGAAAATAATTCGACTCGAATTCCAACTGTCTCAATTACCGACCAAACAAATTATCTGTCTTAATAGTAACGATGTTGAGCAATTAAAGCAATCTGCTTGGCACAAACCGCGAATTGCAATTAAAACAACCTCCCTCTAGACACCTTTGAACACTGAAAGAGAGTGGAAGCAGGAGGAGGACCGTTGTCGAAATTCAGCAATCCGACAGTATATTTGCAGCGTTAGCTATTTGCGCTGCACATAATGCGGAATAACCTAAAGAAATTGACCCAACCTCAACGCTATCCTCAAGTTTCATTGGTTTTACACTGCGGTACACCCTCAAGGCAAGAGCGTTCCTGGGGTTTCATCTTTTATTCCAAGCTCATTACAACGTTACCACCGAAAAGTTGCTCCCTTGGGGATCCATTTTGGCTGCCACCCACCCTCGCTCGTGCTATGAAATGCAAGACGACATATAGGTAGAAACTCGATGTACTACCTACCAACCGACCTCACTTATTACTCCAAGTCGGCGATTTAACAAATAGGAATTTGTTTTAAACGAAGAGTCCTTACGGATCCTTACAACGGGAGAGCTGAAAGAGGATCCCCAAGTCTACAAGTGGGTAGGAAGAAACTCTATTCCATTAATGACGGAAGAAATTGGAGTTGGGAATTAGTTAGTTTAATGATCGCCTTAAAAAGGTACAGGATATCCAAACGTATTCAAATAGTTTGTATTTCGAGTCCACCTTCACCACCCCATCATACTTCGAGTGCGGTTTTGCGGTATCGTTGACAAATTGTAATATAAGACACGTCATTAGGTCGAGGATATCAAATCAAAGCGTTGTGTAATCTAATAACGATTGTAATCAAGGTGGCCTCGATAGTCCTGAATTATTTAAGTAATATAAGATTCCGTGTCCATCTATTATTCTTGGTGAAGATAAACGACATGAGGAGTCCTTTTCGGTCCCCAAGCTGACGACGACGACGGTAATGAATGCTCTCCTGCTGCGGTCCACTCTCTTATATAATTGGAGTCATTACGAAAACTAAAGTACCAAATTAATCACAGCGCATAACCAATTAAAAATTAACTCTTAATTTCAGGTAGGGAATTAGGTACCTTGAAAACGACAAAGGACTTTGTTTGGAACCTTTTGAATTATTTAGACACCGAGTAGACATAGTGGCATTAGCACGTTTAAATTGAGACAAATTTGCTCGAAGCTTGAGTTGAAATTAGTTTCCATGTGGATGGAATTTTGTTTTCAAATCGTTCATTGAAGACGTTAGTCAAATTAACCAAGAGGAATTTTATATTTTAATGGGGAAAAAAAGGAAAATAATAGAAAATAGCTTAGTTGAAACATACGTATACAGAGACGTTGATTATAATATTTTTTCAATCAATCAAATAAATATTATAATATTTTTTCTTCTTCTACAATGGCGCTACAGCCCAAATCGGACCTTGGCCTCCTGATATTCAGGTTCCTTAACATTTTTTTTTTATTACTTATTGTGGAAGAGTTGTTAGCCCTTCGCACAACCCTCTTTCTACGAATTTTTATTTTTCTTAGATTGAGGTGACCAAGGTATACCCAAGCAGGTAATGTGCCGGAATTATATTTTGCGCCGGCCGGGATTTGAACTCACGACCTTCGCATTACAAGACCAACACACTACCTACTAGGCTATACCCTAGCTTAATATTTTTTGCACTTTATTAATTATACGATTTTGACATTATTAAAAAAGAAGTTATTTTTGACGAAAAAGTAAAATAAGTGAACGAAATAGCTCCACTCCTTCAACTCTCTCCCATACAAAAATAATTTTAAAATTTTCTAAGACAATTCTCTTGTCCAGTGTAAATAAGTGATCGGAAATCTGCAACCAGCCACGTTGATGATGACCATAGTTGTTTTCGTATAAATTACAGAATTCTCCACACTCCTTCGACCACCAATCTACACAATATCATGAAATCTAATAATTCAATTTTTGATGTTCATATTTGGCATAAAAACGTCATTCTGATATCGTTTTAATTTATTTTTCAAATTCCAATCATAATGCATCTCTGAACTATAGTAAATCAAGGTAGCTCTGTAATTATTCGAAAACTCCATGTGTACAAAATCACAAAATCAAAAATTTATGAGCTTCTATTGCGAAATTCAAAAACTGCTACACGTATTGACACACAAATGAGCCCTTACATTAACCTCTATAATATCGTCGAAGACAACTCAATTTCCTACCACCCTATGCCATTCAAAATTTTATATCCCTTCTTAAATTCTAATTTAAATAAATTATTCCACCTCTTCAATTATCAATTGCTCCTTGTACTCAATATACTCGCTCATTCCAATCGTTCCCCAAAAGATCCTGGCACAAATCGCTAAGCGCAGCCAGTATGTAGATATAGTGTACGTGTTTACATGTCTTCCTTGTCGCCTGCCTTGTTGAGGCTACATGTGCCCAATTCTCTCACTCTTATTATGCATATCCGACTTTTCCGCATTCCTAGGTTTCATCTAAAGCCTTACTACTTATCTAATGTGATATAAAATTTTCGTCAATGCCGACGACAATTTCGATCGTAGTCGCATGATAGCGACATTCTAACCCTCTTTTTCATCAACCAAAAGAGTCCTGGCGATAAATGATATACGTATGTATGTAACGTAGAAAACGACAAACCAACACTGCAACCAGGGGATTCCGGTATAAAGGAACTGAGACACACGACAAATTAAGTGATGTGTAAAATTTTAAATTTGGTCCTCACTTTGCCAACAAAAACATTCAATTATCTGAAACGAATTTGTTAATCCGCTTTGCGTTACGTCGTTTATTTTGAATGGAATCCGACAGGGTCTATGCGGATTCAGACGAATACTCCTGTACTTGACTACGTTTGTACAGTGTAAATGAAAAGGATATCCTTAATTGGAGATGGGTCTGTCGAGGACATCAACAGCGACAATATCGGGGCCAATGTAAATTTTAAAATATTCAGAAAATTTATATGCAAATTTTGGAAAACTGGACTACTCGAAAAATTTATGTATTTCTCTTTAAAATTTCACTAGAAATGAAGGACGTAACTGATGTCGGGGAATTTTTCCGATCTGTAGTGGCTTTCCAAATTTTAGAATTTGGTACGAATTAGAAAAATATTTTAGTAGAATATAAAAAAAAATATAACTAAAATAAACATAACTGAATGTTCACTGATAAGGCTTGAAGCCCAATCTATCAGTTATTATGAAACAGTGCGTCAAAAAATATGTCATATCAAACTTTTTAGAATATTGAATGTGATATTTATAAAGGAGGTGGTAGAAGGGATGCAAGAAATACAATTTAAATAAAATTGATAATTTTTCAATATGCAGTTGAAATTTTAATGACAGATTTTTATGCTAAGTTTAATGCTTGTAACTTTAATAATGTTCACGGAATTTGATAAAATGACTTTTTTGAAATTGCGGCATTTATGTAGGAGGTGATAGAAGAAGTGGATAGAGTGTTCATGAATGTTCTTATTACAATTATCCGCGCAAAATTTTAAGTAGATATCTTTTGAAAGAAAAGATCGTGACGTTTTGGTCTCTGCTGAGACCTTTATCAAACTTTTATAAATATATATGTACGAAGGGAAATTGCTTTCCTTGAATTGTTAAATAATGATGAATTTGTATGGAGAAGAGTAGAAGGAATGAAGTGAAACTAATACAAATAAATTTCCCCCCCCCCCCCCCCCCCCCCGATATTCATTGAAATTATTCATTACAATAACTCTAGGAAAATTTCATGTTCTAACCGTAAAGAAAATAATGTATATAATGTATTTTTCAAAATTGTACATTTGTAAAGGAGACGATAAGTGGATGGGAACAAATATATTCGTCGTTTATGAAATTCAGCTTTAATAATTTCCAAGAAAAATATAAATTTCTTAAGACGTGAATTCTTATGGGAGGAGTGCGGAAATGTGTGTGTTTAATTTTTTGTAAAAATGACTTCAAGAACGATAACTCGATATCTCAAAGCGTTCGAAAGTGTCTATATCTATCTATTATTCTAGTTTTTTGATCAGCAACAAGTATTTCTGTACCCTTGGCCACGTTAGAGCAAGCCTGTAGAGAAGGATCATGTATGTACATTGGTCCGTTCTTATCTGAATGCACTATAACACACAAAATATTACTTACGATAACATATTTCACGAATACCTCATGCTTAAGCAACACATTTCAGCTTTCAAAACACATTTTAACATTTTTATGCAATGAAATATTCATATGAAAAAATTTAGAGTCTCGTAAAGAAAAGATCATTTAAGTGCCGCTCTCTCTTCTCCCTATAAAATGGTACTATACCTAGAAAAATCATACAGATAACTTTGGTAACAAATCTCTAAAGAATATGGAACATTTTCTGAAAATATTTACTTAAAAGCGTTTTTCTTTAAATAGTGATAGAATTTCAATTCCATTTCTTCCACAATGGCACCACAGTCCAAATCGAGCTTTGGCCTCTTGACCTTCAGGTTTCTTAACATTTTCATTACTTATTGTAGAAGGTTTGTTAGCCCTTCGCACAATACTCCATCTATGATTTTTTTCGTATATTAAGGTGACCAAGGTATACCCAAGCAGGCAGTGTGCTGAAGTTATACATTGATCGGGATTTGAGCTTACGACCTTCGCATTCATTTATTTATTAATTTATTTGAGCTCTTGAACGAAAAGATTACAATTTCAACTATACAAAAGCGGAAAATGAAAGAATAGCAAAGAAAAAAATTTAAACATTGAAGATGATAGTCTTAGCTCTATTTTTAAATAAACGAAAAGAAGTCGCTAAATAACCAAGTTGAAGTCGATTATGATTCCTTTGCATTCTTAGCATCGAAAAGGCTCGAGGAGGATAGAAGATGTCTGAATTCCTGGTCTAAAATTCAGGCCGCCCCAGAGGTGAGTATTGAGCAGGTGATTGCAAAGCTTGAAGAGGAAGCCATCATCAAGGTAGTTCCGCCGTAAATGCAGAGGCTGTAGGTGAAGTACTTCAAGTCTGCCATTGTAGTCGATATGGGGATTTCCTAATTTGTAGAAAACGGTTCGAGTGAACCAACTCTGAACAGATTGACGATGGAATAGTATTCTAAAATACTACGGACGATGGTGGAAAATATCAGAGCAGCTGTTCCTGGATGGTTAAACTGAACTGTCGTACGAAGGACGAAATCAGCAAGCCTGTATGTCTTATTAGTAATCTCGGAGACGAATTTAAGTTTGCGGTCAAAGATCACTCCTAGATCCTTTATTGTGGTTACTAGCGTAAAGATGCATCCATTAATAGAGTAAGAGAAAACAGAGTAAAACACTTCACTATGTTCAAATAAATATTATTGTTTGAACACCAACGAGAGAGAGCAGACAAATCAGTCTGGTGTATCATGCCATCAGAGACGGAGGAAATTTCCCGGAACAATTTGAGGTTATCGGTGAATAAGAGACAGTTAGAAGATACAAATAATTTCTGAAGAGAGAAAATATCGATCCCTGTGGGGCACCAGAGTTAGCAAGAAGCCAAAGACACCGTACCTTTCAAGTTTTTTAAATGAGAATTTTACAATTAACAGTATCGAAAGCTCTCAAAAAATTTAAGGATTGAGCAACGAAATTAGTATATTCACATAAATTAGTGGAAGTAGATCTATCTTTTAGGAATCCATGTTGGGCTGGTGATATCAAATGATAAAGTTCTCCCAGATTACATTATGAACTAATCTTTCAAAAACCTTACTGAAGCAGTTTACGGTCGAAATCGTGCGATAGTCCGAGACATTTTAGACCATCACCCTACTCACTAAGCTACACCCTAGGTACAAGTTCAATAGCATTTTAATTTTTGAAAAAAAAGTGTACATTTTTCAAACTTTATAACAATAAATTAAACCATGGGTCATGCGATTATCCCTTTTTATATAAGGGTTAAAACGGGCTAAAATGAAGTTTTTGAAAAAACTAAAAACAAAAAAAAAATATAACAGAATTATGATTGGACGTAACGCCCAATCATATGATACTCTAGATGAAATAGTTTATTGTACCGGAAAATATGTCATCTTAAATTCTTTCGAATAGTGAATTGTGACTTTTGTACGGGAGGTGGTAAAAGCAGAGGGGGAAGGTTTGTAATTTTTGTATATAACACCGAACGTAGTATACAAAGTGTTTCATGCTGAATTTTAAGTCTGAAGCTTTCATAATTTTCGAGGAAATTGAACAATTTTTGCCTGAATTTATGCATTTCTATGGGAGGTGGCAGAGGAAGTGGGGGGTTTTGGATGATTTTGAATCTCCTTTTCAACATCCTAATCATATTGCTTTGTTACTCATATGCTCGAGAAAGAAATATTTTTCTTGAGTTTTCAATACAAAAATTTGTATGGAAGGTGGTGGAAGGAGTGAAGCGAAGTTAATATTTTTTTTTAGCATTTATTGCAATTATTAAGGGACAAATTGTGGCAAAATTTTAAGCTTGTACTTTTTCTAGTTTCAATCAAAATCGATTAAATGCATTTTATCAAAATTGTGCATTTGTATGGGACGGGGTAGAAGGAGTATTCGAATCAAAACAAAATTTTTTGGCATCAATGATACTTGTAATAGTATACTTTCCTCAAAATTTAAAGTTGATAGCTTTGACGATTTTGGAGAAAAATAATTTTGTTCAAATTCCGAAATTTCGTTAAATTTGTATGGGAGGGGGTAGAAAAAATGAGGTGAAGTTGACAATTTTTACAAAATTAGTTGCAATTGTAATAATATTAATTTTGACAAAAATTGGTTCTTTTAGCTTTGCTAGTTGCGATGCAAACCGAATAAATGCATTTTTGAAAATTGTACATTTGTATGGGATTGGGTAGAAGGAGTAAGGAGATCAGAGCAATATTTTTTTACAGTAATGGTATTCTCATTATAATACTATTACCTAATTTCCAAGTCATTAGCTGAAACGGTTTCGGAGAAAAATCAATTTCTTCATATTTCCAAATTTCATGAAATTTGAAAGAAAGATTTCCGGATTCTACACTGTTACGCTTTTATTCTATTTTATTTTATTTCTATTATTCGTGACGTTTGAGTTTGATAAAGGTCTCAGCAGAGACCGAAATGTCACGAATAATAAAGCGTAACAGTGTAGAATCCGGAAATCTTTTCTTTCAATTCAAAATGCACTGTGAAAACATTCACCAAACCACTTCATGAAATTTGTATGGGAGGGGGTAGAAGGAGTGGGGGAATGTGGCCCGTTCACGAACTTAAAGTTACTTTTTTGCTAAAAATGATTTATGAAAAATTTCAGCTCGATAGGTCAAAGCTTTCGAGAGTTATGTTGTAGACAGACGGACAGACGGTCACTCGGAATCGAGATTTTTGAGCAACAACAAATATTTCTGTACTCTTGGCGACTCTGTACGAGCATTATTTCTTAGCGTTACAAACGGTAAGGCCAACACAATATACTCTCAAATTTCATCTTGAGTATAAACATATTCGCACCACGGACAATTTCTTCAATAAACTCAAAAACACTACCAAAAACAATTCTTTCCCTACCCAACGCTATTTCGACAGCGTTAAGCGAAATTACATATGAAATGCTTTGCGTAGGAGAGGTATTCCAGATAAGGGCATAGCTATGATTAAAGAACCCTACGAAGATGCAAGGTGTCGCGTTTCACATAGAGGAGAGCTGTCCGAGAGGTTTCCTGTGCGAACGGGTATCACACAAGGCTGCATCTTATCACCAGCCCTGTTTCTGGTGGTAATAAATGACGTCTTGAAAGCTGCACTGGAAGATGGGGAAGGTAAACTTATTTATTTATATTAGGGGAGTACTTGAGAGCACTGCGGCCTTTCCGGCCTATTGTGCGATTATTGCCCCTTTACCCTACCATAACTCAATAGCTTTGGCCAATCTGAGTATCTGTATGAGAGCCATGTTAGCTAGTTCCTCGGTGGAAAGCAAACCTTTCCAAGAAGATTATGCCTTTCCTTGCCACTGCTTCACAGTGGCATAGGATATGTATTGTCGTTTCTGAGTCTTCGAGACAGAGGCGGCAGATGTCTGTTTCAGCTAAGCCCATATTATTGAGGTGGTAGTTCACTCCACTATGCCCCGCCGATTAGAGTACTAATATCGCTCTTTCTGAATTACGGGATATCCTCCACTTTGTTTTTTTGTGGTAGGATCAGTTTTTTTGAAATTGACAAGCCTGGAAGTCTATTCCAGTAGATTTTATGTTCTTTTTCTACCCACTTTTTGAGTATAGGGTTGGAGTACCCTTTTGGTTTTCCGCAGAATGGCTCTGGACCAATAAAATTTGTTTCTGCGCCGTTTTTTGCAAGGCGGTCAGCCTCTTCATTTTCCTCAATTCCCATGTGTCCTGGTATCCACATTAAGGTTACATCATTCCTTTTCCCCAGGGTGATTAAGTCTTGAAGGCATTACCATACTATCTTCGATCCGTGTTTATTGGATGCTAGAGCTTTGAGAACCGCCTGACTATCCGATAGGATATAAATGAATTTATTGCTATGAGCTCTCCTTATATTTTCTTGGATGCATAGCTCCATTGCAATTAGTTCGGCCTGGAAGATTGTGGCTTCTTTACCGAGTGGTTTTGACACCGAGAAGTTAGGACCTTTGACTCCGGCTCCTGTCCTCTCTGACGTGCGAGAGCCATCTGTATACCAGATGGTTGATCCCTCTTCCATTTCAGGTAGCGTGGATTGACAGTCCTTGCGTTCTCTGATTATAACTTTGAAGGGGGTTTCAAAGTTAAATTTTGTCGGCATAGCGTCCGATAATGTGGAGGTTAGAACCTCCAATTTTGGGTTTCTTAGGATTTTGAGGTGGCCACTAAAATTCCCTGGTTTGTACTTGTTTTTTTTTGTAGCGTAAGCTGTGCTTTTTTTTGTAAAGTTTTAGTCCACCATATCGTTGATCCGTATGTGACTATTGGAAGAATGATTATTCTGTAGCACTAGTAAATCATTTTGGGCTTTAGTCCCCATTTTCTGCCAAATAAGCTTTTACAGGCCCAAAATACTTTTAGTGCTTTGGCATGAGTCCATTCTATATGTTTGTTCCAGTTGAGTTTGCTATCCAGTATAACACCTAGATATTTTACCTCATCTGAAAAGGGTATTATTGTTCCATTTATTGAAGGGGGTATGATGTACGTTTTCCTTCTATTTGTAAATGGTACTAACTCAGTCTTACTTGGGTTGATGTTCAAGTTCTTAGACTGACACCAGTTCGTTATCACTTCTAAGGCTGATTGTATTCTTTCCGATATAATTAAGCCATGTTTGCCTCTAATGATAGTGATGAGGTCATCGGCATATCCTATAGCCTCGTATCCCTGTTCTGTTAGACGGTCTAAGAGTTCATCTACTACAATTGACCAATGAAGTGGAGATAGTACCTCACCTTGGGGACAGCCTCTATAGGTCTATGCAGTCAATGTGCTATCACCTAGATCCATGGTTGTCAATCGGGTCTTTAGCATGGCCTGTATACATTTTATCGTGCCTGATTCAAGTCCCTTTTCTACTATAATTGCAATTTATTTTAAAAATAATTATCAACTTCACCTCACTCCTTCTAACCCCTCCCATACAAATTTCACGAAATTTTGAAATTTAAATTAAATTATTTTTCTTCGAAACTGTTTAAGCTATTGACTTGATATTTTGCATAAAGTATACAAATAGAAATATTAATGATGACAAAAAAATTTGTTTTGATCCGTACACTCCTTCTACCCCCTCCCATACAAATGCATAATTTTTGTTAAATGCATTTTATCGATTTCCATTCAAACTAGAAAAGGTACAAACTTCAAATTTTACCAGAATTTGTTTCTTAATAATTGAAAGCGTGTGTTAGAAAAAATTATCAGCTCCGCTTCAATCCTTCTACCACCTCCCATATAAATATATGTATTATAAATACATTTCTCCGTCAAGTATATGAGAGCTATCGACTTTGAAATTGAATCAAAGCATGGTGATAAGGATGATGATAAGCAGTTTTAAAATCATCTTAAACGCTCCACTTACTCTGCCACCTCCCATACAAATGTCCCAATTTCAGGTAAACTATGACCAATTTCTTTGAAAATAATGAAAACTAAAAACTTTAAATTCAGCAAAAACCATTTTGCATGCCATGTTCGGTGTCATATACGAAAAATACAAACGTCCCCCTCTACTTCTACTACCTCCCATACAAAAGTATCTATTCACTATTCGAAAGAATTTGAGATGACATATTTTCCGGTATATTTAAGTCATTTCCATCTCATCTAGAGTATCATATGATTGGGCTTCAATCCCAATCATAATTCTGTTATGTTCGTAGATTGAGGTGTCCAAGGTATATCCAAGCAGGCAATGTGCTCGAATTATATATTGCGCCAACCGGGATTTGAGCTCACGACCTTCGCATTACAAGATCAACACGCTACCCACTAGGCTATACCCTAGCTGAAAAATCGGACGTTTACCAAAATTAGTTAACGTCAGCAATAATCGTGTAAGTAACATACATATGTACATATATCCGATATCTATTTTCCTGATTTCTTTATTAGTAATATAAATGTTTTGGTTTCTTTGAAAAAAAAACTTCGATTTCCTTAGCACGATGCTATAAATCGATTTCGAAACGACACCGTCGAGAAGTTGTTTCTTTTCCAAAGAAAACCTATTATAGCTGTTTAATAGATCCTGTGGTTTGGGCCTCGTGGGAGTTCACCCCTACTTCGATATTTCGATACACTGGATCACCGATTAATTTATTACACGTGCCAGTCACGTGGCCGGTATTATTGCATGACGTGCAAATCTGAGATGCTCGTCATGTATTGTGGAATCGGGAGATAAATGACTAAGAGACCCCCTTGCCTTCGATTGTATAAGAAAAAAGATACTTTGAAGAATATGTCACACTATGTCATCATTTTTCTTGGTTTTATTTCTCTGTCGAGAGGTTTTAATTCGTTTAATTTGATCGAATAAATGTCAACATGTGTGCAGTTTATAGATAAAATTTTCATGCAACAGATGACACTTTCATGGTCACGAGTATAAAATTTAACCGGTTCTTGGACGTACTGACAAATTTCTTCATTGCTGTTTTTAAGGTTTAAACTTAATTTTATAGTGGCCTACAGCATAGGTACGCGAATTAGTATGCTTTGCAAAAAACTGTACATATTGCATCATGAATTATATTAAACTATGTGTATATAAAAAACTACGTGTTCGTCAAGTTAGTTATGTCCGTTCCCCATGTGGGACTGTACAGAATTTATATCAAAGCTGGCACCTCGAAGAAATATTTAGCATTTCAAAAAGGCCAATTGGGGGGCACTAAATAAATTCTGCAATGCCTTAAATTGGAAGTTGTGCTTCAATGTCAGACTGACGAGACATTCAGGACTACTAAAGGAATATCCGCATAGCACAGTTTACGGACAAAATGAGCCTATTAACAGATGTTGTAGAATATTTAACAAATTCAGTGTAAACTACTCACCTCCAATGAGTAAATTGACATACAAACTAAGACTCTGCGCTCTGTTTTATAAAGTATCTCAAAACCTGTATGAACATCCTTCTACCAGTGCCCATCTTACTAGTTTAGATTAAGTTACGTAAGTTAAATTGTTTTAAGTTACATTAAATCAAATTAAATTAAAAAATATAAGTTAATTATTATGTAACTAAATATATTGTTATGATAAATAAATAAATTCCAATGACTGTGATGAAGCTTGTAGACTAGTTAAAGATATTATCCTGAAAGGTATGAAGTTCTACATACCTTACAGTCATAAAAAATCTAGGCCGTCGAAAGACTCTTGGTTCAATAAAGATTTTCCCGACGCCATTCAGGCCAGAAAACATGCATTTCAAACCTTTAAAGACCATAAAAAACCTACCAATAGAGAACTCTTCAATACATCAAGAAACGCCTGCAAATCAATACTCAAGCGCGGTAAAGCTTCCGACTTCCACAGTCAATTCAATCACCCCCCTTTCTAAATGATCCTGGTTTCTCGCTGCCCACACTACATTTTCGCTTGAGACATATTTCTAGGATCCTTCAAGAGCTCAATATCCACAAATCTGCTGGTTCGGACGGTATTGTGACGGAAAAGCGCTACTCTTCTTTAGATGAACCTCTTTGTAATCTTCTCTACCTTTCCTATTCTTCTGTATGTTTTCCCCGTATGTGGAAAGTTGCGAATGTTCGGCCAATCCACAAGAAAGGATGTAAAGCGAACTCCGATAACTACCGCCCGATAGCCATTACTTCAGTGCTCTCGAAATTAATGGAAACTGCTGTCAATCGCAAAATCGTTCAATATCTTGAGGATAAACATCTAATCCATGATCGTCAGTATGGGTTCCGATATGGAAGGTCGACGGCAGATCTTTTGGTCTAATTGACAGAACATTGGATCTCATGCATACATAAACACGGCGAAGGTCAATTTCTTGCACTTGACATTGCAAAATCTTTTGACAGAGTTTGGCACGAATATCTCGTAGCTAAGCTTGGTGACATAGGTCTCAATGCTACCCTAGTTAAATGGATTGGGAGTTTTCTCTCTGAACGCAGTATACGAGTAGTACTAGATGGCGTTACTTCTTTCTCATTCCCAATAGATGCCGACGTCCCTCAAGGCTCTGTTTTATCTCCAACTCTTTTCCTAGTTTTCATCAATGACCTTCTGTCATCTACTCTCAATCCAATCCAAAGTTTCGCAGATGACTATACTTTAGATAACACCTATAAATTTAACTCTGCTGCAGAATCAAAAAAGTACAATATTGCTTCCAATCGCAGGGAGTTATTTAGTTCGCTGAACGCAGATCTCAACTTGATCCTGGAATAGAGCTGGAGAAATAGAGTAGAGTTTAACACCTCCATAACACAGGTCAGTTATTTATCCCTTAAACGTCGTTGCGCACAACTTTGCACTTCGGATAATTTCACTCTTCTAGGCGTTAAAATAAATGACCACCTGAATTGGGCCCAGCACATTTTTGATGTGACGCCTCTAAAGGTGTAGGTGATCTGACTGATTGGAGACGAGACCATCACGTCTTCTATCAATTCTCTCGAGTATCGCAGAAATGTCGGAGTACTTTGCATTTACTATCGGTACTTCCATGGTAAGTACAGTGTGGAAAAAAGCGCAGTCATCTCTCCACTCCATACTTTTCCTTGAGATACTCGCCAAGCTAAACGCGAGTACACCGTTAAGCTATTGCCTTCTCGTACAGTAAGGATTAGGCAGTCATTCATTTCTCGAAAGTCAAGACTTTGGTACACATTACCAGCCAAAAAGTTTCCCAACAAGTACAACCTCCAGTACTTCAGGGGCATCGTACGCCGTCACTTTCGTCTCTCTCCATTTATGTTAGCCTGTTTATATTCAAGATGACATTTGAGAGTATATTGTGTTTACCTTACCGTTCGTAACGCTAAGAAATAATACTCGCACAGAGTCGCCAAGGGTACACAAATATTTGTTGTCGCTCAAAAACCTCGATTCCGAGTGACCGTCTGTCCGTCTGTCTGTCTGTCTGTCTCTCTACAACACAACTTTTGAACGCTTTGACCTATGGTGCTGAAATTTGTCATATATAATTTTTAGCAAAAAATAAACTGTAAGTTCGTGAACTCCTTCTACCCCCTCCCACACAATTTTCAAAATTTAATGAAATTGGTTTTTTGACTTGGAAATTAGGTCATGGTAAATATCATTAACATCAAAAAATTTTGATCTTACTTCTTCCACCATACAAATACACAACTTTCAAAAATGCATTTATTCGGTTTTCAGTGCAACTAGCAAAGCTAAAAGAACCAATTTTTGCCATAATTAATTTTATTACAATTGCAATCAATTTTGGAAAAAAGCTATCAACTTCACCTCACTCTTTCTACCCCGTCCCATACAAATTTCACGAAATTTCGGAATTTCCATTTAATTATTTTTCTTCAAAACTTACAAACCTATGACCTATAAATTTTCTGAAAAGTATACTATTAGAAATGTCATTGATGTCGAAAAAATTAGTTTTGATTCGAATACTCCTTTTGCCATAAAAATGCAAAATTTTGGTAAATGCATTTAATCGATTTTCAATGAAACTAGAAAAGGTGCAAACTTAAGATTTTGCCAGAATTTTTCACTTAATAATTGTAATAAATGCTTAAAAAATATGAACTTCATTTCAATCCTTCTAACACCTCCCATATAAATTTTTTTATTAGAAATTCAAGAAAAGTATTTCTCCACCAAACATATGAGAGCTATCGACCTTAAAATTGTAACAAAGCAATATGCTTAGGATATTGATAAGCAGATTTAAAATCATCCAAAACTTTCCTTTTCCTCTGCCACCTCCCATACAAATGCCATAAATTAAGACAAAAATTATTCAATTTCCTCGAAAATTATGAAAGCAAAAAACTGTAAATTCAGCGTGAAACATTTTGCTTATTACGTTCGATGTTATATACAAAAATTACAAACCTCCCTTCTCTACTTTTACCACCTCCCATGCAAAAGTTAATATTCACTATTCGAAAGAATTTGAGATGACAATTTCTTCCAGTACAATAAAATCTTTCCTATTTCATCTACAGTATCATATTTTGATGTTACATCGACTAATAGAGATAAAAATTGTAGACCCTTGCCCGGCAAGGGTTTCTACTGAGTAATTATCAGGTTGCTATGACTCGATTTCCAAACTAATAACACATCGGTTTTAGTCGCTAGGCAATTCAAATCGTTTTTGCACATGGGTATTACTTTGCACAGTAACTAAAAAACTTTTCGATCAACTAAAAAATATAAACTATATAAAACTTTTTTTTTTCTTAAATAAATGCTCATAAATTTCGCTTCCGATTGGTTATCATTCCGAAATATAATACAGATCTGTCTGGTGATGTGCTTGATATTCCGGCATCACGCTCACTCTTTTCTCTAGAGCTTCTTTCAATTTATCGTCGCGACACACAGCCACAGCCAGACAGACACACACCCATTACAACGAAATCTACTTTTTTGGAACCCTGCGACTTAAAATGTTGAGTTTTACTTAATTATAATAGTTCCTCTTCATTTCATAGTATGGGGATCATGCATACGTATCGCGACTTCTTAAGAATTATTTTAAACAAAAATATCTCTAAGCCTATTTTTAAAACACCCTAAATTCGATTCCTCTTCCATCGTTCCGTCCTAAACTCTACGATTCTTCACCAAACTCCTTAATTCCTTCCTTATCCGCAATCTTCTCTAACATTCCTGGAAATAAATTTATTCAATCACAAAAAGTCTTAAGATTTCGATATCATTTTGGTGATGTTCAATCGGCTTTTAAAAGCAGCAACGACAAATGTTTTCTGATCCCTTTTCCATTCGGGTCACAACCATAAAAAATGCGAACTTTTACATTTTTCATTTCAAATGTTATTCCCTCGAAAACTTTACACTCACTCTCACACTCTTTTTCGAGTGATGCACATATGACACTTTTCCCAAACTTCACTTTGCCTTATATTTTACAGCCAGCCCGCCTCAAAAAGTCCTGATTAAGTGAGCAAGTTGTGCGGTACAAGCCGCATCACTAGACGACAGTTTTCCGAATCAAATGGGCATGTGTTCTACACCTCATTTCGTTTCGTATAAAGTATGAACACCAAGCCCTTCCTGGAAGGATCCTATTCTGTATTGCTGTAGACTTTTCGGAGTGGCGAATCCTTCTCTCGTTCCAATTTCAAAGTTGAAAACACTCTTCGTGGCTTTTAAAATTCTCTCCTAGGCCAACATCATACCATCGCACCACCTTCTCCTATATGTATTACAAATGAAATTTTAAATTCACACTCTCACGTATTTTAACAACTTTGAAGGATCTAATGCCCCACAAACTGAGAGTTGGGCGCCACTCCGTTGGTAAAGTAGACAACAGGAGATTGCTGCAAGGAACGTTATAACACTTGAGAAGGAAAGGTCGAGAGTTCACAGAGGGTTCCTTCCCCACGAAGAATTGTTTTTTATACTAAAAACATTAAGTACCTACTTAACTTCGATCGGATTAGAGCTAAAAAATATATTGACAGTGGTTGCTTCAAGTGAGTGAGGTTTTTTAAGGATATTTCCGATTTATTGGGTTGTTCTTGAATATTACTGAATATCGGTTTTAAATTTTTAAGTGTTTAGTATGATTCTTGCATAAGTAATGGTGGATGAATTAAATTTTGAACCTCATATCCTGAGAAACCTTCATCAAAGGCAACGTTTTCGCAATTACTTTCGAAATGAGTTTGCTTGGTCTATCCGTGTCTCTCCATTTCGGTTGCAACCATTAAACATGCCTCGTAATTCATCAAGGACGACATCAAACTGCATAGTAAAAGATGGTACTAGATCTTTGCTGATTTTGTTTGTCCTTAAAACAAACTATAGAAGACTGTGGATGAGCGTTCATAGAAGGACATTGCTTAAAACTGCCACTTATGTTTGTCCCCGTCTTATTGACCCTAAACTGAATAAACTTATTCCGAACCGTTTACGATAAAAGGAATATAGAAGCAGCATAATTTCCATTATCCCTTCTCTTAAAGGACTTCATTGTAAGACTCATACACTCGTATCGTCAGTATCGTTCACCTTCAAGGATGAGAGAATACAGGACCACCTCCCCATTAAAACCAAGCACTGTAGATAAGGTCGCAATGTGAAAGGATTTTAACACTTAAGAGGAAAAGGGATCAGAATGACGTTAGTCTGATTTAATTTTTGTTTTAAAACTTTTTTTTTTAAGGCTCATAGCTACTTTTACTCATTTTTCAACTCAACAAACTGCACAACACGGACATTGAATATACCCAGACTGCCCCGAAGGGATTACGAGAATGAAAAAAGGAAAGAAGAATGGGGACTGAAACAGTTCTGTAAAAAATTACATCATTTGTGAAAAAAAAAAAAAAACAGAAATGTTAAGAACAACTCCGGGCTATAATACACCATCATGTTCTGGCCCGCCGTATATAAAAAGAATCCTTATTAATAAAAAATTCTTACTCTCTAAAGTTTAAGGAGGTTCATGAGGCAAGAATTCACTGCTGTATCAGAAAACTCGCTGCATTCGGATAGGTTCAAGGCAAATACGGACACTAATACAACCTTGATTTAACCCCAATTCCAGGTTTTTCAATCGATTAAATTTTCTTATTTAAATGTAATTTGTTTGCTTACACTCGAGAGAGTTAAGCCATGTCCTTTTAATGGGTTTCAAATTGAATAGCAGATTAGGTAATTGATTTTCTACGAAACATTTAAATATGGAGAATATAATTTTGGATAGGTTGGAATGCTTTTAGGTGACTTAGTGTGAGAACTGGTGATGTCATCTATTTTTTCTCACTAGTATAGGCAAATAAATTCTAATGAACTTTTATACTCTAAATGTTTGCTCTAAAGTTTGTAATAAGGTTCGGACAAAAAATTAATGAGGCAGAAGTAAATATTATCACTCAAGAATCTCAAAACCGGGTGTCCGCCTGTGCGCTCTCTAAATTAAGAACTCGTTAAGCTAAAAAGTTAAAATTTTGTACACGTCGTTTATGACAAAAAAGTAAGCTCAAGTTCGTGACCGGGACAAATCACTCATTTTTTATCATTTATAATAATTAAAGGTTCTTCGAAATTATAGGAGCTCATAACTTGGAATTTAGACTATATTATTTTTATCGTAAATGTAATCTATGGTACACAAATTATTTGAAGCCCTCACTCCTTCCACCACCTCCCACACAACTGAGCTTTTCCATGAAATACTATTAACCGATTTTGTCAGTAAGTATAACTTTTATCGATCTGAAATTTTCCTTAATTAACATTATTAATAAGATTCGAAAAAATTAATTGATTAACTTCACTCTTTCTACCTACGCTGAAAACCAGCAGAGATATAGAGAGTGTTGTGGGACAAACTTTAGAAGTAATTTAATTTTTTTTAGCCATTGGCGTCCGAAAAACAAATTGTCGGCCGAATGTTTTTTTTTCAAATGATCATATCGTCAAAGTTACTCATCATAAAAAATTCATATTTTTGGACCATTAAGGTGGCATATAGATCCATCAAAATCAGCTTAGAGAAAGGCTAATTATTGTAAGGGATGCACAAGGTGTTTTATGTGCATTGAAAAAACCCACAAGCTGAAAATTCTTTAAGGTAGAAACTTGAAAATTTGCGAAATGAATTTTAATCCCTAAATAAATGATTATTAGTTGATTTAAGGAAATTGGTCGAAATCATACTTTTGTAGGGAGGGGATAGAAGGGCAGACGCGATCTCAAAACTTTTGACGCAATTTTGTTTCAGTTATTTTTAAAAGTTTTTGTGCAAAATTTTAAATTGATAGCTTTTAAAAGTTAGGCGATAATTTATTTCTTAAAAATGGTCGAAAAAGTAATTTTGAATGGGAGGGAGTAGAAGTTTTGAAGTTATTCAACTAGTTAATATTTTATAATTTTAGGGATTTTTTTTAAATGCATTTCGCAAATTTTCACGTTTGTACCTTAAAACTTCATTCAAAAATTTTCAGTTGATGTGTTTTTTTCATTGCACATGAAACACCTTGTGGACGTTAGACTCCCACTTCAGTGCATAACAATTGTGGAACAAATTATTATTTTTTTCTATGTACAACTTGTAAACTGTGTATCTTTCACCAGAGCCCTAAAAAAATCAATCAAAATTTTCGACATTTTTGTTTACCACCTCCCTCCACTTAAAATTTTTATCAAAATTAAAAATTGTGTAGTCCTATAATCTGACAAAATTTCAATTTGATATCTGTACTCAGTTTGCCCGCAAGGGGGTAGTTGTAGTATGAGGTTTTACCAATTCCTGCAACTATCTTTGGAGTTAGCGACTCCACGGACCTGAGCTAACTATCCCCCTCTGGGATGGGGGCTGTAGAATTCACCCACAGCCAGTCCTGCTTGCCCTAAAAATGGCAAATGGACACTCACTGGATCATGGGCTTATCACCCGTGATCTTAAGACCTAAATGATACGAGAAACGGATACATCGCCTCGGATACGGACTGATTCTACGGTAACGACTTTTGGCATTCGAAAACGGACTATGATTGGCTTCTGGAACGTTCGAACATTGAATGACGGGGGAAGAGCTGGGGTTACTCGGTCCTTGCACCGCCAATCAGTGATCGACCGTGAAATGGAGCACTATAATATCCAAATCTTGGGCTTGAGCGAGGTCAGGTGGACAGGATCAGGAGAAGAACGAACCCCTAGCGGAAACACTATTCTGTACATTGGCCCTGAAAATGAAGCCAGAAATGGCGTGGCGTTCGTCCTTACGCCGAGAGCGAGAAACAGTCTCATTAGCTGGGAACCAATCTCGGATAGGATTATCGTCGTCAGGCTCAGGACCAGTGTCAGAAACGTCACAATTCTGCAGTGCTACGCACCAACTAATACCGCAACATCTGGTGACAAAGAGGAGTTTTATAGCCAACTGAGTGCCACCTTCGAACGTGTTCCAAGAGGTGATATTATTATCATCTCGGGAGATATGAACGCCCAGGTTGGATCAGACAACACTGGACTAGAACACGTCATGGGGAGGCATGGTGACCCTTGGGTCGACCCTTCACGACCTTGGATTAAGAGACCCGAAAACGGCGAATTATTTGTGGAGTTCTGTAGTACTCGGCAAATGGTCATCGGAGGGACCCTTTTTCCACACAAGAGTCATCATAAAACATCTTGGGTTTCCCCTGACGGTGTTACTCAGAACTAGATTGACCATTTGGCTATAAGTCGCCGATGGAGAAGATGTCTCCTCGATGTGTGAGCGAAACGTGGAGCTGACGTGGGGAGCGATCACCACTTGATGGTTGCCTGCTTGAGATTGTGTACAGCAGCTATCCGACGACCACAAATTCTTCAAATGAAGCGCAAGCTTAATGTGGATAAACTCAGAGATCCCAACAAAAAACTCGAATACACCACCATTCTACGCGAAAAGTCATCCACATTGGGTGAACATGAAATGCGCACACTGGACGCCAATTGGGAGGCAACCAGAAACACTTTTCTAACTAGTGCTGAAGAATCTGTGGGATATGCGCAAAGCGGTGAGAAGCCCTGGATGTCACAGGACACATGGGACAAGGTTGACAATCGGAAAAAAGCCAAATTGGCAATCATCTCTCAACCCGATGTCAACCAACGAACGCCCGACTTGAGGCAGAACTACCGCGATGCTCATATACAGCTTAAAAAGGCTGTTAGACGCGACAAGAGAAAGGCCATTGAAGATCTGGCAAACAAGGCAGAATCTGCGGCTTACCTTGGGGATATGGGTTCACTATTTAAAATCATGAAACAGTTGACGAACAGGAATTTCACCGCCAACCACCTGGTGAGAGATGTCAACGGAACTCTCCTTAATATGAGTGAACACCAGTTGCGACGATGGAAGGAGTACTTCTCTGATATTTTAAACATCTTGTCAGATGAAGATATTCCGGAAACAGAACAACTTCCAAACATCCAACCGCAACAATCCTCTATTAGGGACGATCCCCCAGATAAGGAAGAGATAGTTTCCGCCATTCGGTCAATGGCGGGAAGGAAAGCTCCAGGTATAGACGGACTACCAACCGAACTCCTCAAAGCGGACCCGGAAATAACAGCCGATATACTCCTCCCACTCTTCACTAAGGTGTGGAATGATGGAAGATATCCGACTGAATGGAAGGAGGGCGTCATTGTGAAAATTCCGAAGAAGGGCGACCTTCGGGATTGTGGCAATTGGCGTGGTATATGTCTACTTACTGCCGTATCAAAAATTATGGCTAAGGTAATTCTCAATAGGATTAGTGATGTCGTCGAGAGCACTCTCGAAGTTTATCAGGCTGGATTCCGTAAAGGGTCGTCTTGTACCGACCACACAAATACCCTACGGATAATATTAGAGCAGTCAGCCGAAATGGGTTCGCCACTACATCTCATGTTTGTGGACTTCGAGAAGGCTTTCGACAGCGTTAAGCGAGATTACATATGGAATGCTTTGCGTAGGAGAGGTATTCCAAATAAAGTCATAGCTATGATTAAAGAATCCTACGAAGATGCAAGGTGTCGCGTCTTGCATAGAGGAGAGCTGTCCGAGAGCTTTCCTGTGCGAACGGGTGTCAGACAAGGCTGCATATTATCACCAGCCCTGTTTCTGGTGGTAATAAATGACATCTTGAAAGCTGCACTGGAAGGTGGGGAAGGTAAAGGTCTTCAATGGAGACTATTTAACATCTTAAGTCACCTTGATTATGCTGATGACGTGTGTTTGCTTGCACATACCCGTTCGGACTTAGAGTCAAATGTTCGCTCGTTGCATTCTAAATGCAAAGAGGCGGGACTGAAAATAAATGTGCGTAAAACCAAGTACATGCACATGGGTTCGAACGCAAGCACACCGATTGTTCTTAATGGACAGGATGTGGAAGAGGTGCAAGATTTTTGCTATCTCGGAAGCATTGTCAGCATGGACGGCGGAGCCGAAAAGGATGTTGAGGCTCGGCTAAATAAAGCCCGTCAGGCCTTCGGTATCCTTTCCCCTTTCTGGAGGTTAAGAGAGATCTCCCTTCGCACGAAGCTGCGAGTTTTTGACGCATGCGTCAAATCCGTGTTGTTATATGGTTGTACTACGTGGAAAGTGACCGTTCGACTTACCAAGAAACTACAGACTTTCGTAAACCAATGCCTCCGACGCATTTTAGGAATATTCTGGCCAGAAGTGATCTCCAACGACGAACTTTGGAGTACAACTCGCCAGACTAAAATAGGTATTGAGATTCAACGGCGAAAGTGGCAGTGGATCGGTCATACTTTGAGGAAACCAGAGCAAAACATCGCAAAACAGGCTCTGGATTATAACCCTCAAGGAAGACGTCGGGTTGGTCGACCATGTAACACATGGAAGCGAGCAGTTGAGCAGGAGGCCAGAGGAATAAACAAGTCCTGGCAACAGCTTAAAGCCGATGCTCAGGATCGTGCCTTGTGGAAGAGAGTTGTTTCTGTCCTATGCCCCTATAGGGGGTCTTAACAGGAATTTGATTGATTGATTGACTCAGTTTTGAGATACAATGGTTTGGAATTTTGGAATGTGCATCATTTTTGAAATGCTCCCATTTTGTCCCACCAAATTTGTCCAAATTTTATATATTTTTCGTAATTCCCTAGTATAGCTTAATATTTTTTTCTGGTGATTAATTTCGAACATGTAATCATTGGAAAAAAAATTTGGCGCACAATTTGTTTTTATCCCCCCTTTTTTGGACCTCAATGGATAAAAAATTAAATTATTCTTATTCTATTCTGTTTGTCTTACGAACTCCTTTATATGTATGTTGATTTTCAGCTTCCTAGCTGGAGCCATGGTTGAGATATTTGAATTCTTAGTTTTCGGTTTAAGCGCTCCCCCGCCGCCCCCTGAACCCATACACCCCTCAAAATGGGTGTCCGCCTGAGATCCGCAACTATCTACAATTCCTCCAAAAATGAACTTTCTATCTTGAAGGGTTTGGGAATTAATGTCCGATGAGCGTACACACCGACGCACGACGGGACTTATTTTTTTTTGCACTTTTAGGCTATTTTAGTCATGAAACGCGAAAAAAAAAATTTCAGAGTAGCAAATTTTGTTTCTTTCCAAAAACAATATATATAAATACGATAGATTTAAAATGCTAATAAAGCTAAAGATGTAAAATAAATATGCACTGTAAATTTGTAAGGGATTGCGAAATGGCAATAATTATGTATGGCTTAAGTAGAAACGAAATATTATTATCTTATACATAAATAAACTGCCAACAAGTCGGGCGAAACTTTATTATTCTTGGGACAAGTTGCGGATGAGTGGAAAGTCAATATGCAGGTTAAAGTGGTTAGGGAAAGCTAAGTGCAAAGGGGTTTCTTGGGCAGGGCTGTTGTCAATTTAACAATATTTCATTCGTTTCTGCAAGTTTGGGTTTTTATGGGTGGGTGGATGTTAACAACTTTTTAATAATTGCTTGAATCACGTCCAATATTCTCTGTATAGAAAGTGTTTCATAGACGAAATTGCATAAAATTTTCATAAAATTCGGTGTATTTTATTTTCACGAAACCGAAAATTTGTATGGGAGGGGGCTGAGAAGGTAGGGGAATCGTAAAATTTGATATGCAGTTTTATTTCGCTTCTCTTGTAAGGTGCTTGTATAAAATTTCAAGTTCGTAGCTTTTAGTTTGTTAGTTATTAGTTGATTTAATGAAATTGGTCGAAATCATAGTTTTGTATGGGAGGGGGTAGAACGGTAAGCGCAATTTCAAAACTTTTAAAGCAACATCATTTGTATTACTTTTATAAGTTTTCATGCAAAATTTGAAATTGATAGCTTTTAAGAGATAGCTGATAACTGATTTCTTAAAAATGCTCGAAAAAATAATTTTGTATGGGAGGGGGTAGAGGAGGTAAGGGAACCGTAAAATTTGTGATGGAATTTTCTTTATTTTCTGTTGTAAGGTGCTCGTACAAAATTTCAAGTTCGTAGCTTTTAATTTGTTGGTTATTAGTTGATTTAATGAAATTGGTCGAAATCATGCTTTTGTATGGGAGGGGGTAGAAGGGCAAGCATGATTTCAAAACTTTTACCGTAATTTTATTTTAACTATTTTTCTAAGTTTTTGTGCAAAATTTCAAATTGATAGCTTTTGACAGTTAGGTGATAATTGATTTCTTAAAATTGGTCGAAAAAATAATTTTGTATGGGAGGGAGTAGAAGTCTTAAAAATATTCGACCAGTTAATATTTCAAAGTCTTAGGAATTTTTTTTAAATGCATTTCCCAAATTTTCAAGTTTCTACCTAAAAATTTCATTCAAAAATTTTCAGTTTATGTGTTTTTTTCATTGCCCATGAAACACCTTGTGCACGTTAGACCCCCACTTCGGAGAATAACAATTTTGGAACAAATTACTATTTTTTTTCTATCTGTATCAAATAGATGTGTCGACATGCAAAATTTAAACTTTGTATCTTTTACCAGAGCCATAAAAAAATCACTCAAAATTTTCAACATTTTTGCTTTCCACCTCCCTCCCCTTACACCCCCCAACTCAAATTACCAAAATTAAAGATTATATAGCTCTACAATCTGACAAATTTTTGATTTGATATCTGTACTCAATTTTGAGATTTGATGATTTGTAGTTTTGGAAAGTGCGCCATTTTTGAAATGCTCCCCATTTCCCCCCACTACTATAATGTCCACATATTATATTTTTTTCATATGTCGCTAGTAAAGCTTAGTATACATTTTAAGTTTCAATTACATAGCATAAGAGACAGTTGAGATATTAATTTTTAAGTGTTTTTCTTTGCACCCCCCCTGACCCTCCCCCTTTCACTAATTAGCTTCTAACTAAACTGATTCTAGTAGATCTATATACTATCTTGATGGTCTCAAAATATCAATTTTTTGTGGGAAGTAATTTCGAAGATATAATCATTTGAAAAAAAAATTCGGCCGACAATTGGTTCCTTTTCGCACGCCAATGGATAAAAAAATTAAGTTATTTTTAAAAGTTGTCCCACAAACTTCTGTATATGTATGTTGATTTTTAGCTTCCTAGCTGTAACCATGGTTGAGATATTTGAATTCGTATTTTTCGGTTTAAGCGCTCCCCCCGCCTCCCCCGATCACAATACTTTATTATTAAAATAATAAAGTAAAATAAGTGGTCTACGTATGTACACGTATAACTCAGCCACCGTTCCTCCGATTTGGCTCAAATTTTTTTTGTTGTGTTCGTTAAAACCCAACTTAGATACTAACGGAGCCAAAAATTGCAAATTTTCCACGAAAATTGGAAAATTTGGAAAATTTTGTTTTCAGTACATTTTGTATGGAGAAATTTTTTCGTTTGTTGTTCGCAACTATTCACCCGATTTGCATGAATTTTTTTTCTTCGGAATAATCTCTGCTATCTCAACACACAAAAAAAAAAAAGAATTCCGGAAAAACGCAAATCGGAGCACACGGCCGCATGGGCATACATATACTTACATATATACAAAAATATGTATATGGATATGTATGAGGCTTCCGTGGCGTAGTGGTGGTATTCGAAGGGGGGAGCATAAGAAGTGATGGGATATCGATACAATTTTCGTTTATAGACCAGCATTGTTATGCAAATGATATATTTGTAATATGATGATTTACAGATCCATAGTTTAAATATTTCTCAAGAAAATTCGCTAAAATTCGAGTTTTTTGGGTTTTATTGGGGAGCGGGATGGAATGAATCTGACTGTATTATATGTTTTCTTTCAAGTTTGTAACGCTAAGAAATAACGTTCGAAGAAAAAACTGAATGACACAGAAGTCAATATTTTTGCTCGAAAATCTCGAAACCGTCTGTTCGTTTGTCCGTCCGTGCGCTCTATAATTCCACAGCGCGTTGAACTAAAAAACCAAATTTTGTGCTCACTGATTTTGTTCAGAAGTGATGCCAAGTTCGTGAACGGACAGAGAGACGGTCACTCGGATTCGAGGTTTTTGATCGGAAACAAATAATTCTGTACCCTTAACGACTCTGTGTGAGCATTATTTCTTAGCGTAACAGACGGCAAGGCAAACACAATATACTCCCAGATTTCGTCTAGATTATAAAAATTATTTGAAAACATTCTGTTTGAAGTCAGAACAAACGTTGTTGTTAATGTCAACATCTATTTAAAATAAAAGTGATTTTTGTTGTTCCAATGACAGGAAACAAACTGAGATCTGTTCAAATCGATGTCAGTGTAATTATGTCAACAGCAGTAATTCTCTTTAAATTGAAGTAAATCCTTAACATTCAATAATAATATATCAAATCGATTTATTTTCATTTGAAAAATACTTGCAATTGATTTAGAAAGAGGTTTAAAGTGAGCAGATTATATTTCCCCAGATATTGTATTACTAACAGCAACACTCAAAAATAGCTTATTAATGCGATTTTAGCGCGGACGAAGTCGCGGGGTCTGCTAGTAAAGTTATAAATTATAAATGAATATCTCAACTATCTCTTAAGCTATGTAATTGAAACTTAAATTAAGTTACAATACAAGAAAAATATAAAATTTGCTCATAGCAATAGTGGGGGGAAATGGGGAACATTTTAAAAATGGCGCACTTTTCAAAATTTCAAACCGATATATCTTAAAACTGAGTACATATATCAAATCGAAAATTCGTCAGATTGTAGAACTGTGTAATTTTTAATTTCGGTAAAAATTTTAAGTAGGGGTGTAACCTCCCTTGTACGCGTAGCAAAAATGTCGAAAATAAAAAGATATAAAGTTTAAATTTTGCATGTCAATACTAGATGTATTGACATGCAAAATTTGACATACATAGAAAACAAATGATAATTTATTGAAAGGTATCAATGTAAAATTTTGCATAAAGACTTTTAAAAACAGTTGAAACGAAATTGCGTCAAAAATTTTGAGATCACGCTTGCCCTTCTACCCCATCCAATAGAAAAGTATGATTTCGACCAATTTCCTTAAATCAACTAATAACCAACAAATCAAAAGCTACGAACTTGAAATTTTGTACAAGTACCTTACAAGAGAAATGAAATAAAACTGCATTACAAATTTTACCATTTCCTTACCTCATCTACCCCCTCCCATACAAATGTTTGGTTTCATGAATGTAAAATACACCAAGTCTTGTGAAAATTCTATGCAGCTTTGTCTATGAAACTGATATTCTATACGGAGAATACTGGACGTGATTCAAGCAATAAATTAAAAAAATATTAACATCCGGCCGCCCTTACTATCAGCCCTCACTCCCCCCTCATAAAACCCCAAACTTGCATAAATAAACAAATGAAATATTGATTGTATGTACTGAAGCTAATTGATCGTATCCGCAATTAAATGTTAAATTGACAACAGCCCTGCCCAAGAACCCTCTTTCACTTAGTCTTCCCTAACCATCCTTACCTGCATATTGACTTTCTACGCATCCTCAACTTGTCTCCAGAATAATAAAGTTGCACCCGAATGGTTGAGAGTTTAATGAAATTGTGTCATATTGAATGGGAGGGGGTAGAAGGAGTGAAGCTAATCGTCTAATTTTTTGTGTTCTTACTAATAATTATTAATATATATTTAGTTCACAATTTCAGCTCGATAAATTTTATACGTACTGAGTAAATTTATTTAGAGTATTTCATGAAAAAGTGCGGTTTGTATAGGAGGGAGTGGAAGGAGGGAGAGGACACAAAAAACTGTTATACAGAAGATTGATATCATCATAATAGTAATATATTCCAAATTTCAGGCCAATAATTTTTATACTTTTCGAGCAAATCCGTTTAGTGTCAAATTGCGAAATTTTGTCATTTTGTATGGGAGAGGGTAAAAGGGGTTTAGCGAAGATCATTATTTTTTTAGCATTTATTGTAATTATTAAGGGACAAATTCTGCAAAAAAATTTTAAGTTTGTCCTTTTCTTATTTTTAATGGAAATCGATATAAAGCGTTCACAAAAATTGTACTTTTGTATGGGAGGGGTTAGAAGGGGTATACGGACCAAAAGAAAATTCTTCGTCGTCAATGGTATTTCTATTATTATACTTGTTACAAAACTTCAAGTCGATAGCTTTGACATTTTCGAAAAAAAAAAACAAAAAAAAAAATAATTTAATAGAAATTAAAAATTTTTGTGAAATTTGTATGGGAGGTGGTAGAAGGAGTGAGCTGAAGTTGATTGTAATTATAATATAAGTAATTCTGAGAATTCGTCTTTTCAGCTTTGCTAGTTTCAACGAAAATCGAAAAAATGAATTGTTCAAAATTGTGCATTTATATGGGAGGGGGTAGAAGAAGTGAGGGGATCGGATCAATATTACTTGATCCAAATTTCAAGTCCATAGCTTTCCTGAAATTAGGGTGAGAGGGAGTAGAAGGAGTTGGGGATGTAGCCTCACGAACCTAAAGTTTAGTTTTTGCTAAGAATGATTTACAACAAATTTCAGCACGATGGCTCAATTCGTTCGAGATTTATGTTGTAGACAGACGGACAGACGATCACTCGGAATCGAAGTTTTTATGCGACAACAAATATTTCTGTACCCTTGGCGGCTCTGTGCGAGCATTATTTCTTAGCGATACAAATGTTAAGCCAAAAAAAGATTTCATCTAGAGCATAAAAAAACGTCAGGGCATTAGTTAGTGTTGCATATTTACATAACAACAGGGGTAAGATTTTCCCAGTAGAAAAAACAACAAGCGTTTCATGTTCACTGCGCACATACAATGCAAAAAGAATGTGAAAATTAATATCAGAGTAAGCACTCGCTTCGAAGCTGATTTGAAGCGTTTTTTTCCTAATGGGATGTAACTCGAATCGAGCATTAAATTTAATTTTCGAGTGAATTTTGTATATTGTTTCGAGATTTCATTATATTCAAAGTAAAAAAAATGTATTGATTTCAAGTTTAAGTAATATTACGTTTACTAGTTACTGTTTACGCGAAATCATACGTTTTTCGTTGAGCATTTAATCCAGGAAACAAAACTGTACTAAAAAACCTCGCAAACCAGTTGCAATTTGGTAGAAATCACGTAATTTTTGAGTCTAGTACGTTTCACGCTTTCAACACGGTCGAATTTAAAGAAACTCGAGATTCAAAATTTCACTTCAGGATCGATTTTTGTCATCGAATTTACAATCAGCGAAAAAGAAAATCTCCCAACTTGTCTGGACAGCGACTTTCAAAAATATTTGCAGTTTTTTGTGAAAGATATTTCGCTCTTTCGATAAGCGAATAGACCATTCCTCAACGAAGGATTCATGTCTAGAATTCCAGAATTACTACAATCATTTTTGACAAAAAAAAATATTTAAACACAATTCTGACTGTTCCAGATACGCCACGTCATATTTTTCTGAGGACCTCTAATTTACTCATCCCATTAGTCGATGCATCATAAAAATCAATATCTCAAATCTTTACCATAATACTTTTCTGCACTGTTTAAGTATCAAAACCATACAATTTCTCAACATCATCACATAAAAACCCACAACTTTTCAAGAGTTTAGTTTAACGTTAATTTATGCTTAATGACGGCACAAGATTGTCATCACTTCGCACCGCTCCGATGATTTTTATTATGGAGCTATGATCAAGAGGAAAACATCATAAAATCATCGTTAGGAAAATTCGCACGCTATTAATCCAAGTGACGCGGATTAGTTCCTCCGGGAAGTTTACAGCTCACTCCAGTAGCTATAGCTCATCATTTCCTTTCATTAACGAAAAAAAGGAACAACTTTCTGGCGTTTTGATATTCGGAAGCGTAATTTATGAGTTTTGCGAGAAACATAAAATACGTCAGTGGTGATGCCGGTGCTCATCCGTGGACCTGGTACGTAAGAAAACCGAGCCAGAAGACGTAGGCCGATCTACAAAAAGAAAAAGCCCTTAACCGAAGACACTTAATTAAATATAAATACTCGTCCTATTCTTGCCCGTGGCGAAGATGAGACGATAATTATGTCGGTATTGTCGATAAAGTCGCCTGCTCTACTGTTCAGGCCGCTTTGAAAGACATCCCGGCAATGTTCTCGAATCGTTCCGCGAGGCACCCCATCCCGAGCGAGGTGTCAATTTTGAAGTGACGATAGAGTTATTCGGTTCGGATATGAGGCAGTTTAACGAGTTAAGAAGTTCCTAAAGTGCTTCAGAATGATAGAGTTATGTTTAAGAAACATAATTGGCCAAGAAGAAATTTATGGGTGCATACTTAACCGGAAGAATTAGTTAGAAACTTAATAAAACTGTTAAAAGAAAGGAATTTTAAGAAAAATGGAAACGCAATTCTACAAATTAAGGCACAACTTTTAAAAAAAAAATATTTCAAAATTTGGAGAAAAATATCATTAATAAATTGATTACTATAAAATTATGAAAATGCTATTTTAACTGTTGTAACTATGCTACGAGGACTTCAAAAATGTGATAAAAGTTCTCCGAAACTATTAACTAAATAAGCTGAAACAACATTTTCTTTAATAAAAACTGATCATTTGATTTGGCGATTCTCAGCAGCAGTTGGAATTTAAGCTACCACAAATGAATGTGACATCGTAAAGAACAGCACGTCGGATAAACTTTGGCAAACCAGGAAAATTAAAAGCCAATTATCGCAATAATTATAAGTCCGAACAAAAAAAGGAAATACAACTGTGTCTTACATCAGTTTTCCATCTGATGAATTTAGAATTCGAAAACTCTGCTATGACGCCATTTGCTAATGAAGTGGCATATAAACCACAAAATAATATTATCGCATTGAGATCCGTTCAGTTGTTTTCGAGTGATGCTGCATCATTCAAACAGATACAGAGCTAAGGAGGCAAACATACAAGAATTACAAATTAGATCGCATCGAAAATAGTCAAACAATATTTTTCTAAACTATCTTCAATGCACAGGCTTTTTGCTCCGAACGATATTATTAAGTGTATAGATATACCATAGATAACACTAGACCCAGATACATGACAGAAAAAGGAGAAGACACGATGACATCATTCGCAATTTTTGAACGAAGCTGAATTATGACAAATATTCTTCATTTCCCAATAATATTGATTATGATCCTATTCTGCAATTGTTTATACTCTAGATGAAATCTGAGAGTTTGGTAAGTTTGCCACAAAGTTTGTAACGCTAAGAAATAAGGCTCGGAGAAAAAGCGAATGAATTTCATACTATCACTCAAAAATCTCAAAACCGGATGTCTGTCTGTGCTCTAAAATAAAAAAAAAATTCACAAAACCACTGAACAAATCGTTGCCGTGGGTAAAGCATTGGGAATTCTAACAATTGTTCTCGAGAACACGTTGAGCTAGAAAGTAAAAATTTGGAGCACGTCGTTTTTGTCAAAAAAGTAAAGTCAAGTTCTGGAGAAATAAGGCTACGAGGTAAGAGGATTTGTCGATGACCTCGTTATTAACATTAGAGGTAAATATGATGTAACTTTATCGGAAAGGATTCAATCTGTCTTAGAAGTGATACTGAACGGTGCCAGTCTAAGAACTTGAGCATCAACTCAAATAACCCAAATTGTACCATTTACGAATAGAAGGAACATCTTCATAACGCCTCCTTCTACAAATCGAACATCAATTCCCTTCTCGAATGAGGTCAAATATTTGGGTGTTATATTTGATAACAAACTCAACTGGAACAAACACATAGAGTGGACTCATTAAAGGGGCTTTGGGGATATACAAAATTTTATTGGCAGGAATTAAAGCTAAAAATGATTTATTGGTGTTACAACAGAGCAATCATTCTCCCTATAGTCCATACGAATCAACTGTATTGTGGACTAAAATGTAACAACAAAAGGGTCACCTTACGCTACAAAAAATTCGCTATCAATATCTTATCGGATAGTCAGGCAGTTCTGAAAGTACTAGCATTCAATTAACGCGGATCGAGGCCAGTTTCGGACTGCCTTCACAACCTAATTGCCCTGCGAAAAAGGAACAAAGTAACCTTAATTTGGGTTTTAGGACATATAAGGATTAAGAGAAACAAAGAAGCAGACTGCCTCGCAAAAAATGGAGCGAAAAAAAAAATTTATTGGTGCAGAGCCATTCTGCAGAAAACCAAAAGGGCATTCCAATCTAATACTGAAAAGGAAGATTGAACAGGAGCACAGAATCTGCCGGAACAATTATATTAATCTCAAAAAAATTAATCCAACCACAGAAAAACAAAGTGGAGGATATCCTTAAACTAAGTAAAAGTGATATCAGCTCCCTAAACGGCCTCTCGACGGGTCAAAGTTGGGTAAACCACCATCTCAAAAATATGGGTTTTTTTTAAGGAACCGAACACGACTTAGGGAGTCACCCTACAATGCAATGCAAGCTATGTCGGTATAAGAATTGAAGAAGAAAAAAAATTTGGATCAGTTTAATTTGAGTGAGAAAGAAGAAAGTGACGGTGGACATTGCACTGGAGATTGTACTCGTTAGGAAACAGTTTGGCTGGTAATATGTTCCAAAGTATTAATGTCCGGGAAATGAATGACTGGCTATCTTTCACTGTACAGGCAATAATTTAACGATGTACTCTTGTGCGGTTAGCTCCGCACTGCACTTACCATGTGTACTGACATTACTACGATACTCGATAGAAAGCGTGATGGCCTCGTCTTCAATCAGTGGGAATGCATGATTTTGAATACGGTCGAGCAACGCGAGGTGTGTTTTGGCCCAAATAATTTTACGAATTGTACTCTAAACGTGGTCTAATGTATGCCTTGTAGATGTTTGCGAGGTTGTTCGGCGTGAAATACTTTTTGCACTTTCGGAGAACACCAAGACGTTTCGAAGCGTCGAGGACAAAATCAAAGATGTGCTGGGCCCAATTTAGGTACTCATTAATTGTAACGCCTAGAAGTGTGAAGTTATCCGAAATGCAAAGTTATGCGCCACAAAAGATCACACTGTGATATTACAGTGGAATATCACGTTTGAGGGATAAATAACAGGCCTGTGTTTTTAAGGCTTTGAATTCTACTTTATTTTTCCTGCCCCATTCCAAGATTAAGCTGAGATCAAGTTCAGTGAAGAGCATAACTCCATGCGATTGGAAGCAATAGAATGCCTGTTTGATTCCGCAGCAGAGTTAAAATCATAGGTGTTATCTAATGTACTTTCATCCGCAAAACTATGCATTAGATTGAGAGTGGACGACAGAAGATCGTTGATGAAAACTAAGAAAAGAGTTTAAGATAAAACAAAGCTTTGAGGGACGACGAAATCTATTGGGAAGGAGGAAAAACTGAAGCCATGTAGTACTACTCGTATAATGCGTTCAGAAAGAAAACTTTCTATCCATTGAACAAAGGTAGCATTAAGATCTATGGCCGTAAGCTTAACTATGAAACATTCATGCCAAACTCTGCCAAAAGCTTTTGCAATATTAATTGCAGGATCTTGACCTTTGCCGTATTTATGTATGCATGAATTTCAACGTTTTGTCAAGTAGACCAAAAGATCTGTCGACCGTCCAGAACCGAACCCATACTGACGATCATGGATTAGCTGTTTATCATCGAGATATTCAATGATTTTGCGATTGACAGCAGTTGCCATTACTTTCGAAGGCATTGATGTAATGGATAGCGGGCGATAGTTAGTGGAACTCGCTTTACTTACTTTCTTGGGGATCGGTTTATAACTTTCCACATACGTAGAAAGCACCCAGAAGAGTAGGAAAGATAGAAAAGATTGCGAAGAGGCTTAGCTAAAGAAGAGGAGCCCTTTTAAAGGGCAATGGTAGGAATACCGTCCGGACCAGCAGATTTGTGAATATTGTGCTCTTGAAGGATCTTAGAAATAAGTTTCTTGCAAAATGTAGTTTAGGCAGTGAGAAACCAGAATAATTTAAAGCAGTAGGTGGTTTTGAGGTGGAAGGCGTGAGTTTCTAGCGAAACTTGCTGCTAGTAAGTTAGGGTTTTTGACAGGATCTACAAAAGTACGGTCGCCATCAATAAGAGGTGATGTTGAAAAAGAAATGAAATTGTTGTTGACGGTTTTGACGAATGTCCAGTAAAATCTCGAACCTTTAGGACACTAAAGGATCTTCCGTCGAAGTTTTTGATCATGCCCAAATTTAAAAGAATTCACTGTTTGTAGGTGTTTCATTGATTTGAAAGATTTTAAATGTTTCTTGTACTGAATAGCATCGAAACATTCGTTAATGTGTTTCGAAACCTGAAGCACCGCCTCGGACTGGATTCAACGGCAACGATCACGCAAACGACAGTTGGACTTTTCCTTCGGATCTTGGAATGTGCGATACCTGTACAGAGCAGGATTAGTGAGAGCTCTTCTGGAACAGGCTAACAAATAAAATATGAACATCAGTGCACTCCAACAAACTAAATTGTTAGGTCGCGAAGTTACTGGATCGCACAGAATTTTCAAAAGTGGGAAAAAATCAGGAAGCCGGAAGCTTGGAGTTGCGTTTATCGTCGACAAGAAGCTTAAGCACCAAGTTACCAGCTTCAAACACGTCAATGAACGATTGTGTGCAATCCACATTAAAACAAAATTCTTTACTGTTTGATTTACTAATGTCATGCCCCAACGGAAGATAAAGACGACGAAATTAAAGACGATTTCTACAGCACCTTAGAATCAACATTCGACTCCCCTCCGTCGAATGATATTAAAATAGTAGTGGGTGACCTTAACGCGAAAGTCGGCAAAGAAAAAACTTACATAGGGACAATTGGAAGGCACAGTCTCCATGATCTTAGTAACGAGAACGGCCAGAGACTGACTGATTTTGCCAGCAGCAAAAATCTTATAATAAGCTCGACATGCTTCCCGCATCGTGACATTCATAAAAGAACGTGGGCATCACCCGATCAAATAGACCACGTTCTAATAGAGAAAAGGATGGCCTCCTGCATTCTCGACGTGCGTACATGTCGAGGTGCTAATTCCGACAAAAATCACTATTTGTCAAAGACCAAATTCCGATATCGAATCAAAGACATCCAAAAACACAACCGATTCCTAAATTCGACATAGGAAAACTCAAGGATGAGAAAGTCGCGAAGTACGTATCAGCCTTAGAGAGACACTTTGCGCCAATACTGCACAACAACGCCAGCATGCCAATAGAAGAAATGTGGCGTAATATCAAAGATGGTATTACATCTGTCGCAGAGGAGGTGATAGGACAACAACCCCGGAGCAAAAGAAATGACTGGTTCGACAACGATTGCCAAGATGCCTTAGAATGAAAAAAATCTATCTTACAAAATATTAAGAGAACGGCCAACACGAGCCAAACAGGACAAATATAATGATCTTAGACGATTTGCAAACAAAATATGCAGCCAAAAAAAACGGAAGTACAATAATGACGAAATTAAAAACATGGACGAACATTTTAAATTACTCAACACAAGAGCCGCGTATTCCCTTATTAAAAGAATGAAAGGGGGATACCAACTGAAAAAGACCATCTGCAAGGACGCAGAAGGGAGCATTCTAAGTAATGCGGAAGATATAAAACTAAGACAATACTTTGAATACCTACTCAATCCGAGCCCATCACCCGCACGAACAGCAGCAGCAGACACAATGGCAGGTATAACTGATGTAACAGCTGATGAAGGATCCACATTGAATACTCCCAAGCTCAAAAAAATAAAAACAAGGAACCACCCAAGCAACAAAGCGCCGGGCACTGATCAAATCCCAGCTGAGCTTATGAAAGCCAGCGACACTTGCATAGCGCATCTCCTGCGCAGATTAGTCTTGGACATATGGACGCAGGAAACACTTCTTGAAGATTGGCGTAAGAACATCATATGGCCAATTATAAAAAAGGTGACAAAAGTCAGCTGCGAAAACTATCGAGGAATATCTCTGTTGTGTACGTCTTATAAGATCTTGACGAAAATTCTGGAAAAGAGAATTAAGCCCTATGCTGACAAAGTAATTGGTGAATACCAAGGCTGATTTAGAGCTGGACGATCGACTACGGACCAGATATTCTCAGTTAATCAGGTGCTGGAAAAGTGCTGGGAATATAATATTGATGTGCACCAGATATTTGTTGACTTCAAACAAGCATACGACAGTATCGACAGGCGCGTACTGTGTAAAATCATGTTGGATTTTGGAGTCCCACCGAAATTGGTTTGGCTTACAAGAATGACAATGACCGAATCTTTGTCACAAGTCAGAGTAGAAAATGATCTGACTTTCAGCTTAAGAACTGCCAACGGCCTTAAACAAGGTTACGGCCTAGCACCAATACTTTTCAACTTGACACTCGAATATGTTGTTCGGAAACTTTCCGTTAACATGAAAAAAACACTATGCTTCAAACCCACACAACTCGTAGCATATGCCAAAGACATAGATACCCTTACAAGATCTCTGGAAAGTGCTAAAGAAGTATTTGTTATCCTTGCCTCGGTAGCAAGAAAAGTTGGACTACGAATTAACGAAAACAAAACAAAAGTTATGACACAAACTAGGAAAAAGACGCCAATCAGACAGAAATATTACAGTAGGAGACTTCAACCTAGAAAACGTAGACAACTTTGTATACATAGAGGCAAACTTATCAAAGGATGGAAGTGAACCCATCGAAATTAAAAGAAGGATAATGTTGGCAAATAAGACGTACTATTCGATACTTCCAATAATCGAAAACAAGAACGTACAGAGGAAGACTAAATTAAATAAACTGCCAACCTGTCGGGCGTAACTTTATTATATTTTCGACAAGTTGAGGATGCATGGAAAGTCAATATGCAGGTTAGAGTGGTTAAGGAAGACTAAGTGGAACCCCTTTTCACAAGTGGAACACCCTTTAGGGCAGAGCTGCACAATAGCTCCAGTACATGTAATCAATATTTCATTCGTTTATGTAAGTTTGGGTTTTTTTTTGCATTTTTAAGCTATTTTAGTCATGAAACGTGAAAAAACAAGATTTCAGGGTGGCAAATTTTTTTTCCAAGAATACGTTATTATTAAAATAATAAAGTGAAATATGTGAAATAATGGTAAGACCTAAAGCAGCCAAAGGTGGACGTTAACTCAGGGATCCCAAAAATTACTTAACGCCTTTGAAAGAAAGGTCTTCAGAAAAATCCTCGGACCTGTGACGGAAGACTCTATCTGGAGAATACGAAACAATAGAGAATAGTATGCCATCTTCGACAATCGAGAAGTGTCAATTTTCAATTTTTGAGACACATCGCGGCGTTCTCTATCCACCATATAAAGGCGCGCTTGATAGGTTGCCCAACCCACAGGGAAGTCATTTTTAGCTCCAGGGTAATTTCCAACATTGCTACCAAATATGATGATAGCGTTTTACATGAGCAATTTCCGTAAGGCGTATTACCTTTACTATTTACTAGAATGAAGAAATCTATAATGCTACTACACAATAAGAAAGCTCATTCGAGTAAGTTATTACTAGGTTGCTATCTTGATTATTTTGGTCACATCAAGTTGTCAACAACACTGTTTCTCCACTGTGGGCTATCTTCCACCTTAAATCTCAATTCTTATTTTCCTATTTTAGTCTGTCCAGTTGTACTGCAAAGGGATTAAGGAATTAACAAGCAGATTTAAAAATCATAGCTTTCTTTTCGTCAAAACCACTTTTCAATGCACTACTATTTACCCACGTTCAGAATCGAATCATTTTTTCAAATTTAATCAAAATATGCATTACGAAGAAAGGCAACAAATTCTTTTTCTTGCCATTATACATATCTATCTAGATTATCCATGATCGCAGAATAAAAATTTCGGAGCTGTATACTTGCAAAATTAGCTAGGGTATAGCCTAGTGGGTAGTGTGTTGGTCTTGTAATGCGAAGGTCGTGAGTTCAAATCCCGGTCGACGCAATATATAATTCCAGCATATTGCCTGCTTGGATATATCTTGGTTACCTCAATCGACGAAAATGAAAAATTCGTAGAAAGAGGGTTGTGCGAAGGACCAACAACCCTTCCACAATAAGTAATGAAAAATGTTAAGGAACCTGAATATCAGGAGGCCAAGGTCCGATTTGGGCTGTAGTGCCATTGTAGAAGAAGAAGAATACTTGCAAAATTATCATGTAATTACAATATAATGTAGAGAGCCGAATGCCATTGACATACAGCGCAGCTAAATTATAATTTAGGCCTAAATCATCATTAAGCGACTGTGTGTCATTCGCTAATTTAGCTAAATTGCAAAAATAGTGATCATTTATCAACTAAATTCTCTCAGCTAAATCATCTCATTTAGCTAAATCCTCTCATCATTCTCAAAATTTAGTCTATAACGATGAAGATTGTGCTAGAGCTGGAGATTCAATAAAAGTTTTTTCGAGCTAGAGAGAAGAAGAAAGGTCATTTTCTGACTGCGTTGATTTACGTGAAATACTTGAAGCGTTATTTAAACGCCCAGCTTTGAAAGATGACTTGCAAACGATTCCAAAACAGGACTAAGGATCGTTTTTCTTCATTTGTGACCTTCCTTGCAAAATGTTATTGCCTATTGGCTATGCAACTCAACTTTTTAAAAATATGATAGATGAGTGAGTGGCTCTCGTTAATTAGCAAAGTCCTATATGTCACCAATCTACAAACGATGAAGACGAGCTAATTTACGAATTAGTTAAATTGTAATTAGGATTGCTATGTGTTGAGGATAGCCGGATTAATTTATTTTTACACAGAAAGTAGAACTATTGCTAAAAAAATGTTAACTCAAAATCCAAATTAAATATTTCAAAAGATTTGATTATCTAACCTCATGGCGATTCAATGCGGCGTGAGTTCAGCTTACAAATTATCATCATTAATGAAATAGCGCTAAACCTCATCAACGGCAGTGCAAACTAGCTTAATCCATTAATTTAGCTGCCGTCATCGAGCAAATGCCGGAACTTCAAAGGCATCAAATCTTTTAAACATGTCAATTACGTTGACTCATTAGGCGCGAACTAAATTATGCATCTGGTGTACTTGTGCTCATCGCATCAAGGCCAAAAGCGTTCGTATGCACCATGTATAGAATACGCCATCATCATAAAGACCGATATATTTTTGTCAGTCTATCAATCGACATCTGCCATTGCGGGACACCCAATGAAGCAGGCAATCGTCATCTCCGTAGCCCTTGGGATGAGCAACACTATTGCCAGCTGAACCACATCTATCGGTTGGTTTGATCTGTCCGGCGATGGCCAGAGTCAAGCGAGTTCCATGCAAAAACTCCAATTCCTGCTGAACGGAAGCCAGGAGCAAGCAGACGCCAGCGGAACCACCACCACAGGACGCCGTCCTGAGTTGTGGAGCGTGCAGAGTGGCGACTGGCGAGTGTATCTATGACAACCGCAAACAATGGATTCATTTATTCAGATGAAGGCGGAGCTGGTCATACATATCCTGTGTACCCGCGATAAGCGATTTGTGTTTACACAGCCAAAAGCTTATGACGATGTGATACTCGTCCACAGCGCCTCTGACTCCGTTTCGGGGACTCTCTGCCCGTGCACATACATCCACGCCGATTGTGGGTGGGGGCCCGGATCTCCGAAAATGGGGGCGAATGAATAAAATACGCAAGGTAGAAGGGAGTCCGGGATGTGGCAGGTGGTGGCTTGGGCGGCACTTTCTCGTTTGTTTTTACTTCCGCCATAGCATAAACCAACATTCCCAGAGCGGATATTGAACCTCGCCAGAACTCCGGAATGCTCGCTCTGGAAAATTTTAAGCCAGCAGTCAAAAACGACTTCGTCTAGGACTGAAAGAAGAAGGACGACAGCTGAAGGGAGATGCAATGCCACTTACACGCTTGCTCGTCCTCAAACCCATCACGGCGGAGTGGTGCGTAATGATAGCGTGGCATACCTCATCCTTGCCGGGAATCAAGGGGTAGCATTAAGAGCTTTATTTGCCGGTTCAATTGGGGTGCACTGGTATTGGTGCGATGTTTCTGCAAAGTGTCGGGCAGGTAATGGTGGTATCACGGGGATGTATGTATATGAATTTCGCATTCACGGCTATATTGTAGCTAATAATTTAGGTGATAAGTAATTAGTAGGATAATTAGTTAGCTGATAAACTATGGTGGCATACGGTGAAGGCTGGAGTGAGTGAGTGCGGCAAGGTTGTTGTCCAATTATTTTGTGGATTATTTGGTTTGCGATGGGCTCCGTGTTATGCCTGGTAATGGCTAATTAGGCTGAAACACCTCATATCAGTTCGCATTATTGACGTGATGATTACTCTGCCATTTATGGAATGGACATAATCAGCTTTTTACTTTTTGGAATTTTCAATAATTTTCACGTACTTATTGACAATATGCTTCGCATTAAATTAAATATTGAATGTTAATTTGTGGAATATATATTTTGTAATTTTCGAAAAAAAAATTCTGAAATTTTATCATGTTGGCAAAGTTTTTGGTTATTTCGTTGCAAAGAGTGTCTCAAAATCAATTTGTATACTCTAGATGAAATCTGAGAGTATTATAAGTTTGCCACAAAGTTTGTAAAGCTAAGATATAAGGCTCGGAGAAAAAAATTAATGATACAGAAGTTCATATTATCACTCGTCGGTTCGTCCATGTCCTCTCTTGCTCGAGAACGCGTAGAGCTAGAAAGATCAAATTTATTACACGTCGCTTTCGACAAAAATATAAGGATCTTGAATGAGCCGAATCGCTCCACCCCTTCGACCCCCTCCCACACAATATGGATTTTGACAATAAGCCGATTTTATCGAAAAGTATAAAAGCTATTGATCTGAAATTTAGAATATATTTTTTATGTACCAATTCAATCTACGGTATAAGATTTATTCAAATCCTCACACTATTTCTACCATCTCCCATATAAACTGCACTTTTTCATGAAATACCAATTTACTCAGTACGTATAAAGTTTATTGACTTGAAAGTGTGCACTAAATATTTATTTAGAATTATTAGTAAGACCGAAAAAAATTAGATGATTAGCTCCACTCCTTCCTACAATTTTAAAATTTAAATTAAATTATTTTTCTCCGAAACTGTCAAAGCTATCGACTTGAAACTTTGATGAAAGTTTAATAATAGAAATATCTTTGACGACGAAAAATTTTGTTTTGAACCTAAACTCATTCTACCACCTCCCATACAAATGCATAATTTTGGTAAAAGCATTATATCGATTTCCATTTAAACTAGGAAATTGCAATCTTAAAATTTTGCCAGAATTTATCCCTTAATAATTGCAATAAATGTTAAAAAAAATGATAAGCCTTACTGGACCCCTCTACCCCCTCCCATACACATATCTATATTATAAATTCAAGAAAAGGATTTTCTTTCGAACATATGTATGAGGGCTATCGACTTTGAAAGTGAGACAAAGCTTGTGATAAGGATGTTGATAAGCAGTTCCAAAATCATATAAAATCCACCACTTTCTCTGCCACCTCCTATATAAAAGCCCTAATTTCAGGAAAGCTACGTCCGATTTCTTTGAAAATAATAAAAACTACAAATTTTAAATTTAGCACGAAACATTTTGCATGCCACGTTCGGTGTCATACACAAACAAAACAGAATTATGATTAGGCGTCATATGATACTCTGGATGAAATAGGAAAGAGCAGAGGGGGAGATTTGTAATTTTTATATGTAACACCGAACGTAGTATGCAAAATGTTTCATGCTGAATTTCAAATTTGTAGCTTTCATAATTTTCAAGGAAATTGAACAATTTTTGTCTGAATTTGAATATGTATGGGAGGTGGCAGAGAAAGTGGGAGGTTTCGGATGATTTTGAATCCGCTTATCAACATCCTAATCGCATTGCCTTGTCACAATTATAAAGTCGACAGCTCTCATATGTTCGAAGGAGAAATACTTTTGTTGAATTTCCTATACAAAAATTTGTATGGGAGATGGTTGAAGGAGTAAAGCGACGTTGATATTTTTTAGCATTTATTGCAATTATTAAGAGACAAATTCTGAGAAAATTTTAAGTTTGTACTTTTTCTAGTTTTAATGAAAATCAATTAAATACATTTACCAAAATTTGGCATTTGTATGGGAGGGGGTAGAAGGAGTATTCCAATCAAAGCCAAAGTTTTTGACATAAATGATATTTGTAATAGTATACTTTTCTCAAAATTTAAAATTTATAGCTTTGACGGTTTTGGAGAAAAATAATTTAATTGAAATTCAGAAATTTCGTGAAATTTCGTTGATAGTTTTTCAATTTTGCAATTATAAAAAAGTTAATTATGACGAAAATTGGTTCTTTTAGTTTTGGTAGTTGCAATGCAAACTGAACAAATGCATTTTTGAAAATTGTGCAATTGTATGGGAGGGGGTAGAAGGTGCAAGGGGATCTGATCAATATTTTTTGACGTTAATGATATTCACATTATTATACTATGACCTAATTTTCAATACAATAGCAGAAATGGTTTCGGAGAAAAATCAATTTCTTTAAATTTCGGAATATCATGAAATTTGTATGAGAGGGGGTAGAAGGAGTGGGGAATGTGGCCTGTTCACGAACTTAAATTTATTTTTTCGCTAAAAATTGCATATGACGAATTTCAGCACGATAGGTCAAAACTTTCGAGAGTTATGTTGTAGACAGAGGAGCAAACAGACGGACAGACGGCTTTACGCCCAGTTATAATTCTGTTATATTTTTGTTTAACTATAAGGTATAAACCTGAAGGTTATGTTTGAAAGGCAGTAACTGATAAATGCCTGCCTCAAACTTGTTTGCAAACGTTCACTCTTCTGAAGAAATTTTCAATAAAATTTTGAATGGAATAGTCAGTGGATCATTAGAATACACTTTTTCTTCCAGGAATCCTTAAGGTCAATGGCGTCAAATCTTAGTGGTGCACGAAATAACAAGACCTCGAAACTTCATCTGCAAAAACCTCTTTGTTTCGCCCAACCCCAGATCCACATCAAACAGTGAATCGTGTTGGATGTGTGGGAAGCTGTTGGACTACGTGTTGTATTTTAGTCCTCTATATTAGATAGTTTATTTGTCCACGCAGCCATTAACTCACTGCAGCTATGTTGGGAAGAGCAGATTTTCAGGATCGATTAGACATTTTTAAAGTTGCGAGACGAGGCCTAAACAAGGCGATTAAACAAAGTAAGGCAATTTGTTTCAAAAATCTCTGTAACGAATCGGATATAAGCTCCTGGGGTGTATCATACAGGATGGTGATGACAAGGCTGAAGGGTCATAGGTCCCCACGAATAGCTTGCCCGATGATGTTAAGATCAATAGTAGAGAATCTGTTCCCACAAAGGTAACTACTTATAGATCTGACAACTACTATTTTTTATTTATTTCATTTATTGATTTAAATTACAAAAACTTATAAACTAGTGGTTATACAAGTCGACTTCTCACGAAAGAATGCTTGTCAGTGAGAGCCAGAGGGCATCAATCTCATTAATATTACAATAGCATTACATATTTTTTTGGACAATGAAAATTCACAATACACGATAATTATGTTTGGTCATGGAATCTGCTCCATGACTAAACCTCAATACTTTCTGATGCCAGTTGTCGAACATTAGTACTCCATGGTCATAATAATGGCGCACAATTTGAAATGTCATGTCATTTTGAGACACCATTTTATTAGAACATATCCGCTCATTCCACTACCTATACGAATGGAACATTGAATCTATGTACTGGGACTATTGATATTAATAGCAGTTACGTACCCCAAGAGCTCCCACACTTTCTTCACCCTTACCTCCTACAACCTTTTCGACTTCTCGGCCATCCTGTACTGTGTTGGCGGATATTAATACTTTGTTTTAAAGAACGGTCATAGATCTCCCTCGAAGTATTGTTTTTTGAGTAATAACAATCATTTCTGAACCCTTGACGACTCTTTTTACACCCCATTAGCGTTACAAACCTTCGAGCAATCACAATATAGTCTCAGCTTCCATTTAGAGAACAAAAACCCTACATATATATCAGATTTAAAACTTAAAATAAAAAAACTTAATAACCCGCCTAGCATAACAAATTAGAAGAAGCCATCGAAAAAGACGGATGCCAGCTTATCTCGACTTAACAAAATCTGTAGCTCATTAAAACTTTCAACTACGCTCCTTAATTAGAGATTGAAGCCAATCCACCTCCGGGCTAATAACCATTCTATCCGCACTTTCTTCAAAATTATAATAACGAAACCTATACTAAAGACCATACACTTTCTTAATGGCTTCCAGCCATGTCCTCCTTCATTCCTAATAATGAAAAATAATTTAAGTCATTTCGATGAAGCTGTTGAGTTTTCCCTTCGAAATACTTTCAGTTTTCCGCCGGTTTTCTCTCAGGCTCTTTCGTTGGCACTAATCGAGGATCATAAAACTTTCGCCATGGAGGCGGATATTTTTCATTTTTTTTTTGTGTTCTGTATAGGTCTAAAGTCTAAGGGCGCCTTAATTTTCTTGGAACATGCCGCTTGCCTTTTTTTTTATTCGGTTTATTCATATCCTACTAGGGGTTTTCTTTTTAAATTTTCGGAAGCATAAAATGTTTCGAATTTTCTCACTTTCGATAATTAGTAACAAATTTGTTTGTCGTTGGTGCTACGTTTCAATTACTTATTGATTAATTTTAGGAATTTCTAAAATTGAATATGATAGACATACTGTATGGCTACTTTTAATTAATTTTGATCTTCAAGATAATTTTGAAAAGATTGATGGAGAACTTCTCATGTGAATAAAAGTTAAAGCAAACAGAACTATTTATGTTAGATGAAATAGAGATATTTATGACTGTAGAAAATTATTATATTATATGAGAGGTGGTAGAAGAGGTGGTGATATTGAAATATTTTTTTCGTAGATTTGAGCATAATAAATTCAATAAGTAGTGATTGTTGTGGATGATAATTTCAAAATTTCAAATCAGTGGTTTTTATATTTTCCCAGAAAGTCCACTTATAAATTCATAACTTTATAATAAGTTGATTGTGTTAGTTTGTGCAAGAGGGGTGAAAGGAGTGTAGGTAGGTTAATTTTGTTTGTCGTACTAATAATGTTATTAAAATATTTTCTACTCAATTTGATCTCGGCAAACTTAAAATGTTCGTTTTCTGTTTCTGTTTCATGAAATAGTGCAGTTTGTATGCGGAGATGTACAAAATTTAGCTTAACTTAAAGTCCTGAAAATCAATGTGCGTAAATCCAAGTAGATGTCCATGAGCTGGAGTACAAGTACTCCGATTGTTTTTAACTAACAAGATGTGTAAGAGAACCGAGATTTTTTTTGTTACCTTGGTAGCATTGTCAGCATGGAAAGAAGAGCCGAAAAGCATATTAAGGCTCGTATAAATAAAGCTCGTCAAGCCTTCGAAATCTTTTCCTCTTTCTGAAGGTTAAGAGAGATCACGCTTCGCACCAAGTTACGAGTGTTTAACGCATGCGTCAAAACAGTCTTGTTATACATATGGTTGTAGAATTTGAATAGTTTCCAAGAAACTGCAAACTTTCGTAAGCCAGTACTTCCGATGCATTTTAGCGATATTCCGGCCAGATGTGATCTCCAACGATGGCCTTTGGAATACAACTGGAAAAACTAAAATAGGCATTGAGATTCAAAGATAAAAGTGGCGGTAAATCGTTGACAGTTTGAGAGAACCAGAACAAAATACTTCCAGACCAACTTTTGGTTACAACGCTCATGAAAGACGTCGAATTGGTCGACCATGTACAACATAAGAACAAGCAATTAAGAGGAACGAACAAGAATTAATTTTATTATAATTGCAATCAGTTTTGAAAATTTTTTAACTTCACCTCACTCCTTCTACCCTCTCCCATACAAATTTCACGAAATGTTGACATGTTTTGCTTCGGAACTGCCATGGCTATCGACTTGAAGTCTTTTGGACAGTATAATAATAAAAATATCATAGACCACGTAAAATTTTGTTTTGATCCGTAAACTCCTTTACCCCCTCCCACACAAATGCATAACTTTGGAAAATAATGCATCGATTTCCATTAAAACTACAAAAAATACATACTTAAGAGTTTGCCAGAATTTGTTTTAATAATTACTCTACCCTCCTTTTCCTCTGCCACCCCCCATACATATGTCCCAATTTCGACTATGTCCAATTTCTTTCAAATTAAAGAAAGCTACAAGCTTTAAATTCAGCACGAAACATTTTGCATGCCACGTTCGGTGTCATATACAAAAATTACAAACCTCCCCCTCTGCTTCTACCACCTCCAATACAGAAGTCACAGTTCCCTATTCGAAAGACTTTGAGATGACATATTTTCCGGTACATTAACTCTTTCGCATTTCATCGTGAGGGGCCTTACGCCCAATCATAATTCCGTTATATTTAGCAATGAGTTTTGTCACCATAATGAAATTGTAAAAACGAATAGTTTAACAATTAATTTTTTGTGTAGCCAAGTGAGTAGCATATTGGTCTACAATGCGAAGGTCGGAAGTTCAAATCCCAGTCAACGCATAATTCCCGCACGCTACTTGCGGGGGAATATCTGAGCCACCTCAATCTGCGAAAATAAAAATTCGTAGATAGAGGGTAGTGCGAAAGTTTAACAACTCTCTACACATTAAGGAACCTAATGGACAGGTAGTCAAGAAAGAATTTTGGCTGTAGTGCCATTGAAAAAGAATTACGATGGCACTACAACTCAAATTGGGATGCTAACATTAAAACTATTTGTCATGTCTGTGATTTTAATTTTTGAGATTTTATTTAGAGGACTTTATTTCCGTGCTTTTATGGTGTGCTTCAATATGTTTCTAATAAGTTAAATATAATTCGGATTTTGATTATTAGAGCTTAAGTTAATTATAATATTGTTGTTAAACTATTAAGCCTTTTGTATAACTGAAACTTAAATTAACTCAATTGAACTACAGATCATATTATCCATACATCTATTACTTTATTTTATAATAATAAAGAGCTAGCAACCAGCAGACCAGCTTTAAAATTGCTTCTATTGAAGCTGAAGTGAAGAGCTTACTTCAACGAACATGTAATGTTAAAACGCATATGAAATGTTAGCAAGTTCGAAGCACTTCCTCGCGATAAATTCAGTGCATTTAAAATACTTCACAAGTGCTTGTTTTTATTTACTTAGTAAGACCCGCCCTCATATACTGTGACAGAGTCTTGTATTGTAAATACATCTTATCTACTAGGAAAAAATTTAAATGCTCTGAAAATGAGGAAAAATGCTTCAGTATTGCTAAATTTAAAATTTTACCTATATATGTGCTTAGAAATTTAAAATCAAGACGCTCTTATTGGTTGAAGAAAAGCAAGTGGCGCAATTTTAAAATAAGCGTCAATAAAAAATTGAAACAGATGACAAAAACGATTGGGATCATGCGAAACAAAGCCATCAATGCTACTAGAACCGTGTTTCAGTAATGATTTTGAAGCACTTTATTTTCCGTTGGGTTTATGCTTTTTTCTTTGTTGGTTTCTTGTGTCTATTATTTATAACAAAAAAAATCATGGAGAACGAATATACATTACGCGTTAGAAAATGTGGGACAAATACCAATCGGTAGATTCTAAACAGACTTTTAGTATAAATTTGTGCTAAACGACGTGTGCCGTAATGAAGAATAGGGGCCATAGTAATGGTTTTTTGTGAGTTAATAAAGACGCGAAGACATTATGTGTACGTATAACGATCGAATAACTGAAATGGAAACATTATATGCTAACAACAAAGCTTCCGCGGCGGCGTAATGGGCAGCGTGCTTGCTTCACTGTTAATAGCTCGTGGGCTCGATTCTCACGAATTCTTAGTTGCTACTGGCGATGGAAAATTGTTCAAAATAAAATGGGCAAACGGTGTACCTAGGGTGTAGCCTAGTGGGTAGCGTGTTGGTCTTGTAATGCGAAGATCTTGAGTTCAAATCCCGGTCGGCGCAATTTATAATTCCAGCACATTGCCTGCTTGGATATACCATAGTCACCTCAGTTTACGAAAATGAAAAATTCGTAGAAAGAGGGTTGTGCGAAGGGCTAACAACCCTTCCACAATAAGTAATGAAAAATGTTAAGGAACCTGAATGTCAGGAGGCCAAGGTCCGATTTGGGCTGTAGCGCCATTGTAGTAGAAACGGTGTAAAAGTAAAACGGTTCTAATTCAAGAAGATCTGTATACTCAGTAGATGGTTTCTGTTCGCTTTCTATCATTCAATCCTCAATAACATCCGCAAATATTTGTCAGTAGCAGCTAGTACAACTGAAAGAAATACCAGCTTTTCCACTCGTTACGGTCGTTATCACTCCCCTTTCCTTACCTTCCTACCTTCCCACCTTCTATCGTCCCTTCCTCTCTCCTAACAATTATTATTACATATTGGGAAACACTTAAGAGCGATCTCTCGGCCTATTGTGCGTTTATTTCTCCTACCACAACAGGATAGCTTTGGCTAATTTAAGTATGTTTAAGGGAGCCATGTTGGCTAGTTCATCAGTTGTAAGGAAACCTTTTCCTAGAAGATTTTGTCTTTCCTTGCTACTGCTTCCCAGTGACATAGAATATGTTTTGTCGTTCCTGAGTTGATAAGACAGATGCGGCAGATGTCAGTTCCTACAAGACCCATATTTTTGAGGTGGTGGTTTACTCGAATGTATCCCGTCAAGAGACCGATCAGAGAACTGATATCACTCTTGCTTAGTTTAAGGATTTCCCCCACTTCGTTTTTAAGTGGTAGGATTAATTTTTCTGAGAATGATAAGCCTGGAAGTATATTTCAGCGCAATTTATTGTGAGGCAGTCTGCTTCCTAGTTTCCCTTAACCTCTATGTGACCTGGTACCCATATTAAAGTAACTTTGTTCCTTTTTTCCCAAAGCGATTAGGTTTTGAAGACAGTCTAGTCCAATCTAGCCTCGACCCGTGTTTATTGTATGCTAGTGCTTTGAGAACTGCATTACTATCCGATAAGAAATAGATAGTTTTATTGTGATGACCTCTCCTTATATTTTCTTATATGCAAAGCTCCATTGCAATTATTTCGGCCTAGAAAATAGAAGCTTCTTTACCGACTGGTTTTGCAACCTACAATTAGGATCTTTGACTCCGGCTCCGGATCCCTCTGAGGTGCATGAGCCATTTGTTTACCAGATAGTTGATCCCTCTTCCATTACAGGTAGTACGGATTACCAGTCCTTGCGCTCTTTGATTATAACTTTGAAGGGGGCTTCAAAGTTGAATTTGGTCGGCATAATGTCCGATAAAATTGAGGCTAGAAACTCTATTTTCGGGTATTATTGATTTCATTTTTCTTCTATTCGTAAATGGTACTATCTCAATCTTGATAATCAAGTTCTTCTACTGACACCAGTTCATTATCACTTTCAAGGCAGATTGTAACTTTTCCGATAAAGTTGCGTCATATTTGCTTCTAATGATAATAACTAGATTATCGGCATATCCTATTTTTCTCAACCAGGAGCTCAAAGCGCAAAGGACAATTTCTTTAGAGTCTTTTGCCTTTTCGATTTATCTTATCAAACCATGAAAAGCTTGCTCAGTCGATTTGCCTTTCTAGTAGGTATGTTGGTTCTCATTAAGATTGACCTTCTTTGGCCCCGTTCTTATGTAGAAGTCCACGAATTTCTCATCATCTTGACGAAGAAGGAGTTAAGACTTTGAGCGCGGTAAGACTAAGGCTGGTTTATGGGGTGATTGGGGTTCCTTTGGTACAAAGACCCAAATTGTTGAGATGTATCCCCATATAAAGCTGGTTTCAAAGATCCTTAACAAAGTTACCAGTAGAGACTCCAACCCTGTCTGCAGTAAAGCATAGAATATTTTATCTACTCCGTTCGATTTGTGGGGTTTGAAGGTGTTAATAGTCTTTACGACCAATTATAATTCTGTTATGTTTCTTGTGCAGAACAGGACAGCTTTGTTCGTGGGCATTTAATACGTTGCACACGAGTTTTTTAGCTATTTGATCAACGCAGTCTGGGCTGATTACTGATTCCTCCGCGCTACCTACTTCGTACACTAGGATTGACTGGTAAAGATTCTAGTTGGTACGTTTAGGATTTCTATACTGACTAAGATAGCTAAATGAAGTCTTCGGACGATACGAGCCAATTTTCGCACTTGTCGAATAGGCAGGGGTTGTAATGATTAGGTCAAGTACCTGCATAGCAGAATTCATGAAGGTCGGGTTGTTGCCTTTATTTGTTATATCTAGGTTGTTAGCTAGGGTGGAGGCTAGTGGGTATCGTGGTTGTCTACAATGCGAAGGTCGTGAGTTCAAATCCCGGTCGACGCATAATTCCAGCACACTGCCTGCTTCGATATACCTTGGTCACCTCAATCTGCGAAAATGAAAAATTCGTAGATAGAGGGTTGTGCGAAGGTCTAACAACTCTTCCACAATAAATAATGAAAAAATGTTAAGGAGCCTGAAGGTCAGGAGGCCAAGGCCCGATTTGGACTGTAGCACCATTGAAGAAGAAGAAGGTTGTTAGTAGTTAGATACTCTAAAAGTGACTCTTCTCTTGATATCACTACTTACTTGTATGGTGTGCGCTAGCACACTTGTATTTAGTGGATTTTGCTGCATTCCTCAGCTCCTTGACGCCTTGTGGTGAAGCACTCCTCTCAAGGAAAGTAGGCCAAGGCAAATATCACCTTTTGAACCCCTCCTGCCTTTGGTATTTTCACCGGGACTGCTACTAAGTCTATTTGGATGAAAAGAGGCATATTCAGATAATTAATTTCGAACGATATCAGAATTGCAGCTCTAGGTTTGTCGCTTCTTTTATCGAAAATTAACTTACCCAATTTTTCGAGGAAATCCAATAATTTTTCCTTTAGCAGCCCCTGTTTCCTGTAAAAGGGCTACATGAAATTCCTCCTTAGCGAATCTCCATGTTAATACGTCCATGGCTACCGCCGCACGATAGTGATTCGCCGGAATAACTTTTAGATTTACGGTCACTTTCGGTGAGTTGCGACTTGCCACTTCTAACCTCTTTGACCTTAGGGCGTAGAGTTGCACTCGAGAATTTGAAACTGGAGTGCACCTGGTATCCAGAGTTCGCATATTAGCAGTTAGTTATCCACTAACCATTCATTCAGTATACTGTTCCATCGTAGATTAGGGGCTTTTTATTTTCCAGGTGTACTTATCTATCGTCGTTTTTTTATAATTGTCACCACATATATATATATGTATGTAGTACGTACACTTGCGAATCACTTTAGGGATAAGTCCTCTTGTTATAATTAATTTCTTTAAATCTGCCTAAAACATGAACAGTCCAGATCGCAAGAATATCATTGCTGTGATGGGATACGGAACCGACAGCTTGTTGCTAAATTTAATCCCCCCTATCACATCTGCCAAAGACCATAGGCAGGATACGAAGACGACAGCAAGCTATTTGACTTTTTCCCCTATCTAGATTGGATACGAAGCCGAAAGCACTTGTTCCCCTATATCTGTAGATCTTTTAGCGTTACCCTGTCTGCACCACGAGGAGGCGATCTACCTAACAGACCTCTCTCTCTCCCTCTCCATATAAGCCCAAACTTACATATATAAAGGAATGAAATATTGATTACATGTACTGGAGGTATTGGTTAAGTTTTAAAGAATTGAAAACAGCCCTGCCCTAGAATCCTCATTCACTTAGTCTTCACTATCGCATCCTCGATTTGTTCCAAGAATAATAAAGTTGCGCCCAACTTGTTGGCAGATATTTTAAATTGAAATTTTAACGGGCTCACCGAGTACCTGGATTGCATTTGGAGATAAGTATCGTGAAGCTCTACGTTTTGTGAAGAGGATGGCCTGTACGTTATGCTAATATAAAGCTTAATTTACAATTTGTGAAAGTACTCCGATAATTTTCGAGTTGATGTTGCAGCTTGTTTTTTAGTATTTGTGGATCTAGTGCGGCAGATAAAATAGCAGCATCGTCTGCAAACGTAGATAGTTCGCTAGATTTGAGTTTTAGTCTATGTACAGTAAAAATGTTACATAAAGTGGGACTGATGCAGAAACCTTATGGTATTCCTGAGCGGCTAGCTCTGTGACAAGATAACTTAGCTTTGCGACTTAACTCTGTAAAGGTATTTTGCTGTTGATTGATTTTTGTGCGAAAACTAAATTTAAAATCATCGATAATCTTAAGGTCGGTTTGGTGAATGTTTTCACAGTGCATTTCGAATTGAAAGAAAAGATTTCCGGATTCTACACTGTTACGCTTTATTATTCGTGATGTTTCGGTAGAAACCGAAACGTCACGAATAATAAAGCGTAACAGTGTAGAATCCGGAAATCTTTTCTTTCTAGTTTGATAAAGGTCTCAGCACAGACCGAAACGTCACGAATAATAAAGCGTAACAGTGTAGAATCCGGAATTCTTTTCTTTCAATCTTAAGGTCCTCAATTTTATCTATCATCCGGTTTAAAATTATTTTTTCTAATATTTTTCCTGGAATGAGCAATAAACGTATTTGTCGGTAGCTATCAGGTTTGATCCTTACTTCATTTAGGAATCAGAGTTACAGAAAATATCTTATTTTAAAACAGTAACTTAAGATAAAATTAAGACTGATGACTGTAATTTTCGGAAAATTTTTGACCAATCTTCTATTCAAGGAGCTTTTTTTGGCTTTTGAGTTCATATAATACATCTTATCCTTTTTGGTTTGAAGTTTAATTCTTTGCGGTGAAAAGATTTAAGAGATTTGTGGTGCGAGCTTTTTCCTTGGCACTATTATGTGAGAAATATTTTGAAAATTTGGGAAATTGTCGGCTAGTAATTCGGATTTGCATTGCTCGTTATCTCATTGTTTTTAAATGGCATAGTAAATTAGTTTTATTTCAAAACTGTCCTTCGTTTTGGCTCTACCCCAAAAGAATATTCAACCTAAACTACAAATTGTTAAGAAAAGTTCCGCAACAAGAATACAACAATACGATAGAACAGTGAAAACTCCATCCAACAGAAACACCACGAAACAATAAATCACAAAATCCCTGAACAGTTTCGTGCGCATACTGACAGGCCAGTATCGTCTTGTAATTGATACTAAAAACCCCTTAATTGGCATTTTTCCACCCTGAGGGTCGAATTAATAGAATCCTCTCAAAACAAGCGAATACATCGCGTAAATACAACCAACCCCTCATCATCATCGCCCGTTGCCCATCGTAATCTCAGCAACTACTCGTATACTATATGTTGTTCGGATTGCCTTTTGTGGGGTCGAGAAAATTGTTTTCCCGGCGGGGCATCACCACAAGACCGCATCTGTACTGAAAGTGTCCACGGTCCGGTTTGAAGGAAAGGACGAAGCCGCGTCGCACCCTTAGTCGGTTCGACGCCCTCATTTAGGACTCATGTGACATCAGGTTCGTCTAATTGAATCGAAAATCCAGTAAACTATGACGACATAACCGGCCGAATTTTCAGGGATGTTCGAACATTTTCAATTATGTCTGAGGTTACACAATTTTTAATCTGTGTCGAAGACGAGAACACCTTCAGGATACGGACAGGATCATATTTCCCATTCCAAGTCGTCATGGAGACGAGATTTTCTGATTATCCAATTTTCATTGGAAAAAAAAACTGTTTCATTTGCGTACTTCAAATAATCACGTTCAAAAGTTAAATTACGATAAATCTGTCGTTGGTGAGCCTATTGTTAAGTGAAAATTTTGAAAAATTTACATCTCGCCCGTTGGGGTCTAATTCGCTGAATTATTGCCGGCATTTTACCGGGTCATTTGATTCGAATAAGCATCACAAGTTTGTCTGATGCTGTTCCAGTCGAGTGCATTTGCGATTGCAAGCGATGCATTCGTGCAAATGTTTGGGTTCGTTTTCATTCAAATGAGGGGTTTGTCGAGAGTACTCATTTTATTTCTATTAATACACACGTTTCGAAAAATTCGTGCAGTTCAGAAGTGCTGCTCGTATATCTGAAAGGACTCGGGCAAAGATCGTGTGTACATCTCATTATGCAGTTAATTGCGACAGATTTGTTACAAACGATTGTGGAATATTTGTCACAGCCTGAATGTTTCCTATGGGAGATTTAAGACCACCTGCTACTTTCTTTGAGTCGATAGGTAGTTGATGCGTATTTTAACATCAAAAGAGTATCACAGCATGAATGTGGATATGATGGTTACGGTATGATAGATGCATACGCCAATATATAGCTAAGACCATTTAGCATTTAAGGGGGAGTATTAAAACCAAACAATTGATAGGTATAAAGTTGGCCGACATACCATATGTCCAGTTCTATATACTTTTAATCAACCCAAGCTTATACCCTTTATATAATTTTGCTGGGAGGTTTTAAAAAAATAAACAAACTAGGAAGATATAATTAAGTGAATATGTTGTTGCATTAATTCTGAATCTGTTGAAACCAATGTAGGGTGTAGTATCATTCAAGAACGGAAATCAGTGATCGGAAAATGTTACCTGTCTAACTCAATGTTTAAGCCATGTAGACTAATCGACTTGTATTTTTATTGAAAATATTTATTTATTCTACTCGCAAATCATGTCACAAGTACATCGTATTGCGATAAGTATAATGGCACAAAAGGGATTCATTTCGTAAGATCCCCGCTCTTTAATTGTGCTTCTCGATCGCTTTGAGATTTTGATATCCAGCGAAAAAGCCACCATGCGCCACCAAAACTATGATAAAAGTTTCCCTAAATTTCCTTGTTTCTGTCTTATTCAACAGGAAATTGAGTTTCACTTTAGTTAATCGTAATACGTTAGTATTCATAATTAGTTTCATATCTAAGGTTAATTCAAAAATCTTATTGGGATACAGTCCCGGCCAGATGAAAATTAAAAAAACAACAACTAGTATCTTTTTCAAATAGCGAATCGAATCGGTACGACCGTATTTAGGTGTCGAGTTGCAAGCGACTAAAGTGCCGTCCATGTCCTTTTAAACGTCACACTTTGCGGTTTCTTGCATTTTCCCAGACATTTCTCAGATTTCACCCGAATCGAATCAGTTCTTCCTAAACTACCGAAAAGTAGGAGGAGATTTTCTTTTCTAATTGAAATTTTAATTCTTTTTTAGGATTCTCAAAAAAAATTTTTTTTTTTTTGGAATATGTACACATTTAACCCAGTCAAACACGCCGATATATCTAACCCTGTTCCTTTTTCGGTGGATGTCACCCGGGCTATGATGAATGACTGGCAATTAGTTTGATAAATTACCCGAATTGGATTAAAAGGTGCGAATGGTGAGTCAATCAGTGCGTTAAAATGTAACGCCTCTATTATTTATTTTTATCACTGAAGGATTAAATTTTGTTTTATGGTAGCAGCCTTTTCTCCAGGAAGAAAACAAATCTAGCGTGTTCAAAACGGATAATAAATCAGCTCAATGCACTTTTACTTTGATTTATTTCGTAGTTTAGATCTTATGATTGATTTGTGGGTTGTTCGTAAAAAAAACATTTCTGGTTTCGTTCGAAGTCGATAGAGAACTGAACGTATTGGACGATAATGAAATCTGAAGAAACATTTTCATACTCAGCTGATGAATAATGTCGTTATAAAAGGATGGAGAAAAAATAAGCGAAAGTGTTCCGCAAGTTATCTTGAAAAATTAAGCGAAAATGCTACAGTGATTAATTCCAACTTAAGGGATAAGCATACATTTGATTTCATACAATAATTGTTTTTTTTTGTATTGAACTTGTAATTTAACCCATAAACAAACTTTCTGATGTTACCTTAGACATAATTGCCGATACGGTAGTAAGCTGGGCTGTAGTCATAAGTCCAGAAGAGGGTATACGGTGTTGTGAGGCTAGAGTCGTCACCGGTAACCGATTTTGCTAAATTTATAAAATCATCAATAATATCGAACTGCAATTTAAATTATCCTACGCAACAATTGATTACACACTTATAAAGAGGTGCTGTCAGTGCAAAACGAAGTCCGCGTGGTGATCAAGGGGTTTGCAATAGATATGAAAGTATTGAAGTGCGCAAGGGGTCGCTGGATTTCAAGTAAAGAAATAAAACCACCAGCTTAATAAGATCACTTTAATTTAACTGCAAAAAAGTATTTAGTTTAACTAAATCGGCTTTTCAATTGCGATTGTTTTTATTTATTATTAGCGATCGCCCGCAACTTTGTCCGCATAAGAATCACAAAATAAGCAATTTTTGAGAATGTAGTTCGTAATAAATTATGCGGAGCATGTATCTGATTAGTTTAATGGTACTTTCAAGACAATGCTTTGTATTTTGTGGGAATCAGAACCATAAATTATTAAGAATGAAACCACGATACTCGCATTTGTATGGGACACGCTCGTGATCAAATCAATCCCGCGATTTGATATCATATACGTATTGAAGAGTGTTAAGGACATGTGAATAATTATAGCTAGTGTTAATTAAAAAAAAAAACAAATAAAATAACATTAAGCTTAAAAACGTAACAGGACTACGATTGTGCGTAGAGCCCAATCATACGATACCATAGATGAAATCGAAATTTTTGTGATATTAAGAAATTTTGTAAGGGGAGTGGTAGAAGGGGTGACAACACTAAACTAATTTGTTTTACATCATGCTAGAGTAGCTATAAAAATGTCTTGTACCAAATTTAAGTTTCAAAAATTGAATTGGTACTGAAAAACTTAGTTCATTTAATGAAATGGTCCAATTCGTATAGGAGGTGGTAGAATGAGGGGGAGGGGGGGATTTAGTGATTTTTCGAGAAATAACTATAATCGCCATGCAATTGATATATTTTAAATTTCGGATCAGCAACATTCACAGTTTTCAAGAAAATCGAATTTTCGTAAAGTCGTGGAATTGTGCCACATTGTATGGGAGGTGGTAGAAGGAGTGAAGCTAATCGGTTAATTTTTTTCCCAATATCAATAATAATGCTAATTAAGGATTTAGTACAAAATTTTAGCTCGATGGAAGTTATACGTACTGAGTAAATTGGCTTAGAGTATTTCAAAATGATGCAATCTATAAACTAACGGAAACAATATACAAAAATCTTGAGGATGGTCGGAAAACTATTGCAGTATTTTCAGATCTACAGAAAGCTTTCGAAACTGTGCATCATTCTACCCTCTTATATAAATTAGAATTGATGGGACTTCGAGGAAAGCCTTTAGATCTCATACGTAGCTATCTATCGAACCAAAAGCAAAGGGTTAAAATAGAAGGGACAGTCAGTTCTGCGAAAATCACTGATTACGGTGTTCCTCAGGGTAGTGTTCTGGGCCCACTTTTATTTATATTGTACATTAATGATATGCTCAACATCAACGATCCTGTGGTTGACCTGATCGCTTCTGCAGATGTGTGTGAGTGACTTCACATGGAAGGAAACCTATCAAATAGCATCGGCTGCAGTTACTAAACTGAAAAGATGGCTTGATGAAAATAGGTTGACAGTAAATATTGATAAATCAAAATATATGCATTTTAGTGCAAACAGAAAAGGAGTTCCATCAACTAGCTTGAAGCTCACAGTCCACTCCTGTAATTGCGATTTGTACAACACCTGTTCCTGCAGTTCACAATTTGAAGTGGCCAATTCTATAAAATACCTAGGAATAATTATAGACAATAATCTGACATGGAGAAATCAGGCACATTCTGTCTCTCAAAAACTTCGAAATATTCTTCCTAGTATCCGTCAGTTAAGGAATATTAGGGAGATTGTGACACTTAAGTCAATATACCATGCTCTATTTGAAAGTGTTCTTGAGGTGGGGTGGTACGTGTAAAACTAATTTATACCCTATCAGTATTGTTCAAAAAGCAGCTATTAAGCAAATTCTTAGGAAGCCAACTACATATTCGTCGCACCAAGCATTCTCAGAACTAGAAGTTCTAGATCTCAATAAGCTATATAAAAAAGTAGTTCTTCTCCACGCACATAGAACACAAGCTTTTCAACTCTGCGATCATGGTCCGACCTACAACACAAGATTTCGTGAAGATTTAAAGAAACTAACTGCAAAGTGTAAGCTGACAAAGACACAGCAACATGCATCGTATTTACTAACAAAGTACTTTAATGAACTTCCACTTGACATCAAATCTAGTATAAATAGTTCCACCTTTAAAGTAAAATTAAAAAACTGGATTCTCGCTTGGAATTCTCTAAACTAAACTAATATAATATAAATTTGCGCTCAAAAATTAAAGACAAACAATGGTAAATTAACAAGTGGATCAGTATTCTTAGTTGTTTAGTTTGCATAACAAACATATTTTTTTTTCTTTTCTATTTTTCATACTATTCATTTTAACTTCTTATTTTATTTATTACTTTTTTTTTTTTAATTATTTTCTCACTTATTACTTTTTTTTTACTCACTCTACTTTAAGTTAAGTCGAAACAAAACGCTTAACACAAGCCTGCTTATAAAGCGTTAATAAATATGTACAAAATAATGTATTCAGTATTATATGAAAATAAATTTAAATTCAAAAAAAATTCAAATTCATGAAAAAGTGCTGTTTGTATGGGAGGTGGTGGAAGGAGTGCAGGGTTTTCAGTGATTTCTTGAGAAACAACTATAATCGTCATGCAGTTGATATATTTTAAATTTCAGATCAGTAACATTCACACTTTTCAAGAAAGTCGAATTTTTATGAAGTCGTGGAATTATGTCACATTGTATGGGAGGGGGTGGAAGGAGTGAAGGTAATCGGTTAATTTTTTTTTGATATTAATAATATTACTAATTAAAGATTTGCTACAACATCTTAGCACGATGAAAGTTACACGTACTAAGAAAATTGGTGTATAGTATTTCATGAAAAAGTGTAGTTTGTATGGGAGGTGGTGGAAGGAGTGGAGGGATTTAAATAATTTGTATACCATAGATCAAATTTATGATAAAAATAATATGTTCCAAATTTCAAATGATTCGCTATGATTTTCAAGAAAATTTGATTATAGATTTTTGAAAATGGGTCACTTTATATGGGAGGGGGCAGAAGGCGTAGGGATATTGAAATTAGACCACATGCAGATTACATCTTGGTGCATACCTAATAAATTATGAAAGTTTCATTACTATCGATTCAGCCATTTTTGCGTGAAAACCGGACAGACAGACAGACGAGAAGAATTTGAAAAACGTGTGTTTCTGCTTAGTTATTGCTAAAAAAAAGCAAAAACTAACTTACTTGATATTTCTAAACAAATAACAGACAGACACTACAATTATATTTATATGTATAGATTTTTTTTTTTTCACAAATCGTATATCAATCTTCGCTCTTTCGCCATCTAAGCTTCGACGGACTCGTTGACGGCTCCAAACCAGACTGACTGTTGTCCAAAAACGCTCGTCTTTATACTCAAGATGAAATCTGAGAGTATTATAAGTTTGCCACAAAGTTTGTAACGCCAAGAAATACGGCTCGGAGAAAAAAATGAATGATACAGAAGTTCATATAATCACTCAAAAATCTCAAAACCGGATGTCCGTCCGTCCGTCCGTCCGTCTGTCCGTCTGTCCGTCTGTCCGTCTGTCCGTCTGTCCGTCTGTCCGTCTGTCCGTCTGTCCGTCTGTCTGTCCGTCTGTCCGTCTGTCCGTCTGTCCGTCCGTGTCCTCTCTAGCTTGAGAACGCGTAGAGTTAGAAAGTTCAAATTTTGTCTACGTCGTTTTTAACAAAAAAGTAAGGTCAAGTTCGTGAACGAGCCAAATCGCTCCACCCCTTCTACCCCCTCCCATACAAAATGACACAATTTCGCAATCTGACAATAAACGGATTTCCTTGAAAAGTACAAATGACATTGATCTGAAATTTGAAATGTAATACTTTTATGATGATTCCAATCTACTCTATAAAAATAATTTGTGTCTTTTCCCTCCTTCCACCACCTCCCATACAAACTGCACTTTTTCATGAAATACTCTAAACCAATTTACTCAGTGCGTATAATAGTTAGCGAGCAGTTGAGCAGGAGGCCAGAGGAATAAACAAGTCCTGGCAACAGCTTAAAGCCGATGCTCAGGATCGCGCCTTGTGGAAGAGAGTTGTTTCTGTCCTATGCCCCTATAGGGGGTCTTAACAGGAATTTGATTGATTGATTGATTGTATAATAGTTATCAAGCTGAAATTGTGTACAAAATATTTATTTAAAATTATTATTAAGACCAAAAAAAATGAGACGATTAGCTGTACCCCTTCTACCCCCTCCCATACTTTTTGTATGGGAGGGGGGGACACAGTTTCGTAATTTCACAATAAACAGATTTGCTCGAAAAATATAAATGCTATTGATCTGAAATTTGGAATATATTACTATGATGGTATAAATGATGATGGTATAAATCTACTGTACACAATTTATTTGAGTCCTCCCCTTCCTTCCACTACCTCCCATACAAACTGCACTTTTTCATGAAATGCTCTAAGCCAATTTACTCAGTGCGTATAAAATTGACCGAGCTGAAATTATGCACTAAATATTTATTTAGAATTATTAGTAAAACCAAAAAAAAATTAGGCGATTAGCTTTACCCCTTCTACCCCCTCCCATACAAAATGACACAATTTCACAACTTTATAAAAAGTCGATTTTTATGAAAAGTATGAATACTACTGATCTGCAATTTAAGACATGTCAAAAGCATGATATTTATAGTTATTTCTGAAAAGTCATTAAAAACTCGCCCCTCCTTCCATCACCTCCCATACAAACTGCACTACTTCACTACATCCAATACACTAATTTTCTCAGTACCTATTAAATTTTTAAATCCTAAATTTTGAATAAAACATTTTGATAGTAACCTTACCGCCATGTGAAAAAATTAGTTCAATGTCGTCACCCCCTCTACCACTTCCCCTACAAAATTTCCTAAGATACAAAAATTTCTCTTTCATCTAGAGTATCGCACGATTGGGCTTTATGCCCAATCGTACTCCTGTTATGTTTTTATATTGCTTTTGTCGCCAAATCATTCACCTTGTCGCGTGGATCCTTTCCTTCTCGGCCGAGCGATGTTAATCGCTTCTACAAAGCATTTTATCATCGCCGAATCTTTTCCCATTCATATGAGCCCGTACGGGTGGTTGTTGCTGGTTTCTATAAAGTATTTCATCGTCGTTCGAGTCGCCCTATCGCAGTCGGCCGCTTCTCTACTTTGGCCATGTTATTTTTATTGAAGACCTTCGGTGATCGTGCGTGCTAGGATGGACGTGAGTTTTGAAGCCTATAAAGTTTCATCCCTACGCAACTCATTCTTCTATCGCCCGATGACTATAGTTACTTACTTGGTCAAGACCTCGCAGGTGTTCAAAAATATTTCGTTTTCGTTCGATTCTTTTTCCTGTCGGTTGAGTCTATATGTGCAGTTTGCTGGTTGGTGGAATGCTCAAGGTCCCCGAACACTCGATGATCGTTCGTTCTATAGTTCAGGTGTTCATAAGGCAGTCAGTAGAGTGTAGTTGTTGCTCTTTCTTGATAATTCGATAATCGCGCGTATATTTCTTTTTGGTTAAAGACGCATAGCGTTCCTTAAAGTGTTCGTACGGGCGCATTAATTTAATGATAATCAGGTAGAGTTGACATTCTGCATTACTTTTTAGTACAGTAGAACGCCGCGGGTATTTGTTGAACGACTAGGGCTAGCATGCAACAGTATTTTACACTGCCTCTGTGATACGAAATGCGCTCTCACTTTTTTTTTTTTATTAAATAGCAATAAGAAAAAAAAATGTATTCTTGATTTTACATAAATTTGTTTGTCCTATCCACACATTTTGGTTTTTTATTATTTTTTAATTCCCCGATCCGTGCTTGGATGTTTGTTTTTTTTTCACTTTTGTATCTATTTTACTACAGTTTAAACATTAAGATCAAATATTCTGAATTTTTTCTTTTTATTTTGTTAAGGTAAAATGAATTAAGAAAAATAAATAATAATAAAAAGTACCACGCAACGTTTGAAAAAACAACATCTAACGACTCAATCTAAGACACTTAATAACAATTGGTGCTGATCGACACTCACACAAAAAACGTTCAGAGCAAATAAGAAGCAGTGCGAAAAAAGAATGAGAATTTTTTTTATTTTTTTGGCTTCAAAAAATTCGCAGAGTGCGGAAGATTTCAAACTGAGCTATATACGGCTGTTTTGTTTTTTTTTGGTTGGGAATTGATAGCTTTCAAAAAGTTGAATTATAAAATCCGAGTGCACCAAGGAGGATATATAAAATGGAGTGCCTGATAGGCTGTCTCATGTGGGAATATTTATTGATTCGGAAATTTTCGAAAATTGTGTCCAAGCTTAACTTGGCTTCAAACTTTTACAAAATAAATGCCATAATTTGTATTCTCTCTTGGTTGCTAATATTCACTCAGCAATAACATAATTTTCAGTGGAATGGAGTTCGTTGTCTTATTTCAGAAATTTTGAGTTTTTCAATTTTTATTAGTTTTTAGCAACGGGCAATTTAACGCGGGACAGAGATAGTTACTGTGGATTTAAGTATGCCAAACAAGGATAGCGAAACAATTCTTTCGAAAATTTGACAATTGTTTCGAACAATTTAACGTGGGAAAGAGTTAGTTGCAATATTTTTAAATGTGCCAGAAAAAGATAGCGAAACGATTTTTTTCGAAAGATTTCGAGCATTTCGCCAGTAAGGAAGGGAAATACTTTCATTCCCATTTTCTTATAAGGCAAAGCATGCTCATAGTCACTCCTCATTATATATCCTCCTTGGAGTGTACACTAAGATTTTAAAAAGCTAAAGTTGAATTATACAGCCTGAGTGCACATTAAAATTAAAAAAAAAAACATAACAGGAGTACGATTGGGCATAAAGCTCAATCGTGCGATGCTCTAGATGAAAGCGAAATTTTTGTGTCTAAAGAAATTTTGTAGGGGAAGTGGTGGAGGGGGTGACGACATTAAACTAATTTTTTCACATGACACAAAGGTTGCTATCAAAATGTTTTATGCGAAATTCAGGATTTAAAAATTTAATAGGTACTGAGAAAATTAGTGTATTGGATGTAGTGAAGTAGTGCAGTTTGTATGGGAGGTGATAGAAGGAGGGGTGAGTTTTTAATGACTTTTCAGAAATAACTATAAATGCTTTTGACATGTTTTAAATTGCAGATCAGTAGCATTCATACTTTTCAGGAAAATCTACTTTTTATAAAGTTGTGAAATTGTGTCATTTTGTATGGGAGGGGGTAGAAGGGGTAAGGCTAATCGGCTATTTTTTTCGGGCTTACTAATAATTTTAAATAAATATTTCGAGCACAATTTCAGCTCGATCAATTTTATACGCACTGAGTAAATTGGTTTAGAGCATTTCATGAAAAAGTGCAGTTTTTTGCAGTTTGGGAAGACCCAAATTATTTTTATAGAGTAGATTGGAATCATCATAAAAATATTACATTTCAAATTTCAGATCAATGTCATTTGTACTTTTCGAGCAAATTCGTTTATTGTCAGATTGCGAAATTGTGTCATTTTGCATGGGAGGGGGTAGAAGAGGTGGAGCGATTTGGCTCGTCCACGAATTTGACCTTACTTTTTTGTTAAAAACGGCGTATACAAAATTTGAACTTTCTAGCTCAACGCGTTCTCAAGCTAGAGAGGACACGGACGGACAGACAGACAGACAGACGGATGGACGGACGGACATCCGGTTTTGAGATTTTTGACTTCTGTATCATTAATTTTTTTCTCCGAGCCTTATTTCTTGGAGTTACAAACTTTGTGGCAAACTTATAATACTCTCAGATTTTATCTAGAGTATAAAAAAACTAAAGTTGAATTATAAAACCCGAGTGCAAACAAAAAAAAATTAAAAAACTATACTTGAAGTACAAAACCCTAGTGATGCACAAGCTGGTGTTCGCCATACGACTGACGCATCCGCGAAACTCAGACACCAGAGGACTCCGTCGTATCCAGAAAAGTAAAATTGGCTGCAAGATTCCGAGCCCCAATGCTGGAATCCAGGAACCCCAACGTTTAACGATTAGAATAGCTTTAGGATTTAGAAAAAAAATCACATTTAAAGTTCAACCAAATACTTTTTTTCTTATTTTTTTCTAATACATTTCTTTCCTAAATTTAATTATTCGATTAAGGCTAGTTAATTAGTATCACGTAGTGAAGTTAGTTAAGGATTTCTGGTACATAGGAGAAACGGGACGCACAGTCCAAACAAGAATCAACGATGGACATGGAAAACCCAACTACAGTCAACAGTTGCAGAAGACCATACAATCGATTTCGACACTGTGCAAATTCTGGCCAGGACGAATCAACGAATAGTACGAAAAGTCGTTGAAATTTCTAAACATCCACAGAAATTATTAGATATTATATAATGGTTTGGTGAATGTTTTTACAATGCATTTCGAATTGAAAGAAAAAATTTCATAATTCTACAGTGTTACGCTTTATTATTCGTGACGTTTCGGTCTCTGCTGAGACCTTTATACTTGATAAATGTCTCAGCAGAGACCGAAACTTCACGAATAATAAAGCGTAACAGAGTAGAATCCGGAAATCTTTTCTCTTTTCTTTCTATAATATAATATTCAACGATCAAATTAAACTTTTTAAATATCGAAAACAATAAACATGTGATACAAACCAGAATAAAACGGTTTGATGCAACACTTTATGTAAGAAACAATCTTTTATTTATTATAATATCATCAAAATAGATATAACTATTTATATACATATGTTAAAATAATGTAGGTACTATCAATTTATGCAAAATTAATTTCAATTTTAATTTACTAGATTGTTGGCAGTTAGAAACATTTATTTCCATTAGGTTAAGTATATAATACGAAAGATTTATTGCGAAACCTTACATTTGCCACGTATAGATAAGATTTTAATAAAATTCTTTTCCTCTTGAAATGATGTACCCCTTTGGTTAGCCGTCTCCTTTCACTTGTATTCCACACCTTACCACGGCTCCGTATGATACTTCAGCCAAACTCGCTTTTTTCGATCACAAATAATTCGCCATTTTCGGCTCTGTCTCCAAAGTAGTGACGCAAGTGTCCCCATGCTTCCCTATGGCATGTTCTAGTCCAGTATTTCCAGAGCCATCTTTGTCGTTCATAGTATCTTTGCTCGGGGTTCATTATTCTCCTGATGCTATCCACCTGACCTCGTTTAAGCCTAAGATTTGGATGTTTTAGTGCTCCATTTCACGGTCGATCATTGAATCACTGTCATTCAATGTTCAAAAGTTCCAGAAGCCAATCATAGTCCGTTTTCGTTGCCGTAGAATTCGTTCATATGCGCTATATCAATTATTCATATCAGTTAGATTTTAAAATCACAGCTCCCGCTCCAGAAAGTGCCCATTTTTAGGGCAAGCAGGATTGGATGTTGATATATTCTACTACCCTCATCCCACAGGGGCAAACGCTGTACAGAGTCCCGTACAAAAATTTACTTTTTTTTTAAATATTGGTGTTCATATTATGAAGAGCAAAAATTTTAACCGAAATAGTTAGTTAACTTAAATCACCCCAAATTCATAATATCATGCAAAGAAATGCTCAAAAAATATAATATACGTACTTTAATTTCACACTCTTTGAACTTGCGCTAATGCGCTTAATCCATCTCCGGTGGTTGACATGTTTACTTCCCTCGACACCACCCCTTCCCCTTGTATCCTTTTGTCCGTTACTAAGCCCCAAAAGTGTTTGAATCGGAATATCACATCTCCATTCCGTGTGATTCCCCGTCTATCGTCGATAAACCAAATTCGATTTTATCTTTTTCGTAGATTTCGCTCACCCCGAAATTTACGCTCAGCATTGTATTCTGAATACAGGACGTTCGAAGAACCCTATCTTACTTTCCTTGCCGATATGTCCTTAGACAAAAATCTCAGGGACACCAATTTAGGATATGCCGTGCTTAAGAAGGCGTGTAATTGAAACATTCAGGAGCGGCTCCTTGGCAGCAATTTCCGAACATTATAATAGTGTGCACAGTGTCCTGTGGAAAGAGGTCGCCTAGAATTTGGAAGCAAAGAGCCGTCTTACGAACCGATTAGTTCTTAAACGAAGGATATTGTGAGATAAATTTGTCCGGTGATTTGCCAAAATAGCAAAGCATTTGGGATGACGGGATAAGAAAAATGTAAAAAAAAAAGAAAATAACAAGGAGGTGGAACTACAATGCTCGAAAGTCCAATTTATCAGATTGTGACAGGCTACCGTAATAGACATTTCGTTCTGGGAAGCTTTGTACACCGGGAACGGAAAACAGAAAAGATCTAATTCTCGTTTAAGAAAACGACAAAATGGATTTGAAGAGGATCTAAAAGCCAACTTCGTTCTTAAGAGTCCTTTTTTTTCCGGTTCAGATTTTTCTTATTTAATGATTACGAATTTCGATTAGGCTCAACGAGAAGAATGGAACCAAGTTTTTAATTGGAGTCGATTTCGGTTCAGTGAGTTTCTAATGAATTTGCTAATTATACCGGGGAATAAGGCAGAAAAGAAAAACGAATCGTCTTGAAACGGGAAGTTTTTAAGCCAGTTGCTAAATTTAACTTTTCCGAGCTATTTTTGTAAGTGGATATTAAATGCTCAATGGGGAATATTAAGTTAAAATGGGGGAAGATAACCTCGGCACAATAATATTTTTGTTTGTGTGATTAAGAACGATTCAAAGCTATCGAAAAAAAGATACTCAAAAAATGATCAAAGACTCATGAATTATGGGGTCGATTTCATTTTGATAGTTCTCAACTAAAACTATGATCGTTCAAATTATTTATACAAGATACAATTTTGGCGACAAGAGACACATAGATGATAGATAATGTCATAAGAGAGCTTTTTCCAAAACTCAGCCTAAATCAATGCTTGGTCCGATTTAGGTTAAATACAGTTCTAGAGTTAGTGCAGGTTCAAGATAAATTGCCGCCCGGATAATTTGATTGATAACGCGCTTTTTCAAATAATTAATCCTAGATAAATTTGATTTTCATGTTGAAATCCTATTTAGTGATACTTTGCCCAGCATATCCCATTTACTGGCACTTTCGCCGCCATATAATTACGATCTGTATGGAACAACTACAGGAACTTTATGTTTGATTTGTACAATAATAGTGTTACAAATATCAATAAACCCAGTATTGTAGTGGCTGCTCCTTCAATATTTAAAAAATTCATTCGCGTTTGGATTATTATTAATTCCGACATCACTAATTTAATTGAATTAGTCCTCCATTTAGACTGTAATGAATTGTCAAACCGAATTGGAAATAAATGATCAGTTCTTCATGCTTCGGAGTTTACAGGAGGAGGGGTTGCCGATATCATATACATATGATAGAGAAAAATAAAAACTGCAGGTCAGTATGCCGAACGAAAATTGTAAATATAAACAGAGGACTTCGGAACCACCCAATAGGAGCGATTAGCGCTCAAAAACAGTTCTCAGTTTAATAAACACATTTTCGTAGCATTATAAATTGGTATGAAGCAAATAAAAATTACGTTTAAATGCAATGTAAGGATTTTCCAATGAAAAACGAAATATCGATCAACTCCATTGTAATTACTTATTTAAAACAGGATAAAAAAAATCAACCCCTCAACACTTTCAATTGACCTTTGTGAGTGCGCTAGAATTTGTTACACTCGTGTCTGATATTTTATTTTAATCTCAGGGGCTCCGATCTCAGAAAATCCTTAGTTCTAATTGACAGCAAGTAGCACAACACAGGCCAACCTTGTTTACCAACAGGTCCCACAGTTGCATGTGCACAATACTCAAGCCATCCTGTAACAGAAACGTGGTACACACGTGCACGAATTAAAATCCAATTAAAGGAAATTTGCTACACATTCAGAATGTTGTCGACAAAAAACTAATATTCCATTCCTGAGGGAATTCGAGGAGAATACATGGGAACTAAATTGGACTTAGGTGGTACTATTTATTGCGGAATAAACGCTAAATTCGGTTCTTCACATCTCGATACTCAAAGTATTCAACATCGAAATCAATTTCGAATTTTTGGCTTAATTCTCTGTGTTTATTGATGCCGACAACGATAAAAGTCTGCCAGCAGTCATCGCGCTTCCTTGTAAAAATTTTCATCCCGAATTTGGCACATGGTTTGTAGCCTGATGTGTACTTTTTGGCCTTAATGATAGTTCCATGACCAATTGTTTTCCAATAAAGTACCCATCCATCTTCAACAATTTGACAGTGTGTTTGTTTGTACGGAACGTTGATGGTAGAGAATCTGTTGGATGATAGGGTGGGAAAGAATATAATTTTTTCCGATAAGCTTGTGTGGTTATGGGAGATATCATGAAATGAAAAAAAAAATTAAAAATCCTTTTTTATTATCATTATTTCACATAGCTATAAGTATGCACTGAAATAATGATTTAAACTCTAAAAATGTTTGACCAATACAGATCTACTTACTTACTTTATTCTAGTTCTTATTCACTTCTTCTCTATTACTCGGCGAAGAATAAATCTTCAGATTTATAAGATCCGGTTTTTCATGAACTCTGTGGCCGGTGAGTAAGGGCATACATATAAGTCAATTTTGTGAGTTTTCCAGGGGATAGTTTAAAAAAAAATAATAATAATGCAATATGTACTAGAAAATCTACTTTTCCCTCATAAACATAAACATTATTTACGTGAAATCCTTCAATATATGACTAAGTGGTTAGTCACCCTAATTCATTGTACCTTTCTATCGCTAACGAACTCCCTTTATGGTTTCATTATACTCACTTTCCGGGTAGCAGCTCAGGCCTCCAATGGGCGATTCCGAAATAAAATCATATGGGTCCTATGCAGCTTCAACCCATATAAACCCCCAGGACCGAATGGCATAATATCTGCCGAATTTCAAAACACCTCTGATATCATCTTACCTTGGTTGGACGCTATTTTTAGAGGTTGCCTACGACTGGTCCACATTGTTCAAATATGGAAGGAGGTGAAAGTGGTTTTTATCCCCAAAGCGGGAAGAAGCTCGCATACATGTCCAAAAGACCTAAGACATATAATTATATCTTCATTCCTTCTAAAAATCTTACACGGAAAAAAATTTCAGTTGCTAGTGGAACAATATTTATTGCAAACTCATCATAGGCTTATAAACCATTCAACATAGCCGCAAATGCTATTTTTTTCGATAATATTTCTATTTTTAATGAACAGAATACTATAAAGATAATCCAATTTCGTATTGCAGCCCCGACAAATACTTATAGCCTCACAGGCTACAGCATTTTGCCCGATTTACAATTTCATTTATCCTATTTTGTGTTATACCTATATGGCAATATTAAATTGCGATTGCTACCATAAAAAAAGACATATTCGCTTTGTCGTTGCGCGGATGAATCACTTCTTTCTTCATTCTGTGCCTTTGTACTTACGAGTATGTGTAAACAAAAGCATTGCACATCTGTAAAAAATTTATATGTGTGCGGCCGATCTCCGTGCTTTAAAACAAATGGCAATCTCAAATTGCATTCGTGCCCATGTAAAAGGTTTAATTCGGTAAGTAGTGTAGAAAGTATTTTTCATTTGTTGCGCATTCAGTGGTGAACTTTCATGGCGTGAAGATGACGTGTAGTTTTGTTGCGACGACCGGAAGGAATTGGGGCTTTGCCAATTTCATTGACGCATTTCAAGGTAAGTACACATGTGTTTTCAATGCGTATATTTCGGTTAATTGCAAAGAATTTAACGCGTTATTAAAGAATCCATCCGATTTAACTGGTCTCTTCTTGCTTCCTCATTTACTATGTTCTGCATCTTATGGAAGAAAGAGATCAAATAATGCAAAGCGCATTAAATTCAGCTAGGATGAAATAATTAATACTTTTATATTTCATATTAAAGTAAGATCAATATTCACAAATTATGTATAACAATAATTGTCTAATAGGCTTTTGAATTAAAGGATGCTAACTTAATATTGGAAAAACTGAAATCCATCAGAGAGTGTCATAAGCTACAAAAAACCACAGTTCAAACTATAGTTATAGTCGTTGGTGATACCTTAGGTAATAAATATATTCATCAATCTTACATTTTCCAAGAATACATAACGACTAAATCAAATTATATACTTGTATCTATTTTTCAGATGATATAACTTGCTCGTATATCGCGGTGGAAGATATTATATATTTAATAGAAGACGCTAACAGCGCTGGATTTGTGCTTCAAAATCTTTCATGCCCTTCATGCAAAATATCCCGAAAGCAGTGAAGCTATTTGGATGTTTTTGCAGAAGAAAATTTATAATATTATCACCAACTTTGACAAAAATTATACCACTGTAAACTCGCTCATTTCAGACCTCAATGATTAATATTTTTTCATAATTCGAATTTATAGATTTCTTCTAGAGATTACTTTATTTTCAAATCCAGAGATTATAAAACAATTATCAATTTTCAAATGTTGACTTATTTGCAAACTTAACTTATGATGCGTTAGTTTAAGATATAATTATTGATTTATGCAGTCCAATATCTCTTCTTTAAACATGCTATATCTTTTTTGTAAATTGAATTATATACATATATCTAACTTTTTTATCATTTATGGAATTAAATTAGTTAGTTTTACAGTAATATTATACTAAGGTCGCCAGGTTCTATATCAAGAGTTAATTTGTAGTTAAAGATATAAAAGTTTTAAATAAGAGTGGTTTGCCTCTATTTTCATTTAAAATGAATTCAAATGTGATAAAACTATGGATAGTCCTCTCAATTAAATGAAACATATTAGAATATATCATAAATTGGAAAATATTCTAGTGTGCAATAGTTGTGATATAAGGCGTTTATTTAGTAATAGAAATTCTTTCAAAAAACATATATCTCAACATTTTTTTAACGACACAATATTAATAAGTAATAGCTATGACTTAAATTCTAATGAAAATGTAACCAAGAATATTTCCACATTATCTTCCAAAGATGATGAAGAAAATTTGAATGGTTATGATAATGAGAAAACTGAAAGTCAAACTGAATTCCTTATAAAATATAAAAATATCGTTGAGAAAGAAAATTTAAATTTAATAACAAAGTTATATAGTTTTAAAAAAATATGTAAAAGTTCGATACAAAAAATATTTAAAAGTTTTTTCCGAATACATTTGCGGAGAAGCGATTCAATCTCTTAGCGCTATGTTTGTGCAAAATAAATCTGTATAATATTAATTATATAAGTCTTTTATTTCAATTTCTAAAAATTCATATTTATAGTGAAACAACTAATCATGAATTGTTATTCCAGCAATAGTACAATGGGCAGATTGACAATATTTTAGGCAGAAAGCATGGTTTTAGAAAGCTCTAGAAGATATATCTTTATGACATGATGCTAATATTTATATTAACGACGAACTATAATATATAGCCCCACATCCTTTATATACTGATGTTTGCAACAATGTAAAATAGTTTTTTGTCCTGTATTATATAGGCGAATATACTATAGCTACAGAAGCTTTGGAAGAAATAATGTGGCATTTCGCACCATAGTAATACGATATGTCGCGCTATAATCATATGGTATGCTGCGCCTGAATAATATTGTGTCAGCTACCATTTCTGTTTGTTATAATGCCAACAAATAAAGTAGTGTAAGTGATACATTTTTGGCAAAATATATTTGGCTTCCAGTGCTATAATTTATTGCTGTCCTATATTCGCCTATAATTATGGCCCGAGCGGTGTATAAAAAAAGGTAGCATATGCAATCTTTTTTTTCCGTGAGAACAATTGATAGACATCCATCTACGCAGCAACATCGAACAGCGAATGTTGTCAACAGCCCAGCGCACATATTAGAAGGGGAAATCGGTTGAAACGGCCCTAAACACACTTGTATCCCATATCGTGTGCACTATGGTAGGTTTTATCGATATTGAGAGAGTTTCCAACGATGTAAGACCAAAAGCAAATATGGACACACTTTCAATTCTGAAGGTGGATGCTTCGCTTGGCGTTCTGATTAATTTGATGTTGACATCTAGGATTATGAGCACAAAACTGGACATCGCATCCGCTAGAAGGTTTGTTAGTATAAGTATTCCGCAAAGCGGGATCCTCTCACCACTTCTATGGAACTTAGCGGTCTAAGACTGGAAAAGGCAGGCTGTAAAGTGATTGCATATGCGGACGACGTTGCTATAGCCATCTCTAGTAAGCACTCGAGTACTCTAAGCGATGCAACTCCTGAATTTGAACTGGAAGTGAACCCAAACAAAACCGAGCTAGTCCTTGACCCTCCTAACCTGGATGGTACCAGCCATGTTTTCGCAAATAGAGCAAAATATCTGGGACTTATTTTGGATAGGAAACTGAGCTGGAAACCTAATATTCAGCAACGTGTCAACAAAGCTACTGTTGCGCTTCAAACCTGTAAGAAAGCCATAGGTAAGAAATGGGGAATGCAGCCCAAAGTATTGCATTGGCTCTACGTTGCCGTCATCAGACCCATCCTGCTTTATAGTGTGGTTGAGTGGTGGGCTATCCTAAAAACAAAGACAAACCGCATGCTCCTCGGTAAAATGTAGGAAACAGCATGTTAATGCATAAGTGGGACTCTGAGAACAACCCCCTCCGCACCATTCAAAGTATTTTTTCATCTGCAACTTTTCGATATTATTGGCAAACAGATGGCTGCAAGTGCAGCCGCTCGCTTCAAAGAATCTCACCAGTGAACCTGCATTCAAACTGGCTACTCCGAAAACACAGACTACACTCTACCAAGTTTTGATTTGGATAATAATTTCCTCACCGTTATCCCTTCGAGACAAGAGCGGGAGGTAGCTGAAATACGGGAGGAAGAGCCATATCCTTCCATACTAATGGCTCCAAAGCTAGAAGTGAAGTGGGAGGAGATATTTCTCCCGCAATGATTAATTTAAACATATCTTTCCGTCTTCCGGATCATTGTAGTGTGTTCCAATCAGAAGTGATGGCGATCAAAAAAGCCGTGGCCTGGCCGAAGTGTATTGTTGTATCTACTAAGGATATTGGCATCATCACTGATAACCATGCGCATGCCTCTCGCAACATATAAGCTGCAACTTAAGGTGGATGCAATTAACAAAGCCAACGACAGATGGGCAAATGGTGTTACATGTAATAACACTAGACAGATTTGGCATGTGCTGGATCTGAAACGCTCTGGAATACTGATCTCGCTAAGCATGCAGATGATAAGCTCCGTAGTAAAAGTTGATACAGTGCACTGTCCGATAGAGAGACATGGTCATAGGCTTGGCTTTCCGTTTAATGATTTTTGCTGGAGCTGCATGCATGAGGAACAAACAATTCTTCATCTGCTATGAACTTGCTCTGCTTTCTTTAAAAAGAGGAGACACCACAATGTCACACTATCCGAACTCAACTCCACATGTTTTCGCAAACGCTTCGTTCAGCACAGTGACTCCTAAATGGCAACATAGAATCCTTCTAGCAGCGGAAATTCATACTATGATTTATTAACTCGTACCATAGCGATTCCTGGCTCTTTTGGGTATCATCTCGTAAGTCCGCTAGCGTTTTTATGTTTTTATACGAAAAATGTTTATTCAATTTGCTTACGCTGTCCAAACCTACTTCATTTATTCACGGTAATGAGACATTGTGATTAGAAGGGAAGAAATATACGGAAGTTCATGTCTTCCATCAAAATATGCTTTTTTGTGCACACCTGGTCTACGTGACTAAATACCAAAATCAAAAAAGGTAATCGAACTCATGAGCATTGCACCTGAGATCGATTACAACCGCTAAATTATGTTGTATCATGATTAAAAATAACAATTAAACATAACAGAATTATGATTGGGCGTAACACCCAATTTTTGCCTGAATTTATGCATTTTTATGGGAGGTGGCAGAGAAAGTGGGGGGTTACGGATGATTTTGAATCTCTTTTTCAACTTCCTAATCATATTGCTTTGTTACTCATATGCTCGAAGAAGAAATAATTTTCTTGAGTTTTCAATACAAAAATTTGTATGGGAGGTGGTAGAAGGAGTGAAGCGAAGATAATATTTTTTTTAGCATTTATTGCAATTATTAAGAGCCAAACTGTGGCAAAATTTTAAGCTTGTACTTTTTCTAGTTTCAATAAAAATCGATTAAATGCATTTTATCAAAATTGTGCATTTGTATGGGACCCCGTCCCATAAAAAGAAGGAGTATTCGAATCAAAACCAAATTTTTTGGCATCAATGATACTTGTAATAGTATACTTTCTTCAAAATTTGAAGTTGATAGCCTTGACGATCTTGGAGAAAAATAATTTTGTTCAAATTCCGAAATTTCGTTAAATTTGTATGGGAGGGGGTAGAAAGGATGAGGTGAAGTTGACAATTTTTACAAAATTGGATGCAATTGTAATAACATTAATTTTGACACAAATTGGTTCTTTTAGCTTTGCTAGTTGCGATGCAAACCGAATAAATGCATTTTTGAAAATTGTACATTTGTATGGGAGGGGGTGGAAGGAGCTAGGAGATCAGAGCAATATTTTCTTACAGTAATGGTATTCTCATTATAATACTATTACCAAATTTTCAAGTCATTACCTGAAACGGTTTGAAATCAATTTCTTTAAATTTCCAAATCAACAACAACATTTCGTGTTTTTGAGGTTTGAGTATAATTATTCTGCTTATGATTACTTCACAAATATAAGGATCACAACAGTAACAAGCACATTTTGCGCAAAATATGGACGATAACTTTTCCGCCACTCTGTAGTACATGATTAATTTGCAAAATTATAATAAATAGAAGAATATGTATAAAATAATATAAATCAATTATGGAAAAAAGATTAATTTAATATTAAAGTACCGAATGCCTAACAAGCTTTACTTAAACGAGCCTCAATATCCTTTTCAACTCCGCCGTTCATGCTGACAATGCTTTCAAAGTAACAAAAGTATTGCGCGTCTTCCATACCTAGTTTTGCGGAAAATTTATTTCCAGTCCTGTAATATTATTAGTGTATCTTTATTATTATTAAAGCAATAATCAAAGGAAGCACCCAAATCACGGCATTTTGCACCAAATAAATTTTAAAAGGAAGCACAACTAATAGAAATGATTACCACATTTTCATCTATAAAACTCATAGATTTTAACAGTTAACAGTCACTTAATTTCCAAGGCAACAAAAAACATAACCAGCTACAGCTATGTGTTTTTCAATCAGAAACTTATTGCCGAAAATTTGATTCGAATAAAAAATCTCCATTAAAACCGAATTATCTCGATATAAATGTTTCTTTTTTTTCCCTCAATTACAATTAAACGTCCTTTTAGTTTCAGCTCAAAATCAATTCGCTTCGCACCAGGATCAGTCGCAACACCAGCCTTTATTTCTCGGATCATTTTTATTAACGGCAATTTACTTTATTACTACGAAATTATATCAGAACGAGTCCTTGGCTCTTGGTCTGGTTATCCCCTAAATACTCAATTATAGAGATGTTAAACATTTGCCATAAAAGAATAAATCCCCGAGACTAATTCCATTACCCATCGCTGAGCGTCCTCCGAATGCAGAGACTCTTCCCGCAAACAAACTCACAGTGCAGAACTTACACAGTGGAACGACATCTCTAATGGCTGTTATATATACCATGAAGAGGTCTCTACGACGAATTAAAATCCGCACAGGATGTCCTTTTTGTGAAAATAGAACGAGAAAAGAAACGAAAGGAGATGAAGATATGTAATGCTTTCTTAATCGAATACAAATTAAAAGGATATTATAAGGCAGTTGGTTGGCATTTATTTGATAGGATGTTACGTAAAAGTTTGGTCACAGGAAATTCCTTCGAAAATATAGTAAAAGGAATTGAAAATTTGTAAGTTTTACAGTTACTGCAGAAATTATGCTCTAGATAATATCTGATAGTATATTGTGTCTGCCTTACCGTTTGTAACTCTAAGAAATAATACTCGCACAGAGTCGCCAAGAGTACAGAAATATTTGTTGTCACTCAAAAACCTCGATTCAGCGTGATCGTCTGTACTATCAGCCCGTCTGTCTGTCCATCTGCCTACAACATAACTCTCGAACGCTTTAACCTATCGTGCTGAGATTTGTGTTATGTCATTTTTAGCAAAAAATAAACTTTAAGTTCGTGAACGGGCCACACACCCACTCCTTTTACCCCCTCCCATACAAATTTCATGAAATTTCGAAATTTAAAGAAAATTTATTTTTCTCCGAAACTACCGACTTGAAAATGAAGTATAATGATGTGAAAATCATTAACGTAAAAAAATATTAATACGGATCGTATTAACTCCTTCTACACCCTCCCATACAAATGAACAATTTTCAAAATTGCATTTATTCGGTTTTCATTGCAACTAGCAAAGCTAAAACAACGAATTAATACCACAATCAATTTTTTTATAATTGCAACCAATTTTGAAAAAAAAAAAACTATGAACTTCACTTCACTCTTTCTACCCCTTCCCATAACAATTTCACGAAATTTAGAACAATCAATTAAATTATCGGGAGTATAAATTGAAACCTGCCGTTTCCCAACAGATGGCGCCAACAGTAAATGCTGGTGAAAAATGGCGGATCGGCAACGTCATATAGCAAGGTTGGGCATATTTGAATACCTCTTTTCATTGGATTTCTCAACTTTTATCGGCGTCTTATACTTTTTTGTGCGTTTGAGCCAAATAAGCGTCATTTGCAGGAATTGTTGCTTTTTGCCTTTAATTAAAAAAAAAACTGCGGCTGCGACGCGTCGAATGATTGTTGAAACTTAGGGTAAGAATGCAATTAGTGAAAAAATGTATCACGAAAGGTGTTAACGCTATGAAATAAGTGAATTTGGCGTGGAAGACTAAGATTGAAAAACGGCAGTTTTCAATTTATACTCCTAATATTTTTCTTCCAAACCGTCAAAACTATCAGCTTTAAATTTTGAGAAAAGTACACTATTGCAAATATCATTAATACTGCCCCCTCCAATGCAAATGCACAATTTTAGTCAATGCATTTTCATTGAAACTAAAAAAAAGTAGAAACTTTAAATTTTGTCAGAACTCGTTCCTTAATAATTGCAATCAATGTTAAAAACAATATCAAGTTCGCTTCACTCCCACACAAATGTTTGTATTGGCAATTCAAGAAAAGTATTTCTCTTTCGAACATATGAGAGCTATCGACTTTAGAACTGCAACAAAGCAACCGGATTAGGATGTTGATAAGTAGTTTCAAAATTTTCAAAAACCTTCCACTTCTTCTGCCACCTCCCATACGAATGCCATAAATTCAGGCAAAAAATGTTCCAATTCCTCAAAAATTATGGAAGCTACAAACTTTAAATTCAGCATGAAACATTTTTATAAGACATTTTTTAGGAGAAGTAGTAGACTCGGTGACGACATTAAACTAATTTTTTCACATTACGCTAAGGTTGCTAACAAAATGTTTTACACAAAGTTTAGGATTCAAAAATTAAATAGGTACTGAGAAAATTAATTTATTGGATATAGTGAAATTGTGCAGTTTGTATGGGAGGTGGTAGAAGGAGGGCCGCATTCTTACTGATTTTTTCCGAAATAACTACGAACATCATGCTTTTGACATATTTTAAATTGCAGATCAGTAGCATTCACATTTTTCAGGAAAATCGAACTTTTATAAAGTTGTTGAATTGTGTCAAATTGTATGGGAGGGGGAAGAAAGAGTAAAACTAATCGCCAAATTTTTCTGGTTCTACTCATAATTCGAAATAAATATTTGATGCACGATTTCAGCTCGAGAAATTTTTTACGTAGTGAGTAAATTTGTTTAGAGTATTTCATGGAAAAGTGCAGTTTGTATGGGAGGTGGTGGAAGGAAAAGGGGACTGAAATAATTTTTATACAATAGATTGAAATTATCATAAAAGTAATATATCCCTAATTTCAGATCAATAGCTTTTATGCTTTTCGAACAAATCCGTTTATTGTCGAATTGCAAAATTGTGTCATTTCGTATAGGAGGGAGTAGAAGGCGTAAACCGATTAGTCCAATTTTTTTGGTATTACTAATAATTCTAAATAAATACTTAGTGCACCATTTGAAATCTATAAATTGTATACGCACTGAGTAAATTGGTTTCTAGTATTTGATGAAAAAGTACAGTTTGTATGGGTGGTGTTGGAAGGATGGGGAGGACACAAATAATTCTTATACAGTGGAATGAAATGATCATTAAAATAATAAAAAATCGAAAAAAAATAATAAAATATACTTTTCGAGAAAAGTCATTTATTGAAAAATTGTGAAATTGTGTCATTTTGTATGGGAGGGGGTAGAATGGGTGAAGCGATTTGTCCTTACTTTTTTGTCAAAAACGGCGTATAAAAAATTTGAACTTTCTAAATCTCAAACTAGAGAGGACACAGATGAACGGACAGACGGTTAATTTGACAATGAACGGATTTGTTCGAAAAGTATAAAAGCTATTGGTCTGAAATTTTGAAAATATTACTTGTATGATGATTTCAATCTACCTTATAAAAATTATTTCCGATCTTCCTCTCCTTCCACCAGTTCCCAAATAAACTGCACTTTTCATGAAATGCCTTAAACCAATTTACTCAGTACGTATAAAATTTATCGAACTCCAATTGTGCACTAATAACTTATTCAGAATTATTAGCAAGACTAAAAAATTAGACGACTAGCTTTACCCCTTCTATCTCCTCCCATACAAAATGACACAATTTTGCAATTCGACAATAAACGGATTTGCTCAATAGTTATTTCTGAAAAAGTCTTTACGAAATCTCCCCTCCTTCTACCACCTCCCATACAAACCGCACAATTTCACTAAATATAATACACTCATTTTCTCAGTTTCTCAGCTAGGGTGTAGCCTAGTGGGTAGCGTGTTGGTCTTGTAATGCGAAGGTCGTGAGTTCAAATCCCGGTCGGCGCAATATATAATTCCAACACATTGCCTGTTTTGATATACCTTGGTCACCTCATTCTACGAAAGTGAAAAATTCGTAGAAAGAGGGTTGTGCGAAGGGTTGACAACCTTTCCACAATAAGTAATGAAAATGTTAAGGAACCTGCATGTCAGGAGGCCAAGATCCGATTTGGGCTGAAGCGCCATTGTAGAAGTACAAGAAGAATTTTCTCAGTACCTATTAAATTTTTGAATCCTAATTTTTCTATAAAACGTTTTCATAGCAACTTTAGCGTGAAAAAATGAGTTCAGTGTCAACAAAAAATATCTCGATTGGTCTTTCTTCATATTGCCTTCAATACTTTCAATGACTAAATCATCGTAAATATGCATAGTAGACCTACCAATTCTCAATGGTGAGGAAATCCTTTTTGAGGCTGTTTTCTAAGTTGGAAATTTCATCCTATTCACATTTCCGCAAGCACAGATTTCGTCGGTTGACAAGCATAGATGTCTAAGTCATGAAAATTCTACATCACAGCGTTTTGAAACCGAAACTGTGATAATTAAGCCGGAAAAATTATATGTCAATATTTTTCACACTTTGAATAATTTTAAGCCGGAATTTATGAGCTTTTAATGTTTCAAAACTTCCTGTTTCAAAAAAAAACTCCAATTTATAAAAAAATTAGACTTAAACACCTCTGCTTGTCAACCGTTGATATATCCTCGCAAATAACGTATTACAAATAACTCACAATCTTTACATCCACCCACTAACCTCTACGCATACTAGTAATATATTTTGGCAGATGTTGGAAATAAAGTAAGACTAGATTGGACATACCATCAAAAAGCATCTCATTTCAATATAACAACATACATAATAAGATAGTAGAGAAATTCTCATGAGGCCTTAAACCAAATACAAATACTTAACATTACATGAGTTATCGGATATTTAATTTACCCAAAATCTACTTACATCTCAATAATAGCTTTTATCGCTTGCTCAACGACACAAGCAATTTCCCTAAATCCTATTTACATAATAAAATTGAAATCAATTGACATTTTCCACCACAATGTCTGACCCATTTTTCACTATCGGAAAAAAAAATTTTCACATTAACTTTTCACTATATTGAGAAAAAAAATCCAAAATAGAATCTCGAAATAAGTTAACCATTATCGACCGATGTCAATATTTGTCCAATTTTCCATCAAAAAATTCGAAATTGCGTATAATATAGTTCAGTTTGGAAGGACGAAACCGGGATGCCAGAAACGATATCATCTCTATGTCAACAGGATTTCGAATTTCGGTTCTACTATGTTAAGTGCATAATGCCTCGCAGAATCGACGATACCCGACACAGAATCAAAGGCCCTTTGTCAAAGGGTTAAGCACCCTTCAAATTGAACGCAAAGAGCAAACATAATTCGCTTGCTAATGTCCTTTCGACGATCTGTGATCCTTTTTCTTCATTTACCGAATTGGAAATAACTTTTAAAGTGAATTAATCTCATATATTTGTTGTGACTGAAAATTTGAAAAATTTGAATGTTGCCACCTCATTTAATTTCCATATCGGATGCGAGGTGTATGAATTGTGTACGGTTGGAATGGAGAATGCATGTGAAACATATTTTTTAAATAACAACGAAAATATGGGCATATGGCACATTTTTCAGGATGAAAATTTACCCTTGCACCCTTGTTTAACAGCATTTAAATGAGAAAATTGTCAAGGGATTTCAATAGGAATATAATGCTTAGTGATAGGTACTTAAGTTTTAAATTAGGGACTGATTGTTAGTGAATTAGTAATTTTAGAAGCTAAGTTGTACTTGAGGCGAAGAGTCGAGTTAGAGTTTTGGTGGTCATCATTTTCCTATGTGTTTCGTTGAAAATAATTTTAATGCGGCGATATCATTTATTCCTTAAGTATTACCCATTAAAGCTAAAGGAAAAGGTATTACGTATTCTGCAGCAAACAATGAAGAGAACGATCAAGCAATTTCCTGTTAAGATTCCTTATAAGATTGGTCTTTTCTCGAGTATCGGCATTCAGTTGCTTATTCCTCTGATCTCCTTTTAAACCGCTGCTGTCAATCAACCTGCCGTCTTCCTTGAAAGTTATAATCCAGAGCTTATCTATTTTTCAACAATAAACCGAAAATTAAAAAACGAGTGTGGTAGATATTTAAATCGCTAGCAATCAGCGGATTAATTTAAGACAACCGATTTTTATACTCTAGATGAAATCTGAGGGTATTATAAGTTTGCAACAAAGTAACGCCTAGAAATAAGGCTCGGAGAAAAAAATGAATGATACAGAAGTTCATATAATCACTCAAAAATCTCAAAACCGGATGTCCGTCCGTCCGAGTCTTCTCTAGCTTAACAACACGTTGATCTAGAAAGCTAAGATTTTGTACACGTCGTTTTTGACAAAAAAGTAAGGTCAAATTCGTAAGCGGGCCAAATCGCTCTACCCCTTCTACCTCTCCCATACAAAAAGACACAATTTCAGAATTTGACAATAAACGGATTTTCTCAAAACCTAAAACAGAAATTTGGAATATATTATTTTTATACCAATTTCAATCTACGATATAAAAATTATTAAAATCTCCACACTCCTTCTACCACCTCCCATACAAACTGCACAATTTCACTAAATCCAATACACTAATTTTCTCAGTACCGAGTAAATTTTTGAGTCCTAAACTTTGTATAAAACATTTTGATAGCAAATTTAGCATGATGAGAAAAAATTAGTTTATTGTTGTCAACCCCTTTACAACTTCCCTAAGAATTTCTTGAAATCAAAAAATTTCTGTTTCATCTGAAGTTTCGCACGATTGGGCTTTACCCCCAATCGTAGTCCTGTTAAGTTTTTATACTCTAGATGGAATCTGAGAGTATTATAAGTTCGCTCTAAGGTTTGTAACGCCAAGAAATAAGGCTCGGAGAAAAAAATGATGAATACAGAAGTTAATATTATCACTCAAAAATTTCAAAACCGGATGTCCGTCCGTCCGTCCGTCCGTCCGTCTGTCCGTCCGTCTGTCCGTCCGTCCGTCCGTCCGTCCGTGCGCTCTCTAGCTTGAGAACGCGTTGAGCTAGAAAGTTCAAATTTTGTACACGTCGTTTTTGACAAAAAAGTAAGGTCAAGTTCGTGAACGGGCCAAATCGCTCCACCCCTTCTACCCCCTCCCATACAAAATGACACAATTACGCAATTTGACAATAAACGGATTTGCTCAAAAAGTATAAAAGTTATTGGCCTGAAATTCAGAATATATTACTTTTATGATAATGTCAATCTATCATATAAAAATTGTGCGTGTCCTCCCCCTCCTTCTACCACCTCCCATACAAACTGTACTTATCATGAATTACTCTAAGCCAATTTCCTCAGTGCTTATAAAATTCAGCGGGCTGAAATTGTGCACCAAATACTTATTTAAAATTGTTAGTAAGGTCAAAAAAAATGAGATGATTAACTTCACCCCTTCTACCCCCTCCCATACAAAATGACACAATTTTGCAATTTGACAATAAATGGATTTACTCAAAAAGTATAAAAGCTATTGGTCTCAATTTTGGTATATATTACTTTTTTAATGATTTAAATCTACAGTACAAAAATTATTTGCTTCCTCCCTTTCCTTCCACCCCCTCCCATACAAACTACACTTTTTCCTGAAATGCTCTAAGCCGATTTTCTCAGAACATATAACATTTGTTGAGCTCATATTTTGTAATAAATATTTAATTAATATTATTACTAAGGTGAAAAAAAAAATATTTGATTTGCTTCACTACTTCTATCCTCTCCCATACAATATGACACAGTTTCACAACTTCACAAAAAATCGATTTTCTTGAAAATTATGAATGGCACTAGTCTGAAATTTAAGGGATGCAAATTTTATAATATTCCTAGTTATTTCTGAAAAAATCATCAAAATCCCCCCACTCTTTCTACCACCTCCCATACAAACTGCACATTTTCACTAAATCAAACTCACTAATTTTCTCAGTTCCCATTCAGTTTTTGGAGTAAGCATTTTGTATAAAACATTTTCATAGCTACTTTAGCATGATGTCGAAAAAATTAGTACAATGCTATCATCCCTTCTAACACTCCCCATACAAAATTTCTTGGGATCACAAAAAATTCTATTTCATCTAGAGTATCGTAAGATTGCGCTTTACGCGCAATCGTAGTCCTGTTATGTTTTTTAATTGATTGCTTCAATCACGTCCAATATTCTCTGTATAGAATGTCAGTTTCAAAAACGAAGTAGGCATAGAGTTTTCATAAAATTCGGTGTATTTTACCTTCACGAAACCAAACATATATATGGGAGAGGGTACATTTGATTTCTTAAAAATGATAAAAAAAAAAAATTTTGTATGGGAGGGCGTAGAAGTTTTGAAGGTATTCGACCAGTTAATATTTCATACTTAGGGATTTTTTTTAAATGCATTTAGCGAATTTTCAAGTTCGTACCTTAAAATTTCATTCAAACATTTTCAGTTTTTGTGTTTTTTTTGTGCACGTTAGACCACCCCTTCGGTGCATAACAATTGTGGAAAAAAATATTATTTCTTCTCTGTATATATCAAATAGATGTATCCACATGGGAAAACTTTATATCTTTCACCAGAGCATTTTTGTTTACCACCTCCCTTCACTTACACCCCCAACTTAAAATTTTAATCAAAATTACGGACTATTGGTTCTATAATCTGGTGAAATTTTAATTTGATATTCAGTTTTGGGATATAATGGTTTGAAATTTTGGAAAATCCTCCATTTTCGAAATGCTCCCTATTGTTCAACACTACTATTATGTCCAAATATTATATTTTGCTAGTATAGCTTAATATATGATCCAAGTTTCAATTACATAGCTTAGGAGATAGTTTCTTTGCCCCCCCCCCTCTGACCCGCCCCCTAAAAATAATTAACTTTCTTCTAAGCTCATTCTGGTGAATCTGTATGCCACCTTAATGGTCCCAAAATAAATTTGTTTTATGGGAATATATATTTAATATATATTTAAAAACAAATCGGGTAACAATTTGTTTTTAGCCCCTCCCCCTCTCTTTTCAGACCCCAATGAATAGAGAAATTTAATTATTTTTAAAGTTTGTCAAACTCCTTTATATATATCTCGATTTTTAGCTTCCTAGCTACAACCATGGTTGAGATATTCGAATACTTAGTTTGCGGTTTTAGCACTCCCCCCGCCTCCCCCTTAACCTTCACACCCAAAATTGGTGTCTGTCTGACATCCGCAACTATCTACAATTCACCCAAAAATGAAATTTCTATCTTGATGGGTCTGGGAGTTAATGTGCGCGTACAGGCAACCGAATTTTTTTTTTTTTTTTCGTTTTCGGCTATTTTAGTCATGAAACGCGAAAAAACAAAATTTCGGGGTAGCAATTTTTTTTTTCAATTCGATCACAATACTTTATTATTAAAATAATAAAGTAAAGTTGATAATTAAAAAATTTAAAAATATCAAAGCCATTAATTTTAAATCTCAAAGAAAAGCTTTCGGAACACTTGTTGTTATTTTAGTGAAAACCCATCTGATTCAATTGACAACAATTCAAAGGGTTTAAGTTATTGATTGCGTATTTTATGGAAATTAAACATCATGGGAAGTGGAAGAAAGGGTTTTCGAGGCTTTTTATCGAAAACAACTTTTCTAGAAAAATCTTATTGGACATAAATAGTTGGCATCATATCAGAATGTTCATTTTAAGGGGAGCACTCCCTAAAAAATTGAAAAAAAAACGATTTTTTTTATTTCCGATTAATAATGTAGACTGGATTCTAAATCGATTACAGAAAACCGCACCCCTTTCAGATGAACAGAAGTGTTTTAAATAGTTATGTAAACTTGTGGAGTCATGCATATTGAAACAACGCTTGTAGCTTGGCGCCCCCACAACCAATACCACTACCCCGGCAAACCAGGCTTTTCTTTATAATCGATAGTTTTATATTACTTCATTATTTATATATTTGCATTTGTTAAATAAACTAAAAAAAAAAATATTATTTGGTTTTTTGCTTCTCCTAAAAAGTAATGTTTTTATTATTTTGGTACACTTTTCTAAAAAACTACACAACCTATCTCTTGAATTTTTTTTTTCTTGTTGGAAAGGCGACACTACTGGCTGTCAACAGATTAGCGGGTTTTTATACTCTAGATAAAATCTGAGAGTATTATAAGTTTGCCACAAAGTTTGTAACGCCAAGCAATAAGGCTCGGAGAAAAAAATGAATGATACAGAAGTTCATATAATCAATCAAAAATCTCAAAACCGGATGTCCGTCCGTCCGTGTCCTCTCTAGCTTGAGAACAAGTTGATCTAGAAATCAAATTTCAAATTTTGTACACGTCGTTTTTGACAAAAAAGTAAGGACAAGTTCGTGAACGGACCAAATCGTTCCACCCCTTCTACCACCTCCCATACAAAATGACATTATTACGCAATTTGACAATAAACGGATTTGCTCGAAAACTATAAAAGCCATTAGTCTGAAATTTTGAATATATTACTTTTATGATGATTTCAGTCTATCGTATAAAAATTATATATGTCCTCCTCCTCCTTCCACCCCCTCCCATACAATCGGCACTTTTTCATGAAATACTCTAAGCCAATTTACTCAGTACGTATAAAATTTATCGAACTCAAATTCAGCACCAAATATTTATTTAGAATTATTAGTAAGACCGAAAAAAATTAAACCATTAGATTCACCCCTTCTACCCCCTCCCATACAAAATAACACAATTTCGCAATTCGACAATAAACGGATTTTCTCGAAAAGTTTAAATGCTATTGATCTGAAATTTGGAATATATTATTTTTATAATAATTCCAATCTGCTCGATAAAAATTATTTAAGTCTTTCTCTTCCTTCTACCACCTCCCATACAAACTGCACTTTTTCATGAAATGCTCTAAGCAAATTTACTCAGTACGTATAAAATTAATGCAGCTGAAATTGTGCACTAAACATTTGCTTAGAAATATTCTTAACACCAAAAAAAATTAGGCGATTAGCTTCACTCCTTCTATCCCCTCCCATACAATTTGACACAATTCAACAACTTTACGAAAAGTCGATTTGCCTGAAAAATATGATTGCTACTGATCTGCTATGCCAAATGAATGATGTTTACAGTTATTGCTAAGAAAGTTATTAATAACTCCACCCTCCTTCTAACACCTCCCATACAAACTGCACAATTTCACTAAATTCAATACATTAATTTTCTCAGTAACTATTTAATTTTTGAATCTGCTTTAAGCCCAATCGTAGTACTGTTATGTTTTTTTTTTAAATTTTGATTATGATTTTTCTCACAAGGTTTTTATTTGCACGAGAAAATTAATAAAATTTGAAGCTTTATAGAAAATTCCATATAAATTGTTTTTAATCACCATTTACTATATTTGATAAGCTTCGAGTAAGATACATGACTGCAAAATTAGGATGAAATCGACCAAGTAGTTACTAAGAAACGTGCACCTCAATTTACACTAAAAATGTTCTTGAGAGTGCTCCCCTTAAGGGGAGAACTAAATTTATTTAATTGTCGAATTTACCCATTTTTACAAGGTGAATAAATCTTTAAGACTGAAATTTAAACAAAAAGAAACCAATGATGGTAACATTTCCTCAAAAATCCTATTCGTGATTTTTCTCTGTTTCCTATAAAAGTATTAAGATAACCCTTCCATATCCTTTCAAAATACCCATGCAAGTAAAACAGACATCATCTTTTTCGCAAATTTCTACTCTGCAAAAAAAAATCAATTCATTTTAATTATTTGCAATCCATAAATCTGCACATCGCACTTAAACCTAATCGTTCAATCTTTTCTCAATAGCCGAAGTCTTTGCATGATGACCCGGATAAGCAGATTCAAGGAGTCGTCCTGAATTCTGAGTGAAATTCTGGAATCAGTTTTGTCCTCTTCTTCATTTACGACAATGCGGACATCCGAATCCGGCAGACTCTCACGAAACAGTAGTACACTCATATATAGCTGTAAAGCTGTATAGGATTCCGATTTGGATTTTTCGTTTTCTTTTTTTTTTCTTTTTTTTTGTATCCTGAATCAGATTTCGATTAACAGGATTTCCCCATGGGGATATACTTTCATTGCTTACTTTGAAAAGTCGATTTTCGCTCATCTCCGATTCGCTATTTTCAAATTGATATTGGTCTCATTGGTAAGGGAACGCAAGGAGCTGAAAATGCAACTATAAGTCGATTTTTAAGGGGGGATGTAAAGGACCATTTGGCAAAAGGAGCGCTGGGATGTTAATGGTGTTCGAATGATGAGAGTGAGGAGAATGTTAAAGTGCCAGAACGGTAGAAAGTGTGAGGTTAATTTTACGGTAGACTTACTTTCGAATAGCGACGCTAAAATGGTCCTAAGGACAATTTCGTAGTGGATATCGATAAGCCTGGGGTATCTTTTTGTTCAGTTCATATGTGAATTTGCCTTCGAATTTCTTATTAGACTGGGTTTTGTGTTTTTTAAATAGATACACTAAGCTGATTGGTAAATTTATGATGTATTATCTTAAGGCTCGTTCTATACCTCTCTTCCTATTATTTCGTGATTTTTTGCTAAATTTTATACTTTTCAAATTTAAATGTGAACTTTCGTTCAGTCTTACCAGAGATAAGTGAAGACATAAAGATGTCTCACTCAGTACAAGAAAAATGTTATATGAACAAAAAGCTCGCCGTATTCTCTCGCATCCAGGCGAATTCAATACCGGTGACAGTACGAAGGGGAAATATAGTTCAAGGCGAATGATGACATGATCGTGAAAAGAGATTCTTGAGATGTGTTTTTTTTTCGTATGTAGAATTGAATTGATCTCCTGAACGCTTTTAAAGAAATATTGTAAATGGGAGTCCGACAAAGCCCAAACAAATATGCAAGCATGGATTGAAAAGTTTATAGTTCAAAGGGTATTAAATAATTTTATGCACAATCTCATATTTCCATCTTATCCTAAAATCCAAAATGTTCAAAAGACAATTTCATTCATTCAAAAATCATAATCATACAAAACATATGCTTCACATTGATTCATGAAATCAAAAATAAGACCACGGTACCGACTTTGCTAAAAGAAACAGAAACGTTCAGGAGATCAATTCAATTCTACTTACGAAAAAACACACATCTCAAGAATCCCTTTTCACGATCCCATATATTCGACCTGGTCAAAACCAGTTCATTAAACTATCAAACTAATGTAAGAACGCTTAAGACTGACTGAAAGTGCATTTTTAAACTTTGAAAGTGTAAAATTTAGCAAAACCCACACAAGAAAAAGAAGAAGACAAGTGAAGACATGCCTTAGTATAGATTTTTAGATACAGTTCAGATATGGCTATCGAACCTATACAAATACGAATACAAATTATGGCTATGCACAGATCTTGTATAAGTTTGCTTGACAGGACTATTATTAGAATATTGTTATATCGCAAGACTAATAACACAACCAGACAGTCATTTTCGTGCAGGGTAGACAGTAACTACACTTTCTGATATCTTCACTATGAATGTAGAATAATTTAATTTTTTATCCACTGGCGTCCGAAAAGGGGCAAGGGGCTAAAAAGAAATTATCGGCCGATTTGCTTTTAAATGATTATATCTTCGAAAGTACTTACAATAAAAAAAATCATATTTTTGGGCCAATAAGGTGACATACCAATCCACCAGAATCAGCTTAGAGAGAGGCTTATTATTGTAAAGGAGATGGTTTAGGTGGGGAGGCATTTGCCGAGTACTACAAAACTCCACAAATAATTCGCCGTTTTCAGATCTCTTAGATTAATCTAAGATTTCATCTAGAGTATAAAGAAAGTTGCATGGGCCGAAAATCGAATCCGCCTGGCAGGCGAGCATTCCATTACAAAACCACTGAGGCTGATGAACTTGTCTCGCCAAAATTTAGCCATAATTTTTGAATCCACTTTAATTAGAGTCAAATAGATTCAGTTTTAGACATCAAATCGTTAGTTTCGAAAAATCGATTTTATGTTGAACTCATATTTTTACTGTAGTCAAATCGTAAAATCAATAAAAGAAAGAATATCGGCCGGGAATCGAACTTGGGCCACCCGCGTAGCAGGCGAGTTTGTCCACTGAACCACCGATACTGACGAAATCTCGATAAAACCTAGTAATCTGCTTAATGTCAGTCACGTATGTTCAAATAAATGCACAGCTTTTCATTATTATATACATAGATAAAATTCCCCAGATTGAGCAAAGAGAAAATCAGTCCAGGCATTTTCGACGGGCCTCAGACTAGAGAGTTAATTAAACACAAATCCTTCACGAAAATCGCTCAAAAGAAGAAATAAATTCTCTTTCATTCATGGTAGAGAACGTTATGTATAAAATTTATTCTATTTCGCAGGACAATGTAATTGTTTTTCAAAATATGATAAATACATTTTTAGATTCATAAGTGTGTTCTGCTACTACTACAATGGCACTACCGACCAAGTCGGGACATGCCCTTCTGATTTTCAGGTTCCTTAACATTTTTTATTTGTCATTGTGGTTAGCCCGCACAACCCGCTGTCTACGAATTTTTATTTTCGTAGATATCCTGGAAGTATTCGTCCACCGGGATTTAATCTCACGACCTTCGCACCTTCGACCACTAGGCAACACCATAGCAAAGTGTGTTCACAGAATTTATTTAACACCAGGAGTGGAAATGGCCCTAAATACCGATTTTGACACACGCGGTTGAATTTAGTAGTAGTTTCGCTCATTTTTATTCGATTAGCTTGAAATTTTGACACAATAAAGAAGATAGGTAAAGCTACAAATATAGGTAATTGGACATAAATTGTGCATGCGAGTGCGGTTTGAATTTCGGAAATCGCCGAATTTTGACTAAAAATCGTTTTTTTATACTCCAGATGAAATCTGAGAGTATTATAAGTTTGCTCTAAAGTTTATAACGCTAAGAAATAAGGCTCGGAAAAAATGAATGATACAAATGTTAATATTATCACAAATCTCAAAATCGGATGTCCGTCTGTCAGTGCGCTTTCTAGCTTGAGAATGCGTTGAGCTAGGAAGTTCAAATTTTGTACACGTAATTTTTGAAGAAAAAGTAAGGTTAAGTTCGTGAAGCTCCGCCATAGACGGTCCCAAGCCCGAGTTGAGAAAGGAGGAGGGTAAATGGAGTTAACCTGAATGGCCAGTAACACCAGTGCGTCTCAGGAAGTAGGCAAAAAGTATGACATAGTTGGACTTGCAGCATAGCTGTGAGAACTCCAGCATGTCATATTTAGCTCAAAACTCCCACCCTTTTTCTACTAGGGTGTAATAAATAAGTAGGACCGGTCCTCCAGGTCGGGGGTTGGGCGAGGCGCCGACAACGCATCACCGGAAAAAGAACACTGTCCAGAAACCTGAAGAACAGCCTCGGAAAGGATGGACTCAACGGCAACGACCCCGCAGACGAAAAATGGACTACTCTATTGGATCTTGGAATGTTCGATCCTTATTTAGGACAGGAGCTCTGAAAGAGTTTCTCGAAGAAGTGGCAAAACACAACATCAACATAACTGCCATCCAAGAAACGAAATGGCTCGGTAGCGAAATCATGGACATGAGATCACACACAATCTATCCAAGTGGAAAATTGTCGGGAAGCAGAGAGTTTGGAGTCGCTTTTGTCGTTGACAAAAAATTTAAACAGCAGGTCACGAGCTTCAAACCAATAAGTGAAAGATTGTGTGCAATCCGAATAAAGACTAAATTTTTCAACACTTGGTTGATCAACGTTCACGCACCAACAGAAGACAAGGACGATGTAACTAAAGACGAATTTTATGCCACCCTAGAGACAACCTATGACTCACTGCCTTCGAATGACCTAAAAATTGTCTTAGGGGATTTTAATGCAAAAGTCGGAAAGGAGGAGGCTCATAGAGAAACAACAGGAGGGCACAGTCTCCATGACATAACCAACGACAATGGCCAACGTCTTATTGATTTCGCAAGCAGCAAAAATATCATAGTAAGCTCTACGTGCTTCCCACATCGCGATATTCACAAACGAACGTGGGCATCACCAGATGGTCACACCTTCAACCAAATAGACCACGTTCTTATTGAGAAAAGGGCTGCTTCCAGCATTCTTGATGTACGAACTCTCCGCGGTGCGAATTGTGACTCTGATCACTATCTAGTTAGAGCTAAGATTTGATGCAAAATAGCTTGTCGTGGGTATTCGAAAACGAGTAGAGCTCGCAAATTCAATGTCGACAAGCTTAACGACGAAACGGTGGAGCAGGCTTACATGCTAGCATGTAATAAACACCTGACACCAATATATGAAAATATCCAAAATATGCCAGTGGATAATGCGTGGATGAAAATACGAGACGGCATCAAATCCTCCGCGGAAGAGGTATTAGGATATCAAGCACGGCGAAAAAGTAATGATTGGTTCGACCAAGAATGTCGCGACGCAATAGATAGAAAGAACGAAGCTTACAAAATTTTTACTGAACGACCAACACGAGCCAAAAAAGAAAAATATGACGAGCTTAGGCGATATGCGAAAAAGACCTGCAGACGAAAACAAAGGAAGTACCATAATGACAAGATACAAAAAATGGACGACGACATGAGAAAAAATAATACGCGGGACGCATACGCCATAGTAAAAGACTTGAAAAAGGGATATAAACCAAAAACCAGTCTCTGCAAAGATGCAGAGGGCAATATCATCAGCGACACAGAAGAAATCAAAAGGAGATGGGCTTCATACTTCGAACATCTTTTGAATCCCATCCCAGTAGCACCGATAACGACAGACAACATTTCAATTCAAGCCTCAACTGACGAAGATGAGCCATCATCGACACCACCCACGCTTCCTGAAATCAAAGCAGCCCTATGTGACCAAAAACGAAACAAAGCGCCGGGAATTGACGAAATACCATTTGAACTTCTGAAAAACGGTGGAAACTGTGTCGCTGAAATACTGCACAGCATGATATGCAAAATTTGGACAGAGGAAATCATACCCGACGACTGGCGAAAAAGCATTATATGTCCAATTTACAAGAAAGGAGACAAACTCTGCTGTGAGAACTACAGAGGTATATCATTGTTGTGTACGTCCTATAAAATACTGACAAAAATAATTGAACGTCGTCTTAAGCCCTATACTAATCAAATAATTGGCGAATACCAAGGCGGATTCAGAACCGGACGATCTACAACAGACCAGATATTCTCGGTGAAACAGGTGCTTGAGAAATGCTGGGAATATAACACAGACGTGCACCAAATATTCGTAGATTTTAAACAAGCACAGTATCGACAGGAGCGTACTGTACCAAATCATGCTTGACTTTGGAATTCCTCCAAAACTAGTCCGACTAACAAGACTCACAATGACGAACACTGAATCCCAAGTGAGAATACAAACCGATTCCACAACCAGCTTTCGAACGGAATGTGGTTTAAAGCAGGGAGATGGTCTAGCTCCTATGCTTTTCAACTTGGCACTAGAGTATGTCGTCCGAAAAATCCCAGTCGACACCAACGGGACACTACTATTCAAGTCCACCCAACTAGTAGCATACGCTGACGACATCAACATTCTAGCAAGATCCTTCCCTAGTGCTAAGGAGGTATTTGTCAATCTTGACTCCGCCGCAAAAGAAGTCGGGTTGCGCATTAATGAAAGCAAAACAAAAGTAATGACGCAAACAAGAAGGAGAACGCCAATCAGACAAAACATAACAATTGCGGAATATAATTTGGAGAGTGTGGACAACTTCATATATCTTGGGGCTAATCTAGCAAAGGACGGTAATGAAACAGACGAAATCAAACGACGGATAATACTAGCAAATAAGACGTATTATTCGGTACTTCCAATAATGAAATCCAAGAAAGTGCACAGGAACAATAAGCTGCGGATTTATAAAACTATTATACGACCTGTGCTCTGTTATGGCAGCGAGACGTGGACATTAACGCGAACTTCCGAAAAAGCAGTTAACGCATTCGAAAGAAAGGTCCTCCGAAGAATTTTGGGACCTGTGAAGGAAGGAACGGAATGGCGAATAAGATACAACCATGAGTTGTATCAACTCTACGACGAGCCAGAAGCTTCAACGTTCATCAAGTTACGTAAACTGCAGTGGGCCGGCCATGTAGAGCGAATGGAAGACAGAAGAATCCCCAAACGTGCTCTTAAAGGCAAAGCGAGTGGTAACCGGCCAGTAGGCAAACCACGCAAGCGATGGGAAGACTCGGTTGATGAAGACAGCAAAGCCATTCTAAAAATTAGCAGCTGGAGGACGCGGTCTTTGGATCGAGACGATTGGAGGCGACGACTTCAGGAGGCCAGGGCCCGATTTGGGCTGTCGCGCCATTGATGATGAAGTTCGTGAACGAGCCAAATCGCTCCACCCTCTCCCATACAAAACAATACATTTCCAATCATTTACAATAATCAATTTTTTTTTTGGAAACTATAAAAGTTAACACTTTGAAATTTAAAATATGTTATTTTTATCATAAATGAAAATTACTCGAATCTCCCACTCCTTCTGCTACCCCCTACACAAACTGTACTTTTCATGAAACAGTAGAAACCGATTTTTTCACCACGATTTTCTGGAAACGTATCAATGTGACTGGTCAGAAATTTGAGAGATGTCAATTGCATAATATTGGTAGTTATTAATGAAAAAAACACTAAAAACCCCCACTTCTTCTTCCACCTCCCATACAAACTGAACTATTTCATGAACTCTAATATACTAATTTTCTCATAACTTATTAAATTTTTGAAGCTTGAATTTTGTATAAAACATTTTTATAGCTGCTCTAGCATGACATGAAAAAAATTTAGTTCAATACTGTTACCCTTTCTACCACCACCTATACAAACATGATTTTTAAACAGAATAACTTTGTAGTTATTTCAGGTAATAAATATTAAAACAATTCTGTGTAAACTAAAGAGATTTAATTATAATTTACTTTTGTCTATATTTCATGTAAAATAATTCGCAGACATTCACTCTCCGTCTTACTCCTTTTAAATTAAAGAAAAAGTTCAGCACAAATTTCCATCATCACCCAAGAGGTATTGCACATGATGTCGTTAGTTTTTGAAAGAGAACTTCGCCATTACAGCCATATTAACTCTCGTTTATACATTTTGCATTTTTTGTAGGTAATTACTGCAGTTACAAAAGTTTAATTTTTTTATACAGTTGTTTAAAACTTTGACTGCGATTCAGAAACACAATCGCTTAAAATTTCCAATTTCACTTTTCTAAACTATCTTCTTTTTTGCATTTGTGGAGGGAAATCGTGATTTTTAAAAATTAAAAAAAAATAACAAGAAAAAATTTGCCCCCTGTGAGGTTTGAAACTCACGACCTTCGCATTGCAAGACCAACACGCTACCTAGTTGGCTGAACTCACGTCCCCTGATTTATGAGACCAGTGAAAGCTAGTCCAAATTGAACGTTTTCGTTTGACACTACGGGAAGGTCAAAATGGTAGAATGCTTAAATGGTAAAATGCTTGAATGGTAGAATGCTGAAATTGCGCAATTGTGTCATTTTGTATGGGAGGGGGTAGAAGTGGTGAAGCGATTTGGCCGGTTTACGAACTTTATCTTAATTTTTTATCAAAAATTACGTGTACAAAATTTGAATTATCTAGCTCAACGCGTTCTCAAGCTAGAGAGCGCACAGACGGACGGACGGACATCCGGTTTCGAGATTTTTGAGTAATTATATGAACTTCTGTATCATTCATTTTTATCTCCGAGCCTTATTTCTTGGCGCTACAAACTTGAGAGCAAACTTATAATACTCTCAGATTTCATCTAGAGTATAAAAATGCTACTCGAAAGAAGAACCAGTTATTTATTTGTGTACAAAATAGTTTGGAGAAAATTTCAGAAAATAGGTGCAAAAGTTCGATTTAATTGAAAATGATGGAGAATAGTATTGTCCAAAAGGATCCCTGAAAGGCGCGTAAAAAGTTGTGGCTGGATTCCAATACTAAACGAGGTGTGGAAGACGGTTTCGATATTCAGCTTGTGGATATTATATGATGCCAAAGTGTAACCATAATACAAAATCTTTTAAGTGTAGAACTTTTAAATGTTTACAACAAAGGGCTTTTCATCAACAGCTTAAACCGGGCCTTGGCCAAGGCCAGGTTTATTGTAAAATGATTGATGAAAAGGCCTTTCTTGTACCATCAGGTTCCTTAACATTTTTTTCATTACTTATTGTGGAAGGGTTGTTAGCCCTCCGCACAACTCGTTAACTACGATTTTTTCATTTTCGTAGATTGAGGTAACCAAAGAATATCCAAGCAGGCAGTGTCCTGTAATCTATACATATAAATATAATTGTAGTGTCTGTCTGTCTGTCTGTCTGTCTGTCTTTCCGGCTTTCACGCAAAAACGGCTGCACCGATTGCAATGAAACTTTCACAGATTATTAGCTCTACCTCTGGGAGTAATCTGCTTTAGGTTTTATTTTTCTCCCCTCACGCATTCTACCCCCTCTCATACAAAGTGACTCATTTTCAAAAACTTATAATAATCAAATTTTCATGGAAACTATGAAAGCTATTAATTTGAAATTTAAAATATATTATTTCTATTATAAATATAATCTTCAAGTATATAAATAGTTTGAATCCCCCAACTCCTTCCACCACCTCCCATACAAACTAAACTTTTTCATGAAATACTATACTCCAATTTTCTCAGTACGTATAACTTTGATCGAGCTAAGATTTTGTATTAAATCCTTAATTAGCATTGTTATTAATGTCAGAAAAAAAGAAACCAATTAGGTTTACTCCTTCTACCCGCATCTTAGGGAAATACCATATCTTTTACGGTTTTTAAAGTGCTTAGTGGGTACGACTTCTCGCTGGGTTCATTCTTTATATAGTATGTATTGTGTATTGTGTCAAACGTCAAGTGCTGCTTATGACGAAAACATAGAAAGTTTATCCAATTCAGTTTTTTCAATCATATGCTGTTGATCGTCTATAAGTGAAAAAGTCTATTGGTGATTTTTGACATTATATTTTGATTTTTGTCAGTGAGTAATTCTAAGTAAAGGAAGTTAAAATACGTACAAGTAATTATTAATTGAAATTAAGAGAAAAATCTATTGCTGCGTTTTAATATTATATTTTGATTTTGGTAAGTGTGTCAGTGTAGTTATTAATTGAAATTAAGTGCAAAATCTATTGCTGTACTTAGAATTATATTTTAATTTTTTTCGGTGTAGGAATTAAAGGCGAATAGAACATAAAAAGTGCTGAACTCTCAAGAAAATATTTAAGGGTTAAAACGGGGTAACATTTTTCGCAGAAATTAGTGTAAGCAGATTATATATGAAATATACCGTACATTACTATGAAAAGCACATTGTATCGATATTTACGCGGACGAAGTTGCGGGTATTTGCTAGTTATACATATATTACGTCGACCGGGAATTTAACTCACGACCTTCGCATTGTAAGACCAACACGCTATCCACTAGGCTACACTCTAGCACATACTGGACTCTCTGACTTTGAAATATACTGCAACATCTGCACCAATTCGTAATCGGTCTGCGAAAAGTGGCTCACGTAACAGCAACAATATATTTTGTAAAAAAAAGAATATATACTATTCGAGTGTGCCAAAAAACGTTTTTGGTTACTTTAAAAATATCAAACGATCGTGTTAAGCGAATTGTCCGGGAATAAATAAATAAAATATATGTTTAACCAACAACTAATTTTTTCACGTAAATTAATGTTTTGTACAGGAAGATCGGTGAAAAAAAAAATTTTTACACCTTATCACATCCACCCAAAACAACTTAATTAAGCTGAAATGAAATGCCATGTTATATGCCCCTCTCTAATAGCAATTTCATGAGCATTTAATTTGCAGTTAAAGATTTTTTTAATACATGTCGTTAAGCAATCTGAGCTTTATGAATATCGAATAGCGATCTAATTTACATTAGGCCGATGATTGCATCACGGATAAGCACAAGTAAGATGATCCCAATTATCTACGATGATAAACTTGCTCCCGTTTTAGGTATATGTGCCATAAATTTATTCTGCTATCATAAAGAATCCAACAATGGCCAAACTCATTAATTTAAACGAGATTTGACTTTCGGCAAAAACCGTCCTGGCTCTCAGGCAATTACTTTTTATGGCACAGCGGCAATAATTTTCATTTGATGTGACAACCGTGGCATGCTATAATTTTTTTTTTCGCTTCTCGAATAAAAAACCGGCAGAGGCTTAATTTTTTTCGGTTAACGTACACAGTACTGCATAGTCTATAGTTTTGATCTAAAAAAAAAAAATAACAGCCAGAAAGATTGTGCAGATTCCCGAAAAAATCCCATATGTTTTGATGGTACTTTGGAGTAGATAAAAAAAATCTGGTGGTTGACACTATGTCGCACTAGATTAGGGGTATAAATATAAAACTGGCCACAGGAGTAACAGGAGGAATTATTCTTTTTTCCTCACATTTTTCCATGCCAAAGGACGAATGAGGTTTAATTGCATAACAGAATAATACGGAGCTGGGGTGGATAATATTAGGTATCGTGTTACCGCGATTTATCTTCATTATGTTGGTACGCAGTAAATTGGGAAGGCGTCGACATTTATAAAATTTTTTCGGATTTTTCGGATTTCAGGAAGAAGTTTAGTTTTGAGCAAAAATTAAATTCGTTGAGCCAACTTAGAGCTTTCGAAACAAATTACTTAGAAACCGTACATTAACCAGAGTTGCAAAAAGAAATGTTGGTTTATCATTTTTAAATTAACTGACCACCAATTTACTCCTATGTAACTTATGAAAATTAATTATAAAGAAAAAAGAAACAGTGTACAATTACAGCATAGTATTCGCATGGAATAATTTTCGAAAATTGGTGAAAATTGCAGCGGCGATTGTTTCGAGACGAGGACGAGGCAAGACTCCCCGCTCCTTAAAACTGCCTACATATTGTACTTTGATTGCGAAGTTGGCGATTACGACAAATATAAGGCTCCAGCAGCTTGCAAAAATGTCACTTACGATCATCTAGTCCCGAAGGAAACCCATTATTTACTTTATTATTCTAATAATAAAGTATTGTGGCCGACACAGAAAAAAAATTTGCTACTCTAAAATTTTGTTTTTTCACGTTTCATGACTAAATTAGCCTAAAAATGCAAAAAAAATCCAAATCGCCGTACGCCGTATATACGGGCCCATATCTCCGAGAATGTTCGTAAGTGAATGTTGGGTAAGTGAGCTCCATTATCTAAATTTTGAGATTGTCAGGCGGAAATGGCAGGCGGAGGGAGGGAAAGAGTCAAAAACTGCACTTGCAAATATCTCCACTACGAATGCAGATAAGAAGCTGACAATCAGCATAGGTATAGAGAGAATTGTAGGACAAACTGTAAAAATAATTCAATTTTTTTATCCATTGGCATCCGAAAGGGGGGGGGGCTAAAAACAAATTGCCGATCGCATTTTTTTTTTTTCAAATGATTATATCTTTGGAACTACTTGATTCAAAAATGTTTATCTTAAGACCAATTACTGGGCATACACTTCCACTATAATTTACTAAAAAGGACGCCAATAATTGTATGGTGGAGGGGTCAGGGGGGAGGTAGTGGTGCAAAGAAAAACACTTAAAAACTAATATCTCAACTATCTTTTAAGCTATGTAACTCAAACTTGGAAAATATATTAAGCTATATTAGCGGGATACAAGAAAAATATAAAATTTGGTCATGATAGTATCGGGGGGAAACGGGGAGCATTTCAAAAATGGTGCTCTTTTCAAAATTTCAACCCGTTATATCTCAAAATTCAAAGCAGCTGTGAAGTTAAAAGTTCGTCAAATTGTAGAGCTATATTACCTATAATTTTCGTAAATTTTAAGATGGGGGGCTTAAGGGGAACGAGGTGGTGCCCCAAAATGTCGAAAATTTTCACTAATCTTTTTAGGGATCCGGTAAAAGATACAAAGTTAAAATTTTGCACATGCATACTCGTACATCCATTTGATATACGAGTACCTATACATATGTACATAAAGAAAAATATTAATTTGAACCAAAACTGTTATCCACCAAAGGGGACCCCAACCTGCACTCGGTGTTTCACGTGTATTGAAAAAAACACAAAAACTCAAAATTTTTGAGTGTTATTTTAAGCTACAAACCTAAAAATTTGTAAAATTCATTGAAAAAAAGGGCTTGAAAGTTTAAGATATTAATTAGTCGAAACTTCTACCCACTCCTAAGCAAAAGTATTTTTTGGACAATTTTTAAGAAACCGTTATCAACTTGAAATTTTGTACAAGCACTTCTAAAAATATTCCAAATAAAAAAGCATTAAAAGTCTTGGAATCCCCCTCCCTTTCAACTCCTCCCATACAAAAGTATGATTTCGACCAATTTCGATAACTCAACTAATTTACAACAAATTAAAAGCTACGAACCTGAAAGTTTGTACGAACACTTTTCAAAAGAATCTTAACAAAACTGCCTCACAAATTTTTCTATTCACTCACCTCCTCTATTCTCCCATCCAAATGTATGGTTTTAAGAATATAAAATACACCGAGAATTTCATAGAATTTACTTCGAATTTTGAGCGCGATTCGAGCAATGTATTAAAAAATTATCGACATATAACCATCCCTTCGATCGCACTACGCCTGCCCTTCCCATATAAACCCAAACTTACATATATAAACGAATGAAATATTCTATGTGCTGCAGCCATTGATCGTTATGGCAGTTAAGTGTTAAATAATTGACAACAGCTCTGACCTAGAACCCCCTTTCACATAGTCTTCCTTATCCACCCTAAGCTGCATATTGACTTCCCACGTATCCTCAACTGGTCTCAAGAATAATAAAGTTGCGCCCGACTTGTTGGCAGATTTTTTTTTATTCTGTCGTAATGTATTGTGAGTAGAACTCACGACGGAAGCTCTGGGATGGCCACCCATGGGATACTCTTCGAATTCAACTTCTAGGATTTTTAGTTTTTTTTATATAAGTACACAGCTCCTGAGCCAGCCTCAGAATTTCCTGCAAAATCTGGAGGACACTCTTTATTAAAATTCTGTGGCAGGATGAAGTCCTCAAACTTAGCTCCGTTACACCAGCCTGACCTGCATTTAGGGAGAATCTGGTCTGTGTTTTTTTTTTTTTACAGAATGACCTGTGTTATAGGCAATTTCGGCCTTTATGTGCAATGCACAAACACAGTCATGGAGGGAAGGAATGGGATTGGGAAAGTTGGGAAAGGGGAGTGAGAACGACCGTAGCGAGTGGAGAAGCTGGTATATTTTTGAGTTGTACTGGCTGCTACTGACAAATATTTGCAGAAGTTATGGGGGATTGAATGATAGAAAGCGAACAGAAACCATCTACTGAGTATCTAGGCCTTCTTGAAGTGGAACTGTTTCACTTTTACACCGTTTTCTCATTTTATTGCGAATAATTTTTTATCACCAGTAGCAACTGAAAAATTTGCGCTTAAAAAATCCCGTCAGGAGTGGGAATCGAACCCACGAAAGTTTCCTCTAAAAACTCGTTTACTGAAATATGTTCTTAGAATCGGTCGTAAGCTTCCCAGCTAGAAAAAAATTTCTGAAGTCTGCACGCATTGTGACCACAGAGCTTTTCGTCTCAGCTATTACTTACGCAAGAAGACAGAAGACCAGCTCTTGGTTTTCAACTTTTATATAGGAAATAGTCGTGACTTCAAATTCCGATCGACGTATAATTCCAGCATTCTGCCTACTTGGTGACAGTTTTCCATACAAAATGCGGTAACATTTTCTCGGGAACGGCTTGACCGATTTTAATATTTTTATACTCTAGATGGAATCTGAGAGTATTATAAGTTCGCTCTAAGGTTTGCAACGCCAAGAAATAAGGCTCGGAGAAAAAAATGAATGATACAGAAGTTAATATTATCACTCAAAAATCTCAAAACCGGATGTCCGTCCGTCCGTCCGTCCGTCCGTGCGCTCTCTAGCTTGAGAACGCGTTGAGCTAGAAAGTTCACATTTTGTACACGTCGTTTTTGACAAAAAAGTAAGGTCAAGTTTGTGAACGGGCCAAATCGCTCCACCTCTTCTACCCCCTCCCATACAAAATGACACAATTACGCAATTTGACAATAAACGGATTTGCTCAAAAAGTATAAAAGTTATTGGCCTGAAATTCAGAATATATTACTTTTATGATAATATCAATCTATCATATAAAAATTGTGCTTGTCCTCCCCCTCCTTCTACCACCTCCCATACAAACTGTACTTATCATGAATTACTCTAAGCCAATTTCCTCAGTGCTTATAAAATTCAGCGGGCTGAAATTGTGCACCAAATATTTATTTAGAATTGTTAGTAAGGTCAAAAAAAAATGAGATGATTAGCTTCACCCCTTCTACCCCCTCCCATACAAAATGACACAATTTCGCAATTTGACAATAAATGGATTTACTCAAAAAGTATAAAAGCTATTGGTCTCAATTTTGGTATATATTACTGTTTTAATGATTTAAATCTACAGTACAAAAATTATTTGCTTCCTTCCTTTTCTTCCACCCCCTCCCATACAAACTACACTTCTTCCTGAAATGCTCTAAGCCGATTTTCTCAGAACATATAACATTTGTTGAGCTCATATTTTGTAATAAATATTGAATTAATATTATTACTAAGATGAGAAAAAAATATTTGATTTGCTTCACTACTTCCACACTTTCACACCATAAAATATGACACAGTTTCACAACTTCACAAAAAATCGATTTTCTTGAAAAGTATGAATGGCACTAGTCTAAAATTTAAGGGATGCAAATTTTATAATATTCCTAGTTATTTCTGAAAAAATCATTAAAATACCCCCACTCTTTCTACCACCTCCCATACAAACTGCACATTTTCACTAAATCAAACTCACTAATTTTCTCAGTTCCCATTCAGTTTTTGGAGTTAGCATTTTGTATAAAACATTTTCATAGCTACTTTAGCATGATGGCGAAAAAATTAGTTCAATGCTATCATCCCTTCTAACACTCCCCATACAAAATTTCTTGGGATCACAAAAAATTCTATTTCATCTAGAGTATCGTAAGATTACGCTTTACGCGCAATCGTAGCCCTGTTATGTTTTTTACACTTATTACTTCAGTGGAACAAATGCTAAGTAGCAGAGGAATTTCAAATATATTCAAAACAAAGTCATTGATAAGCTATGAAAGTTTCAAATTTTTTTATGTTGTTTTTTAAAAAAAAAAGATATATTTGTAACCAACTATTTGAAATTTCCTCAGTACTGTAGGTACCTAGTACTGCTACCTATCGACCAAAAAATCTTACTGATATCTGTTATCCTTTTCAATAAAGATGTACCAATGTGGAAAAAAAGGTGAAAAAAATTTTTTTCAGATGACCAAAAAAAACTTCTTCACTTTGAATTAATTTTTTGAACCCTTTTACCAATCGGGAAAATCTGCGGTTTATTTTATTCTGTGTTAAATTTAAGGAAGAATAATAATCAGCACAAAAAAATCGATTTTTGTTTTTTTTTCATATCCAAGTCAGTAACCCACTTAATGACTCCTTGAATAATTAAATGCTTTGAGTTTAATGCAGTACAAGACCTATAATTGCTGTACTGTACAAAGTGGTAATAAACTATTGGTATTGCCCAATTCATTTCATAGGTCGGTAGTGCCGTCATTGCCGTACTTAACGAGCCGCCATGTAAATTTTGCACGTGCAAGTTTATCAGCGGCCTGGGACCAGCCAAAACAAACATAAACTCAAAAATCAAAATCCAAAGGATTATTCAAAAGTTACGACAACAGTTTTTGATTGAAAATTGAGAACATTTGAAGAATATAGTTTGAATTCTCTGCAACCGTCAACGCTTCCGATTTATTCGTAAAACACGTTAAATTTAAAAATTCATTTCGTAGCTTTAGTCCTGCTGGCATTCAATAAATCGACAAAAGTAAAAACAATTTTTTTTCCGGCTTATACGTTTTCCTAGCACTCCTTGTTTCAACCACAACCCGATGATGGCATAAAACTCGGAAGGGGCAATCTCATTAAGAATGCATCGACCATTTTCCAGCTGCACCCCGAAACAACTCCAAAATACAGTGTATAAAAGTAAAATAAAATAAAAAGCGAAAAAGCTCTGCATCGAATAAAAATCCACGTGATAAACATATACATACATCTCTATCGACCTCTGATTCTATCTCTTTCTCTCCCATATCATTTTCATGCGATGCCATCTAGTTGAGAATATTTTGATATAGAAAAGAGGGTTTATACACGAAATTAAATAAATCACACGACTGCACTGAGTTCCATATCATGAGTTCGCCCAAATGTACTGAATTTTTGTGCAAACAAAGTTGGCGGCTTTTTGCCTTTCGTCCTGATGAAAACAGGACTCAGCGAGTTGTATACAAAAATTGTGGTTATACTACGCTCTTATATTTATTTATTTTTTTTTTTTTAAAGGGAAGTGAGCGAATTGTTTGCCCTCTCCTTTTTATTTGCCTCAATTCAAAACTAATTTCGAAAGTCAACAAACCAATAATACAAGTACATAAACATGCCATCATATAATTTAAAAGGCACCACTCGTACTTACCACCGCATGCCTTAGGGAATAAGCGAAGCAGTCAAACGTGTAGCTCGATCCCTGTAAAAAGGACTCGCGCCGCGTTTCGATGAACCACCGCCCGCCTTCTCCTCTCACAGATGGTTTTAGCCACTTATCCCAAAATGCTTGTCGGTACGATTCGAAAACATTTGGGGGTTGCTAGTCCTGAATGCGATATGATTTGATTATTACTCCTTGTTTAAGGATAATAACATTATATACATAAGGAAGAGGATAGGAGTAGCATAACCCTAATGTAATGAAATGATGCCGAAGGAAGACGGATGGGCAAAGTAATGGTGATGCTGATTATCATCATAATTGTACGTGCGGACGATATAAATTTGTGGTCTAATAAATTTTTGATTCTGTCAAAATTTCTGTTGATTTGAAATCGGTTTCTACATGAATGGATAACGTCCTGCTTTTTATACTCTAGATGAAATATGAGAGTATATTGTTTGCCTTATTGTTTGTAACGCAAAAAAATAATGCTCGCACGGAGTTGCCAAGGATACAGAAATATTTGTTGTCGCTCAAACACTTCGATTCCGAGAGACCGTCTGTCTGGCTGTCTGTCCGTCTGTTCCTCTGTATGCAACATAGTTCTCGAACACTTTGAGCTATCGTGCTGAAATTTATTTTATGTCATTTTAAGCAAAAAGCTAAACGTAAGTTCTTAAATGGGCTACATCCCCCACTCCTTTAGCATCCTCTCATACAAATTTCATTAAAATTCGAAATTTTAAAAAATTGATTTTTCTTCGATATTGCTTAATTTACCGACTTGAAAATTACGTCAACGTATAATGATATCCCCCCTTGGGATGGGAGCAGTAGAATTCAACCACAGCCAGTCCTGCTTGCCCTAAAAATGGCAAATGGACACTCAGTGCATCATTGGCTTATCACCCGTGATCTTAAGACCTAACTGATACGAGAAATGGATACAGCGCCTCGGATATGGACTGATTCTACGGTAACGACATTTGGCATTCGAAAACGGACTATGATTGGCTTCTGGAACGTTCGAATATTGAATGTCGGAGGAAGGGCTGGGTCACTCGGTCCTTGCACCGCCAATCAGTGATCGACCGTGAAATGGAGCACAATAACATTCAAATCTTAGGTTTAACGAGGTCCGGTGGACAGGATCAGGAGAAGAACGAACCCCTAGTGGAAACACCATTCTGTACGTTGGCCCTGAGAGTGAAGCCAAAAATGGCGTGGCGTTCGTCCTTACACCGAGAGTGAGAAACAGTCTCATCAGCTGGGAACCAATCTCGGATAGGATTATTGTCATCAGGCTCAGGACCAGTGTCAGAAACGTTACAATTCTACAGTGCTACGCACCAGCTAATACCGCAACAACTGGTGACAAAGAAGAGTTTTATAGCCAACTGAGTGCCACCTTCGAAAGTGTTCCAAGAGGTGATATTATTATCATCTCAGGAGATATGAACGCCCAGGTTGGATCTGAAAACACTGGACTAGAACACGTCATGGGGAGGCATGGTAGCCCTTGGATCGACGCGTCACGACCTTGGATTAAGGACTCGAAAACGGCGAATTATTTGTGGAGTTTTGTAGTACTCGGCAAATGGTCATCGGAGGGACCCTTTTTCCAAACAAGAGTCACAATAAAACATCTTGTGTTTCCCTTAATGGTGTTACTCAAAACCAGATCGACCATTTGGCTATCAGTTGCCGATGGAGAAGATGTCTCCTCGATGGGCGAGCGAAGCGTGGAACTGACGTGGGGAGCGATCACCACTTGATAGTTCGCCGTTTTCGGGTCTCTTAATCCCATGACGTGTTCTAGTCCAGGTTGTCAGAGAACCCGAGATGATAATAATATCACCTCTTGGAACACGCTCGAAGGTGGCACTCTGTTGGCTATAAAGCGAGAAAAAGAGCGATTGTGAAGTATTTTATATGCGCTTAATTTTTTCCAAAAAAGTGCATCGAACTTGCTAACATTTCATATACACATTTTAACATTACATGTCCGCTGAAGTAAGCTCTCCGCATCAGCTTTAATAAAAATGATTGAAAAGCGTGATTTGGTGTTGAGTAAAAAGTTCGACTTAGAGCTCATAAATGTATAACGAATAAGCACGTAATTTTTTTCAAGTCGAGAAGTCGATTTGAACCTGGGATCCTAAAACGCAAAGCAGAGGCGTTAACCACTAAATCATCTTCACCCCAACATTTAATCAATCAATCAAATTCCTGTTAAGACCCCCTATAGGGACATAGGACAGAAACAACTCTCTTCCACAAGGCGCGATCCTGAGCATCGGCTTTAAGCTGTTGCCAGGACTTGTTTATTCCTCTGGCCTCCTGCTCAACTGCTCGCTTCCATGTGTTACATGGTCGTCCAACCCGACGCCTTCATTGAGGGTTATAATCCAGAGCCTGTTTTGCGATGTTTTGCTCTGCTTTCCTCAAAGTATGACCGATCCACTGCCACTTTCGCCGTTGAATCTCAATACCTATTTTAGTCTGGCGAGTTGTACTCCAAAGTTCGTCGTTGGAGATTACTTCTGGTCAGAATATTCCTAAAATGCGACGGAGGCATTGGTTTACGAAAGTCTGTAGTTTCCTGGTAAGTCGAACGGTCACTTACCACGTATTACAACCATATAACAACACGGAATTGACGCATGCGTCAAAAACTCGCAGCTTCGTGCGAAGGGAGATCTCTCTTAACCTCCAGAAAGGGGAAAGGATACCGAAGGCCTGACGAGCTTTATTTAGCCGAGCCTCAACATCCTTTTCGGCTCCGCCGTCCATGCTGACAATGCTTCCGAGATAGCAAAAATCTTGCACCTCTTCCACATCCTGTCCAATCGGTGTACTTGCGTTCGAACCCATGAGCATGTACTTGGTTTTACGCACATTTATTTTCAGTCCCGCCTCTTTGCATTTAGAATGCAACGAGCGAACATTTGACTCTAAGTCCGAACGGGTATGTGCAAGCAAACACACGTCATCAGCATAATCAAGGTGACTTAAGATGTTAAATAGTCTCCATTGAAGACCTTTACCTTCCCCACCTTCCAGTGCAGCTTTCAAGATGTCATTTATTACCACCAGAAACAGGGCTGGTGATAATATGCAGCCTTGTCTGACACCCGTTCGCACAGGGAAGCTCTCGGACAGCTCTCCTCTATGCAAGACGCGACACCTTGCATCTTCGTAGGATTCTTTAATCATAGCTATGACCTAATCTGGAATACCTCTCCTACGCAAAGCATTCCATATGTAATCTCGCTTAACACTGTCGAAAGCCTTCTCGAAGTCCACAAACATGAGATGTACTGGCGAACCCATTTCGGCTGACTGCTCTAATATTATCCGTAGGGTATTTGTGTGGTCGGTACAAGACGACCCTTTACGGAATCCAGCCTGATAAACTTCGAGAGTGCTTTCGACGACATCACTAATCCTATTGAGAATTACCTTAGCCATAATTTTTGATACGGCAGTAAGTAGACGTATACCACGCCAATTGCAACAATCCCGAAGGTCGCCCTTCTTCGGAATTTTCACAACGACGTCCTCCTTCCATTCAGTCGGATATCTTCCATCATTCCACACCTTAGTGAAGAGTGGGAAGAGTATATCGGCTGTTATTTCCGGGTCCGCTTTGAGGAGTTCGATTGGTAGTCCGTCTATACCTGGAGCTTTCCTTGCCGCCATTGACCGAATGGCGGAAACTATCTCTTCCTTATCTGGGGGATCGTCCCTAATAGAGGATTGTTGCGGTTGGATGTTTGGTAGTTGTTCTGTTTCCGGAATATCTTCCTCTGACAAGATGTTTAAAATATCAGAGAAGTATTCCTTCCATCGTCGCAAATGGTGTTTACTCATATTAAGGAGAGTTCCGTTGACATCTCTCACCAGGTGGTTGGCGGTGAAATTCCTGTTCGTCAACTGTTTCATGATTTTAAATAGTGAACCCATATCCCCAAGGTAAGCCGCAGATTCTGCCTTGTTTGCCAGATCTTCAATGGCCTTTCTCTTGTCGCGTCTAACAGCCTTTTTAAGCTGTATATGAGCATCGCGGTAGTTCTGCCTCAAGTCGGGCGTTCGTTGGTTGACATCGGGTTGAGAGATGATTGCCAATTTGGCTTTTTTCCGATTGCCAACCTTGTCCCATGTGTCCTGCGACATCCAGGGTTTCTCACCGCTTTGCACATATCCCACAGATTCTTCAGCACTAGTTAGAAAAGTGTTTCTGGTTGCCTCCCAATTGGCGTCCAGTGTGCGCATTTCATTTTCACCCAATGTGGATGACTTTTCGCGTAGAATAGTGGTGTATTCGCGTTTTTTGTTGGGATCTCTTAGTTTATCCACATTAAGCTTGCGCTTTATTTGAAGAATTTGTGGTCGTCGGATAGCTGCTGTACACAATCTCAAGCAGGCAATCATCAAGTGGTGATCGCTCCCCACGTCAGCTCCACGTTTCGCTCACACATCGAGGAGTCATCTTCTCCATCGGCGACTTATAGCCAAATGGTCGATCTGGTTCTGAGTAACACCATCAGGGGAAACCCAAGATGTTTTATGATGACTCTTGTGTGGAGAAAGGGTCCCTCCGATGACCATTTGCCGAGTACTACAAAACTCCACAAATAATTCGCCGTTTTCGGGTCTCTTAATCCAAGGTCGTGACGCGTCGACCCAAGAGTCACCACGCCTCCCCATGACGTGTTCTAGTCCAGTGTTGTCTGATCCAACCTGGGCGTTCATATCTCCCGAGATGATAATAATATCACCTCTTGGAACACGTTCGAAGGTGGCACTCAGTTGGCTTTAAAACTCCTCTTTGTCAACAGATGTTGCGGTATTAGTTGGTGCGTAGCACTGCAGAATTGTGACGTTTCTGACATTGGTCCTGAGCCTGACGACGATAATCCTATCCGAGATTGGTTCCCAGCTAATGAGACTGTTTCTCGCTCTCGGCGTAAGGACGAAAGCCACGCCATTTCTGGCTTCACTTTCAGGGCCAATGTACAGAATAGTGTTTCCACTAGGGGTTCGTTCTTCTCCTGATCCTGTCCACCTGACCTCGCTCAAGCCCAAGATTTGGATGTTATAGTGCTCCATTTCACGGTCGATCACCGATTGGCGGTGCAAGGACCGAGTAACCCCAGCTCTTCCCCCGTCATTCAATGTTCGAACGTTCCAGAAGCCAATCATAGTCCGTTTTCGAATGCCAAAAGTCGTTACCGTAGAATCAGTCCGTATCCGAGGCGATGTATCCGTTTCTCGTATCATTTAGGTCTTAAGATCACGGGTGATAAGCCCATGATCCAGTGAGTGTCCATTTGCCATTTCTTAGGGCAAGCAGGACTGGCTGTGGGTGAATTCTACAGCCCCCATCCCACAGGGGGATAGTTAGCTCAGGTCCGTGGAGTCACTAGTCTCCAAAGATAGTTGCAGGAATTGGTAAAACCTCATCCTACAACTACCCCCTTGCGGGCCAACATTTAAGCCGATCAATATTAAAGTATTAATAATTACAGTGTTTTAACATTTTTAGAAGCGATCTTAAAGCATGTATCCTGCTGTTTGTAAAAGAGAAGATTAGATCAGCATTTAGAGAACATTGGTAAGGTATTGTATAGGCTCATTCAGTCACGTAGGACCTGCTAGTTGCTAGTACTTAATAATAAAGTAAAATTATCTATCACAGCGTCATTTAAATTATTACCCCTAACACCAGTCTTTGTGAATCTACTTAACATAATTCTTCACTCTGCGAAAATTTCGATCAACTTTTCAAGAAAAAAAAATCAAATAAAACGCTTTTATCGTTGCATAAGTTTTCATTTCTTATCACTTTATTATCATCGTTCTTCTAATATTTAAATAAGCTATTTTCAGTAAATTAATATTGTGTATTGCATTATTTTAACGTGGTAAATATTTTTATTATCGAGATAGTTTAATTTTTTTTTGTTATCCAAAATTAAAACGAAAATAAATAAATTAAATTTTTTTTTTTAATTATTACAAATCTGAAGAAAAATAGGAAGCATTGAAATGTGCATTTATATATTTTTTTTCTCTCTATTTATAAGAAAAGTGGAAGCATTAGCCAAAATTGATGTTTTGGGAGGAAATCGAGAACATTTTTAAGCTTTCAAGAAAGAAATACTAACTTTTCTGAAATTTTCGACAATTCTGGGCATAACTGAACATAAGTGGATATTAAAACGGTTGATCTTCCCCGTGTGAGTCCTCATACTATGGAGAAAATTGTTGTTATGGTTTACATTTTTAAAAGCAAAGAAATTTATAAAGAAGACAGTTAGGGTTGGGGGTTTTAGAATGTGTATAAAAAAACGTAGTTTATTGTCAAAAATTATCACCCCTACAACAGATTCGGGGGAACTGTGGGGAGGGGGGGGGGAGAGGAAGGGAAGTGTTTTTGGTGTGATCGAATGTAATGTCTATATATCTATTTATTTCCTCTTGAGCTTTCTCGACCCCCCCCCCCCCTCACTAAGTCGAGAAGTAGATGGCTCGCTCCAGCCTTACAAGTATTGGGAACTGTACGTTATATTGGGACCAGGATCCGACTCTGGGCTCCGATATTAAATTGAGATGCGCGTGTACGGTGCCATATGTCATTTGGCAATATGCAACAACGTATATTTATGGTTACCATACAGGTCAGTCAAGGAAACTATGAATATTGCGCGTGCCTCGATATTTCAAGAAATTAGAAGTCTGAGAAGTGTTGTCTGCGAGTGCAAGTAAAAGGTTTATTTCGAAATTAGAAGAAATAAAGTCAATAATATGAAAGGAAAGAGAAAGGAAGTTTATTTTTAAAGGGGACACAACAATCATTTATAGCGTCTTGTATTGAGCAATTTCAAAAATCTAATCATAATAATTCGTTTTCTTCCTCTTTCCGTATCCCACTAGTCACAAACCAATGTTCGAGGTACGACGAATTCTAACTATTATCTGCATGGTTACAGCCGAAATATTAGCAAGTCTAGTACTCAGTTCAAGCCATCCTTTCTTCTCCCACTTCCCCATAACACCATGCAATGAGTAATGAAAAAAACCCAGCGACAAGTTAGAATTTCAAAAAATTCACACACTTTTCGTTCGATCGAGGTTGGAGATAGCTGAACAAACACGAAACAAACTCGACATACAGCCAAAAACATTTAACTTGAAATCGCTCATGGCACTGTTTTCAAGTTGCAGAAATTTCAAGTTAAGGAAAATTTAAATTTCTACTTCTACAATGGCACTACAGCCCAAATCGGACCTTGGCTTCCTGACCTTCAGGTTCCTTAACATTTTTCATTATTTATTGTGGAAAGGTTGTTAGACCTTCGCGCAACCCTCTATTTACGAATTTTTCATTTTTCGTAGATGGACGTGGTATACCGAAGCAGGCAGTGTGCTGGAATTATGCGTCGACCGGGGTTTGAACTCACGACCTCCGTCTTGTAGACCAACGCGCTAGCCACTTAGCTACACAAATTTAAATTTATGTCAGAAAATTATTAAATTTTTTTAAGGAAAGATATCCGGATTTTGTACTGTCCCTTATTTGTCCTTAAAGGTTGCATCATAGAGCCTACCCAGTCACTTTCGTCCTCCTGTATCTGTTTTTTTCTTCATTCTGATATAACAACTGGCGGGAGATGCAATTACGCACAATTAAAATGCTTCAATTTGAAATTCATACAACTTAAAATTTTCTTTAACTTGAAGCTTATACTCGATTATTGACGCTCCCTTGAAATTCACAACCATTTGAATTTTTCTAAAAAAAGGAAACTCCATTCCTCTAAGTCGAAAATAGCGAACTCTAATCAGAACTCGCAAATTGATATATTTCGAATTGAGCTGCCAATTCGGAATGATATGAACGATGGCGCTAACAACTACCACGGATTATGGGTTCAGCAATGTTATTGTGTTTCAAATTTTTTTTGTTATTATTTAAGGAACAGAAAGCAACTAGCAATTAATTATGCGTTTAACAATTCGTAGTATTCATTCTTTATTGCTAAAGAATTCCCTGAAGAATACTCGATCTGGTTTTTATAAATTTGTTGCTAACATCAACATCAAGAAGAAGGTGGTTGAAAAAAGAATCAAATTCAGAAAATTTTAGATACGGAAAATTTTAAACTAGGAAATTATAAATTAATTTTGTTTTGCCTAAATGGATATATTTGTGTTTATTACTACTGCATTAATGAACTCACACCACTATTTGTGGGATATAAATGTATGGAAACAGAGTAAAATATGAAAGAAAAGATTTCCGGATTCTACACTGTTACGCTTTATTATTCGTGACGTTTCGGTCTCTGCTGAGACCTTTATCAAACTTTATCCAGTCAGAGTAACAGTGTTTTATTTGTACGCATTGGTGCCCACTCCTTGTCACTACGCAACAAAATGCGACGCACCTGGTGTGTTGCACTGAACATACTCACTAATGGCACAATCCAATACACAATTCAAACTAAATATTTTAAATCACGTCGTGTGTCGAGGGGATAAGTATATAACTAACTTCAACAATTTTTTTTTAAATCTAAATCTGTTTCGACTTTACTCTACAAAATTATTTTTTCGGGCTCAAATTTATAATTGACTTGATTTAATTTTAATTCTTGGACCTTATTATTTATAGCATTGTATTTTAATAATCGTACTTTAGTTTTATTTATTTATTCTTTTTAAATATTTAGTTCTGTCAAAAATGACAACAACAATAGCATACCATTAAGTATATATTCGAGTATAATTATTAATAATTTAATTTAAGCTATTTGTGTACATAAGTGTTTCTAAAATTGTTGATTATAATATTTATTTATTTAATGAACTGAATATCACATTAAATCTTTATTTTTATATTAATAAGCATTGTGTTTTAATTATTTTATTTTTATTCATTTTTTATTATTAGAAACACTTTTTACTAGTGCCTAACATTGCTTTGGAATCAACGGAGAACTGGGTATTTACAATTTAAATGGTTATGAAAAAATTTTGTTTGTGTTTTTTGTTTGGAAAATTTTACAATAAGAAACTGTAGAAATTTAAGGAAAAAAAAATAAATTTTATGTTAATAATAGTGAACTTTTTCGTAGCTACTTTCTTCTCAATTCAATTTGAGTCATGGCGTTTTTCGTAAGAGAGCTGGAACTATGTGCGAATGAATCGAGCATTGAATTTGCGTTTCGAATGATTTCGGAATTATGTATCCGGTTTCAAGATGTTATCGTACTCAAAACAGCAAAAATAATAAAAGTTAGTTTCAATGTATTATATAAATAAATAATTATTCACACGCAATCGTGTATCTGTTGTTCATTTTCAACCCAGAGAGCAAAACTATAGAAGTAAAACTCGCAAGAAAGTTGCAATTTAGTAGAAACCATAAAATTTTCGACAGCGTCTAGTACGTTTTACGCTTTCAACTCGAAACGAGTTTAAAAATATAAGATACTCGATTTGAGATACGTAATGCCACTTCTGCTTTTTATGCCGATTCCCCAGAGTAATTTTATTCACAAAGTGCCCTTACTTTATAGTCACAATGTATATTTGCTTTCCGTCTATATGCGTAACACTCATTTGATTGCCTCCTTTTTTATTTGTATATAATACATCTCGTATTGGAGAGACGTTTAGGAATATTTCCATTGCCGCAGTAGGGCAGGTTTTCATTGCTCCTGTGATACTAAGACAAGCTAGTCTTTGGATTTGATGTAGCGTAAGCAGTGCTTTTTCTTGTAATATTTTAGTCCACCATACTGTTGATCCGTATGTGACTATTGGGAAGGTGATTGTTCTGTAGCACCAATAGATCACCTTGGGCTGTAATCCCCAATTCCTACCAAATAAGCTTTTGCAGACCCAGAACGCCTTCGACACTTTGGCATGAGTCCATTCTATATGTTTGTTCCAGTTGAGTTTGTTATCAAGTATCACACCTAGATATTTGACCTCATCTGAAAAGGGTATTGGTGTTCCTTTATAGAAGGTGATGTTAAGGTATATGACTCCTTAGTAATAAATAATTGGGGTGCGAATAATCGAAACTCTCTCACGCCTCCTACCATCTCCCATAAAATTTTACTTTTTCTTCGTAAGAAAGCAATTTTATTTTGTATATGTATAATGAAACTATTTTTTTTTTTTTGATTTAGCTGTAGTAAGACAAAGAAATAGTTTTCATTTTTAGAATTTTATGGACCATTTACTTGAAATATGTCTAAGCTATTCACCGAAAATTTGGTAAATAACGTCTTAGTTTTTATTGTTTTCCTGAAATGGCACTACAACCTAAATTCGAGCCGATAGCATTATTTATTGTTGAATAGTTGTTAGCCGTTCGCAATATCCTTGATTAAAGTGACCAAGGTATACCCAAGCAGGCAGTGTGCTCGAATTATACGTCGAACGGTATTTGAACTCACGACCTTCGCATTGTTGACCAACACCCACTAGGCTACACTCTATCTTAATAATTAATATAAATATATATATATAACTAAATAATTATTGGAGTTATGAAATTAAAAATTAATTGAATTCCCAACCTCTTTTAGCACATACCATATCAAGACAGTGCGCTGGAATTGTATGAAGAGGTAGGGGACCCATGCATATTAGCATGTCCCATACATACCTAGTCAAGTCATAAATATTGGTACAAAACTAAACGCATTCATTACGAATGCAATATTGGGCGCATCCATTTCGTCTTGACTGCGATTTGACAGTTGACATTTCTGCTTCATTGCCATGTAAAAAGTTTTTGGCATCAATTGTTTACAATTATAGAATGGGGCGTCATCGAAAATCGTATTGTTGTAGTTGGCCTAATAAAATAACATGGAAAAATGCGATATCTTTCGGACGTTGCGACCGCGTGGAATTACTCGCAATTTTGTGTATCGTGCTGTGGAGTTGTTTGAGGATACTGGTGGAGTACGAGACAGTCAAAGATCAGGCCGTCCGTGCACTGTGAGGACTCCGGAAGCGATCAAAGCCGTGAAGAAACGAATCGACCGAAAACTGCTGCGAAAACAGAAAATCTTGTCGCGGGAAATTCGAATTTCGCAAAAATCCATGTCTCGCATTATCAAAGAAGATTTGGGACTCAGCGCGTACAAACGACACACTGGACACCTGCTCACGGTCGCATTGAAGGAAAAACGCAAGCGAAAATCGAAAGCGTTACGCAGCAGGTACGCGAAGAACGCTCACAGACAAATTCTGTTTACTGAAGAGAAAATCTTCACCGTAGAAGAATCGTTCAATAAACAGAACGACCGTGTGTATGCTCGGTCATCCAGAGAAGCATCTCAACTCATTCCGAGGGTCTAAAGAGGCCACCATCCCGCGTCTGTGGGGAGTGAGCTACGATGGCGTTACCCAGCTCCATTTTTGCGAGAAAGGAGTGAAAACATCGGCCGAAGTATATCAATCGACCGTCTTGGAACCCATTGTGAAGCCTCTCAACCAATCAATATTCGCCAACAAGCCGTGGACTTTCCAGCAAGATTCTGCTCCAGCTCACAAGCCAAGAACGACTCAACTGTGACTCAAAAACAACGTTCCGGACTTCATATCAATGGATGATTGGCCAGTTGGTAGTCCAGACCTCAACCCGTTGGATTACAAGTTGTGGTCCGTATTAGAGCACATGGCTTGGTCTACTCGACACCCAAATATTGAGTCGTTGAAGCGAGCCCTTGTTCGTGCAGTGGACAATTTCCCCATGCATGAAGTGTGTCTCGCGATCGATTAGTGGCCAGATCGTCTCAAGTCGTGCTGGAAGGAAAATGGAAGTCATTTCGAATAAGTTGTTCTAAGATTTGTAGCCATTGAATAACCCAATAAAAAGAAGAAAAAAAAGTTTTGAAAAATATTAATTCGTTTTCATTTGGCGTCGATTTTTCTATCTACCGATATTTATGACTTGACTAGATATATCATGGTTTGGTTTCACAATTCACATCAATTTAATATTTTATCTTGGCTTATCTAAGGCAATGACATGAATAATTTTTATACAGCAGAAAAAATTATGATAAAAGCAATATATCCCGCATTTCATATCAATAACTTCTATAATTTCGAAGTACTGAAATTTATACTTGCTAGTAAATATGCTAGCAGCCAATGCCTTCCAAAGTCTGGACGTAGGAATGGTTGAGTGTCAATATTTCGTACAGTTAAGTATAATTATTTCCGCAGCGGAGTTAAATTCATAGCCGTTGTCTAGAATACCGTCAATCGCCAAATTAAGGATGAAATTGAGAGTAAACAAGAGAAGATATTTGACAAAAACTAAAAAAAAAAAAGTGGGATACGACGGAACCGATTGGAAAGGACGAAGAAGTAATGCCATCTAATACTACTCATATAGTGCGTTCAGAGAGATAAGTCTCAATCCGTCGAATGAAAGTAGCACCAAGGCCAATGATCGTTAGTTTAACTAAGAGACATTCATGCCAAAATTTGTCAAAAACCTTTAGACATGTTGGATGAATTTTAAAAAAAAACTGCACTTTGCGGTTCCGAGTCATCAGAATATAATTGAAAACGAAACAGCGGATAGGCTAACCAGAAACGGATCGGAGAAAAGGAAAATGTTGAGCCAGAAAGATAATCTACGCAACAGGGTTTGGGAAATGAAAATTTTTAAATGGTTGCAAAGAGGTTCGTGTAACAACGCGAAGATGCTATGGGGAGGGTTTGATAGAGGAAATCAAATAATGTTTTGAAACTCTATAGGATCTCTCTTCGGACACTAGTAGGTATAGTCACAGATCCCTGTCTTCTTAGAAAGCATACACCAAGACTTCATTTCACACCAGATATTCATAATCCCACGGTTTTGAGCAAACGCAGATTGATTTTGCAAATGACGCTTTTGCAGGAACGACATTCACATTCCAATAATCTACCAATCTCCGGATCATGACACAATTGTTCGACGCAACTTCACGCTACGAATCATGGGAGGACCGACAAACACAGCCCGCTAACGTGGACTAACAGCAGCCACCACGGAAAACCCTGAAATAATCTCATCCATGGCAATGGCGTGGCGTCCATTGATGGATGCATGGGAAGCAATGCTTCCCTTACGTTTTGCCCTTTAAACTGAAATCAGCACGGATATGAACATTTATTTAAAAAGTTCTTTAAAAGAAAGCGCGTATTATTTTCGTCTACCACTGTTTACAGTATTTACGTGATCAGGACAACTTTTTTTCTCACGCTTTTTCTGACCAACGAAAGCCTTCCACAGAGAAAAAAATGCGATTTTAAAAACGCATTTACAAGACCGCCGGCCAATACGAACGAAATTTTCTGCAAGTTCGACATCAATATGAAGGGGAGATGCGTCCCATTAAAATGTTTCCACCTTTCCTTTCATTGCTTTTTGTCACATATATAAGAGAACGAGACCGCCGGCTAATACCAGTAAAATTTTTGCTCGCAGCGAGCGCAAACTTCACTTCTATACGAAGGAGAGATGCGGTAATGCAGTTGCTTCCAGCCGGTGCTTTCAGTCGTAAGCTTTGACTCTCGATCAAAGTATTGCCAGTATTGAAATTTCTGTACTACCCGAAAAATGATCAGGAAGAAAAATGTGAAGAGGTAGATCTGGCAATATTGCCCACATTTGTCGTGCTTCGAGTGAAAAGAATCGGTTTCGGGGGAGCACTACCTGAAATATTGAAAATAATCGATTTTTTTTATTTTCGATTATTAATGTAGACTGGATTTTAAATAGCCGAAAACCTTGTCGGATAAGTAGAAGTGTTTCAAATAATGATGTAAACTTGTGGAGTCATGCATATTGATGCAGAGCTTGTATTATAGCTTGGCGCAAGATAATTGCTTCCCCTAGCTATAAAGTCACGACACGCCACTGATCCATAACAGCACTGATCTGTGTCCTGTCATACATTGCGGATTTACGTTCGTGCATAACGCGAAAACCACACCACCTAAGTGCACCATAACAACTGTAAAGCCAGATAACCTCTAGTGAGGCGGCGCATTTATTGGACACTTACGTAAAATAGCACATGTGAGCGGCTAGCCTCTGCAAACATGAAACCGATTGAACGAATCAAATCCGAGAAGATGCCGAGCTCCTTAAGCACGTAATCTAGTAGTAGCTCCTCTTCGGCCACTTAGAAATTATGCTCGAAGACTTCACCTTACAAAGGATGACATTTGCAGAGAGTGATGAGAGAGATGAGACCGTAGAGTATTTTCTCTACCATTGCTCATGCCTCCCAACAATTCGAAGAAAAACTCTTGGAGAATACTTCTTCAACGAGCTCTCTAGAACCGACACAACTCGTTAGTACCGGTTATCGGAACGTAATTGAAGGGGCTCGATTTACTTTCCCCAATCGCGGAAAGCGCTCAGAACAGAAAGACAGATGAAAAGATTCCGATTAGCCAGAGCAGAATAGCAGCTTTTGAGGGGAATGCCATCGGAATCAGCGGACTTGTGAATATTGCAAATGTTCAGCCAAGAAAGGAAGTAAAGCGAATCCCGCTAACTACCGCCAGATAGCCATTACTTCCACTACTTCTACAATGGCACTACGGCCCAAATCGGGCCATGGCCTCCTGGCCTGCAGGTTCCTTAACATTTGCATTATTTATTAGCCCTTCACACAATCCTCTATCTACGAATTTTTCATTTTCATAAATTGGTAACGAATTGGAATTATACGTCGACCGGGATTTGAACTCACGACCTTCGCATTTTAGACCAACACGCTACTCACTACGCCATTACCCATTACCCTAGCCATTACTTCAGTGCTGTCGAAAGTAATGCAAGCTACTCTCAATCGCAAAATCGTTTAATATCTCGAGGATAACCAGCTAATCCATGATCGTCAGTATGGGTTCCGTTCTGGAACGTGACAGAACGTTGAAACCCATGCATACATAAACACGGCGAAGGTCAAGTTCTTGCACTTGACATAGTAAAAGCTTTTGACATACATGAATGGCACGAATGTCTTATAGTTGAGCTTAGGACCCCTTGTTCAATGGACTGGCAGTTTTCTTTCTGTACGCACTATACGAGTAGTAATAGATGGCGTTACTTCTTCCTCCTTCCCAATAGATTTCAGCGTCCCTCAAGGCTCTGTTTTATCTTCAACTCTTTTCATAGTTTCTATCAACGACCTTCTGTCGTCTACCATCAATCCAATCCATAGTTCTGCGGATGACAGTTCTTTAGATAACACCTATGAATTTAACTCTGCTGCGGGGTCAACCAAGCATTCTAATGCTACCAATCGCATGGAGTTATTTCATCCGCCGATCTTGGATCTCAGCTTAATTCTGGTAGGAAAATTAGAGAAGAGTTCAACACCTCCAAAACACAGGTCTGTCATATATCCCTCAAACGTGATGTTCCAATGTTATCTCTCTATGTGACCTTTGATGGCGCACTACTTTGCACCTCGGTTAACTTCACGCTTCCAGGCGTTAAAAATAATGACCATCTGAATTGAGCCCAGCACGTCTTTGATGTTGCCCTTGATGCCTCTAAACGTCTTGGTGTTCTCCGAAAGCGCAAAAAGTATTTCACGGCGAACGACCTAGCAACCATCTACAAGGCATACATCAGACCACGTTTAGAGTACAATTCGCATGTTTGGGCTGTGGTACCCAAAATACACCTCGCGTTGCTCGATCGTATTCAAAAACATGCATTCCGACAAGACCATTACGTCTTCCCCCCCGTCACTTTCGTCTCTCTCCCTACAAATTGACTCAACTTTAATTTTTTTTCTATAATTCTTACACCTATACAGTTATATATGTTCATAGCATTATAGGGTGACCTTCTAAGTTATACTCCTTAAAAAAATATATATTGAGCTCTTGCAGGATCCTGGATATAAGATGAGAGCCAAAATATACTTTCTCGCGCAACTTTCTATCAATAGGTTAACTTTCGCAACAGGTTTAATTACGGTACGGTAACCATCAACAAAATGTGGTTTTGGTCGAGAGATCAAATCATTCTCGACAGTTTTGACAATTGACAAGAAAGATCTGGAACGTTTTGGGTTCGCATCTAGAAACTCAATTTGAGACACATAATTCCGCTGGATAGACATTTATCAACTTTTTTTAATTAATTTTCTAGTTGTATATCTACTTTGAGCCATTTTTCCATATTTCCATGCCGGTATTTAAGCGGTACTTAGACTTTTAATGACGATAAATTTTGTCTAAACCAAAGAAGACGAAATTTTCCATCTCCTGACGATTAAGTGTTAACAAAAAAATTATAAACTTAAAATAAAGTTCAACTAAAACCGAGAGAGTTTTTTAATTTTTAATAAAACAATAACTACCGTAGTTTTCTCTCACTCAATTACTCATCAATCTTAACATAGTTATGTACATTGTAAGTTTTATTTCATACGAGTAATTTTGAAGCACTAAAAACTTCATTATAACTAATTTAACGCAAATTATACTCTTTTTTGTGCGTATAATTAAAAAAGTATTTCGTTACTAATTTCAAATATTTGAGATAATTTTTAATTTAATAATTTTTTCTACAATCTACTGCTAAGCAACAATTTTTATACGATTTTTTTTAAACGTGTATAATTTATTTTAATCATAAGTTCAACTGTAATTCTACGCATATTATTGCTACAAAAAATAAAATAGATACAATCCCATCATAATACCAATTTTAAACACGTTTCTAATTTAATAATGCTACTTTTATTCGATATCATGATTGCACCACGTTTTTGGAGTTTATAATAAAGTTAATTATTCGTTACTAAAACAAAGAGAAAAATTAAAATACTGACCAATTAAAATAAATGAGCTCGATACATCACATGGTAAAGGAAATAGTAATAATAATTAAACATGGTTTGTTCGGGATATTAAAGTCAAATAATAAAATCAATCAACCGTCTGCTGATTAATAAAACAAAAATAATACTGAACTATTTAAGTAAATGTAAATTAAGAAATAGGAATTGTTACTAATAATCTCCATAATTCGCTAGAATTATATCTATAAAGCTATAAGTTTTGTATGACATTTGCTGGAATCCCATTGGTCCTGGAGTTTATTGCGTTCAGATGGGGAGCTGTCGTCGAATGGAGGTGCCGGCACACTTACACCCGACTGTGAATAAAAATCGTTTCGAATATACTCATTTTTTTCTGGTATTAAAATAAAACCTACCCTATTTCCAATTTTCCGCGGATCTAAATTCATACCTAAATTTTGCATCCCCTTAGCCAACTTCGATAACGGACTCGTTAAATTTTTCAACTGTTTCAATGCATTCTCACTTTGCGATCCGCTTAAATTCAAACTTAAATCTTTCGGTGACGATGTTCGAGTCTCATCCGCTGACGAAGAACCACCATCGCCGGAATTCGTCGACGGATTGATACGAATTTCCGGTGTCGGACAACGAGCATGAATATGCGATGCATTCTCTAACAGTCCAGCCGGAAGAGTTACATGATCCGTTACGGAAGTAATTGACATGGTTAAGACATCCTCGGATAATTTCGCAACATTATCTTTATTCTCCAATTGATTGACCTGATTCGAATTGGTTTGTTCGTTATTCGACGACATAACAATACCGACTGACGGTAAAAATGCATTGTCATTGCAAATAGCAGATGTATTGTCGACCATTTCTGTTTGATCCGGTTCGTAGATGCTATTTTCGGTATCTTCGGAATCCGAACTCGATACTGAAGTTTTAGTTTTCGGATCGCCAACAGTAAAAATAGCCTTTTCAGCTTCGATTCCGGTTTCGACTTTGTTAGCGTGCGATAGATATGCACTTGCACTGCTGGCACGCGGTGCAGCCTTACTTCGTCCGCTGCGATTCGGATTCAAACTTTGTCCGAGCTTGGAAAACTGTCCGGCCACATTGCTCAACGCTTTCGAACTGATTTGAACCAATTGCGATTCGGAAAGATTTCGCGGCATTCCTTTTGGAACATCAAGCATAGGAGTGCGACTTTTACGACGCTGTAACATTCCGCCGCAAATAAACGAGACGTCCTTTTTGCCGGCCGCATCCAAAGCAATGCGAAAGAATTCCAAGATTGCAGAGAGTGATTCTAAACAATGATTTCAAATTGAAATAATATTCTAAGAAAAAAAAACTTTCGGAGCTTACCAACTGCTTCTTCTTGTGTCTTTATAACAATTGCAACGTTATTAAAAAATCGCAAATTAGGCGAACGGAACATGTGAAAATACCCGTCGACGCCTTCAACAGCATAATTCAATCGCAAGCAGAAAAATGCTGGAGCAGTACCTTGAAAGATTTTCGTTTGTTGAAACATTCCAATCTCGACCATGGTAACATTGAGCAACGGAACTTTTTCGAAGCGTGTGATTTTATCGAGATGAGAATCATAATCGGCCACAATATAGCAATCATCAGTAAGCAGCAGAATTGTATCGACTTCTGTTTCGTTCGGATCACCCGAGCTGCACGAAAGGAACCATATAAACGCGGTTTTTTTTTATAAATTCAAATTTATTATCAAACCTGGGATCCGCATCAATTAGGCCCCATGCACCGACAGGATACTGAGCCGAGCCCAGTAACATTCTACGGCAATCCTCCACTAGCAACCTTGCGTGCTCGGCACCTTCCAAAGCATCGCTGTCGTCGGGGGCCGCCTGGCCCCCAAGTACGTTTAAAGACTCCGACGACACCGGATTTCCAAGCATTACATCGATCGTAGCTTGACGATAGGAATCCTTGAAGCGTGCCAAATAATAGCTGTAATGATCATACGAAAATTTCTTTAATCTCGTGACATAAAAAAAATATTTTTTTTTTTTTAAGAAAGAAAAAATTTTAAATTCAAATTCATAAAATTATTAAAATTCGGAACAGAATCGGACCTTGTGTGATAGATTAAATCTTCAGCTAATCGAACTTCGGCACCAAAAACGCCAACATTAAAGTAACCACGAAGCGGGGCTGGCGTCGATGGTACCAATGCCGTTTGAGCAACCTTGATAATCGTATCAAGCGTATCGTCATCGGCTAATTGGGTGTAATCGGTTAAGTTGCCTTGCATTAAATCAATCACGCTCTGACGAAATGAATCCGCGAAATTTTGTATGATGTAACTAAAAAAATTAGTTTTTTGTTTCGTTTTATTCAAATGAGTTGATTTGTTTTCTTGTAACTAATACTCGTAACTCATAAACGGATGTTAAAATTAAAATTTAAGCAAGTTACAATAAATAAAATAATAATTAGCATGAAAATATAGCAAATTGGAATACAGAAATTAACAAGAAGTGCTAAGTTAGTGTCCGCATTTTCAGTCAGTTTAGAAGGCAATGAAGGTATTAGTGAAGCAAGCAGTGGTCTTGTTGACCCTAGAGGACTAAAACTTAGGTGCACGTTAAAAGATTTACAAACATATTGTTATATGCAGACCTGGCAACTCCACCGCTCGATCTCTCTTGAATAGACCAGAATTATGTAGAACAGTATACTCCACTATATAGAAAGCAACAATTAAAGATCTAGAGCTTTCCAGTATAGTTCACACATACACACCGAAGGAAGCTTCGAGAACTGTTCACACATAGTTCACACATACACACCGAAGGAAGCTTCGAGAACCGTCATGAGATATATAAAAGCACGGAAGCTCTCAGCGAGAAGTTAGTTATTCAGCGACTTTTATGGAAGACGCGAACCAGGAAAGCGATAGAACAATACGCGGCGGTAGTGCCATATAGTGCGAATTAAGTTGAAAATCGAATTAAGTGCGAATACATAAATTATCGCTTATTTTTAAACGAATTGTGTTTTTACTTGAAATCCCGGCGAACCCCTAGCTCGCAACAATATTGTAAAGGGTGTCCCATTAACACCGTCTATTTTCAGCTATGACGTTTTGATTTTAGTAAAGAGTGTAGAAATGGAGATTATGTAAGGAACAGAACAAATGGCCGCCTCGTGACTGATGGCACTCGTTGATACTTTTGACGAAATTTTCAATGACATTTTGGCATAGTACCAGGTCCATTTTATGAATGGCGCGACAAATCTCGACTCTCAATTCTGGAATCGTTTTTGGGTTATTGGCATACACCTTTGATTTCAAAAAACCCAAAGAAAGAATTCGAATAGCGCCAAATCGCATGACCTTGGTGGCCAATTCACATCGCCGCTGTGCGAGATAACTCTCCCTTCAAATTTCGTCTTCAACAATTCAATCGTTTCGTTCGCTTTGTGGCACACATTTATTGTGCCGTCCTGTTGAAAGCACATGTCTTCGAGATCCATTTCAGCAATTTGAGAATAGAAGAAATTGTTTATCGTCTCACGGTAACGAACGCCGTTTACGGTGACTGCACGGCCGTCCGCAATCTCGAACAGTCCAATCACTACTTCAGCCCAAAGTACGCACCAAACAATGGCGGTAGATGCATGAGACGTTCAAGGATTCTCAGCTCCCCAAATGCGACAATTCTGCTTGTTGACATAGCCATCAAGTTCGAAATGCGCTTTATCAGAGAAGATGATTGTCTTCGAAAAATCAATATTCACTTGTTTTTGCTCTAAGTTCCAATGTGTGAACGTCACAAAATATAACTGTCAAACAAGAACCCTGCAGGACCGACACGAGAAAAATGGGGCTAAATCTCCAAGGGGCAACGGCCGAAACACTTTGTAAGATAGCCTTACCTAACTGAGAACTTGATGCGCAGGATTTTTTCTTGCCATACATCGTGGGACTTTAAATCTACTGGAAGTGGCGTCCCAGTCCATGTAGAACCAGCTGAAAGCATTTTTGTCAAGAAACGAACACCATCGGAATTATAGTTGCTCCTATGAGAGTTGAACAAGTTATAGCTGGGGAAGTCAATGACCATGGACCTAAGGGCACCAGAAATCGATGAAACCGAACTATCTTTTCAGAAATTTCACTTCAATAGTAAATTTGACTGCTTCTCAGGTGCTTCAAATAGAAGTGTTCGAGCAAAAATTGTTAATGACATAGCACCAAAAGGTACCCGCCAGCTAGAGCATCCAAGATTAGAACAACGTAAGTCAGCAAAGAATCATATCAGATGATAATACACGAGAACAGGTCGTAACCAGGGTGCAAAGGATTGAGCAACCCAAGAATGTTAATACAACGGTTCAGACATCCACAAAAGGAATATCAAGCTTGTACAGAAGAACGGTGAATCACACAAAAATAGCATATGGAAAGTAAAAGCAATGAACCCAATTCGACATCTTACAAAGCATCGTTTAGAGATGTAAGAGAGTGGATCAAATATAAACGAGCCTTTCTGCACTACGCGCTTAATATCGTTTGGAGCAGGCCGCCGATTATAACATGTTGGATGGGTTTGATAGGAGCAAGCGCAGAGTATAATTATTAAATTTCTCACTCATGAAGGATTTCATGGGAGGCCATGAAGCTGTCCATGGGCATTACCGGGAAGAACATTCGTACGATTTGTCGAGGGCGACCGAATTTTGACGGTTTCCGAAAATTTTTCTGAAGTTGCTGTCAGCTAGCAAAGTGCTTTCAACTACTTTCTTTAACTAGCGTACCGTTTTAAAAATTATTTTTTTTGCACGAATGTCGTCCCCTCAATGAGTCTTACTACTGCAACCTTTTGGATAAGATTTATCTTGTTTATCACCGCAAAAGACGTTACTCTTCTCCATGAACACTTGACATCACACTGCAACTCTCACTTGCACAAAATTGGGAAAAAATTAGTCGGACAGCAATTGGTCATCCTCTCTGACTTGTCGCCGTACGATTTGCATCTCTTTAGGTCAGTCAAAGAAGCGCTAGGAGACCAACGATTTGATGACAACAACGCGGTTACTGACTTATCCTCCTTGCTTTTAGAAAAGAGAATGAGAATCTTGATAAAATGCCGTCCATTCCTGAACTCCTCAGAAATCCAAGTGAGGAACAGGACAGAATCGGGATCGAAGACCAAGAGACTGATAAAAGAGTGTTATATGTCTACTTACTGCCGCATCGAAAATCATGTTTAAGGTAATTCTCAATAGGATTAGTGATGTGGAGAGCACTCTCGTAGTTTATCAGGCTGGATTCCGTAAATGGTCGTCTTGTACCGACCACTCAAATATCCTACGGATAATAGTCAGCCGAAATGGGTTCACCACTACATCTCATGTTCGTGGACTTCAAGAAGGCTTTCGACAGCGTTAAGCAAGATTACATATGAAATGCTTTGCGTAGGAGAGATATTCCAGATAAGGTTATAGCCATGATTAAAGAATCCTACGATGTTGCAAGGCGTCGCGTCTTACATAGAAGAGAGCTGTCCGAGAGCTTCCCTGTGCGAACGGGTGTCAGATAAGGCTGCATATTAGCTGCATAGCTGCCCTTTTTCTGGTGGTAATAAATGACATCTTGAAAGCTGCACTGGAAGGTGGGGAAGGTAAAGGTCTTCAATGGAGACTATTTAACATCTTAAGTCACCTTGATTATGCTGATGACGTGTGTTTGCTTGCACATACCCGTTCGGATTTAGAGTCAAATGTTCGCTCGTTGCATTCTAAATGCAAAGAGGCGGGACTGAAAATGAATGTGCGTAAAACCAAGTACATGCGCATGGGTTCGAACACAAGCACACTGATTGTTTTTAATGGACAAAATGAGGAAGAGGTGCAAGAGATTTTTGTTATATTGGAAGAATAGTCAGCATGGACGGCGGAGCCGAAAAGGATATTGAGGCTCGCCTAAATAAAGCCCGTCAGGCCTTCTGTCTCAAAGAATCTGAATCGACAGAGCACGTACTATGTTAAGGCAGTAGCAAGGAGAAGACTGAATCTAGGAAAAGGTTTCCTTACAACTGATGAACTAGCCAACATAGCTCCCTTAAACATACTTAGATGAGGCAAAGTTATCACGTTGTAGTAGGGTAAAGGGGCTATAAACGAACAATAGGCCGCGAAGGTCGCAGTGCTCTCACGTGTTCCCCAAATTTAAATAAATAAATACTACGTGTTAGTAAATGACACAAAGAGATCAAAATTTGACAAGAAATCGATTGACATGCGACTTGTTGGATACGAACACAAGACTTATCGTTTGCGGCAACCTGATACTTGCAAAGTGGTTGTCAGTCGCGATGTTGTCACACAGGAGCAACAGCCGAGGCAAATGTCCAGAATTGTTATACCTGACGATGAATTTGAACAAAACCTCAAAATTGAAAGATGAATCTGTTCTTCGCAAAAACGAACGACATGTAGAAAGTAATTGCAAATTTTCACGAGAAAACGAATTTGACAGCATTTCAAACAGAACTCGGAACAAATTAAAAGAAACTGGGGACGCTGGTCATGGAATAAATACTACATCAACGGACAATGAGAATATTATGGCAAATGTATAGCTATCAATGACGATTGAAGAAGCATGTTCTTCAAAGGATGCGAAACAGTGAGAGTTAGCAATGTCAGACGAACTCGAGTCACTCAAGCGCAATGAAACCTGAATCTTGGTAGATGCACCGAAAGATCGAAAGTCGTCGATTCGAAATAAGTAGATATTTCTCATTAAAAAAATGCTGTAATTGAAAAGCTCGGGATGTTGAGTAGCAATGCTGTTTCAATGCCAGCTAAAGTTAAAATTCAACTTGGAATGGTCATTGGCGGCAATACAATGAATGCTCCCTACAGACAGCTCGTTGATTCGCTCATGCATTTGGCAATCGCAACTAGACCAGATTTAGCTTTCGCTATGGCGTTATTATTGAAGTACATGGACTGTCCGTCAAACGAACATTGGAACGCAAGCGAGTGTTAAGCTAGGGTGTAGCCTAGCAGTTAGCGTGTTGGTCTAAAATGCGAAGGTCGTGAATTCAAATCCCGGTCGACGCATAATTCCAGCAGACTGCCTGCTTGGGTATACCTTGGTCACCTCAATCTACGAAAATGAAAAATTTTAAGATAGAGGGTTGTGCGAAGGTCTAACAACCCTTCCACAATATATAATGAAAAAATGTTAAGGAATCTGAAGGTCATGACGCAAAGGCCCGATTTGGGCTGTAGCGCCTTTGTAGAACGAGTGTTAAGATACCTTGAATGGGAACAACAGATATCGGCATTACATTTGGTCACAACAAATTTAATAAAATAAAAGCATACTCGGTCGCTGATTGGGCATCGAATGATGACCGCCGAAGCATCAGTGGTGTCGTTTTGTGTGTTTGTCTAGAAAGGTGTAATAGCAACGTGAACCACTGATGCTGAATATATCGCAGCACATGACGCAGCCAAGGAAATTTTATGGACTTGATGACTTTTGAAAGAGATTGGTTATATGTAGTCAAAGGCAACCCGCAACTGGTGCAGCAGAGGAGCTTATCATCAAACCAATGTTTCAAGGAAGAACTAAATACAACGATGTAAAATTTCATTACACTCGTGAACTTATGGCAAACGGTACTCTGGAATTGAGGCACGTTGAAAGCGCTAACCAAAATGCGGATATTCTTACAAGGCTCAAACTAAGGATAAGTTTCAGCGCAATCGGAAGCTGATAGGACTAAGTAGCGAGTGTAGCGAGTGGGAGTGTTGAGTATGTGTTTTCAAGCGCTTCACGTTTACTGCTACTTTGTTTCTTTTTTATGATTTTATGAATAAAGTTCAGTTCTCGTACGACTCTTCTCGCGGAAACAACTGGTTTTTATTTTATACTGTGCAACAATTTTAGTAGCCTTTACTTATTATTTTAAGAAAATCTTATTAAAGGAACACAAGCAAATGCACAATAAATCTTTTCTTTTTTTTTCCTGGCATGTCCATCGAACCTTTTACAACACATTTTAAATGTCAGTAAATATTAACAACGAATTAGGTGAATAAACGATAACAGTTAGCCACCGTACACCTAAGTACTTACAGATTACCTGATAATTAAATACTCATATGTGTCTTATGAAAAGAGAGAGTAGATTAAACAAAAATAGAAAACAAAGACCAAATTCCAACCAATCAAAAAAAAACAACATAAAAAAATTCATGTAAAATTACCGATTAGCAGAATTCATTCCATCTTTCATCAGCCCCGTTAATTTTCGCTCTCCAGTACGTGTGTAATCACCCTAAAATACAACAAACTCATTTTTAAGTTCCAATTCAACATGGAAAAACTCTTACCTTCAATGCATTCGTCCCGGCATACTGTCGACTAATAATGTCGCCATTATTCGCCCACAATACCATAAAAGGATTTTTCAATGGTTCCGGAATGGGAGTATATGGCGGAGCCAAACCCAATTTAACCAATTGCGATTCTAAAACAGCTTTACCAAGTGCCGTTTGTACAACATTAGTTCGATCCAAACAATCCATACAATTGACACGAAACACGGCCTTCTGATCGCAAATAACACCTTTACCGTCGCGCCAATGAAATCCCATTGCACCGGCTTCCGGAGCCAATGCTTCGACCAAAGCGGATACATTTTCGAAATGCATTCCTCGACTGGAAAATGTTCAAAATGAATCAATTATTTTGTACAATGCAAACTAAAAATCCTATCTTACCAGTAATCGTGAAAATCGAAAGTAACATAAATTAATTTATCGCTATTGTATCTTACAATATGATTAGCATAAGCATCACCAATCACCTTCTCTTTTCCGCTTTGTTCGACCAAATTTATAATACAAACGCTTTTATACATGTCCAATTCTTGCGCAAAATGCTTTTCAAATGCAATTTGAGTTTCATTCTCGCCTGTAACGTAAACAATTTGGTTTTTTCATTCATCACGACAACCAAAACTAGAAATTTCCTCATAACTACCTTTATCTAGGCGTGGTGGTGGCCTATATTTGTATCCTGGTTGGCTCCAGAAAACCGGTACCGATCCGCGAACTTGTGTAAAAGACATTTGATGCTGTCGGAATGATAAAATTTGTTCGGTTTCGACATAGTTTGCACAGTGTCCGTTTTCATCGACCCCTCGTCGTTTGTATCTAAGAGGGAACAGAAGAAATTTAATTAACAAATTTATGAGAGTTTTGCGTGATCGATAACTCACCGAGTTCCAGCTCGATAGCGCGATCTTCGTGAAACTAAAGCCAGCGTAAAGCATTCGTTGCCAATTACACACTGTTCGACTTGAATAAATCCTTGAATGATTGGAATAATCCATGTCTTATCCTGTAAAATAATAAAACAATTGAAATCAAAAATTTAACCTCCTACAGCCCTAATTTTAGATCTAACTTCGTTTCACCTCTTTATAAAAGGGAAGCCAGAATATTGGTATATCGGGCACGATTGACCAAAACTGACGCTTCAAAGGTGTTGTTAAAGTGAGTACGGAAGTATTGGAACATACAACTAGTGAAACCTTTCAGAATACATTTACTGACAAGAACAGAATGAACTGAATAATGTACATTCGAAAACGATGCTATTGGATGGTATAGAGATGACTCAAAATCCAACGAAGAAGTGGGAGCGGAAATATATGGACAATACCACAAGGCTAAAATCTCAAACTGTATAGGAAGTTGTTCTTCATATTCAAAGCCGAAGTGAATGTTATCACACGGTGTGCATCATGCAGACGGGGTACTTTAGGAGGAGTATCTATATTCCACCCGACATTTGTCAACTAAATCTGGCAACGTCGCCCAAGCAAGAGCGGAGCCGTAGGTGACCAACGGCCAGATATAAAAAAAAAGAAAGTCAGTAAGCGATTGTACGTGATACGACAGACATCCGTGCACTGTTGAAAAATAAACGTTATAGACTTTCGAGAGTTTTTTTATTTATTTTATTCCTGTTTTTTTGGTGATCCTGACAGATCAGAAGTGGGATGAACCGGGAAAAAATGTCGGAGGATTCGAAATCCTTATTAAACGTGATAGAAGCAGAAGATAATGGGAGAGGGCGCGACGCGGAAAAGGACGCGAGATCGGAAATTCGGGAACTGCGCAAAAGAGTGGACGAGATAGTTGCGGCGATGGACAAACTCGCGAGTGTAGTGGTTGAAAAGTTCCGTGAATCCGACGTGCCTGGAAGTGTATACAGCGACGTTGAAGGACGATCGGAATCGGACGAAAGCCAACAGATACAGCAACAACAACGTAGTGAGAAGTAAATGGAACTACCATACGCGATATTCGGGTCATGGAAGAATTGATGCCCCAATTCGATCCATTTACAGGGCATACACTGTCATCAAAACAATTCTTGGCTCGGGTTGATGCGCTAGCAGTCTATTACGCGTGGAACGAGAAAGCGCTATTGATAACGGTGCAGAGAAGGCTGAAGGGAGCGGCGAGAGAATGGATTGATGCCTGTCCGACGATCTTCGTGAGCTGGGACCAGTTTCGGCGAGAATTTTCGCGAATGTTTCCGACGTCACAAACGGAGGCTGACGCACACATAGATATGATGGAGACGAAGAGACGAGCTGACGAGAGTGCGAAAAAATTCTTTTATAGAATTTGGACGAAGGGGACGAGATATGGCTTGGATCAAAAATCGATCATGAAATATGTGCGTATTGGATTGAATTTGCCGACCGTTCAGAATGCGATAGCTGGGACAAGTTTTGCGTCTTTAGAGGACATGCTTCTCGCTATACGTCAGTGTGTGGAAAATATTTCGGCGACAGATCCGAAACGAAACGAGGGTGGAAAGGAAAAGTTTTCGTCGAGACCGCCGGCAGTTCTTTCTAATGCGAAACCGAAAACAAATGTTGCTGACGATCCGAGACCGACGCAAATTGTTGCGAGAATGATCGCGTTTGCTATAATTGCTACAAACCGGGACACATTTCAATAAATTGTCCAAATCCCCAACGTCGAACTCGCTGCTCAAAGTGTCAAAAAAATCGGACACACTGCCGAGAACTGTTCTGCGCGCCGTGAAGGACATATTAATCAACTTGAACCAGTGCCGAGCCGTTGTCAAACCGATCGTGTAATAATGCAAGTGTTGTTAGACAATCGACCTATCGATGCGTTAATTGATCCCGGGAGTAATCGTTCACTAATCCGTGAAAATGAATCTAGAAATGAAATTGAGTGTACTCCAATCACGCTGGAAGGTTTCGGAGGAGGTACGTACGTATCTGCACACGAAAGATGCATACGCGATTAATTGTGTATAACTGTGTTATACCTGCCGAACTCCTAGTCGTCGCAAATTTTTTAATCCCTTCTGCAGTATTATTGGGAACCGATAGTCTCCTACACGATTCGAGGCGAGTGATATTGAGACCCGGAACATGTCACATCGAAGATCTGCGGAAGTTGGACATAGCATTAAAAACGGAACTTACGGAATCCGAGTCATCAGCGTTTAAAAAATTATTATTAAAATTTCGATCCTGTTTCGCCGACAAAACTTCGGAAATTGGAAGAAGTAGGTCATCGCAGATGTCCATTAGTCTAACATTCAATAAGCCAATTCAGAGCCGTCCTTACAGGATTCCATTCGCTAAGCGAGCTGCCGTAGATTCAGTGATCGAAGAGTTATTGACACACAACATCGTTCGACCCAGTGAATCCAAGTATTCTTCGCCGATTGTGCTTGTTAAGAAGCAAAACGGAGAAAACCGATTGTGTGTGGATTTTCGAGCAGTCAATGCTGTAACGGAGAAAACCCCCTTTCCAATGCCAACTATAGACGAAATCTTCTCACAAATCGCCGGAAACAAATATGACACGACACTTGACATGTTTTCTGGATATTATCAAATTCCGCTCGACCAGAATTCGATGCAGTACAGCTTTTGTAAAGCACAGTGGTCACTATGAATACACCGTTATGCCCTTTGGCCTAGTCAACGCGCCAATAGTCTTCCAGCAAATGATCACGAAGATCATCCGAAAACTCCGTTCGAAGTAAATAATTAGCTATATGGACGAGGTGATAATAGCGAGTGATACCGTCGCCGAAATAATCGACCTTTTGCCTGAATTCCTTACCGTACTTCATGAAGAAGGATTGACATTGCGGACGTCGAAATGCATTTTCTTTTCAACTGAAGTTTTGTTCCTGGGACACAGAATCTCAAACTCAGGCATTAAACCCGGAAACATCAAGCTCAACGCCGCTTCTTCCGAAAATTCATCCGCGACTACGCAATCATTGCTCGACCGTTAATTGAGTTATTGAAGACGAAAAACCAGCCGAGATTCGTATGGTTATCGGATTGCGATAGGGTCTTTGAGAAACTGAAGTCTCTTCTTAGCGAAGAACCCATTGACCCATTGCAATTTCACGAAGTTCATACCGATGCTAGCGCACTGGGACTCGCTGCAATTTTGCTGCAATCTCCGGACCAAATTACTTGGAAACCCGTATTTTACTATAGTCGCAAATGTAAAGAAGCGGAACAACGTTATAGTAGTCATGAACTGAAAGTTCTGGCAATTGTCGAGGCACTAGAACGATTCAAATTCTACCTGCTAGGTAACCATTTTCAAGTAATAACAGATTGCCAAGCCGTATCGACCACCAAATTAATGACTCCGTTGAACAGTCATATTGCACGCTGGTGGCTCAAACTTCAAGAGTTTGATTTCAAGGTAACGCATAGAGCGGGCAATCGTATGCCACACGTGGACGCCTTAAGTCGAAATCCGACTAATAAACCGATAAAAACGAAATCCGTAGCAGAGGATATACTAGTGATCGGAACAAACGAAGACTACAAAATATTATCGACATCTTATGGGACCAGATAACGAGTTCGCAAGCGAAACAAATTAAAAAGGAATACGTAATAAAGGAAGGACGACTCATGCGGCATTGCGAGGACGGGATGAAAACCGTTGTTTCCGAAGCTCTATGATGGAGGATTGTCAGAAGCTGTCACGACGAATCTGGACATCCAGGTTGCGAGGGGACAATCAAACGGATACAGAAACTTTTTTGGTTTCACCGAATGCGTCGCTATGTTAAGTCTTACATAGACGCTTGTATCGAGTGTTGCCTCAACAAAATTCCAACTGGTAAACGTGAGGGCCGAATGTTCACTGAAGAAGTTGTTCCTATACCATTTCGAGTACTACACGTGGATCATTTGGGTCCTTTCCCGAGAAGCAAACGAGGAAATGTTCACCTAATCGCGCTTGTTGACCCATTTACCAAGTTTACAATACTTCGAGCTGTTCGAGATACGAGTGCTAAGTACGTGATTGCAATGCTACGGGACGCAACAACTTTTTTTGGACTGCCAATACGAATTATATCCGATAGAGGATCCGCTTTCACCTCGAAGGAATTTTCCGAATTTTGCCATCATCATGATATACAACATGTTCAAGTTCCTGTATGCACACCGCGCGCTAATGGTCAAGTGGAGCGTATCAACCACACCGTACTTACGAAATTACTCTGCACGACAGTTGACCGAAGGGATCTATTGATGATTCAGTGGACTCTCAATTCTCAACCACATTCAACAACCGGATTTACACCAAATCAATTGGTATTCGACTTCAAATTACGTGACGTAACAACCAATCGAGTGGTGCTAGCGCTAAATACTGACGATGAAACTGGATCGACTTTAGAGATTAGGCAAATTGCAGCCGATCGCATCTTACGAGAAAAACAACGTTGGAAAAACGTTTCGACGAAAAAAATAAAGAACCGCACCAGTATGAAGAAGGAGACCTCGTCGTAGTAGATAATGTACCAGCCGCTTGTGGCGAGTCGGTGAAACTTGAACCGAAATACAAGGGACCTTTTCTAATAACGAAGGTTCTTCGCCATGACAGGTACATAGTTGAAAATTTGCCCGATATTTGAAGCCGAGGACGAAAATATTGTTCTGTCACCACGGACAGACTAAAACCCTGGTGTCACCTCAGCCCAGAATTAGACCGTGTTGATAGCAACGACGACAACGAGCATCGGAACGATTCTCCATCAGGAGTGGCCGAGCTGTTAACTCAATCTGGCAACTTCGCCCAAGCAAGAGCGGAGCCGAAGGTGACCAACGACCAGATATAAAAAAAAGAAAGTCAGTAAGCGATTGTACGTGATACGACAGACATCCGTGTACTGTTGAAAAATAAACGTTATAGACTTTCGAGAGTTTTTTTATTTATTTTATTCCTGTTTTTTTGGTGATCCTGACACATTCAAGCAGCACGCATGGCACTTTCATCGTAGGAAATCAAGTCAAAATTGATTGGGGTATTCTCGTAAAGAATAAGCTCAAACCTACCACATTAAATTCCGATGAGTGTCTAGATGGCGACGTCCTGGCTAAAAACGAATCCTATACGCAGGTGATATCCCCACAGCCACACTACAGTGTTCACCAGCTGACTATCAGCTAAATGGCCCTAGAATTGTCCTTCTTAACAAAAGCATGCCAAGAGGTTCCTGAAGAACGTATTACAGAAACTGACGTTCCCAGTCTAGAGCAAAGTAAAAAGAAGACTATATTCAGTGTATGAATATAATTTACGCAAGATCATAAATTTAAAAAAAAGGAAAAAACTTTTGTTCCGATAATTATACTCTAGATGCAATCCGAGAGTTTGCAACGCTAAGAAACATACTAATTTCCTCAGTACCAATGACATTTTCGATAGTTTCATTTTACTTGGAAGAATTGATGATAACATCTTCAGCATGATGTGGAGAATAAGTTGAACTTCGTCATCCCGTCTTAAATAAAGGAGAACCGTAATTTTGGAAAAACTATCAACTTCACCTTTCGGAATTTCAATTAAATTATTTTGCTCCAAAATCGTCGAAGATATCAACTTTAAATTTTGAGAAAAGTATACTACTGCAAATATCATTGGCATCCAAAAATTTGGTTTTAATTCGAATATTCCTTCTACTCCCTCCCATACAAATGCAAAATTTTGGTTTTGCTTCCACCACCTCCCATACAAAAGTCACTTTTCACTATTCGAAAGAATTTGAGATAACATATTTTCCAGTACATTGAACCCTTTCACATTTCATCTAGAGTATCACATACAACTGCTGTTTTTATTTTGTTCCACCATCAGAATAGCTTCGATTCTCTTTCGGATTTGGAATTCCATTATTACTACTTCTATGACGAAACCGCGATGTCTCGACGCAGCCCGTATTTTAGAAGTGGTGCCAACAGATAGGACGCACAATAGACCCAGCAGTGTACGCCAAAGACTAGAAAGGCCTTCCTCTCTAGCAAAGCGTTTCTAGTACTTATAAATCTATCGTATACAAAATTAGAATAGGATAAACAAAAAAGAAAATATAAAAAAAGAAACATTGAAAATTATGACAAAACCAACATATTAAACTTACATTTAATTTTAAAATATTTTCGATCATATGTTGATTCCAAAAGAACCGCTCATCATACTCGCCCTGATTGCATCGTTGTAAATTATTTGTAATGTCGTGTTCCATGCAATAATAAAAACTATCTGTATCGTCGAAAATTTTATGCAATTCATCAGTTATCCGTTTTTCAATACGCGACGGATCTTTTATTCCAACCGACGACTTCACTTGATTCGAAGCTAGAGCAGCCGCTTGTTGCGTTGTATTTTTTATTGTATTGCCAGCAATCTTAACAGCTCCCCAGGTTTTATTCATAATTTGACTGCTCTCGAACAGTCGTGATTTATGCGATGGAGTGGTAGTATTTGAGATTCTAATAGGAATAAAAAAAAACGAAAAAATTAAAAGTACGTTTGTATGTTAAAAATATCCATTTACCTTGCAGAATTATGACGCGGACAAGCTGTAAGTATGGCGTCCGGTTCATCGGGGCCTAATATGCAAATCGATTTGATTTTATAAACTAAATTTGGTGGATAGAGGACTCCAACCGCTGTTGCTTCCTTTATTATGACTAAATGCGGCTCGTAAACGCCGGGTAAAGAAATGACGCCAACAATACCGTGAGCAATTCCTAAGCATTCGATGTCATCGACGGAGGAAAGATCCCAGCCTAAAGGTGAAAGATACTTATTTCAGTCCAATTGTTTTAGCACAACTTGATTTTGGTGCGAGCTCATGTATTGGAAGGTAGTAAATTGAAAGAAAAGATTGCCGGATTCTACACTATTACGCTTTATTATTAGTGACGTTTCGGTCTCTGCTGAGACCTTTATCAAATGGTATGCACTGTATGCATTAAAATATGAGATATTTGAAATGGTTAACATAAGAATTTTGATCTATTTGCATCATTCACGCTGTTTACCAAGGCATTCATATTTCCAAAAAAATATCGGTCATCACTAAATTAGCTTAAACTGCCTTTGACGAAGGTCTATTTTTAAACTGCTCTTATCTAAAATGAAATTTAGTCAAATGTCTTTGCTTTAGAAATTTGAATCACTAATATACGAGTAGCTTATCATTTTATACCATAAATCAACACGACCAGATTCATGGTTATCGTATCACATTACTCACACATTTATTTATTTGAATTAAATAGCAAATATTTTAAATTTAGATATTTGTGCCGATCAATCTCTTTTTTAAACGACATGTATGTAAAGCGACGCGTCACAACCTTGAATTAAGAAACCCGAAAACGGCGAATTATTTGTAGAGTTTTGTAGTACTCGGCAAATGGTCATCGGAGGGACCCTTTTTCCACGCAAGATTCACCATAAAACATCTTGGGATTCCCCTGGTGTTACAACCAGATCGACCATTTGGCTATGAGTCGCCGATGGAGTATATGTCTCCCCGATGTGCGAGCGAAGCGTGGAGCTGAAGTGGGGAGCGATTACCACTTGATGGTTGCCTGCTTGAGATTGTGCACAGCAGCTATACGACGACCACAAATTTTTTAAATGAAGCGCAAGCTTAATATGTATAGACTTAGATACCCCAACCAAAAGCGCGAGTACACCACCATTCTACGCGAAAAATCATCCTCATTGGGCGGATATGAAATGCACACACTGGACGCCGATTGGAAGGCAACCAGAAACACTCTAACTAGTGCTGAAGAATCTGTGGGATATGTGCAAAGCGGTGAGAAACACTGGATGTCGTAGGACACATGGGACAAAGTTGGCGATCGGAAAACAGCTAAATTGGCAATCATCTCTCAACCCGATGTCAACCAAAGAACGCCCGACTTGAGACATAACTACCGCGATGCTCATATACAGCTTAAAAGGGCTGTTAGACGCGACAAGAGAAAGGCCATTGAAGATCTCGCGCTTTTTGTCGGCGTCTCTAAGTTTATCCACATTAAGCTTGCGCTTCATTTGAAGAATTTGTGGTCGTCGGATAGCTGCTGTGCACAATCTCAAGCAGGCAACCATCAACGTCAGCTCCATGCTTTGCTCGCACATCGAGGAGACATCTTCTCCATCGGAGACTTATAGCCAAATGGTTGATCGGGGGAAACCCAAGATCATTTATGGTGAAAAAGGTTCCCTCCGATGACCATTTGCCGAGTACAACAAAACTCCACAAATAATTCGCTGTTTTCGGGTCTCTTTATTCAAGGTCATGACACGTCGATCCAACCATGCCTCCCCATGACGTGTTCTAGCCCAATGTTGTCAAAGCCAACCTGGGCATTTATATTGCCTGAGATGATAATAATATTACCTCCTGGAACACGTTCGAAGGTGGCACTCAATTGGCTATAAAACTCCTCTTTGTCACCAGATGTTGCGTTATTAGTTGGTGCGTAGCACTGCAGAATTGTAAAGTTTCTGACAGTGGTTCTGAGCCTAACAACGATAATCCTATCCGAGATTGGCTCCCAGCTGATAAGACTGTTTCTCGCTCTTAGTGTAAGGACGACCGCTACGCCATTTTTAGATTCACTCTCACTAACAACGTAAAGAATGGTGTTTCCGCTCAGGGTTCGTTCTTCTCCTGATCCTGTCCACCTGACCTCGCTCAAGCCAAAGATTTGGATGTTATAGTTAGGAATGGCAAAATCTTTTCCAATCGCAGTGATCCACTGCGATTGCTCTTTTTCAATATCTGTGAAAAAGAGCAGCTCTTCCAATAGCAGTGATTTTTCCACCTCTATTATCCGCACTAGGCGCAATTAAAAAAAAGAGACAAAATAGTAATTTTCTGCGAAATCCTGCATCTAACAATCAGACAGACCCAATCTCTCAGTACCACCAGCTCAGTGCGCATAGTGAACACTTCCCCCATTTCCTCCTGGGAATGAAAAGGTTTTCTTTTACTATCCAATGTACGAAAAAACGATCGAGCGCAATGGAGTCAGGATGGTAAAAATGTCAATCGCATTTCATATACACAATCCAAATAAAAAAAAACACCCGGTCATCGATCGCATCGCATATATGTATACAAGTCAAATAAAAAAAAAATACCCGCTTAGTACATTATGAAAATAATTTTTTTTAACTTTTCTCTTTTTAATTTTCTCTTTGAAATCTTTGTTAACACACTACACTTCTGGCAAATTAATTATTTTAACTTTTTTCTTCCTGTTTTTCTTTATCTTATCTTTAATAACATATTTTGCTTATGGGAAATTATATGCTATTGTAGTTATGTACATTTGCTACTGGCTTTATCGATTTCGCGATGGGAAACTGTCGTCATATGACGAATAATAACTATTCTGGCTCCTTTAACAATACTCGCGTTTTGCTTAACCTATTTTGCAACTTTGTGGATGGTCTTCGTACTTGCCATATCAACGCACGTAGCCTTCATTCGAAAATTGATGAATTAAAATACTTATTTGTAGAAAGTAAAGTGGATGTGATTTGTGTTTCTGAAACACATTTGACTGAATTCCATGTCAGTAAAATAATTGAAATACCAGGATATAATTTCTTCTGAAATGATAGGGTGCTATAGTCTTGTGGTGGTGTTGGTATATATGTGAAAAAATCATTCAATGTGCGTATTGTATCAGCTTCTAGTAATGTTAGCGTATCTAATGCTGAATTTTTATGGGTAGATGTAAGAAATAAGTATATTAAATGTGTAATAGGTGTTATAGATCTCCTACATCTCCAAATATCTCAGAACTAACAAATAAATTAGCTGAACTTGTTGTCGAACATGCTAACATATTCCTGTTTGGTGACTTCAATTGTGATATCTTGCGACCAGTAGCTAAAACTAGAGAGCTTACATCGTGTTTTGATTCCTGTGGTATGAAGGTAGTTAACAATCTTCCTACTCGCATATCAACAGTGTCTACCTTACTTGATTTGTGCGTCACTAATAACGAAGACAAATTGCTATTTTTTAATCAATGCTCCTTACCGATGTACGACCATGATCTTATTTTTGCGACTTTTGATTTTCCAGTGCTGCAAAGTAATAATTCGGAGATAATCTGCTATAGGGACTTCAAAAAATATAAACATTGATATACTTCACAATGATGCTTCAAAGTACTCGTGGCAGGAATTACTTTCCTTACACTCGGTTAATGATAAGGTCGAATTTTTTAATAAAAGTGTTAAGGACATTCATGTGCCATTAAAAACCAAAAAAATTGTCCCCAACATAAGTCCTTGGTTCACTAAAGCGGTTGAAAATATGATTATCGAACGCAATATGCTCTACTACAGGTGGAAAAAATCCAAAAGATCAGAGAATTTTGAATTATATCGAAAAATGCGTAATAAAGTTAAGACTGAAATTAGATACAGAAAAATTGATTATTACAACAAAATATTTGAAGCGGGTAGATCCAATAAACATATCTGGGAAAACAACGTGATTCAGCCTGTCTGTGTAATCCTGATGTTCTAAATAAACATTTTTTACATGCGACTAAATCTGTTCCTGCAGCTAACCCTAACTTAAAATATGATGTTGGACAGTTTACCAATTCTTCTTGTGCACAGTTACTTCGCTGAATGTTATAGATGCAATCAGAAGTATTAAATCGAACGCAATAGGTGCAGATGGTGTTGCAATAAGATTTATCAAGCTAATACTACCCTTCGTTCTAGAACCCTTAACTCATACTTACAACTCTAGTATTACGCCATTAACTTTTCCAGTTCTGTGGAAAAAATCTATTGTTGTCCCTATTCCTAAAAACAAGAACGCAATTGCACCAGAAGACTTCAGAGGGATCCATATATTGTCACCTCTCTCGAAGGTATTGGAAAAGTTAATGAGTTCTCAGATGAAAAATTATCTAAAAACTACTGATCAATTAACTGCTTCCCAGTCAGGATTTCGTGCTAAGCACAGTTGTAATACAGCACTTGCTAAAATAGTTAATGATATAAGCTGCAGCCTTGACATAAATCACATTACCTTCCTGACTTTACTGGATTTTTCAAAAGCATTTGATAGTGTAAACTTTGAATTATTACTTGGGAAATTGAGGAGTAATTTTAATTTTTCACCATTTGCTTGCTCATTTATCAATAGCTATTTGAGCCACAGAGTTCAAAGGGTTAAAATTGCAGAAATGGAGTCATCTTGTAGTTCGGTGTTGTGTGGTGTTCCTCAGGGCTCGGTCTTGGGGCCTCTGTTATTTTGCATGTTTATTAATGATTTACCAAATGCGTTAAGGAATGTAACTGTTCATCTATATGCTGATGATGTGCAAGTCTACCTAAGCTGGCCCCAAAGTGATGTTTTTTCATGTGTAAGACTTATTAATGAAGATTTGTGTCAAATTAATTTCTGGGCTAATGATAATGGTCTTTGTCTTAATCCCAAAAAATCACAGTGTATAGTTTTAAGCAAAAAATCTATTGATACATCTTCTTTTTCACCGATTCTTCTGGACTCAGTGCCAATAGCATACTGTGACACTGTGACACTGTGAGAAATTTGGGAATTATTTTTAATAAGAATCTGACATGGAATGATCACGTCCACATGGTGACTAGAAGAGTCTATACTATTTTAAGAACTATATGGGTATCGGCAAAGTTCCTACCAACTAATATTAAGAAATCCTTGATAATGGCCTTTATTATGCCGATTTTTAACTATGGATGTGCAATTTATTGTTTTTTGAGAAATGTACAGGTTACAGCATTGTTTAACAATTGCGTTCGTTTTGTGTATAATATTCGGAAATTTGATCATATCTCTCACGTTGCAAATACTTTCTTAGACATACCCCTTAAGGAGTACCTGAAAATGAAGATATGCTTATTTCTTCACAAAATCATAATAACTAAAGAACCAGCATATCTTTATTTTCAGATTTATTTCGGTAATTCCTCACGGACTCGTAATATTATTATTCCGAGATTTAGATGCAATAGACGAGAGCGCACTCTATTTGTGGAAGGAGTTAGAATATGGAATAGTTTACCTACTTCCATAAGAATAATGTTCTCTAGTCGCGAATTTTGTAGAGCAGTGACAGATTTTCTCAAGGCGTGAATTTTCTCAAAGCATAAATTTGATTCTCTTTTTTTTTTCTCAATCTTTAATTTGGTCCTAACAGCGTGGTGTGTATTTCATTTCTTTTCTTTTTAAATATACCTTTTATTCTTTTAATTTAAATTTTCATATATTATTCTCAGTTTAGTTCATTTTATTTTGTTATCATTTCTTTATTTCTTTATTCACATTTTCATTAAATTCATATTTTGTTATTGTACATATATGTAAATGGAATATAATTCTAAATGTACTATTGAATTAAAATAAACAAACAAATAAACAAACCCGGTCATAGAACACCAAACCAAAAGGGTCTACTGTTTACTTTTTTCACACATTACCTCACACAAGCAATTTCATCATGAAGAACGTAAGGCTCTTATCGACATGGTGGACTGCAACATAAATCGGCGAAACTTGCGATAGCCGCAACATGTCCTACCAACCGACCAGATCGAAACTCAGAACGAAATCCGCCAAAAAAACTCTAGCAAAGCGCATCATTGACCACTTCGGACGTTCCACACCTCACCTATCAGATCAGATCACACCGATCAAAATATCGCTAAACAAATCCCTTATCATCGGACGTTCCACACCTCACCTATCAGATCAGATCCCACCGGTCAAAATATCGCTAAACAAATCCCTTATCATCGGACGTTCCACACCTCACCTATCAGATCAGACCCCACCGATCAAAATATCGCTAAACAAAACCCTTATCAAATCGCAATCGTTTCATCTACATAGCTCCAATTCATTCATTCATTAGTCTAAAGCAACATCACTGAGAGCAGACACTGCTCGTGCTCTCAGTGTCAATATCAATCACCAAATATAGGTTTGGGATAGCTTATATGATTGATAGTCTTTAATATGACAGATCTGATAAATCGCTGATCGCAAGCGATATAACAGCAACGAAAGAGCAATCGAGAGCAATCGGAATAACAACGTTCAAGCTCTTTCTTCGCACGATTGATATTTAGCGGTGGGACTTGGGTAAAATTCGACTTCCATGGGTTTCGGGATCTGATAAGAGCTTTACGTTGTTCATGATGAAATTGCTTGTGTGAGGTAATGTGTAAAAAAAGAAAACAAAAGACCATTTTGGTTTGGTTTTCTATGACCGGTTTTTTTTTTTATTTTGCTTGTACATACATATATGTATATGCCATGCGACCGATGACCGGTTTTTTTTTTTGTTATTTGGTTTGTATGCGATCGATGACCGGGTGTTTTTTTTTTTTATTTGGCTTGTGTATATGAAATGCCATTGACATTTTTGCCATCCTGACTCGATTGCTTAGGATAGTAAAAGAAAACCTTTTCATTCCCAGGGGGAAATGGGGGAAGTGTTCACTATGCTGAGCTATGAGATTGAGTCTTGCCTGGTTGATAGATGTAGCTTAGCGATCGATGAGGTGGAACGTGCGGTGCAAAGTGTTTAATGGGGTACGCTAGAAATACTCTATTGAACCAAACGAGTTTGTTTGACGAGCTTTATTCTGAGCTACGATCTCGTCGGAGTTACGGGGAATGCGTGAGTTGCGGGATTAATGTGCGAGTGCGAACAAAAACTCTGGGATTTGTAGCGATGATCATTGCGGCAATTTTATTGGTGATAGTCAAGGAGGATATATAAAAAGGAGTGACTATGAGCATGCTTTGCCTTGTAAGCAAAATGGGAATGAATGTATTTCCCTCCCTTACTACCGAAATGCTCGAAATTTTTCGAAAAAAATCGTTTCGCTATCTTTTTTCTGGCACACTTAAAAATATTGCAACTAACTCTTTCCCACGTTAAATTGTTCGAAACAATTGTCAAATTTTCGAAAAAAAATTGTTTCGCTATCCTTGTTTGGCATACTTAAGCTCAAAGCAACTAAGTCCGGCGTTAAATTGTCCGTTGCTAAAGTTCTTAGCTTAGACACGAACCAAAGACTAATAAAAATTGAAAAAATAAAATTTTCTGAAATGAAACAGCAACCTTCATTGCACTGAAAATTAGTTTATTGCTGACTGAATATTAGCAACTAAGAGAGAATACAAATTATGGTATTTTTTTTGTAAAAGTTTGAAGCCAAGTTAAGCTTGGACACAATTTTCGAAAATTTCCGAATCAAAAAATATTCCCACATGAGACAGACTATCAGGTACTCCTTTTATACAGGGTGTTTGGTACTCCGTACATAACCTTGTAAGGGGTTATTCCTGGATATATTTTGAGCAAAAAATTGTTCTACGGAGATGGTCAATTTTCAATATCCACGGAGATACAGGGTGATCAAGAAAAGTCCTTCGGACCTGTACCCTCACACACTCAAAACGCTATATCTTGAAAACTAATAATCACAATTCAAAGTGTTATAGCTTGTTTTTTAGGGAATCAAATTACCTTTCATTTGGTGTAATAGTCCGCATTGTAACTGTATCCAATTCTGAGATATTTGCTTGAGAACACAAATTTTTGACAGTTTGACCGTCAAAATTCTAAGATCAATGTAGTTTTTCTCTAAAAAACTCATTATAAAAATGTCATTTTATTGTTGTTTTCTTTTGTGTCATATTATTGCCTACAAAAGACGCATACACTTGCATTGCATAAGTCTTATAGTTTAGAAGAAATTATCATTCCAATAATTTAGCACTTTTGTCAAAAAAGCAAGAATAGGTTGATCAACACTCTCCGCTTGAACTAAAAGAACTTAAGAATGGTTTTTACGGTTTATTTCAAATTTCCTTAATTACAATAAATGTTCAAAATGGCCACCTTCATTTTGAATGCACGCTAAAGCTCGTTTTGCCAGTGTTCTCTTTGTGTTCATACTCCTCAACTGCTGCCTTACTTCTGTTGCTGCCGCATCGATTCTGGTGTTTAGATCCTGCAACGTTACTACTTCCGTTGCGTAGACAAGGTCCTTCATCCGTCCCCATACAAAGAAATCCATAATAGTTAAATCAGGGGATCTTGCAGGCCAGTGTATCGGTCCATTTCTACCGATCCAGCGATTGCTATAATTGGAATTTAACCAATCTCTGATCTGTCGGCCGTAATGAGCTGGAGCACCATCGTGTTGGTAAAACATGGAAGCCAATCGTTGCAGTGGCATATCATCCAATAACTCCTGTAGATCATTTGTCAAAAAATGCAAGTAATTGGAACTATTTAAGGTAGGCGGAAGCCTAATAGGACCAATAAAATCGTTGCCAATCACACCTTCTTGTATGTGGATTGCTCTCAGCCCATGTGTGTAAGTTGTGGAAGTTTGTGATACCGTCCCTGGTGAATTGGGACTCATCCGTCCATAGAATGTTGCTGATAAGATTCTCGTCACTTATTTGTCGTTCAAGGAGCCAATTGCAAAACTCCATCCTTTTGGGTAAATCAATGGGTAACAGCTCCTGCACTGGTGTGTGGTGGTAGGGATGCAAACGTTCTGCTTTCAGGACACTCCAAACTTTCCACGTAGAGACGTTAAACCGCAATGCCAAGCGTCGTATACTAGTTGATGGATCATTTTGAACTGCAGCTAGGATTCGTTGATCAATTGAAACAGCGATTACCGGCGCAGGATTTGCATTCACTCTGCTTGTCCTAACACTGCCTGTTTCCCTAATCCTTCTGTAAACGTCTTGGAATACTCTCCTTTAAGGTATCCCACGATTAGGAAATCTCTGATGATACAAAGATCGCGCCGCTCGTGTATTTCCCTGACACTCTCCATAAATGAAAATGATGTCTGCATATTCTTCATTCGAGTACTCAGGCATTTCGAAATTCTTTTCTAAATTTTAGTGACACCTTGTTCTTTTACAAATTTAACTGAAACTGATAAAAATATGAAGTATGGTTTGCTTTTATAGGCTTTTCATTTTGTTAGGTAACCCATTAAAAAGGGCAAAGTGCTGCACCTAGTTGTGTTGAAACTCATTTTAATTTAATTCATTTTCTCGATAATTTTAATACTACCTTAAGGACATTCATCGATAATTTAAATAGTAATTAAAGGACACAAAGAATATTTCAGTTTAACAACATTTCAGGTAGTTTTTATAGAACGAGGGTTGGTTTATGGCATATTTTATTTTTAAGCCATATGTATTTTCGCTTATTACCTGGAAAACGGGAAAACCTAAGTCATAAGTATGTGTGCATCTTTTGTAGACAATAATATGGCACATAAAAAAACAACATTAAAATGACATTTTTATAATGCGTTTTCTTGAGAAAAACTACATTGATCACAGAATTTTGAGGGTCAAAGTATCAAAAATTTGTGGTCTGAAAGAAATACCTCAGGATTGGGTACATGTACAATACGGACTATTACACTAAATGAAAGATAATTTAATTCTTTAAAAAACAAGCTATAACACTTTGAAATGCGATTATTGGTTTTCAAGATATAGCGTTTTGAGTGAGTGAGGGTACAGGTCCGAAGGACTTTTCTTGATCACCCTGTATCTCCGTGGATATTGAAAATTGGCCATCTCCGTAGAACAATTTTTTGCTCAAAATATATCCAGGAATAACCCCTTACAAGGTTATGTACGGAGTACCAAACACCCTGTATATCCTCCTTGGTGATAGTACGTAAGCAGCATGCATTTGCTCTGCTCTTCTAATCGCAGCTCTTTTAAATTTCCAAACGCAGTATGCGATTGCTCTTTTCAAATAGCAGTGAAAAAATCGCATGTATGTAAAATAGCATACCATCTCTAGTTATAGTGGTCCATTTCAACGATATGGTGAACTAAAGTTTTACAACAAAAAGCACAGCTTACGCTACAAAAAATCTAAAGGCTAGCTTGTCTTGGTATCACAAGAGGAATGAAAGCCTATCTTACTACGGCATTGGAAGTGTTCCTAAACATCGCTCCGATACATCTCTAAATAAAAAAGGAGGCTATCAAAGGGGTGTTACGTATACAGAGGGAAAACAAATACAAATCAAGGATTTTCGAGGTCACATCAAAGTCCTAAAGGACCCAAAAATAAAGGTTCTAACCTACACACACGATATTGGACACTATGCCGACAAAATTCAACATTGAAACCCCCTTCAACACGTTACTCGTCGGCCCTAGATTCTTCTCAAAGGCTCATCGAATTTGCACACTATCCGAAACAATAAAACATTTTTAGATACCAACCAGTTTGTCTTCGATATTTCCCTCAAATGAATTGACAAATTGCCAAAATTATCCGATAAAAATCGGGCAGGAAGGCATGAATAATGTTCGTTGTAACGCTCGCCTAATTGACCTTTCGAGACACTCGAAACTTAGCCTCACGTGTCCAAAACAAACCCGCATTACCTGACCTTCTCTCCAGCTCGCTAGTGTCGCATTAAATCGAAATTAAAATGCACGAAATCCCGAATGCAGCAATCGCGCCACCACAACTCAATCAAAACAAATCGCTGCAGCCGTTCGCTAAAAATAAACCCAGAGAAATTGTTTTCACACAAACCCCGTAGAGGCGGCAATCTCCTTAAACAATTAGGAAATTATAGCACCTGTCCGACGTCCGTTTAACTACACACGGCATTACAATTATTAAAATAATCATCCACCGTTGTGACCTTCTGCCGAGGCCGACCAGAAACTTTTTCTTAAGGGCGGCAGCCCCATAATCAATGACACGCTTCCCAATAACCGGATTAGGCGAGCACAATCATCGATCACGAAGGTAAGAACAAAAAGTTTCCTTCCAATTTGTCGTCTTTCATTGTCACCACAGGATTTACAACGGCCCGGAAAACCCTCGTATTTACTGCGATAGTAAACAAAATCTCCCATTCATGACAACGAACACACACACACACACGAGAATCACAATTTTTCGCTGTCACTTTTCTCTCGGATTTGCCAAAACAAAGAATTTCGCCCCGACTTTTACCTGCTTTCAACATGAATTCGGACGTCATGCGATTCCACCAGAGACTTTTCTCGCGTTTCACGAATATGTAAAAGTTTTCAGTTTGAAAAACCTCCATGATTTTCAGCACTGCGATGATTTTCACTGAATTTTCACAAGATTTCCACGGATCTTTTGCAAATTTTGACACTTTCCTCGACGACTGACATTTTACGAATGCTGCCAATAAAATCACCACCAGCAGAAGACGGCCCGCTCTTAGAGTGCGTTCCGAACGAGAAACTAATCGTGGTGAGTTATTTTTAGATTCCGCCATGAATTAATTATTCAAAATATTCGGGAAAGAACCGATTGAATTGTATGCGATGGTAATTGATTATTGAGTGAATTGGGGTGACACGACATTATGGCTGATGAGTTTATTTTTGCAAAGAAAAAAACACAACTGGTCTGATCGGTATTAAATGAGCTGAATTTGAACATTTGTTACGAATTATTTGTTTTTCTTTTCAACTTTGGCCGTGTACTTGCTCTTAAATTACGAGGATATGATTTATAAGTAATTCTAGCTTAAACTTCAACTTAAAAATATAAAGACCTATGAAAACACAAGAACCACAACAAAAGCTAATTAATATTTTTTTTTAAATAAAATGTACGCAATACGCGATATAATACGATCAAAGAAACAAAAAAAACAGACGAATTTACTTAGGGTAGTACTGCTGTAAATCTTTTGGCTCCAAAAAATGACGAGAATGGAACAAAATCGGTTTTTTTCTGGTCTGCAAACAAAGCAAAACAAATTTGCCCAGAAATTGCCTTTTGACACTGCCTGCGAACGTTTATGTATAGTATTTTCTGACATTGTGCAATTGGTATAGAACGTGGTACCGGAAGCAGAAGCGATTTTTGTCATTTTTACAGAAAGAACTAAAATAATCATAAAAATATTTTTAATGTGTAGTTTTCATACTTTCTAGAGAAATCCACATTATCGAGTGGTGAAATAATGTTATTTTGGGAGGTGCAAGGAGTGAATGTAGTGGGCTACTTTTTCTTGATTTTACTAATAAAGGATAATAAAATATTTAGTACTCGATTGACCTCAATTAACTTGATTCGTACTGCGAAAATTGGATTGGATTGATAGATAGATAGATAACGTTTATTAGCTTTCTCAGCTATTAATAATTATAAAAATTTGCTTAAAATTATTAATAATAATATTATTCTTATTCTTTCTAGTTTCCATCGTTTATCTCCTACTCATCATAATGATCAATTTTACTTTATTTATTTTCAAATTTTCATAACAAACATTCACATTTATACAATACTTAGCTTATACAATCTAACTAATAATAACTTAATTCTTGATGCATTTAACATATGTATGTTCTCAATTTCTGTTTAAAACTATTTATATTTTCAGCATTTCTAACATCTGAAACGGAAGCAAAACGGATCACGCGCGCGATTTGCAAGGTATTTGAAGTGTCAAAGGAAAATAAGGAAGGCCCCCGAATCACAGAAAGAAGGACCGGATTGTCAATCAGGAGAAAACGAAGGACAGAGTGCTGTTTATTTTTTCTTCACTATTATTTTCGTTTGGGTTGTTGGAAATTTTCCTCTGTAGTCGCGGGGCTCAGGTTGGCCTTGAGATTTAACAAAGAAGAAGCGATTTTTCTCTTCCGTTGTCAGTGGTGTGCGAGCAGCTGTCGTATTTAATTGTCCATTGTGCCTGACCGGCATTAATTCACAATTGTGAATTACAATTTCATTCAAAAAAATTTTAATTTAACTTAAATCTAGGAAATTTATATGTCGGCATGGCGGGTGGTGATGAGGAAGATGAAATTGCGAAATGCGGCAAATGTAAAAAAGTGGTGAAAGATTCAGATTCAGCAGTCCAATGTGATGGTCTTTGTAAAAAATGGTTTCATACCAAGTGTGCAAAGATCAGTGATGCAGATTACGCCAGGCTGCAAAAGGTGGAGGTGAAGCTGCTTTGGCTCTGCCCGGAAGACAATACCATATTCAAGAAAATTGTTAACAGCCAAATTTGAGAAACATTTAAATCGGATGAAAATCAATCTGATTGCATAACCAAACTCACGGAGATAACAGAAAAATTGCATGAAAAGGTACGCAACTTGGAAATCAAGATTGATAACAAAGAAAAGATCAGCAAGCTATCATATGCAACGTTGGCGAAAGCGGTACCAGTTGTGGTGGAGCAAAAGTCAAATCAGTATAATGGTGGAATTATTGTAAAATCAAAGTCTCACCAAAATTCTGACCGCACTATGTCTCTGATCAAGAAGGAGATAAGACCATCTAGTTTGAAAACACCAATTGTTTTTAAGAAGCCACTGCCTGGTGGAGCAATCTTAATAAAGACAGATAACAAAATTAATAGTGAGATCCATCTGAAGGAAATGGAAGCAAAACTGGGGCATGCCTGCACTGTCGAACCTACCAAGCAGAGAACCCCACGCTTAGTAATTTACGGACTCGAAAAAGAGTACTCCAGTGAAGAACTATTGGCACAGATTAAGTCCCTTAATCATGACATAGATCCGGATTCTGCAATCAAAATAGTTCATACTAAAACGAGCGCAAAAACAAATAAAAAAATAACATTTGTGGAAGTAAATGGATGTTTATATAAACGTTTGTTAAATAAGCATATAAATATAGACTTTAGTAGTCATTATTGCAACGAAGACTTTAATCTAGTGCGGTGTTTCAAGTGCCAAAAATACGGTCACTCCGCAAAGAATTGTACCCAAGTACACGATACCTGTGCGAGATGTTCAGGATCGCATAGAACTCTAAACTGCGATCAACAGGCTGTCAAATGCAGCAACTGTTCCTCGAAAAGGCTAGATAACTGTCACCACAGTGCAGACAGCGAAATCTGTCCAGAACATGAAAAAGGTGTGAAGGCGGTGCAAAACAAAACTGACTAGTTTTGCATAAAATTATGAATATGGATACACCTCTGAAAATATTATATGCTAACCTATGAAGTATCAGAAATAAAATGTCAGAGCTAGAAGCACACCTTTTGCAAAACCCTGACGTCCAAGTCTTAATATTTGCTGAAACGTGGTTATTCAGCTCAGAACAGCAACATTTTAACCTAAGGGGGTTCAACGCAGTACATAACTGTCGCGACTCTGGTCAAGGAGGAAGCACTGCAATTTACTTTAGGAATGATATAAAATTTCGAACTGTTTTAACTGATGACGTATACCACACAATAATAGTCGAATTAAAAAATAAAGATTCCTCATTAACAATAGCGACTTTTTATAATCCATCATCGGCCCCTAAGGATCCTTTTATTGAATACTTGGACGCAATTTATTCAAAATACCCGAAAATTCTATCAGTGGCAGACATCAATATCGACATACTAAAAGAGAACCAGATTTCACAGAACTACCATGAAATATTGAAAACCAACAACGTGGAGATTCTAAATCGAGACTCTTCGACGAGATGCACTACACAAACACGCTCATTACTAGACCATGTCTCCACAAACATTCCACAAAATACTAATTCTTTCAAAATAGAATATGATGACTGGCCGGAACTTGACCATAAAATACTGACGCTGAGTTTAAAGCGCACCAAAATTGAGAAGGTTAAGATGGAGAGAAAAACCATTAAAATACTAGACTTGGAAACCTTTAAGAGTGAGGCGAATCTGATTTTGAACAAAGTAGATAATATATCAATAAAAACAATTATCAACACCATATCAGCAGCGAAGAAAAAAGCAACCAGAGTTATAACCATGAGAACGCGCAGCTCTATATGGATAACGAATGATGTTCTAACCCAAATTGATAAAAAGCGTAAATCATACAAAAAAAAGGCTGAAAGAACCCACAAACGACTGATACGGTTAACCAAAGAGAAATACTATAATACCCGGTACGCAACGACAGCGGGTAATCCTCGGAAACTTTGGTCTCTTACCAAGGAGATTCTCGGTCAAAGAGGTAGCGGCCAAAATAAAGCAGGAATCTATGAACTAAATACGCAAACAGGAACAACGACAGATCATGCAGTAATTGGGAATCTGCTTAACGATCACTTCGTCTCAATAGGAGAAAACCTTGTGAAAGATCTAAAAAATCTTAACGGAGAGCATTATCCCAAATATGTCTCTCCTGAGTCAAAAAAGACCATGTTTCTCTACCCCACATGTAGTAAGGAAATAAGTAGATTAATTGCTGAACTAAAAAGCAGCATAGTACCAAGGATTGATGGAATTACAACAAACGACTTAAAAACACTATCAACGATTATATCCTCTCCACTATCCAAAGCGATTAACGCACATATGGCGGATGGCACATTCCCTTCCTGCTTAAAAACATCATTGATTACTCCAGTATTCAAAAGTGGATCTATCTCAGATCCAAACAATTACAGACCGATTGCCTTGATAAGGTCCATTAGCAAAATCTTTGAAAAAGTCATCAACAAAAGAATCTCAAACTTTATAAGCAAAAATATGGGATTTGACCGAAATCAGTATGGCTTTCAAGAAAAGAGCAACACCACAGCAGCATTGGTTGATGCGATGCAATTTATAAATGATGGTCTGGACAAAGGCTGCTACGTAACATCAGTCTTCATAGATTTAAAAAAGGCATTTGACACTGTAGATCACGAAATACTGCTCCAAGGTCTAAATGAAATTGGCTTAAGAGGAAAAATTAATGATTTAATAAAAAACTAGATCCTAGAGCGCACTTACATTACAAGAAACCTAGATAAACTCAGCGATTCAAAACCAATTAATATCGGAATTCCTCAGAGTTCAATCCTGGGCCCTACTCTCTATCTACTTTATATACATAATTTGCAGCATATAGGCCTTCGAGCTAAATATATAGTATACGCGGATGATACACTGCTGCTTTATGGAGGAAGAAGTCAGCAGGAATTGGAAACATTAATCAACACTGACCTCAAGTTATTTAAGAATTGGCTGTTGGGCAACAGGTTAACATAAACGCAGGGAAGACCAGCTTCATGATATTCAAGCAAAGCAATAAAGCTTAAATCGATGCAAAAATTAACATAGATGGAATTGAATTGTGTAGAACAAAACAAGTCAAGTATTTAGGACTAACGATCGATGAAAATCTATCATGGTCACAACACATTAATAACATCCGCAAGAAAATAGCACCCATCACAGGACTATTACGACGGAATTACTTTCTACCTACACCAATAAAAGAAATTTTGTATAACGCGTTTATACTTTCAAACATAACATATGGACTTATAATATGGAGCCAAACATATATGTATAACCAAGAGAGAATATCAAGACTCATGAACAAAAGCATTAAAGCTGTATATATAATTTACCACATCTTACACCATCGGCTGACCTGTATGAAAACTACAGCAATCTAAACCTACAACAAACCTTAAATCTTGAGCGGTCAAAATTAATCTACAATATACTAAACCAAGGATTAAAATCATCAATACTAATAACATATAGTACGGATATTCACAATTATAATACAAGAAATGCTAGTGCGATAAGAAAAAGAAACTGTAGGACAAATAGACTAAGAAAGGACCCCATTTATGAATCAATACTGTACTACAACTCCTTGCCAAACGAAATTCGACAAGCGAAGGATATCAGATGCTTCAAAATTGCAGCAAAAAAATACATAAAAAATACATAGAACTACTAAACAAACAAATATCAGTTATTAAATCCGTTTATGGTCTAAATAAGAAACCACGATCCGTTTCCCTTATACCAGCACGCGGCTGTCTGGGGAACAATCACTTTTTCAATATAAAAAAAAAAGAATTTGACTTTCATAATTATCTCTATTATCGCTATTTTGTTATTTAATTTTTTTATTTATTTCATTAACTATTTATTATTTTATTAATTATTCTTTGTTTATTATTATTATTTATTTCATTTAATTAATCAATCAATCAAATTCCTGTTAAGACCCCCTATAGGGGCATAGGACAGAAACAACTCTCTTCCACAAGGCGCGATCCTGAGCATCGGCTTTAAGCTGTTGCCAGGACTTGTTTATTCCTCTGGCCTCCTGCTCAACTGCTCGCTTCCATGTGTTACATGGTCGACCAACCCGACGTCTTCCTTGAGGGTTATAATCCAGAGCCTGTTTTGCGATGTTTTGCTCTGGTTTCCTCAAAGTATGACCGATCCACTGCCACTTTCGCCGTTGAATCTCAATGCCTATTTTAGTTTGGCGAGTTGTACTCCAAAGTTCGTCGTTGGAGATCACTTCTGGCCAGAATATTCCTAAAATGCGTCGGAGGCATTGGTTTACGAAAGTCTGTAGTTTCTTGGTAAGTCGAACGGTCACTTTCCACGTAGTACAACCATATAACAACACGGATTTGACGCATGCGTCAAAAACTCGCAGCTTCGTGCGAAGGGAGATCTCTCTTAACCTCCAGAAAGGGGAAAGGATACCGAAGGCCTGACGAGCTTTATTTAGCCGAGCCTCAACATCCTTTTCGGCTCCGCCGTCCATGCTGACAATGCTTCCGAGATAGCAAAAATCTTGCACCTCTTCCACATCCTGTCCATTAAGAACAATCGGTGTGCTTGCGTTCGAACCCATGTGCATGTACTTGGTTTTACGCACATTTATTTTCAGTCCCGCCTCTTTGCATTTAGAATGCAACGAGCGAACATTTGACTCTAAGTCCGAACGGGTATGTGCAAGCAAACACACGTCATCAGCATAATCAAGGTGACTTAAGATGTTAAATAGTCTCCATTGAAGACCTTTACCTTCCCCACCTTCCAGTGCAGCTTTCAAGATGTCATTTATTACCACCAGAAACAGGGCTGGTGATAATATGCAGCCTTGTCTGACACCCGTTCGCACAGGAAAGCTCTCGGATAGCTCTCCTCTATGCAAGACGCGACACCTTGCATCTTCGTAGGATTCTTTAATCATAGCTATGACCTTATTTGGAATACCTCTCCTACGCAAAGCATTCCATATGTAATCTCGCTTAACGCTGTCGAAAGCCTTCTCGAAGTCCACAAACATGAGATGTAGTGGCGAACCCATTTCGGCTTAATTAATACTCTATTTTTATTATTTTTTTTTTTTGTTAGATTTTTACTTTATTCAGTACTCTCTCATTCCGGATTTCATCGACGTACTTTCATCGACTCATCTGAGCCTAAAACTGTGGTACTAATACCTGGTTTAGGTAAAATCTGGCGCAATGCCGAGATTGTATGAACTCTCTTGTTTAATTTTCTGAGTACCTATTAAATTTTTGAATCAGAAACTTTTTCATAAATCATTTTGATAGCAACTCTAGCGTGATGTGAAAAATTAGTTTAATATCGTTACTCCCTCCACCACTTCCCATACAAAATTTAATTAAAATCAAAAAATTTCTCTTTCATCTAGAGTATCGCACGATTGGGCTTAGTCCTGTTATATTTTATTAATGTTTTAATTTATTTTTATGATTTTTTTATAATAATTTGCAAAATATATAGATACTTTCATTTTCCCAAAAAAAAAAAATCTTACACAGGGAGCCAGGTTTTATCATTCAAAAAATGTGTGGATTTAGAAAACAATTCCAAAATGATATGAAAATTAGCGTCAAGTGAAACCGTCTGCCAAAAAAAAAAAAATATTCAGTGTAAAATTTCGGAGTTAACCAAAATAAAAGAAAATCCAATTTAAGAAAAAATTAAAGCCGAAAAAAAACCCCGAAGAAAAGCCCAGAAATCGAAGAATGGCGTTACAAATTTTAAAAAATTTTAAATTTTCAATCTCGATCTCCCGAAATCGTCCGTTAAAATCGCCCATCGCGTGCTCTTTGCTTGGTAAAAGGCAACGGTTCCACCACGATCGCAAGTATAAATTTTCAAATTTTAACTTTCATTCGTCGCCATTCTTTCGTGCTGTGCCTGGCGTAATGGCACTCGGCCTATGCGGTTTTATTATCGTCAATTACGATGACTATAAAAAGCGGTTCTTCGGCGCCCTGCCACGTGTTGCTGCCATCACGCTGAGGGATCTTTCGGGACGGCGACAGCAATACAATTTTATTGCCGACGTGGCCGAAATTGCAGCACCCGCTGTTGTTTATATTGAAATTCGCGATACAAAGCGGTTCGACTATTACACCGGCCAGCCGACTCCAATTTCCAATGGATCGGGATTCATTATCGATCCGAACGGCCTCATTTTGACCAATGCCCATGTGGTTATCGATAACGCCCTGCGTAACAACCTTTCCGTTCTGGTGAAATTACTCGACGGAAGATCCTTCGAGGGAAAGGTCGAACATGTCGACCGGATTTCCGATTTGGCCACCGTCCGAATAAAATGCAATAATCTTCCGTCGATGAAGCTGGGCGTTTCGGATTCGTTGAAAGCCGGCGAATGGGTTGTGGCTCTGGGAAGTCCTTTAGCCTTGAGCAATACCGTGACGTGCGGAATCATAAGTGCATATCGAAAGTCCGAGGAACTTGGTCTTCATAAGCAGCATATCGTTTATTTGCAAACGGACGCGGCAATAAATCAAGGTAATTCGGGCGGCCCGTTGATGAATTTGAACGGTGAAGCAATTGGGATAAATAGCATGAAAATATTGCCCGGTATCAGTTTTGCAATACCAATCGATCATGCCAAGAAGTTCCTTGAAGCGAACAAGAACAAGAAAGGAGCAATCCAGCTGAATGCCCAGCAGATGAGATACATTGGAATTACGATGTTGACCCTTTCGGAGCCGCTGATTGCTGAATTGCGGAGGAGAAAATGCAGCCTTTCGGATAAGGTGCGAGAAGGTGTCCTTATTTGGAAAGTTATTCCCGAATCGCCCGCTCACAAGTAAGTATTACATTTGTTTTTCATTAGAAACGATTTCTTAATTACAAAAATATTGCATATTTTTTTCTCGTTGATCGAGAAAATCGTATAATCCTTTACTTGTTACATTTTAAATGGTAGTAACATTCTGTAGGTATTCATGTTCTTCAGGATATCGAAAGTATACAAACATTGTCTATACCCTGACGGAGCCGATTTAAAAAAAAATTAAAAGTAAAAATGTTATATTGTGTTAAAGTAGCGAAAAATGACTAAAAAATGTAAACTCTTATTAATAATTCCCAAAGCACTATTTTGCCAAAAGCAGGGTATAGACAATATCGTCAAGAATTATTTGTCCAAATTTCTGTGTTCCTAAAAAACGCCTGTTCATAGGCGGGAGGGGGTTGGAAGAAGGCGAATATTGAATCCCCTTAAGGCTCGTCTAAATAAAGCTCGTCAGACCTTCGGTATCCTTTCCTCTTTCTGGGGAATACATGCAATCTAAGAAATTCTCTCAATTTATCATAAAATCACTAATTATTGTAGTGCCAGTGATGTGTAAAAAAATTCAAATATACATATAATTGTGCTGAAAGCTGCATGGTTTTTCTACAATGCTGCAAGAAATCTATTCCACATAGGTTTTAAGGATCTGAAATAAATCTAAAGACTAACCCTGAAAATTCTACTTTTACAACCAACAATTATCTTTATACTGAAATCTGAGAGCATTATAAGTTTCGTTAAGTTTGTGGCGCTAAGAAATAAGGCTCAGTATAAAACGTGTTACATATAAGCTCATGATATCTCTAAAAAAATCTCGAAACCGCCATGTGCGTCTGCCTATCCATTCGACCCTGTGCTCTCTGGCTCGCGAAAGCGTTGAGCTAAGAAGCTCAAAATTTTCAAGAATTCAAAGAAATGCCCATCGCTAGCCACAATTTTCCCATCGGACTTCGCGACCAAAAAACTGCTCTTCGCTTGAGCCGAGAATCGACCCAATTCTTGGCTTGTTCGTAAGAATGGAAGTGCTGCTCAGCCAGACCATGCGTCATCGATTGGAATATGTGGCAGTCCGAAGGGGCAAAGACTTGGGAATGCGGCGCGTGTGATAGGACGTCCCATTTCAGTGTTTCCAGGTAGGCTGCCGCAAAGTGAGCAATATGTGGCCGAGCGTTGTCGTGCAGCAAAATCACTTTGTCGTGTCTCTCCTCGTATTGAGGCCGTTTCTAGCGATCTACGGAGATGGTTTCACCCGGTTGCAGCAGCTCATAATACACCACGCCGAGCTGGTTCCACTGAATACACAGCATGATTTTCGAGCCATGTTGGACTTGGGCATCAATGTTGATGCATGGCTGCAGTATCCCCAAGATTTTTTTCGCTTTGGATTATCGTAATGGATCCACTTCCTATCGTCGATGCGATGCAAAAACCCTTCCTTTTTTGCTGTTCGCATGTGAAAAAAAACGCCCTGCGACGGTTCTTGGCTTCAACTCGTAGGGCGCCTAATTTACTTGCTTTTGTATCATTCCCAAGCATTTCAACCGATGTAAAATGTCTTGTTGAGTCACGCTCTATGAATCTACAAGTTGTTGTTGCGTTTGGCATGATTCGCCATCCAATAATGCCTCCAGTTCTGTGGTTTCAAACTTTTTAACCGCTCCGGGACGCTCCTTGTCTTCCACGCCGAAATCATCCATTTTATTGGGTTGAAACTATTCGCGAAACGTTTTTTCACTAAGACAACCCTCACCATAAGTTTCAACAACCATTCGACGCGCCTCAGCCGCAGATTTTTTTGAATTGAAGGCAAAAAACAAAAATCCCTGCAAATGACGCTTATTTGGCTCAAACTCCAACATATTCGCGCACAAAAAGTATGTGACGCCGATAAAACTTCACAAATCTAATAAAGGGAAGTTGTTGACAGATGCTTAAGTTTACCATGTGAAGTTTCGGATCCGCCATTGTTGATCAACATTTACTGCTGGCGTCATCCTTTAGGAAACGGATGGGGGGGAAGCAAGGAGGATATATAAAAGGAGTACCTGATAGTCTGTCTCATGTGGGAATATTTTTTGATTCGGAAATTTTCGAAAATTGTGTCCAAGCTTAACTTGGCTTCAAACTTTTACCAAAAAAATACCATAATTTGTATTCTCTCTTAGTTGCTAGTATTCAGTCAGCAATAAACTAATTTTCAGTACAATGGAGTTTGCTGTTTCATTTCAGAAAATTTTATTTTTTCAATTTTTATTAGTTTTGGTTTGTGTTTAAGCTAAGCACTTTAGCAACGGACAATATAACGCGGGACAGAGATAGTTACTTTGGGTTTAAGTATGTCAAACAAGGATAGCGAAACAATTTTTTTCGAAAATATGACAACTGTTTCGAACAATTTATCGTGGGAAAGAGTTAGTTGCAATATTTTTAAGTGTGGCAGACAAAGATAGCGAAACGATTTTTTTCGAAATATTTCGAGCATTTCGGTAGTAAGGGAGGGAAATACATTCATTCCCATTTTGCTTACAAGGCAAAGCATGCTCATAGTCACTCCTTTTTATATATACTCCTTGGGGGGAAGGGATTAGCTTCTCCCCTTCTACCCCCTCTCATACAATGTGAAAAAATTATGCAACTTCTCAAAAATTAGACTTTATATTGTTCTCCAATTTAAAATGTAGCAATTGCATGATGATTATAGTTGTTTTTCAAAAAATGCCAAACCCCCCTCTTTCTACTTCACAATTTCGCTAAATCCAATACACACACATACGGTTTGCATAGCTTTACTTAGAGTTCAGTCTAGAATAAGAATATTTAAAAATATATAAAAATTTTCACCGGAATAACGATATGCTCACCTTAAACAATTTAAAGAAAAACCTTCTTCAATGGCACTACAACCCAAATCGGGCCTTGGCCTCCTGACCTTCAGGTTCCTTAACATTTATATTTTTTTATTGTGGATGAGTTGCTAGCCCTTCGCACAACCCCTCTATCTATGAATTTTCACGTTCGCAGATTGAGGTGTCCCAGGATGCTGGAATTATAAGTTTACCGGGATTTGAACTCACGAACTTCGTGTTGCAGAGCAACACGCTACCCACATCAAGATTTGAAAAAACTACTCAGTTCATTTAAATTTTTGGCACTTAATATCGAGTAGGCTTTTGCTCTTATCCTGTCAATTCAAACCCTTAAACATTTTTAATTGTAATTTAGCAAGTAGCCCAAAATTTAAATTAAATTAAATAAAAAGAAATTAAACAGCCAAAATTTTAATAGTCAAATTTGAAAACCTATTATTTGTATTTGCTTTTATTAACCGATAAAATGGCCTTACGAAAATTTTACGTGAAACCATTTGAATCAACAATTTCGCAACGATTGTATAGCAAATATGCCAGAAGTCAGCCGTTTTATAATCAACGAAATCGTCATTTCCATGAAAAATATTCTAAAAATGACCAAAAGTCGACGCTTCGCATGTTTACGTTGGCTGGGGGAGTTTTAACTGGCTACATAATCGCCGATTATTACGGTTTAACGAAAAAATTCCTGAAAATCCCGAGCATATTCGCATTGAATTTAGATGGACGACGAAAAATGTTCAGTTTCATAGCAGACGTTTCCGATGTAGCCGGTCCGGCCGTAGTTTATGTTGAAATACGCGATACGCGGCGTTTCAATCAGGTAACCGGCCAGCATTTTCCGATTTCGGCCGGATCAGGATTCATTGTCGAGTCAGACGGTCTAATTATGACCAATGCTCACGTTATTATTCAAAAGATGGCAAAAAATTCGAATTTGAAAATTTGTACTAAACTACAGGATGGACGAACGTACGATGCCAAAGTTGAAAGTGTCGACAAAGAATCGGATTTGGCAACGTTGCGTATCCCATGCAAGAATCTTCCGGTCATAAAGTTGGCGAAAAGTTCGAATGTTTTAAAGCCGGGCGAATGGGTCCTAGCACTGGGTAGTCCCCTTGCTTTGAGCAATACAGTGACTTGCGGTGTACTGAGTGCATATCGAAAGGCCGAAGAGTTGGGCTTGGAGAAACAGAAAACCGTTTATATTCAAACGGATGCGGCAATTAATAATGGTAATTCGGGTGGTCCTTTGATGAATGTCGAAGGCGAAGCGATTGGAATTAATTCGATGAATATCATTCCGGGTATCAGTTTTGCTACGCCGATCAATAAAGTGACGAAATTCCTGAAAGAAACTACCGATGCGAATAAGCGGATGCAAATTCGACAAGAAGTTGCAAATATTCGTTACATTGGCGTCATCATGTTGTCCTTGACGAAGGAAATTCTCGAGGTGTTGGTACGCTCGAATTGCGATATTTCACCGAAAATCAAGTTCGGAGTTCTTATGCAAAGGATTATTCCAAATTCGCCGGCTGAAGAGTAAGTACAAAATATGAACGGCTCGGAAATTTAATTGGAATTTATAAGTAAAGGACACGTCTACAGGTAGTTTCAAAAATATTTAATTTATAGCTGACGCCACTGGGTATTGGTTGAGATGAGTTTTCATTGAAACAAAGATAATTTTCTTTAGGTTAATCGTCAATATCCATCTCAATATTGTGCACGAAATTTATAAAGCCCTGATTCAAAGGGTTCCATCATTTTTTTTTTTCAAGAGTTCAATTTTCATTATATTACAATGGCAATTATCCAAAGATACTGTAAATCTTTCAGTTGTAACAATGGGCTCAGATACTTGAAAAAGGGTTTCGGGGTACCACGCAACTATCAGGTAATGTGTTTTTCCTCTGAACATAAAAACACGGTTGCTGGAAAGTCTGAGCTGAGTAAGTGATATAAGCGATAAGGTTGTCGCTGCTACGTAATTCATTTTCTCTCTTACGCTTACGCGACTGCATTAAATCGGCTTTAGATCTTGCAGCCATAGAACCGTTACAAACGAACTCGAAAAATTTTGATTAAATACCATACATACTGTATATGAGGCTATGGGAGCAACAGTGGCCTAACCTCAATAGAAACGTAATCTACATCTTCTACAATGGCACTACAGCCCAAATCGGACCTTGGCCTCCTGATATTCAGGTTCCTTAAAATTTTTCATTACTTATTGTAGAAGGGTTGTTAGCCCTTCACACAACCTTCTTTCTACGAATTTTTCACTTTCTTAGATTGAGGTGACCAAGGTATATCCAAACAGGCAGTGTGCTGGAATTATGCGGCGACCGTGATTTGGACTCACGACCTTCGCATTACAAGACCAACACGCTACCCACTAGGCTACACCCTAGCTTAGAAACGTATTGGGGTTAGGCCAATTTTGCTCTCATAGCCTCATATATAGATATACACACAAGTATAAGGGAGATAGACTCACAGTTAAGACCACCCTTTCCTCTTTCTATCTTTTGCAAGGCACGCAATCCTAAGCAGGGCATCCCTGCGGCCGACGACGCAGAATGCAACAGCAACAACACAAAACCGAAAACCCGGGCAGCCAAGAGGTGAAAATGCCACAAAACGATCTCAGACCAACAGACGCCCATATCTCAACCGAGCAATAGGTAAATACTAGTCATACTATACATATACATAATATACACTCAACTCATAGTTAAGAGAACATCCCACTTTCTCTCTATCTTCTGCAATGCACGCGGCTCCGCAGCTGTGAAAATTGTAAAATTTCTGGCCGGATTTTTAGAATGGGCATTTTAAGTTGTTCGACATTTCTTTCTTCATTTGAGATTATGGGCGCCTGTTAGAGATGTAACTCATGGTAACAAATTTCGGATTCACAAAATTTTTGACTGAGTAAGGCCATTAGACATATCCATGTCAACAAATCTTAAAATTTAGAAGATAAATATATCGGATTCGAATGGGTCAAATTGAACTACAAAACAACCTGATATCTGAAAGAAAAGATTCCCGGATTCTACGCTGTTACGCTTTATTATTCGTGACATTTCGGTCACGAATAATAAAGCGTAACAATGTAGGATCCGGAAATCTTTTCTTTCAATTCGAAATGCACTGTGAAAACATTCACCAATCCAACCTGATATCTATGAAACAACCTGACTTCAGAAGTCATTTGAAGATTTGATTTAGATCTTTTTTTTTTTTTTTTGAAAGACATTAAGAAAAAATTGACTCAACAAGCGAAAACAGGCGAAAATACAGTGTACCAATAATGTCTTCGTACAGCAGCTATTTGAAACTCAAGTAATAAAAAACAATAAATTGTTGCAAGAAATTTGAAAAAGTTTTAATGCAGATTTATTCATTAAACATTTTTATTTAATTTAGAAACAAAAACTAATCCATTTCAATTATTCATTACAAAGCTATTAGATAAAAATAAAACAAAGTCGACAATTTGCCACCAATAATGTCTTCGTACACTTACGAAACAGTTTATGAAAAATCTTAATAGCTTGGCTCTATTTTCGCCCATTCCTCCAGAAGAGCCTGTTTTAACTGAGGTTTCGAGCTAATGTGATGAGTCCTGATCCTTTTTTCCAGCATGTTCCACATGTGCTCAATGGGATTGAGGTCAGGACTTTGAGGTGGTGTCTTAAGCAAATGTGGAGTTTTGTACGCCAAGAACATCCTAGTATTATGAGCCATCTGCTTAGGATCATTATCTTGTTGAAAGTAAAAATCCTTTGATAAACCCAATTTTCAGCACTTGGCTCCAAATTTCTCTTGAGAATTTCAATATATGCCCGATGATCCATGGCTCCTTCAATTATTTCTAAGTTTCCAACGCCGCTGGCAGCCATATAGCCCCATACCATTACGCCGCCGCCGCCGTGTTTTACAGTTTTGATGGTGTTTTTTGGGTTGTAAGCTTCCCCTGGCTTTCTCCACACTCTAAGTCTCCCATCAGACCCAAAAATATTGTATTTGGACTCATTAGAATATATAACATTGCGCCAGAACTCGAGAGATGCATTTTGGTATTGCCGAGCGAAGTCCAAACGTTTTTTGCGATTTACTTCACTAACCAGTGGCTTTATGCGAGGTGTACGAGACTTAAATCCGGCATCAATCACGCATTTTCGTACTGTTTCTGGATGAACTTCTTTTTGATTCGATTGACGGAGCTCTGCACTAATTTTTGGTGCACTTATGAACGGATCCTTTGCAATAATACGCTTGATTTGCAGCCAATCTGCATCAGTGAGAATTGCAGGGCGTCCTGATTTAAGCTTATTCTCTACGCGGCCTTCATATTTAAAGCGCCCGATTACAGATTGGATAGTAGAACGGCTCCGGGACAGTAGTTTGGCTATTTTCGCGTATGATTTTTGCTCCTTTACGTGTGAATTCACTATAAGCTTACGCTCTTCAAACGACAAATATTTACCAGGCATTATTTCGATTTATACTGAGCGAAACTCATAAAATTTACATTTGACAGTAAACATACGTGTTTGTTTGTTTACTGTTATTACAATCCGTTATGAGTGGAAAATAATTATGATCGATAATTATCAGCCAAGAGATCGAAGGGCAAGCGAAATCTTAAATGTACGAAGAAATTATTGGAGGCAAATTGTCGACTTTGTTTTATTTTTAGTTAATAGCTTTGTAATGAATAATTTAAATGGACTAGTTTTTGTTTCTAAATGAAATATAAATGTTTAATGAATAAATCTGCATTAAAACTTTTTCAAATTTCTTGCAACAATTTATTGTTTTTTATCACTTGAGTTTCAAGTAGCTGCTGTACGAAGACATTATTGGTACACTGTATGTAGATTGCTATTTTTCGAGTCTTTGCCCAACTACCACCAGTGTCCGAAGTATTTTGTATTTTGTTTGTAATCTATGCAAAAAAAAAAAAAACAACGTTAAAAAACATAAAATTCTAATCGGACCTGGACTATAGCACCAAGGCCCTCTAGAAACACCAGGCCGTAATGCTGAAAACGATGACGTAGAATACCAGGTTTTTCTGAACTATACCTAAGGTGTCCGAGCAAGTCGGAGCTCACCCAAGTATGAGATTTGTCAGTTTGACAATTCGATTTGACATGTTGTTGCAGTATGTTTTCTAGCTATCAGGATTTGCGTCGCTCCTGTTTACTTTGATCCGCCGATTTGAGAGCATTATTCATGAGTTCGATCCATATTGAATTATCGGGGGACGGCGTACATGGTCAGCACTAATATATTCTACATTTGCTGAACATTCCCGTTTATATTCCGGACATTTGTGTTTTTTTTCTGGCAGCATTCTGATTGGTTTCGATCTTCCGGTCGGTCACAAGTTCTTTTATTCGCCATTTTTCTTGTTTTCAGTGACATGACTGCGATTTCAACGTTTCTGCTGGTCACCAGGAGTTGGACTATTCGTATCCAGTTTTACTGCAATCGTTCTGGGCTATGTTAGTCGAATGGGGCACATGACAATAAGGGAATCGATGTAGTCTACTCCGGTTATAACGAACTTCAAGTGACCAGGAAGATTGGATGTTCGTAACAGATGGTGGCATAAAAATACACATAAGAGTAGTTCTACTTGTATAAGTCTTTTTTATTTCTGTATTCAAATGCAAGGATAGCAAAAAAGGAAAATAAGTAGAATTTTTGAAGCTATCAATAAATTTATAATAATCGTAAAATTCTCGCGCTGGATAGCTTTTTTCCAAGCCAGTTGCTGGCTAATTTCACCCGGGAATGAAAAGATTTTCGCCTTTGTGCCGGATAACGCATCCTTCGACCGCACATTTATTCACCATTGTGCTGAAAATAAAATAAAAACTATTAATAAATAAATTTAACTGTTCTTATACTTATCTTTCATATTGGCGCGAATCCAACACCGAAGTTCTCCGCAAAATGTCAGTCAAGAAAAGTGTCAAAGCTCAACGTCATCAAAACCTGCTATATTTCCTGCGGCTGCTGTAAAACAACTCAGCACTACGGCCTGGTATTTCTAGAGGGCCTTGATAGCACACACTCACAATGCGAAAAGTGTGTTTTAATGTCGTATGCGAATATGCGATGGTGCCCTATGAAGTAGTGTCGCCATACGTATTTTTTTAAGATTCACGAATTTGGGAAAACCTAGAGTTACTGTATACTATAGCTACTCCATAGGACACTAAAGGCGTTTTACCATAGTTTGGCAAAGGTGAAGCCCGATATGTGGAGCAAAATTAAAAAAAGTGTCGACCTTTTTCTGGATACTGTGCGCAGTTTTAAATACTTAAGTAAAAAGTCACAAACAAAATGTTTCAAAGAATAATTTTTCTTACGGTGGATGAAATTGGCAAACTTAAAAAAAAATACAATAATCTCACCACTCAACGAATGGTGAATTAGGGAAGAGAACTCGCAGAGTTCAATTGTGACATTTCTCATACAGCCTGCCTCTTTCTTGCATAGGGTAACTCTATTCTCCGGCTTTCTCGAGTTTGGCCACGGAGCCCCTTAATCTATAGTTACTCCATGAGACACTAGAGGTACTTTATCATATTTTGGCAAAGCTGAAGCCCGGTTTTTGAAGCGAAATTTAAAAGGTGTGGTCCTTTTTTATTTTGATTCGTTCTTGACATTAAAAACTGTGAGGGGTTCATAATAGAGAACTAAAAAGTCACAAATAAAATTTTTGGAGGAACAATTTATCTTAGAGTGGATGAAAGTTGCAAGGGAAATCAATAAATGCATCACTCCACGAATGGTCGGTCAATTGGGGAAGTTAAATTCGTAAGTGTAGATTGTGACATATCTGCCTGACTCTGATACAGTGCATCTTCTTCTTGCATGGAGTGACTCTACGTTAATCTAGAGTCACTCCAACATTTGCAGTTTTTCGAACCCTTCCCCCAGTCCTCCATTTACCGCAATATTTTTATCGTAATCTGTGAAAAAAAAATGCGGTTTGAAAAGAAGCATTTTGCCCAAAAATTCTAATCCGACTGGACTAATATATGAAATACGGTTATCTAAGAACGCAAAAGAAACAATTCGAAACGCTATGATCAGAAGTTCTTTGCAAAGAAACACTCTGAGTCTTAGCTATCAGTCAATGACCATTTATGAAAGAGTTATTCCTTCTGTTAAAAGTAGCGTTTTAAAGAAACACAGCTTCAGGTGGTTTCCCAATAATTTTTTCAACTTAATCACTTAATAGCTACAATTAAATCCGCAATTGAAAGAATAATAAATTTAAGAAAAAAAAAAAAATAACTCACGCATGTGCCGGTGAACCGATGATGACCTTCCATACTAGAACCCCATGCTCCACAGTATCCAGAACGCTCTGGCTCCGTTGCCGTAGCTAATGTATAATATCATTGGTCAGTGTCAGCATTGTAATTAGGGATGGCAAAATTTGCTCTTTTCCAATCGCAGTGATCCACTGCGATTGCTCTTTTTCAATATCTGTGAAAAAGAGCAGCTCTTCCAATAGCAGTGATTTCTCCACCTCTATTATCCATGCTAGTGCGCAATTAAAAAAAAAGAGACAAAATAGGAATTTTCTGCGAAATCCTGCATCTAACAATCAGGCAGACCCAATCTCTCAGTACCACCAGCTCAGTGCGCATAGTGAACACTTCCCCCATTTCCTCCTGGGAATGAAAAGGTTTTCTTTTACTATCCAATGCACGAAAAAACGATCGATCGCAATGGAGTCAGGATGGCAAAAATGTCAATCGCATTTCATATACACAAGCCAAATAAAAAAACACTTGGTCATCTATCGCATCGCATATATACAAGTCAAATAAAAAAAAATACCCGGTCATAGAAAACCAAACCAAAAGGATCTACTGTTTACTTTTTTCACACATTACCTCACACAAGCAATTTCATCAGGAAGAACGTAAAGCTCTTATCGACATGGTGGACTGCAACATAAATCGGCGAAACTTGCGATAGCCGCAACATGTCCTACCAACCGACCAGATCGAAACTCAGAACAAAATCCGCCAAAAAAACTCTAGCAAAGCGCATCATTGACCACTTCAGACGTTCCACACCTCACCTATCAGATCAGGACCCACCGATCAAAATATCGTTAAACAAATTCCTTATCAAATCGCAATCGTTTCATTCATTCATTAGTCTAAAGCAACATCACTGAGAGCAGACACTGCTCGTGCTCTCAGTGTCAATATCAATCACCAAATATAGGTTTGGGATAGCTTATATGATTGATAGTCTTTAATATCACAGAGCTGATATATCGCTGATCGCAAGCGATATAACAGCAACGAAAGAGCAATCGAGAGCAATCGGAATAACGACGTTCATCTTTCTTCGCGCGATTGATATTTAGCAGTGGGACTTGGGTGAAATTCGACTTCCATGGGTTTCGGGACCTGATAAGAGCTTTACGTTGTTCATTGTGTGTGAGGTAGTGTCGTGTAAAAAAAAAAACCAAAAGACCCTTTTGTTTTGGTTTTCTATGACCGGTTGTTTTTTTTTTTGTTATTTGGCTTGTTTTGTATATATGTGATGCGGTTGTTTATATGCCATGCGATCGATGACTGTGGGTGGTGTTTTTTTTGTCTGGCTTGTGTATATGAAATGCTATTGACTTTTTTGCCATCCTGACTCCATTGCGATCGATCGTTTTTTCGTGCGATTGCTCTTTTCAAATAGCAGTGAAAAAATCGCAGGTATGTGAAATAGCATACCATCTCTAATTGTAATGCCCATGTACCGTCGCAGCGGCCCCGTTCCGCGTCCCGTACTTCCTTTCTTCCGTCTCTCCTCGCTCTTCGGCAGAAACTCCTTCGCGTAATCGATCAGAATCGCAAAACTAATCCCAGGCGGAACTTTCATGCTATTGATTCCAATCGCTTCGCCATCTAAATTGACAAGCGGTCCGCCCGAATTGCCGAACGTGATTGCAGCATCCGTCTGGATGTAGTTAATATCGCGACCTCGCAGTCCCAACTCTTGCGAAGCCCGCTGCGTCGTACTGACCACTCCGGCCGTCACGGTATTGCTCAGAGCGAGCGGACTGCCCAGCGCGACGACCCATTCACCTGCTTTTAACGATCTCGATTCGCCTAACTTCATTGCCGGTAAATTCTGGCATTGGATCCGGACCGTGGCCAGGTCGGACGTTGGATCAACATCTTCGACGACACCGGGAAAAGTTCGACCGTCGAGCAACTTCACTTGAACAATGGTGTTCGGTTTGTTAATCACGACGTGCGCATTGGTCAAAATAAGACCGTCCGAGCCAACGATGAAACCGGAACCGTTCGATGCCATTAGCGGCTGGCCCGAGAAGTAGTCGAAACGTCTCGTGTCCTTAATTTCGATGTAAACGACGGACGGAGCGGAAACCTCGACAACGTCTGCTATGAAATTGAATTGCGTCCGGCGTCCCGTCAATTTCTTTGTGGTCAGCGCATGAATCTCGGTCAAACGGAACGGACTGCATGACTTCTTATCCTGGACGAACTGTCCTATCGCGTAGCCACAAATCGTTCCGAATAGAATACTGGGGATCGCTCTGCCATAACCGTTGCTCCGATTGGAACTTTCCGGTCCTTCGCGGGTGCCTTCTTCTTGTTGGCCTCGACGGTGGTGATGAAATTGCCGAAAATATGTCGCAGTCGCCAATGTCTCGCGACTTTTCAACTTGAGCGTAACTTTATTGAAATCGCGCAAAAACTTTAAGGCCATTTTCTATTTCGATTAACAAAACATTTTCCCCGAAATTCTACAACCGTCAAAAACCGACTTCTTATGTCACTGCACAGATCCTTACAATTCAATTTCAATTTCAATTTCTTTATTGCCATATTCATATTTCAATTACAAATATATATAAACATTGAATACATTAATATTAGAATATACAGAGACTTAAGTCTTTATTGTTAACATATTTTTATGTGTTGCCACACTATGGAACGCAGCCGCGTATTTAACATATTTTATTGCAAAGTTTTAGCAAAATGGTGATTTTCAAATAATTTGTACTTTAAGAAGCCAACCGATGGCAAGGCGATTGCTTAACAATCTGATATAATATTATCAGGTACAAGAGTGAGGAATAAATAGAGACAAGACACACAAACGAAAAAAAAAAAAAAAAAAAAGAGAATAAGAAAAAGAGAGTAAGAAAATAAAAATAAAAATAAAGATAAAGAAAGAGACGAAGCGGCAGATGGGATGTCTACCGTTCTCTTTTCACATGCCATTCAATTCGTTTACAAGTACATTAAAGTGTGTTTCAACGTGCCACATAGAGAGAAAAGCAAAATTAGCATTATTCGTTATATTGTTATATGCATGATTTGATCGTTCATTGAAGTTCTGCGATGTGATTGTAAATTCTCTAGGAGCAAGACGGATGAGTGGCGGTACAAAACAACGCACTCACACCGTGTTGTGTTAAAGTATATTATACATAAATAAATATAGTTATGAATTCCAATTAACTAAAAAATAAAATTAAATGAATGATTCAGTTCATAAATGTGTATAAGATAAATTCAGGTCGATTTTTTTTTTTCTTTTTTTTTTTTTTTTTTCTTACTATACTTAACCTAAATCTAACGGTACAGAGATATCACAAGGCAGTTTTTGATTTTATATATATATATTTTAATTCGAGATCACAATGATTATAATTATAAGGTATATTTGAGAAATACAGCCAGGAGCAAAAAATACTGTTAACGGAGAGAACAAAGAACAAAGTATACATATTCATATATCTATAGGATCAGCCCCTTAAGTGATCTGAGTCCCTGTGAGCATAAAATTGGTTGACACTGTTCCCACCCTGCTGGGGACAAAAGGAGAAAGAATGGTTAAGGTTAATCGGGGACAAGTAAAAGTTATCGCGCAGCGATTCATTAGCGTTAACTCGAAAGATGTCCCTTAGAAGTTTGTTCTCGTGATGTTCGAGTTTTATCGCTCTTTTAACCCAGAGATTTGAGACGTAGTTCAAGAGTGGTTCCACCTCAGCGAAACTATATATGTCTAAATTAGAGTAATAACGATTTAAAGTTCTAAACTTCTTACTCACGCAATGTCTTAAAATTCTGCGTTCAAACACCTCGATCTTCCGCGCCACGGAGGTGGAGGTGCTGAACCAAGTGGAAAAGCCGTAAGTCAGTATGGGTCTAATTACTTGTTTATAAAGAAGCAGTTTTGAGCTTTTGTGGAGTGGGCCACTCCAATGTAGTATAGATAAATACATTAAAAAAACTTTATTGGCTTTAGCTAGCTGGTCATACATGTGCGGATTAAACTTCCACAGATTGTTTAATTTGACCCCCAGATATTTAATCGACGTTCGAAGGGGAACGATTTTTCCGTCAAGAATTAATCTAAGCCTTCTGCTGAGCTTTACATTGCCCTTACGGCCCCTGCTGCAAGAGTTTCGGAAGCAGATTAGTTCCGACTTTTCTGGGTTAATTTCCAGTCCCCACATTTTGCAGAAGGTGACGATTATTCTTAAATGTGCCGCAACCTTATGTAGCGCCGTTTCTGGACTAATAGAAGAAGCGTAAACTGCAGTATCATCTGCGTATAACAATGCCACCGAATCCCCATCGTGGGCATATCTATCGCGGTGCGGAAAATCGTAAAGGTACAGATTATATAGTTTAGGTCCAAGTATTGACCCCTGTGGGACCCCACGTGAAACCTCAAAGTCATGGGATCGTTCGCCGTTAACTACGACAAACATTTTCCTGTCCTCCAGAAAACTTCCCAGTAATCTGAGCCAGGGCGACGGAAGATCCATCCCCATAAGCTTAAAAAGAAGCCCGTCCCACCAAACTGAGTCAAATGCTTTTGTGATGTCTAAAGAGCACAACACGGTAGTCTTTCTGTCCCTAAGGCCGTGAATCACGTCATTCCCGATCTTCAATAATGCGTGTTCTGTGGAGTGGGCGCGCCTGAATCCAAACTGCTCGTCGGGTATTACTTCACTATCCCTGCAGTAGTCATCCAACGCCTCAGCAATGACTTTCTCAAACAACTTTCCGAGATTGGAGAGAAGTGAAATGGGTCTAAAATTAGACAAGTCCGATGAGTTGCCCTTCTTCTTAATTGGTATAAGCCTTGCAACCTTCCATTGGAGGGGGAAGTACCCTAGGCAAATGCAATTATTAAAGACCACTGTCAAAAACTCAATCGCTATTCTGGGGAGTCTCTTGAGTATAAAATTCGTGACGCCGTCCAGCCCGGAAGACCTCTTCCCGGCGAGACTTCTGATGATACCTTTTAAAGTATCGGGGCTTACGTAAGGAGTTGTGTCATTACCCAGGGAGGGACTGGCGCTTGAAAAGACAGATATCGGCTGAAAAGAGCCGTCAGGTAGGCGTGAATCCCTAAACTGCTTGACTTTTTCAATTGCAAGACGAGCGTTCTCAGGATGACCAAGGGGTACCCTGGCTGTGTATAGTCTCTCATAGAATGAAGAAAAGGCCTCAAGTTTTTCGGTGTTGGTGGTAAGAATCGTATTATTAGATGAGAGTCTATCAATCATGCCACTATTCTTCCTGCGACCTATAATTCTATTTATAGTCCGAAAGGTGTTAGGACCAGGTTTAAGATCCCTAAGCGTGTTCCTGAAACGATTGTTAAAGAATAAGTTGATGTCGTAATCTATGCGACTGGAGATCTCACTGATACAGCGTTGCATCCTCCGGCTTTCTGGGTCCCAGATTCCCAAGTTGCTGTCAAGCCTGTCCTTAAGCTGTCTGTTCCATCTTCTGCGGATTACGAACTTGGACTTAATTTGCGGAGGCAGATCTCGAAATAGAGGCCTGGTCTCTGGGCCACTTGAGTGGGCCTCGGTTCTCCTATTCAGGCAATTCGTGAAGAAATTTATAAACGAGTCCACTTCCTCCCGACTGAGGTGTCTATTGACGTCTGGGAAGTTTTGTTCCAGATCCTGCGACAGTTCATCTCTAAAAACCCTCCAGTCCACGTTCTTGAAGGATAAGAATCTCCCCAAGTCCAGCCAGACCGGTCTAAAAAGATCAAGGCGACAAGCTAGCTTTATTGCATAATGGTCGGAAAACGAAGGGACCGTGATACAAGATCCAGAATTGTCAAGAATGCCTCGGCAGTTTCCAGAGGCGACGAAGAAGTCTAAACAGCTTACACTTTTAGGAAAGGTAACCGCGAAAGGGGAGAAGATCTCCAATGAGGTTGTGTGAATATTTCGACTGAACCAGCTCTTTATCCAACCGCCGATTCTGTTTACTGATGAGTCACCCCAGTCAGAATGTCTTGCGTTCCAATCCCCGCCACTAATCACGTAATCAAAATCGCCAGAGGAGACCGCGTTATCGAGCTCGTCAAGCAGCCCCTCGACGTCGGAGGCCGATGCCTGGGAATCGTTGACATACATCGAGACGAAAAGAACTTTCAGGGTTCGGTCTCCACTACCCCTAACAAACAGAACTCGGGCTGTCAAAGGGATGTTAGTGACATTTAACTGTGCCTCCTCGGTCCTGAAATGTCTCTTTAAAATTAGCGCTGTACCCTGACAGGTATTGTTTCTAAAGATATTGAAGCCAGGAATGGAGAGTCTATCTTCGTCACAGAGGTGGGTTTCACTAAGGAGTAGTATCTCTGCTTCGTTTGACGAGATGAAGTCCTCGAGACATGTCTTGCGTGCCTTAGAGATTAACGAGTTGGCGTTTAAAGCAAAGATATTAAAACTAGATGGGCTTATACGGCACCTCTGTTGCATAATCCTATAACGAAATTTAAAAAACAGTTTTGCCTAGCGGCAATGTCACTTTTGTTTAATGTGTTATATTTCGGGAAGAAGTCGTTGACTTGGTGCTATCAACATCCCCAGGTCCATCCCAAAGAGTACCTTTGACTCATTAATAAAAGCCATAACTTCTTCACCTTGAGTCTGACGATTATTGACTTGCATTGCTCCGCCTACTACATTGGCGTAAGATCTGTCCTTAGACCTGTAATTGTTGACAACCTCATCAACAAAGCGGGTCCTATCATTTCTTCGTGCTAAAGCCGCGGCTTTAATTTTTTTTTTTCTATCTATGTGCGCCCTAAAAGCCGGGCAACCAACATAGTTGGCAGGATGACCTGTTTCCCCACAGTTTACACAGGAAGGTTTCTCTGTCTCGTTCACCAGGGTGCACTCTCCGGGTTTGTGACAGTTTTTACATTTTACGCATCGATAGTCCAGACTGCAATTTTTGGCTACGTGACCAAATAGTTGGCAATTGTAGCATTGCGTGTACCCTCGACCCCTAATTTTATCCCAAGAGACTCTCATTCGAAGGATATATCTTACCTGCAGTAATTGAGTCAGTGACTGGCCTGGTTCTACCTGCACTATGTGCATATCAAGAGCTCTATTCTCCAATCTCGATTTTGCGGTGGCGAAAGCTCTAATTGAGGCGATCTGAACTCCTGGAATTTGGCTTTTAATGTCCTCAACGATTTCCTCGTTAGTATAACCTGCGTCAATTCCTTTTACAAGTAAGGACACAGGCTTAAGTTCAGGCGGGGTGAAGGTGATGGAATCAAAGCCCGCAGCCTTAAGTGATTGGAAGAGAAGTCCGTGCTTCTCCACTTGTTCCACAAAGACTTTAATAGCGTCGGTTCCTCTACACTTCGCGAGGACAAACTTTATGGAATCATCAAAATTACGAATGGCTTGATTCATGTCCCTCATGGATACCCCATGAATAATAATAGGTGGACAATATTTTTTCTTGCGCGAAAGGCGCTGACCTGCCGCTGCAGGGGGGGCAGAGCCAGTACCACTTTGATGCTTTAAATTAACCGGTATATGCTTTATACTTATCTGACCTTTCTGGTTCCTGGCTGTATTACTGCCTTGGGGTAAATTAAAGTCGGGATCAAGGACTCCGAAACGGTTAACTGGTTCCGCTGCAACGTTGATCTTAGTTTGCCGTAGATTATCTGCCGGTGGTCCGAAAGTGTGGAAAGATTTTTTTTTCCGTTTGACAGTCAGCCACGGGCTTGCAAAGTGGGCCGGGGGCTGTCCGATTCCAGGTGGATGAATGGGCTCCATACCCGAACGATCGGTCGGAGCGCAATAATTATGATCCTGCGCCAACGAGGGTGTTCGACTTGGCGTCTCCCGTAAGTTAGCCTTATGTGAGATTTCATTCATCTCGTCATCAGGTGGCAGGACGCTATTTGCGGCCGTCGTTTGCAATGCAATAAATTCATTGCTGTTGATGGTCTGCTTCGTCGTTTGGTTTAGTGCCAGAGAATTCTTCTGGCGCTGTGCTGCGTGTTTCGTCGATTGGCTTGGCTTTGGCGAAGTTGACCGACGCAGTGCCGCTAAAGGATCATCTTTATGTTTGTGTGCCACGGGCGCTGGCTTTGTAACGATTTTGTGACTCTGCATAGTCGTTTGGTTTGTTTGCGCTTGTGTTGACGGTAATAGAGGCGGCGTACCTATGGCATCTCCCTCGCACTCATTATCTGAATGACGCCCGACTGGCGTGTCTTCTCGGTGAATTTTTACTTGGACTTGTGGAGTCCCGTCCTCTATAAAGCGTCGTCTTGAACCGTGTGTTTTCGGTATTTTGCTGGGTTGGAAGCGTGAGGCTTCCGTACCGGGGACCTCCGTGTCGGAGTCCTTCGTGGTGGCGTCTCTCAAAAACAAAAAAAAACAACACTCACTTCTTTTGCTTTTCCTTGATTTTCTTCTGTTCCTTCTCTTCCTCTCCTTCCCTCCAAAAACCGGCTCGCGCGCTTATCGCCCTTAAAATTATAGCGATCTGGGACGCGCCAGAAAACCGCAGAGAAAGAAACGAAAAAAAAAAAAAAAAAAATATTCGCACGGAAGAATTTCGCAAGATGCGACCGATCACGACCACGTTTCTCCTCGAACTCCAAACTTTTTTGACAGCTTGTTAAGTCTAGAGTTACAGTATACTCTTCTGCTGGTGACTATCACAGATCCTTACAGATCGCAGGAGCCGGTGTTCGAATGACAGTCAGTCAGTTCATTCAAACAAGTGCTCGCATTGCCATTTTGGTATACGGGCCTGGTAACAGCCGGATCAGCTATTGGCTAAGCGGCCAACAGCACAATAAACAAAAATTTTAACTAATTTAGAATTAACAAAACAATAAACAAAATAGAGCAGAAAACAAGGATATTTGAAAAAAGAATTCTCTATTTTTGAGCAGCTATAACTCGCAATACAATTATTAATTTCCAGTCGTGAAGAATCTAATCTAATCTAATAAAATACTGACAATCCCGTCGAAAGGACATGTTTAACATTGTCCTTAACTAAAATATGTCTGAGTAAATTGGAAACGAACGAAAAATCTACTCAGCTTGAATGCGGTAGTTGCAATTACACTGGGAAGACGTTAGTAACAAATGAGGAGATCAAAAAATAAGAAAATTACCTCCACTGCACGGTAGGTTCCACGTACTAATGAACGGTTTGCAATCAAATTTGCTTATTTATCGCATGCTGGAAAATAGGTGGACGCTTTTTCAAATTTAACGGAAAAGCTGGTTATCCTTTGGACCGAACTCTACTGCCAGGTGTCTTGTTCTTTCTTCTCTACGTTAATCTAAAGTCACTCCATGCAACAATGAGACACACTGTATCAGAGTCTGGCAGAAATGTCACAATCGACACCTGCGAATTCACCTTTCCCAATTCAGCATTCGTAGTGTGGTGAGCTTAGAGGTTTTCCTTTGCTAATTTCATTTACCCCAAGATAAATTGTTCCTTCAAAATTTTTATTTATGACTTTTTAGCTAATTTTCAAAAACTGCGCACAGTTCTTGATGTTAGGAACGTACCAAAAAAAGGTTTTAAATTTCGCTCCAAATATCGGGTTTCACCTTTGCCAAACTATGGTAAAGCGCCTCTAGTATCCCATGGAGTAGCTACTTGTTTATTGAGTTGTCACTCGTCGATATTTAAAAAGTCGACGAATTACAGCTCGTACTAAAAAGATGATAAAAGATGGCGATTTAACTAAAAGACGACTTGAAACGTATATCTAGGTAGTTCAAATTTATAATTAGCCTAGAGAAAATATAGCTTGGCCTAAATTTTTCGATTTGAAAATTTCGCGCTCTGTCCTGCAACCTTGTGTCCAGACTCCAATACACTAACTCTACTGTATACGAACAGTCGGGCCCTCCTCTGCTCTTTCGAGTTTGGCCGCGGAGCTGTCACTCGGCGATATTTCCTAAGTCGACGATTGGCAGGTCGTACTGAAATGATGATAAAACCTTAAAATTTCACTAAAAATAACCTAAAACATAATTCTGTGAATTGAAAGGAAAGATTTCCGGATTCTGCACTGTTACGCTTTATTATTCGTGACGTTTCGGTCTCTACTGAGACTTCTATCAAAATGATAAAAAAAAGATCGATCGCAAAAAATTAGATAAAAACAATCTTCGATTTGAAATTTCCCGCTCTGTGCTGGAACTCGAATTAAAGAGAGCTCGGTGCTATTTAGTTACTCTAGGAAAACTCAGATTTTCTGCAGCCACCTTCAGATTTCCAAATTTTTGCAACCTAGTTGGCCAAGTTTTTGCTAATTCCTCAAAAAAAAAAAATTCAAAATGTTAATAAAATCGAAATTTAATTGAAATAAAAGTTATCGTCAGTTAAATGTTTGATGTGAATAAAATATGTTAACTGTGAAGTTCGTAGGGTAACCGCGTAACTCTACATATGTGTGAAGTTGGTTAGCAATTTGGCGTTTGGGCAACACTAGAGTTCATAAAAAAGAGTATATACTGTAGAAGTCTATCTCCCTTGAAATCAAGACTAGCGCCACTTGATTCCAGATTTTGGTTCCCTTGGTTGTGTTAGTGAGTTTTATTCACGTACACTTCTTCTTCTTATTTTACCAAACCTTAATGACATTTCACCTAGAATCGCTGGAGAAATGTCATTGAAAAACGTCAGGGAATTTTCAATGAAGTAAACAGTGCGACTGTTTACAGCATTTTCAACTATTATTAAGCCTTCTACACGAAAATAAGGAAGTGCAACATTTCCGAGTGACCCGGGAGGTAGTTGCGATACTCATTTTTTTTAATGGGATATCGGTGGTAGCCCTAATCCCCGAAAAATGATTGTATTACAGGCGCAACAATTTGTGCTGCAAAAGGATCACGCAACGCTATTTCAATCGCTCATTTCCGCAACACATTTCAAACACAAAAATTTAATTTTGTCCTACTTACGTTCGAGAAGTTCTACTCCAAATTAATCCGCAATCGGTTCTTTACGACTTGTCGTGTTCAGCGGAGCGATTAACATGCCTAAATGTCGCACAAGGAGATAAATCCACTCACTTTTTTGCGTGAGACTACAAAGGCCGAATTTCCGCATTGTACTACCGTACCGCGCACCACACACAAGACCCGAAGGCGGACGGAAAAACGAATGAAAAATAAATAGCAACCGAAAAAACAAAGGACGAAGAAAACACTGGAATTTCGGCACCACACAAAAACGAACTGCGAAAAATTTTCATGCATTTTCGTTTTTCGGGGGCTCTTGATGTTCGTTCTTTTGCACTTACTGAAAATCACGGCACTCGTTTTTCACTTCTTGTTTACGGGAATTGCTTTCACGAAAGGAAAGGCGAGAAACCACCACGAATAGAGCGTGTGGAAAATTCTGGTCCGTCGCGAAAATAACCAAAATATTTGACAGTAAGAATTTTTACGAAGTGAATTGACAATTCTCTTCTGAAAATTCAAAAGCGCCATCTCTTGATGCTGGCGAAATCTTCAAGAACTCATCAAAATTGCGGTGCGCCATCTGGTGTCACATGGTTAGAAAGAGAAAAGTGATTACCTCTCGCTCACGCATTTTGGTTCACGCAAATGAGTTAGTGGACCAAAATTCACCAAGTGTTCTTATATGAAGTTGGCTCAGCCTGCTAGAGTTACTCTATGGAGAAGAAAGAACAAGACACCTGGCAGTAGAGTTCGGTCCAAAGGATAACCAGCTTTGCCGTCAAATTTGAAAAGCGTTCACCTATTTTCCAGCATGCGATAAATAAGCAAATTTGATTGCAAACCGTTCATTAGTTTTTTTTGATCTCCTCATTTGTTACTAACGCCTACCCAGTGTAATTGCAACTGCCGCATTCAAGCTGAGTAGATTTTTCGTTCGTTTCCAATTTACTCAGACATATTTTAGTTAAGGACAATGTTAAACATGTCCTTTCGACGGGATTGTCAGTATTTTGCGAGAAAGGTAAGCGTCTTGGACAAATTTCGAGCTATCGATTAGATTCTTCGCGACTGGAAATTAATAATTGTATTGCGAGTTATAGCTGCTCAAAAATAGAGAATTCTTTTTTCAAATATCCTTGTTTTCTGCTCTATTTTGTTTATTGTTTTGTTAATTCTAAATTAGTTGATGCAAACTGAGTTTTAAAATTTTTGTTTATTGTGCTGTTGGCCGCTTAGCCAATAGCTGATCCGGCTGTTACCAGGCCCGTATACCAAAATGGCAATGCGAGCACTTGTTTGAATGAACTGACTGACTGTCATTCGAACACCGGCTCCTGCGATCTGTAAGGATCTGTGCAGTGACATAAGAAGTCGGTTTTTGACGGTTGTAGAATTTCGGGGAAAATGTTTTGTTAATCGAAATAGAAAATGGCCTTAAAGTTTTTGCGCGATTTCAATAAAGTTACGCTCAAGTTGAAAAGTCGCGAGACATTGGCGACTGCGACATATTTTCGGCAATTTCATCACCACCGTCGAGGCCAACAAGAAGAAGGCACCCGCGAAGAAGGCACCCGCGAAGGACCGGAAAGTTCCAATCGGAGCAACGGTTATGGCAGAGCGATCCCCAGTATTCTATTCGGAACGATTTGTGGCTACGCGATAGGACAGTTCGTCCAGGATAAGAAGTCATGCAGTCCGTTCCGTTTGACCGAGGTTCATGCGCTGACCACAAAGAAATTGACGGGACGCCGGACGCAATTCAATTTCATAGCCGACGTTGTCGAGGTTTCCGCTCCGTCCGTCGTTTACATCGAAATTAAGGACACGAGACGTTTCGACTACTTCTCGGGCCAGCCGCTAATGGCATCGAACGGTTCCGGTTTCATCGTTGGCTCGGACGGTCTTATTTTGACCAATGCGCACGTCGTGATTAACAAACCGAACACCATTGTTCAAGTGAAGTTGCTCGACGGTCGAACTTTTCCCGGTGTCGTCGAAGATGTTGATCCAACGTCCGACCTGGCCACGGTCCGGATCCAATGCCAGAATTTACCGGCAATGAAGTTAGGCGAATCGAGATCGTTAAAAGCAGGTGAATGGGTCGTCGCGCTGGGCAGTCCGCTCGCTCTGAGCAATACCGTGACGGCCGGAGTGGTCAGTACGACGCAGCGGGCTTCGCAAGAGTTGGGACTGCGAGGTCGCGATATTAACTACATCCAGACGGATGCTGCAATCACGTTCGGCAATTCGGGCGGACCGCTTGTCAATTTAGATGGCGAAGCGATTGGAATCAATAGCATGAAAGTTACGCCTGGGATTAGTTTTGCGATTCCGATCGATTACGCGAAGGAGTTTCTGACGAAGAGCGAGGAGAGACGGAAGAAGGGAAGTACGGGACGCGGAACCGGGCCGCAGCGACGGTACATAGGCATTACAATGCTGACACTGACCAATGATATTATACGTGAGCTGCGGCAACGGAGCCAGAGCGTTCCGGATACTGTGGAGCATGGGATTCTAGTATGGAAGGTCATCATCGGTTCACCGGCGTATACGTGAGTTATTTTTTTTTTTTTTCTTAAATTTATTATTCTTTCAATTGCGGATTTAATTAAGTGATCAAGTTGAAAAAATTATTGGGAAACCACCTGAAGCTGTGTTTCTTTAAAACGCTACTTATAACAGAAGGAATCACTCTTTCATAAATCGTCATTGACTGATAGCTAAGACTCGGAGTGCAAAGAGTGACTCTTTGCAAAGAACTTCTGATCATAGCGATTCGATTTTTTTTTTATGGAATGACCTGTGTTATAGGCAATTTCAGCCTTCAGGTGCAATGCACAAACACAGTCATGGACGGAAGGAATGGGATTGGGAAGGTAGGGGAAGGGGAGTAAGAACTACCGTAACGAGTGGAGAATCTGGAATATTTTTAGTTGTATTGACTGCTATTGACAAATATTGGCAGATGTTATGGGGATTGAATGATAGAAAACGAACAGAAATCATCTACTGAGTATACAGACCTTCTTGAAGTGCAACTGTTTCACTTTTACACCGTTTGCCCATTTCATTTCGAATAAATTTTGATCGCCAGTAGCAACTGAAAATTCGTGTATAAGAAAATCACTTCTTGAATGGGAATCGAACCCACGACCTATTGACTGTGAGGCAAGCACGCTGGCCACTACACAATGGAAGCCTCAATATTGAGGCCAATCGAGGAGGAGTGGGGAAGGACTCGAAAAACAGCAAAATCTGCAAATGTTTGTCTGTTTTTTAGGTTTTTTCTTTAAAAGATTTTTGCCATTCCGTTAAACTAAGTTGAAAAACTGAAAATGAGGCTCGATTGCAGATATTTGGGCCTTTCATTTGAGTGGCACGTAGTTAAATTTGGTTTATCTGAACCTGAAATTGTGGGATAATTTGAAATGATTTTTACAATGTCTTCCGCCCCCCCCCCCCGTTTCGCGTCAAAACTTGTGATCCACTCCTCGATAAACTCGCGAATATTATCATCTCGAATTCGCGCCTGCACCCCGAACTGTAACCGGAAAGGCGTCGTTCCTATGCTTCGTTGTATCGTCGTCGTGTTCAGATACAGCTGTGCTATGCTCATTCCACATGTCAGCCATGCTCGTTGCTCGGATCAAATAACTGGATGGCAGCGTTTAAACTAAACAAGCAAAGCACGCGAAAGCTTTTGCTGTTAATAGAATTTGGAGCATTTTGAGCATGTTCGGTCGTTCGTGACGCATAGTGTAAAATAAGCGAGCATGGACATTTCGAGCAGTTTTGCATCAAAATATAAAGAATTTTTTTCCTTTTTTTTAAATTTACACGTTAGCATGTTGTTTAAAGTTCTGCAATAAAAAAAGTACATCAGTATTTTAACTGTTCTTAAAAAAAAACAAAAACAAAACACACAAAAAAAGGCTGTGCAAAATCTAAGCAACTTTTATTAATATTTCGTGTAATAGCCGTTATTTTTCATAACAGCGGCACATCTGCGAAGCATTGATTCAACTAAATTATTTAAAATTGATATGTCAATTTTTTCCCATTCGGTTTTTAGGTCCGTAAACAATTGGTCCTTGTTTGCAAACTGTACTGTTCCCATACGCCGTTTCAATATACCGAATAAGTTTTCTATAGGATTCAAGTCGGGCGATTGTGCCGGCCAATCAAGAACTTGAATCCTTTTAGAGCTAAGCCATTCTTTAACCAACTTCGATGTGTGTTTCGGGTTATTATCATGTTGAAACACCCATCGAAGTGGCATATTCCACTCTGCATACATTCTAGATTCTAAGATGTCCTTATACATGAATCTGTCCATAATTTCTGTTATTCTATGAAAGGGACCAAGACCTAATGCTGAGAAACATGTCCAGATCATGACGCTTCCTCCCCCATGTTTCACCGTTTTCCTACAGAAGCGTGGATTGAGTTTGTGGCGACACGACGTCGTCGGCACATTCCAGCCGCATCGAAATCGGACAGATTTACGCTGACGACACACAAGCAAATCCGTCCTCATTTCCATACATTCAGATTTGCTGATCGCGCAACGTCAGCTTTCTGCATATCGCACATATGCAACGGATCAAGTGGCATGCCCGACGACGCGCGCAATCAAGCAATTACTTTGTTGCTTATCACGCCAGATATAGCAACAAAGTACGCAGCCAGACACGCCGCAGCGTCAGCACTTTGACGCGAATTAAAAGCAGTCGTGCTGGCCTAACGACGGCAGTCTTCAGTATTCAGTCATCATACTTCGACAGTTAATTATTTAATTCGTACTCGCAGTGTTTTATTCACCACCTCGTCCACCCTCCTAGGCCCAAATTGGCGATCTTGCCAGGAGTGGTTTGTTTTTTCAATGGGATCGACCCCAACTAAACCAGTGACCGGTGACGTGACAAACACGTTAATTGTGAACTCTGCGGTCGCTATCGAGAGTGCGAAACTCGAAGCTGTGTTGTTAACAGAGCTAGTGATAAACTCAGTGTCACTTCTGTACCAAATCTACCGCGACCACGTGCGTGGGGTGAAGCGACGGGCCCGAAATAACCCGGCCTAGTGCATGTGTAGTGAAAAAACAATCCTTACGCCGATTTTTCACCGACGACGGACACGAGTCGACATGTCCACCCCACCAGCAGTGCCCGTGAACGACGCGGGATTAAACGACGATGAAGGTAAGAGTGAAAGTGAAATAAGCACTCACGCTGAGGTGCCTAACGAGGGCACCGTCAGCCGAGTATCGATGCGAATTCCTCCGTTTTGGGGCGAGGACGTCGAGCTTTGGTTCTCGCAGGTCGAGGCCCATTTCGCCAATAGCCGAATTTCGAGCGATACGAGCAAGTATACGTATTTGGTGAGCGGGCTCGAGCCCCGAGTAATGCAGCAAGTACCCGACGTCGTCGTCAACCCACCGACCGACGGAAAGTATCCCGCTTTAAAAAGAGCCATTCTCGCAGCTTTCGGCGAATCATCACAGCAGCGAATCCACAAGTTGCTGTCCGGTATCGAATTGGGCGACCAAAAGCCGTCCCAGCTACTTAATCGAATGCGATCGCTCGCACCTAAATCAGTGCCCGACGTCATGCTGAAACAGATCTGGTTATCGAGGCTCAACGCCGACCTCCGCACCATCCTCTCAGCCAACGACGTTGCATTGGCTGATCTTGCCGTCATCGCCGACCGCGTCCACGAGGTCAATCAGTGGCCCCGACCATTCTCCATCGCCTCCGTCGAGGTCAAAGCCAAGGCTATCCAAGCTGAGCACAACTCTAAGATGGAAAGCGAAGTAGCAGCACTGACCAAGCGACTCGACAGGTTGGAGACGCATCTTTTTTACGGAGCATCGACCAGCAGGCGGTCGAGATCTCGAGGACAACAGGGCTCCCGAGCACCTTCCAAACCGGCAAAAGACGGCTCGCTTTGCTGGTACCACACTCGGTTCGGGGATACAGCCCAAGCCTGCAGACCACCGTGCAGCCGTCCAAAAAACTAGCTTCGGCAATGCTAGACAACGCGTCTAGCGCTCTCGTCCTGTCTCGCCTCCAAATTCGTGACCAGTGCAGCTCTGCAGTTTTTCTCATCGACACCGGAGCTGACGTCTCGGTCATTCCACCAACGAGGCACGAACGACTCAACCCCGACGGGACGACGCAACTATTTGCCGCAAACGGTTCCACGATAAAAACGTTCGGAGCAAAACGCCTCAGCCTTAATCTGGGACTTCACCGAATTTTCGTCTGGAACTTCATCATCGCCGAGGTAAGCTCACCCATCATCAGAGCCGACCTCTTAAACTATTACGGATTACTCGTCGACATGCGTGGCCGTAAGCTCATCGATCCCGAGACAAGCAGATCAACAGTGGCGCAAATTCGAGAAACGAATAAACCACCCACGCTTTCGTTTCGCGCATTCGATCAACAGAGCACCTACGGTTCATTGCTGCAGCAGTACCGCGAGATAACCATCCCGCGTCCACGTCGCAACGTCAAATGTGTAACGACGCATCACATCGTTACGAGAGGCCCACCCGTCCGAGCCAAAGTTCGCAGGTTGCCTCCCGACAAACTTGCCGCCGCCAAGGCTGAGTTCGACTTCCTGATCGATCAGGGAATTTGCCGACCATCGAAAAGCGAGTGGAGCAGCCCGCTCCACATGGTCCGTAAACCGAATGGTGTTGACTGGCGTCCTTGTGGCGACTACCGCGCACTAAACGCTTGTACACTTCCCGACCGTTATCCGATTGGTTTCTTGCAGGATTGCACATCCGCCCTGCATGGAATGAAAGTATTTTCAGTGCTAGATCTGCACAAGGCGTTTCATCACGTTCCAGTCGAACCCGATGACATCCCGAAAACAGCCATCATCACGCCCTTCGGCTTATTCGAATTCGTCTACATGACGTTTGGTTTGTGCAACGCTGGGCAAACCTTCCAACGCTTCATGCATGAGGTCCTGCGAGGTTTGGACTTCACATTCGTCTACATCGACGACATCCTGATCTTTTCTCCAGACGAGGAGACACATCGCAAGCATCTGTCCGAGGTCTTCGCCCGACTCAAAGAGCACGGCCTCACGCCTCACACGGGAGAAGCCATCAGAATTGAAGAAGTTGCACTTGGATTCGTCGCTAAATAAAACGGTCTTCCATTTAGCAACTGACCAGTCAAGATGGTTTTTAGCGAATTCAAGCCTAAATGATATATAAAACGATATAAATAGTAAAATAATAATGTTTAAAAGTGTTGTTCGAGCAGTTTACCTTATCCTTGCATGTCTTTTTGTGAGCAATGGTTTTTTTAAAGGTGTATAGCTTTTTAGATTGAGTTCAATTGCCCGTCTGCGAACAGTGCTTGAGTTGACATTTAAGCCTAGCTCTTTTACAACTTCTTTTGACGAGATAAACGGTTTTCTTTTTATCAATTGTTTAATTTGTAAGTCATCTCTAATGGTAGTTTTACGCGGCCTTCCACCAAAATTTACACTTTTCACACTACCCGTGTTTTTATATTTCGTAATCCATCTTGAAATTAAAGATTTGTTTATATTTAACGATTTGGCAATCTCTATTTGCGTTTTTCCAGAATAATATAGCGAAATTACATTTGATTTAAATCTATTATTAATGATCACGCTGCATTTTAAATATTATTTTTTTAGACACAATTAAACCCAAAGGGAAGACGATCGATCTATACTGATCTAATTGACACGAACATCAGAAAACAAAAACAACATCGGGAAATCCCCGTTATGTTTTGTTCTGACTGGGAATCGCAGCTGCGTTTTGAAAGTTGCTTAGATTTTGCTCAGCCTTTTTTTTTGTGTATTTTGTTTTTTTTTTTTTTTTTTTAAGAACAGTTAAAATACTGATGTACTTTTTTTATTGCAGAACTTTAAGCAACATGCTAATGTGTAAATTTAAAAAAAAAGGAAAAAAAATTCTTTATATTTTGATTGCAATTTTCCTTTTCATTCCGACATGTAGTGAGTTGCTTAAGTTTTGCACAGCACTGTATATTCTCAAAAATTGCATTTCAATATAATTTTAACGCGCTGGCGATTGCTAGTCGATAATAAAAACCCCATATTTTTAATTGAACTAAGATTTCTAAATTTCAAGTACATAATTATAAAAAACAAAAAAAAATTATTTTCCATTACAGTGGCGAATTACATCCAGGCGATATCGTTACGCATATTAACGGAAAAGAAGTGAAAAATTCATCAGATATTTACGATGCTCTTGCCGAAAAAGGTAAATCTTTGGATATGACGGTGTATCGAGGACTAAAAAAATTGAGGATCGTTGTAAAGCCCGAGGAATAAAATTATAAAGTAGAACCACGAAGAAAAAAAAATACCTCCATTTTTTTTTCATTTTATTTCATAGAAATCCTTTCGAAATAATTTTTTCCTAATATTTTAAATTTTATTTTACTTGTGCAAAACTATTATTATTATTATTTTTTTGATAAAATCATTTTATGTAAATATTACAAACAAAATATTTGTTTAGATAATTTGAAGAAAAAGAAAATCGAGTTTCATTTAATGCTTAACTAAAGATTTTAATTTGAAAGAATTTCAATATTCAGAATTTGACGACTCAATTGGTTTTAGAAATCGAAATTTGAATTGTTTTAAATTTTTGTATGACTAGTTTAATTCATAAGAGGAATTATTTGGCAGAATACTGAATACAGTATTTATTATATTTTTATGGCTGAGAAATGGAAGGAATTTAATAATTTTTTACAATAATTTACGGTTTTGTGTCAATTATGACTTTCTTGGAATTCAGGTATTTCTGTAGCTGGCAATGCTGACAATTGTCGGGTTTTTACTCGAAATGCGGATATTTGTTCCTTCGTAAATATTGTTTGGTTGAGGATTAAATCCGGTATTTTCATCTATTCCCAACTTTTCCTATCACTTTATTTGAAATTCTCTCTATGGAATTCCTGTGTTTGAAACACTTCTGTGTTTACCAAAGCAGTTATCGACCGGAAAGCTTGTTAAAGATAATTCGAATAAACATTCAGACATGCAGTAGCTTCATGATGCTGTGCTGAATGCCTTCATTTGTACTCGTTCGATGGGTCTAGATGAAATCTGAGAGTATATTGTGTTTACCTTAGCTTTGTTACGCTAAGAAATAATGGTCGCACAGAGTCGCCAAGGGTACAGAAATATTTGTTTGTCGCTCAAAAACCTCGATTCCGAGTGACCGTCTGTCCGTCTGTCTACAACATAACTCTCGAAAGCTTTAACCTATCGTGCTGAAATTTTTCATATATCATTTTTAACAAAAAAGTAACTTGAAGTTCGTGAACGGGCCACATCCCCCCACTCCTTCTACTCCCTCCCATACAAATTTCGAAATTTAAAGAAATTGACTTTTCTCCGAAACCATTTCAGCTGTTGACTTGAAAATTATGTCATAGTATAATGATGTAAATATTATTGACATCAAAAAATATTGATCTGATTCCTTCACTTCTTCTACCCCTTTCCATACAAATGCACAATTTTTAAAAATGCATTTATTCGGTTTCCATTGCCATTGTATCAAGCAAAGCTAAAAAAACAAATTTTTGTCATAATTGCAACCAATTTTGTAAAAACTATCAACTTCACCTCTTTCTTTCTACCCCTCCCATACAAATTTCACGAAATTTCGGAATTTCAATTAAATTATTTTTCTTCAAAACCGTCAAAGATATTAACTTTAAATTTTGAGGAAAGTATACAATTACAAATATCATTGATGTCGAAAAATTTGGTTTTGATTCGAATACTCCTTCTCCCCCCTCCCATACAAATGCACAATTTTAGTAAATGCATTTAATCGATGTTCATTGAAAGTAGAAATGGTACAAAACTTAAATTTTGCCACAATTTGTCCCTTAATAATTGCAATAAATGGTAAAAAAATTATGAGCTTCGCTTCACTCCTTCTACCACCTCGTATACTAATTTTTGTATTGAAAATTCAAGAAAAGTATTTCTTCTTCGAATATATGTATAAGTAAAAAAGCAATGTGATTAGGTTGTTGATAAGCAGATTCAGAATCATCCAAAACCTCCCACTTTCTCTGCCACCTCCCATACAAATGCCATAAATTCAGACAAAATTTGTTCAATTTAAAAAAAAATTACAAACTTCCCTCCTCTACGTCTACCACCTCCCATACAAAGAATTTGAGATGACATATTTTTCGGTACAATAAACTCTTTCCTATTTCATCTAGAGTGTCATCTGATTGGGCCTTACGCCCAATCATAATTCTGTTATTTTTCTTAATAATTTTAGGTTGTTGCGGATGAAATATCCGATTTGGTAGTGAAATATTAAACAACTGTAACTATTATAAAACTTAATTGACATGGATATGTCTAATGGCTTGACTCAGCCAAAAAATGTTTGCATCCGAAATTCGTTATATCTTTAACAGGCGTCCTCAGTTTGAATATTGGACAAAGAAATGTCGACGAAGTTAAAATATCCGTTCGAAAAAATCTGGCCAGAAATTTCAAAATTTTCCTATACCGAAGTGATTCTGAAATAATAATAATAATAATAATAATAATAATTTATTTCATCAAAAATTGATTACTACATTTACAGATGTACAGAAACAATAAAAAAGAATCAGATACACAAACATTAAAAATTTTTAAATAATCAAACATAATTAATCTCAAGAAAGCTGATCTTTTACTTGCGGAACACTCATGTGGAAATCCAATTGCGAGAAGTAGTTATTGAAATTCTTAACATGCATGAAACCGGTTCATAAAACCCGTATTTTGTGCGATGCTGCGGAATTCTACAAAGCTCATAATTTCGCAAAGGGCGAAAGGCACGCAGAACTATGGTCGTTATTCAAATGAAAATTGTGAAATTTCTGGCCGGATATTTTCTCGAGTTAGCCGATTTTTTTTTCCTGCTGCTCGGTTGAGCTTATGGCCACCTGTTGGTCAGACCTCGTTTTGTGAGCTTTTCATGTGTTGGCTGCCCGGGTTTTAAGTTTTTTGTTAATGCTGCTGGATCATGTTTCGTCGACCGCGTAGCGAGTCCAGGATTTTCCTTAATTATTATCCCAAAAATTAGCGCGGTCTGTTAATCATTTTCTTTACAGCAGCTGGTTGAATCGGCACACCTCAGTAGTCCACGACAATTTTTGTTTAATGTCCTCGATCGACTGAAAACGGTTTCCACGGAGCAGTAATTTCAGTTTCGAAGATAGGAAAAAGTCACACGGGACCAAATCTGGTAAATACGGTGGTTGAATGAAGCAATTTGTTGCTTTTTTGGCTTCAAATTCGGTCACAATTGAGGCTCACTGCGATGGCGCATTTTCATCGTGGAAAATCCATGAATTCTCCTTCCATAACTCCGGCCATTTTTTACGGATTCGCTCACGCGAACGCTTCAATACGGTCAAATAGTACTCCTTATTGACCGTGTGTCCACACCTCGAATATCGAAACAAACAATGAGCATCGTCTTGATTTTTGACCGGCTTTAACGTGGTTTTTTCGATTTCGGCTCATTTTTATACTCTAGATGAAATCTGAGAGTACTATAAGTTTGCTCTAAAGTTTGTAACGCCAAGAAATAAGGCTCAGAGAAAAAAATGAATGATACAGAAGTTAATATTATCACTCAAAAATCTCAAAACCGGATGTCCGTCCGTCCGTTCGCTCTCTAGCTTGAGAACGCGCTGAGCTAGAAAGCTCAAATTTCGTACACGTCGTTTTGACAAAAAAGTAAGGTCAAGTTCGTGAACGGGCCAAATCGCGCCACCCCTTCTACCCCCTCCCATACAAAATGACATAAATCCGCAATTTGACAATAAACAGACTTGCTCGAAAAGTATAAAAGCTATTGGCCTGAAATTTGGAATATATTACTTTTATGATAATATCAATCTACCGTATAAAAATTATGCGTGCCCTCCCCCTACTTCTACCACCTCCCATACAAACTGTGCTTGTCATGAATTACTCTAAGCCAATTTACTCAGTGCGTTTAAAATTTAGCGAGCTGAAAATATTTATTTAAAATTGTTAGTAAGGCTAAAAAAAAATTAGACGATTAGCTCCACCCCTTCTACCCTCTCCTATACAAAATGACACAATTTCCCAATTCGGCCATAAATGGATTTGCTCGAAAAGTATAAAAGCTATTAGTCTGAATTTCGGGCTATATTACTTTCATAATGATTTCAATATCAAATCAATCAAATTCCTGTTAAGACCCCCTATAGGGGCATAGGACAGAAACAACTCTCTTCCACAAGGCGCGATCCTGAGCATCGGCTTTAAGCTGTTGCCAGGACTTGTTTATTATATATATAAAAATTATTTGCGTCCTCCCTCTCCTTCCAACCCCTCCCATACAAACTACACTTTTGCATGAAATGCTCTAAGCCGATTTTCTCAGAAAATATAACATTTATCGAGCTCACATTTTGTAATAAATACTTATTTCGCATTATCACTAAAATCAGAAAAAAATATTTGATTAGCTTTACTGCTTCTACCCCCTCCCATGCAATACAACACAGTTTCACAACTTCACAAAAACTCTATTTTCTTGAAAAGTATGAATGGCACTAGTCTGAAATATGAGGGATGTCAATTTTATAATATTCCTAGTTATTTTTGAAAAAAATCACTAAAATCTCCCCACTCTTTCTACCACCTCCCATACAAACTGCACATTTTCATTAAATCTAACTCACTAATTTTCTCAGGTCCCATTCAATTTTTGGAGTAAGCATTTTGAATAAAACATTTTATAGCTACTTTAGCAAAATGGGGGAAAAAATTAGTTCAATGCTATCACTCCTTCTAGCACTCCCCATACAAAATTTCTTGGGATCACAAAAAATTCTATTTCATCTAGAGTATCGTAAGATTGCGCTTTACGCGCAATCGTAGCCCTGTTATGTTTTTCTTCCATTCCGATGATTGTTGACTGGTTTGCATGTCATGCGTAGACCCATGTCTCATCACCAGTTATGATGCGCTCCATGAATGTGGGATCAGAATTCGCACGATCAAGCATTTTTACGGTTTCAGCTTTATTGGAAAGAGTCGAGAAAAGACGCGTTTCCTGGCAAAAGTATACACCAAAATCGAACGAACGGACTCATAAGAGAAGTCGAGCTCTCCTCCTATCTCCCTAACACTGGCATGACGATTTTCGAGCACCATTTCCTTCACTTTTTGAATGTTTTCGTCAGTTAAAGAGGTCGAAAGTCGTCTAGAACGAGGCATGTCTTCAAGGACCATCCTTAAAGGCATTGTACCACTCGTAGGCTCGTGTTTTTTTTACTGAATCACCGTAAGCCTTTTTCAACATTCGCAACAATTCCGTATACGAAATTTGGTTAGAAACACAAAATTGAGACAAACTTTTTGTTTCATTCACTACTTCATCTCACTACTGAGGTGTACCCATTCAACCAGCTGCTGTAAATTACCTGATTAACAGATCGCGCTATTTTGTGGGATAATAATTAATGATCTTGAAATATCATTTCCCAGACAATTTGTGTAATAGCAATGTACTTTAAATTTATTTTTTGGTAATCTAAACAGAAATAATTATGTTGAATATTATTTACAAATTTAAATATTTAAAAATATGTTATTACCTTAAAAATCGGAAGAGCGTCGTGCTATCTTTTCTTTTATTTTCGAATTAAATGCATTCTTTGATGACATTTAGTTTTTTTCCTCGAAAAGCATACTATGTTAAAATTTTAATTGAATCTTTTACAGTGGTAAAAGATTCGATTGCACGCAAAATTAATACTATTAGTAACACTCCCTTCCGGTATATCGGTCAAGAATTGATCAATCTACCTAATTCTTGGCTGATATGTGTTGGACGGCTAATTTTACTGCAAGTCGAGTAAGTACGCCAGTTGTTTAAACCTCTGCTTGGCGGACATGACCAGTTCTTCCAGCGGTTGTTTCGAGAAATATGCCTCGTCTCTAAGAGTTCCGAGATTATCCTTCATCAACGAACTGCATCGCTAGTTTTGATTGGATCGACACGATGAAACCATTTCGTCCACCTGGTAAGATCGAGAACATATTTCCGGACCCATATTTTCCAGAAGCATTTGGCTAACTGTTGCGCAATCTTCCAGTTTTTACAAAGAAGAATTGGATCGTCATTGAAGTTGCCAGACGGCTTGTGACCATTTGAACAGCCTAACAAGAAGTGGTTTGGTGTCAGAGCTTCTTGGTTGTAGTCCTTGAGTGGAATATATGTAAGCGGATTAGAGTTTACTATATTTTACGCTTCCATGAAGTAATTTGTCGTTAGGATTCCGCGAAGGCATGATTCGCGTAAAAGTCCTTTTTACTGATTGAACTAGGCGTTCCCAGCTCCCTCCTGAAGTTCCACTTCAGCGGTTGGAATCGTCATTTTCTGTAGTTGATCTGGATTCATCTTCAGGAATCCCTTACAGGGTTCCTCGTTTGCGCCTCTAAAATCGATCCCGTTGTCGCTGTTCAGCTCGCGAGGCATTCCTCTTCGCGCCACAAAGTTTCTAAATGTCGTTATACTGCAGTCAGTTGACAAAGAATGAGCTATTTCCAGGTGGATTGCTCGTACAGTAAGGCACGTAAATTGCACTCCTCATTTTTTTCCGTGCGTCTTCCAACTGTAACATACATCAGTCCGAAATAATTAACTCCCACATATGTAAACACAGGCGTAAAGGATGCTAGGCGTGTTAGTGGTAGATCTGCCATTTCTGGAGCTATTATAATTTTTGCAATACTGACGCAGTCCTGCAACTCGTTTGACGATGATCCGTAGCTTAGGTACATCATACTTCTGTCGAATTTCATTCACTATAGTTTCGTTATTACGATGACGATACCTTTGATGGTAGAATTGAACAACTAGAGATGTGATGTGGTGCTGTCTCGGTAGCAGTATAGGCCGCTTAGTATCGTACTGAACTCCCGCGACAGAATTTATACGACGTTTTATTCTGAGCACTCCATTTTCGTCGAGGTACGGTGAACGCTTGTAAATATCGTTACTTGACGCTTGGTCCGGCCGATCGTTATTTTTTTGAAGCGTACGAGTTTCAGTAGGATAATAATCGAGCCGAACTATTCTATACAATTTGTTCTCAGCTGTTGGGTATTCTTCAGCAGTGATGGGACCTTAGGCTGGAGTGAAACTAATTTGTTGGCTCTTAAATTTCTCGTGAGCCGGAAAACGTAGGCTAATATTCGGAGTAGACGCAGCCATCTTGAGAAACGCTCCACAAGTACAAGTTCATTTTGTGGCGGTAGAACGTGGCAATAATTTGGTCGAATTTCGTCATCTACTCGCCAGTCCGTTAGTAAGACGTTTTCTGGCCATTGGTTTGTATTCTCTTTTAAAAAGGATGGAACTGTGAATCATCGACTGTTCGAATTAAATTTTGGGATGTTTGTTAAGTTTGGATGGGATCCATCTCCATTCTTTTAAGTCGGTCAAATCAAGTATTTTACTGATTCGAAAAAAGATGTACTGCCGATACCTTTTTGAATCGAAGCTCAACCAATATGAATCAGTCTGACTATATGATCCTTTAATCAATTGTTATTGAATGGTCTTCGACTATGCTCTTTGCTAGTCGCGCTCGAATTAGTGCTGTTTTTAACTCGAGTCGAGTAATAGTTACTGGTTTTTTAAGGAGCGACTTCTGTTTTTGCACCTCCTAGCTCTATAAAATTTTCGCATTCTATTTTCAGATAGGCCACCACAGCACAAACAGATTCACTTGCGTCTACAAATAAGTTCGGCTGCACAGATTTGTGCTTAGTTAACAGAAAAGTGGAAGAGCATCTTAGAATTCGTAGTTCTTCGAGCTCAGGAAGCAACTCTACCCACTTTAGCAATTTATCTTGCAGGTTCGTCGTAAAAAACTCATCCCAACCCAGAGTTGATCGCCATATTTCTTGCAGCAGTGTCTTAACGTAAATTAAAAAGGAAGCGAACAATCCAAGTGGGTCGAAAATTGACATCAGGATTTTCTATACTTCGCGTTTTGTTGGACGATACAGTATGTCGCTGTTCATTTTGCTTGGAGGTAAAATGTACTGAATTGTGTTCATTGAGGTGTCCTACCACATTCCAAGAATTTTTGTTGGACTCATCTCAGGTTAAACACCCAAATATACAGATCCTAGGTCAATGCAGGTAAAACTTGAACTGAGTTAGACGCGCTTCATCTTGAGCGTCGACACTGTCTAGCATGTCGTCAACGTAATGATTTTCGATTATGCATTGCACTGCTCCTCCAGGCTTATTACATTGGCAGGTACCATATTCGTAGACGTTGCTTATCAATTTCGTCTGGTGTTAATTTACGCGCAAAACCCTTGCTAACGTGGTCGTTAAATGTCTGTTGAATGCTGTTACACATATCCGTATTTGACGCCATCTGTTTTTCAAGGGAGACCATACGACTGTATGCCATCGGGAAACTATATGGGAGCAATACGTTGCCATATTTCCAGAGTAAACCTGTTTCATATCGGCTTCCTCTCGGGAATGTGGTTGATCGCATAATTTCCCCAGCTCGTTTGACATCTTTCGATTTGGGTATCGAATCGGGAATCTTAATGCCGAGGTTTTTATTTGTTATGAAATCCTTGACTAGCATGTGTAGTTCGCAATCCAGATACCAGATGTGCAGACAATAATGTAGGTTACTTTCTAAAGGAATTGATACATCCGCCTCAAGTCAAGATCCATGTATGCTCCATCCTAAACGCGTTTTGGTACCGACAGGTTGTTCTCGTCTTCCCTCTTTGACTTCAAAGGGAACTAAGCTCCAGTTATCTAGATTTACGCCTTTTAGATGTCGACACGATTTGAGTGTTGCAGATGAAATGGATTGCGTAGGTAGATTTAGCTCTTTCACAATTCGCACGTCCCGGATTTTATATTTGGATGAATTTCGCTTCATTTCAGAGATTTCAAAGGATAAGTTCTTTGAGTTTGTTTTGAGCGGTATTACTCGGAAGATCATTAAAGTTTTCGGCTTTCTGTAGTTTGAGCTATCGCTTACTTCGGGATCCTTACTGTCATTGCGTAGTAATGGTTGGTGTCTGAAAATAGAACCATTTTGTCCACAGATGTCCGATTTGCACCGGTTCTTATTATGGCAACCAAAGCACTTACAGCATAGTCCATATTGTTTAATGACATTCCACTTGGTGGAGCGGTCTAGTTTTTCAAATACATCGCACTTTGAAATTATGTGCGAACTTTTTTCACATACGTATATTTCTTGCAGCAGTGTCTTAACGTAAATTAAAAAGGAAGCGAACAATCCAAGTGGGTCGAAAATTGACATCAGGATTTTCTATACTTCGCGTTTTGTTGGACGATACAGTATGTCGCTGTTCATTTTGCTTGGAGGTAAAATGTACTGAATTGTGTTCATTGAGGTGTCCTACCACATTCCAAGAATTTTTGTTGGACTCATCTCAGGTTAAACACCCAAATATACAGATCCTAGGTCAATGCAGGTAAAACTTGAACTGAGTTAGACGCGCTTCATCTTGAGCGTCGACACTGTCTAGCATGTCGTCAACGTAATGATTTTCGATTATGCATTGCACTGCTCCTCCAGGCTTATTACATTGGCAGGTACCATATTCGTAGACGTTGCTTATCAATTTCGTCTGGTGTTAATTTACGCGCAAAACCCTTGCTAACGTGGTCGTTAAATGTCTGTTGAATGCTGTTACACATATCCGTATTTGACGCCATCTGTTTTTCAAGGGAGACCATACGACTGTATGCCATCGGGAAACTATATGGGAGCAATACGTTGCCATATTTCCAGAGTAAACCTGTTTCATATCGGCTTCCTCTCGGGAATGTGGTTGATCGCATAATTTCCCCAGCTCGTTTGACATCTTTCGATTTGGGTATCGAATCGGGAACCTTAATGCCGAGGTTTTTATTTGTTATGAAATCCTTGACTAGCATGTGTAGTTCGCAATCCAGATACCAGATGTGCAGACAATAATGTAGGTTACTTTCTAAAGGAATTGATACATCCGCCTCAAGTCAAGATCCATGTATGCTCCATCCTAAACGCGTTTTGGTACCGACAGGTTGTTCTCGTCTTCCCTCTTTGACTTCAAAGGGAACTAAGCTCCAGTTATCTATTCCGATTAGCAGTCTGGGAGTTGCGTTATGGTAGGAACTCAGATTTACGCCTTTTAGATGTCGACACGATTTGAGTGTTGCAGATGAAATGGATTGCGTAGGTAGATTTAGCTCTTTCACAATTCGCACGTCCCGGATTTTATATTTGGATGAATTTCGCTTCATTTCAGAGATTTCAAAGGATAAGTTCTTTGAGTTTGTTTTGAGCGGTATTACTCGGAAGATCATTAAAGTTTTCGGCTTTCTGTAGTTTGAGCTATCGCTTACTTCGGGATCCTTACTGTCATTGCGTAGTAATGGTTGGTGTCTGAAAATAGAACCATTTTGTCCACAGATGTCCGATTTGCACCGGTTCTTATTATGGCAACCAAAGCACTTACAGCATAGTCCATATTGTTTAATGACATTCCACTTGGTGGAGCGGTCTAGTTTTTCAAATACATCGCACTTTGAAATTATGTGCGAACTTTTTTCCACATACGAAACAGGTATTTTTGTCCTTTACCTCTGGATTCTTAGGCAATGATGCAGGGAAACGGTGAGGCTGCTTTGCTGTTGTCGTATAAAAAAAAAGTTCCTCTTGATTCGAACTAGCCGTGTGTGTGTGCAAGTATCCTCGTTTAGCGCATTTATCTTCCTGTTTGTAGTCGATCAAAGGAACTGCTTTTGCCAGTTCAAAAAGTTAGTTTCCAACGGTTATAAGAGTGGCATTAATGATCGATTGTTTGTATACCGCCCATGCAAGCTTAATATGCGCTGGCAACTTTTCAACGAGCTCCTGTAGTAGCGTTGGGTTGTTAATATGAGCTAACAAACCAGAGGCTTCCATAGTTGCACATATGTTTTGTACGGTTACCGCATATGTTATGAGCAGGTCCAGCCTGTCCGCCTTTATATTAGGCTGGCTCCTGACAGTAGATAAAAAAGTGTTAATAATTACCTCTGGTCGTCCGTACGGCATTCTCAAGGTGTCAATCACATTTGGGACCATGTGAGGAAGTAACAGTCGAAGTAAAACGTATAAGACCTGTGCCTTGCTATGGCAGTGAAACGTGGCCATTACCTCAGGCATCCGAGAATTACTTAAAGCCTTTGATAGAAAGCTCCTCAGAAGATTCCTCGGAACTATAAGGGAAAACTCGATCTGGAGAATGCAATACAATAGAGAATTGTTTGCCATATTCGACAATCCAGAAATGTTAACCCTCATAAAATTCAAGAAGCTACAATGGGCTGGTCATGTGGAGCGGATGGATGACTGAACAATTCCTAAACGCAGACTAAATGGGAAAGTCGATGGACAAAGACCAGTTGGAAAACCACGGAAGCGCGGGGAATGCAGACAGCAAATCACTAATAAAATTTTCTAAACTGGAGGACGCGGTCACTGAACCGAGAAGGATGGAGGACAAGGCTCGATTTGGGTCTTGCAGCGCGATCGTAAGTAAGGAACCCTAATACCGCTTAATAAATGCGACAAGTCTTAACTCAATTGCGGACTATACGCGGACTCTCATAGAGGATCAATTTCAATATCACAGCCGTATGATCATTTTATGCGGGAGTATTCTGAAACCGTAGCAATGCGAGTCGATCCGAACCACCGAGATGATAGCTCTAGTACAAATGTAGTGAATAATTATCACAAGTCCTTTGGGTTTGTGTATTTAGATGAATCCGGCTCATTATTGGTCCTTGCATATGGAGGACAAATGCCATGTTGGGTAGATGCGTCTGAAAACGAAAGAGTTGATTGTAACCAAGACGATGGCTTTCGGTTTAATTTGTTCTCGGTGACTTAAACTCAAATGTCTCAATTGTAAAATATAACTCAAAATATTCAATTTTTTTTTTATAAAAGAAAAATGTTTATTTTATAAATGAGTAAAAGTAATTAAAAAAAATCATAAGGGATAAATCAAATCAAAAAACTTTTCTTCAACAAAATAATAAAAAACTAAAACGCTCATCTAACAATCGAGCTGGTTCCATTTGCATAGGTCATTCCAGGCTTATAATTATGAAAAATGTAATAATTATCTTGATAATTCCGGGGCATTGAAAATTTGGCATGGTCCGCTGCCAAATAAGTTGCACCGTATGCCATTGTCTTTGTTATTCTGAGTAGTTTCAGGCCAAACGGTAATTTTGAGTTATTTAATTGTTTTATAAAACTATTGCTTAATAGATCCCAACTTAGCCATACCGAACCGACACAAACCACACTCAGTTCGCCCGATTCAATCAGTTCGTCTTGTATTTTCGGTAGTAACGCATGAACGCATCGAGCCAATGAAATGCCGGCTTCATCGAATAAATGCGCTGCAAGTTTATCACCATTTCGAGCAGAAATCGATAATTTCTTGCATAGTTCAGCAAAAAATGGTTTATTGAAATTCGCATAGCAATGATCGAGCAGACCGGCTTGCGTACTAACGCAAAAATGTTCCTGAATTAGGCGCCATACATCATCGATCGGATATGGTGCTTTCATGAAATTATCCATGTCGTCGAAAACGTATTTGATGGCACGATGCGATATCCACCAGGCTGAAATTCAAGAAAAAATAAATTAAAGTTTTGCTTGTTAATTGAAAAGTTTGGATAAAATTTTAGTATCGAGACTTCTGGGTAGAAAAATGTTTTTACTGTAAAAAATTTAAATACCTCCTATACAGAAGTTTAACAATTGTCAACTTCTGTATAGGAGGTGGTGGTGAAGTGCAACGCTCCGACAAAAATAGAACTTTATGCTTTTTCAGACGCTAAAGGCGCTATAATTGAAAACGTAGGGTATTCGGGGTGTAAAAAGGAACAAATATAGTGAGAATTCCTTGATATCAAAAGTGGAGGGGGGGGGGGGAGGAAGGACACAAACCTCATCAGCAAGGAGAAACATAAGAATTATATACTGAAGTGCGCAAGGGATCGCTGGATTTTTAAAAATAAATAAAAACGAGAAGTTCACTTTAAATGGAAGTAACCGCAAATTTATTCAATTAATTTTTCACTTTTCAATTTCAACTCTCTTTACTATACCACACTATCCAAAATCTTCGATTTTAAATTTTTACTCATTACTATCGCGACTTTCCCGCGATCACTCGATCTTGATTCTTTCGCTTTTCAGTCTCAATTCACTGCTTCGCGTATCTTCGCTTCTATTTATAATCGGCTCAATCGACCATCGTTCATACCGTCGTCCATATCGTCGCCGCCCATAGTAACTCGTCATCGCTAGCATTGCCGCTGCCAATAGTAACTTGTCGTTGCGATGACGACTCTATGATGACCATTCTCGTCGCCTATATCGTCACGACTCCACGACGACCATTTTCGTCGCCGCCATCGTCTATATCGTTACGACTCCACGACGATCATTCTCGTCGCCTATATTCTGGTTTTTGTTTGTTGATCTTCGATGATTGTGCGTGCCGAGTTATTCTTCTGTGATTGTTGTTGCGGAATATTCCAAATCGAGTGCCAGATGGTCCGAATTATTTCTTTTGCTCTTGTTAATTTTTTTTTTCCTGTGTTGCTTTTGTTGTAGGTCCATGCATGCAACAGTGAAATATTATGAATATTTGACAGACTTGTTGTTTTCGGGTACAGTAAAAGATCATGAATATATGACTAGGGCTAACATGCAACAATACTATCACTGTCGAATCTACTCTCTCGGTTGATACGCCTCTGGTCGCGAGATAGATACGATTGCTTTGATTTTGGGATTGGCTATTGAAGGGAATGAATTCATGGTAATGCTGTTGTGCTCCCATGACAACCATGCCAGCCGAACTACAAATATTGCCACCTTCTAGAAGAAAGAGAAGTTGGAGATAGTTCACGACTTGTAACAGCAAGCTCAAAGGATGGATGGGTAGAGATGGAGCTGGAAGACGCTCAACGAAATGATCCAGATATTGCACTAATCGCAGCATTAAAACAATAGCGGAAAGATCTCAGTGGAAAGATATCTCCGAGCGTCACAGATTCCTAAAATGTTACTGAACATAATGGAATTCTCTCCATATGGATGGCGCGTTATTGGAACGCTAATATGAGTCTGCAGATGGAACATCACATTTCATGCATGCCATCGTTCCACGCCCCAAGATTGAGAACATTCGAAAAAAGTATCACAAAGGAACCTCGAAAAGACATCAGGAAGCGAGCAGTGAAAATTCTACTAGATTTACTTGCGTGATGATGTGGAAGACTGATAAATGCAGCATGTGTGTACCAAATAAAAGATCACAGTGAAGATCAAGTGTGAAATTAAACACCGCAACTTTGGAGCTTCATTTGAAAGAATTAAAATTTATAGCGCTGGATATTTTTCGGAGTCATAAAGGTCTGAAGCCTATATTATTCTAAATGAGGAAGCTACTACCGTCGCCAAACAAATACTCTGAAATATGGTGAGCGAATTTGGAATTTCACGCGAACTACACTCTGATCAATGCCGTAACTTTAAATCGAAAACATTTGAAGAGATGTGCAAGCTGAATGAATAAAACCTGCACGACTCCACTGCATCCACAATTTGACGAAATTGTGGAGCGATTCAACGAAACCCGTAAGTGAACGACATCAGGATTGTGATCAATATATTTTGCTGTTCTTGATGACCTGCAGGATGTCAATTTACGCGACAACGAGTCATCTTTAGGAGAAACATTCGGATTCCGGCATGTCTTATGTTTGGAACGCAACCAGTTCAGTGCTCTCACAGGATTATGTTTCGGATCTACACGATCTGCCTACGATCGCATAAGAACCCTGTACGATTTATGAGCCAACTTTTCAGGTATTCAAGGTTACGACTTGGTATGGTTATATGGGGTGTATCAACAAGAGGTGTAGGATTTGTTTCCAAGACGCAAGCAGAGAACGTACGGCGCTGCTGGTGGTCCGCCGGCTGCAGTTCTTGAATCAATTGGTTTTGTACGCATACAGAGCCAAATTTTTGCCAATATTCGCTGCATTGGGGACGTGGAGAGATCGAGCACTTGAGCACGGTGACGAACGGAGGTGTTTGAGACTTTTTCAACACTATTCTTCACTGCGGCGATAATTTTAATCGAACGTCCGGGACGAAGTCGTTTCGGTGTCCTCACATCTTTCATTGAGCCAGTCTCTTGGAATTTTTTGAGTAGGTTGCGAATACACGTTTTAGAAGGCACATGATTACGATCAAAATTTGCTCGGATTTTGCGCATCGTAACTGCGATTGAACGCGAATTTTCGTAACAAAATTTAACGACTGTGTAGCATTCCATAGTAAATTCCCTGCGTTTATAGATGATAAATGTCAACATTTGACAGCTGTCAAATAATAGGCTTTTCCAACTCTACACCTGTTGCTCAAACACCCTATATAATCCTTGAAGCCAGAAGGAAAGGTCACCGAAAATCCACCATTATTAAGAATATATAGTCTTCACTAGAATAAATGACGTAGTATACCGCATCCAATTATACAAGAAACTACGCACACAAATGAAAGTAGTGCATCTGTAGATTGACGAGATACCATGGTAACACTGAACACTGACTAAAACAGTGTAGAATCCGGAAATCTTCTCTTTCAATTCGAAATGCACTGTGAAAACATTCTACTTCTACCTTCTACAATGGCGCTACAACCCGAATCGGATCTTGGCCTCCTGATATTCAGGTTCCTTAACATTTTTTCATTACTTATTGTGGAAGGGTTGTTAGCCCTTCGCACAACCCTCTTTCTACGAATTTTTCATTTTCTTAGATTGAGGTGACCAAGGTATATCCAAGCAGGCAATGTGCCGGAATTATATATTGCGTTGACCGAGATTTGAACTCACGACCTTCGTATTACAAGACCAACACACTATCTATTAGGCTATACCCTAGCTTCACACATTCACCAAACCAAAACTCTGTTCGTTCGTTTCAAGCTAAGGTGGGGGAGATAATCTTGCATGACAATACTAAACAGTTCATCAAATGTTTACGACTATTTTCGAAACACATGCAACTGCTCATGACTGCATACGATCTTCTAAAGCAGCTGTACCTATAAGGTAATTCCCGCCATTGAGGTCTGGACAAAGCGGGTATATGGAGACTGCAACTATCACCTTACATAGTTCCTACCAGGTCACGGCGGCTACCACAAATACTTACACAGATTTCGACACGATAACTCACCTCTTAGTCCAGATTATTCAGATCAAGAAGAAAACACAGAGCATGCGGTTTTCAACTGCAGTCACTTCGCATAATGGAGAAATAACATGTCGAGTCCACCATTCATCGTATATGATGGGATCAGAGGAAAATTGGATGGCAATTAAACAAAATCGGAAAATAAAAGATTAGCGAAGAGGCAAATTTAAACATTAAAGATTTTTAAATAAAAGAAAACAAGTGGCTAAAGAACCAAGTTGCAGTCGATTGTGGTTCCTTTGCATTCTTAGCATCGGAGAGTGATGGTACATGTCGAGAGAGAGGCTCGAGGAAGATAGAAGATATCTGAATTCCTAATTAAGACTATTCCTGGTTTAAAATTCAGGTCACAGAGGTGGGTACTGAGCATGCATCGAGGGAGGTCCGCCGTAAATGCAGAGGCTATAAGTGAAGTACTTCAAGTCTGCCATTATAGTCGACATGAGGTTTTCATAATCTGTAGAAAAGGGTTCGAGTGAATCTATGCTGAGCAGGTTCGATGGCCCCAACATGGGAAGAATGGTGAGGGTTCTAGACGGTGGAACAGTATTCTAAAATACTACGGACGAGAGTGGAAAATAGGAGAGCAGCTGTTTCTGGACGGTTAAACTGGACTGTCGTACGGAGTACGAAACTAGCAATTCTTTATGCCTTATTAGTAATCTCGACGAAATGCTTGACGAATTTAAGTTCGGTCAAAGACCACTCCTAGATCCTTAATTGCCGTTACTGCCGTATGGATGGTAGCCTTATACGAGTACTTTATAGTAAAACACTTTCCTATGTTCAAAAACATATCATTGTTTGAACGCCAACGAGAGAGAGCAGACAAATCGGCCTGGAGGATCATGTCATCAGAGAAGGAGGAAATTTCCCGGAACAATTTGTAGTCATCAGCGAATAAGAGACAGTAAGAAGATACATCATTTATAAAGAGAGCAAATTGAAGAAGACCAAGGATCGAACCCTGCGGGACACCAAAGTTAGCAAGAATTTAAATAGAAGAGTATCCGTTGAACGTGATTCGGGGACGTTCAGGAGAGAACCAGAGACACCGTACCTTTCAAGTTTTGAAATAAGAATTTTACCATTAACAACGTCGAAAGCTTTCGAAAAATCAGTATACAGGGTGTTTGGTACTCCGTGCACCACCTTGTAAGGGGTTATTCCTAGATATATTTTGAGAAAAAAATTGTTGTATGGAAATATCCGCGGAGATACAGGGTGATCAAGAAAAGTGTTTCGGAGCTGTACCCTCACTCACTCAAAACGCTATATCTTGAAAACTAATAATCACACTCAAAGTGTTATAGCTTGTTTTTTAGGGAATCGAATTTCCTTTCATTTGGTGTAATAGTCCGCATTGTAACTGTACCCAATCCTGAGGTATTTGCTTCAGAGCACAAATTTTTGATACTTTGACCCTCAAAATTCAATGTAGTTTTTCTCAAAAAAACGCATTATAAAAATGTCATTTTAATGTTGTTTTTTTATGTGCCATATTATATTATGATTTGGACAGTATTATGACGATCTAAGGACTGAGCAACGAAATTTGTGAAATTGTTGGAAGTAGATTTACCTTTTACGAATCCATGTTGGGCTGGTGATATCAAATGATAGTTTCTCCCAGACTACATTATGAACTAATCTTTCAAAAAGCTTACCAAAGCAGTTTAGGGTGGAAATCGGGTGATAGATCAAGATATTTTCTAATTGTGAGAGAGAAGGGAGAGCACAAGCAATGTAAGAAGCACATCATAAAATGCTGGATAGCCCAGCGAGCTTACCTAATGGCTGTCCCGCAGGGAGAGTGGTTGAAGTCTTTGTGTGGGGGGTTGCTTAGTACGCAGGCGCTGACAGTTGTCTGTCAGAATCATGTATGTAAATCGTGCATACCAATGGCATGGGCATTTGGAATCTAATGAAGATTCTACACCTTCCTGGCGTAACTAAAAAAAACACACGCAGACTGTCACATCATGATTTTTTGGGAATAAGCACACCACTTGCAACAGCGCATTACCTTCTGGATATGAGGATGTACATACATAGTCCTGCCATAAATATTGATACAAGATTTTTTAGGTACAAAAATAAAACTACTGTTTGGATTTGAATAATTTTTTTCAGTTTTTTATTGTCAACAGTAAGCTACAAAATTAAAAAAAAAATATTTAAAACGGCCGCCATTTGCCTTAATGCAGCGCTGAAGTCTGTGAGGCCACTCATTGATCGCTGTACGGACAATATCCATGGAAAAATGGTTCATAGCTGCTACCAATGCATGCTTCAATGACTCTAGGTTGTGGTGGTTACAGATCATGCCCTCTAAAACTGACCACAATTTGTAGTCGAGCGGATGGCTGAGTAGTAATGAACTCAGGTACATGATTCGCAAGCCACTGTTGAGTTGTTTTGGCCTTATGAGCGGGCGTAGAGTCATGTTGGGATATCAATTGTTTGTTTTGAAACATGGTTCGATTCAAGGGCTCCACTACACTTCTTAAAATGTCTCGCTGATAATTTTTTGCTGCTGTCTTAACATCCTTTTCACAAAAATCTAAGGAAATGACGCTGTCATAGGATGCTCTCCACCAAATCATCACTGATGCGGGATAATGACCTCGTTCAATCCTTGGCACCAGTTCACTGGCTTTCTTGGAGGATCGTGCATATACCCTATCATTATGCTTATTAAAAGTTTCCTCCACGTAAAGATTTTTTCGTCAGTAAACAAGATTTTTTTTGTAATTCTCTTTACCGTACAGGTGTCTTGATTGTTTGTTCTTATTTTTTTTTTTAATTCAACGGTAAGGCGCTGTCTTGTTTGTCGTTTGAAAGCCCCAAGTCCCAAGTCTTGTTTAAAGATGCGGTTCATGGTTCTCAGCGCTATTTCCACTTCACGAGCCATGATTTTTTGGGATTCCGATTGATTCGCGACCTCAAAGTATTGATGGCTTGTGGCGGCCGGATCTTTTATGACCGTTTACATTTCCAGTATCAGTAAACAGCTGTACAGTACGATACACAAAAACACGCGTGATATTTAGCGGTTTTTAAATAAAAAATGCGAGCTCTTTCTATTCCACATTTGTGAAGAAGCAATAACAGCAATACGGTTCTCTTTGTCGGATCATTCCATCATGACGGCTTAAGCTATACTGAAGTGATTTGGCGCGTTTGTAGAGCACATATCAACTGTCAAAGCTTGCAACATAGCATATGGCTGCGTTTAGGTTATCAGCCGCAAGAGTCGCGTTTACATATGTATCAATATTTATGGCAGGACTAGGTATAAAAAGTGAAAGTTTGAAACAGAATAATATATCCGTAATTCGGAAGCCATTAAATTGTTTGATAAACAATGCGAACGATGAAGCGACATAATGTAATCAAAAAGTGTCTTCTTAAAAATATATGCCTACTAACTTCATCGACTATCGCTGAAATAGTGAAATAATTTATCAATACTGACACGGTCAATATAGTACAGGTACTGATTTCATTATCTCACCGCTAAGCCCAAATCGTCAAATCTTAATCGTTCTATACGGTGACGCTTTTAGCGTCAAATGGCGTTTTTCCGACGAATGTAACATTCATTGTCTCTCTCAACTCCATTGTATGATCTTGAATTCGAAAAATGTTGAATGCCCGCTTGAATTCATCGCTGGAGTTTTCTGGGGATGGACCATGAAATTGTGTCGAAAAGATAAATAGAGAGAAAAGAAGGAAATTAGTTCGCAAGGGCATCGCTACAAGGGAGATTCGGCCAAATCCTATACCTTGGCATCAAATTAATTTTAGCGGAAAATAAACACTCGACAAATAATAAACTCGATTCCCAAAAAAGATGACAAAAAAGATACTCAACCAAATTAATCTATTTATCAATGCGACAAAGCCTAACAACACAGTGTACGATATATGGTAATTAAAAAATATTACACAAAAATTTACAACAAGTACAGCTCGGATATTGCATCAGTCAATTATATACTTAATTTTTTGCGTCCCGATAACGCAATGAATTGTAGAAAAAAAAAAGATTACAATAGTATTCGGAACTGATAAGAGCTAATTGTAATTGCGTAGGGCGTTTTGTGCAATGAATAATATCAGCAAATGAGGGCATTGAAATTGGCAACAGAGAAGTATGCGTTCTGCATTCATTCTATAATCTTATAAGAAATAACATGAGTGACTTTGATGTTTTTGACACACTTAATGCCTGTAGTTTATAAAAATAATGTAAAAAATCAATTTGTAGTTGATACTTTTTGAGTATTAGTATTCCCCGTAATTGCATCATATCGTTGACAAAAGTTCAGTGTCCAAATACGATACTTCGCGTACATTTATATAATGAAATAAATCGTAATCTATTCGTCGCATAATTCTCATCGTACTTTCGAATAGAACGGAGTATATCAAACATTTTTTTAGATGATTTTGTAATTTTGTAACGGAGCAGTTCAAAATTAAAATGGATACCAAAACAATTCAATAACCTCACATCTGAACTTTAATACCATCTATATTCAATGCCCCCCGAAATACTCGCCAAGCTGCACGCTCACACGAGTATACTGTGAAGCCCTTGCCGTGGAGAACAGTGAAGTTTAGGCAGTCGGAATTCATTACCAGGCAATCTCTTTCCCACTGAATATAACCTTCAGCAGTTTAAGAACGATGTTCACCGCCACTTCAAACTCTTCCCTCCTGTGTTTCCCCGCTGATTTCCCTATTTCCTCTCGTTTCCCTTACCTATGTCGAATTAACTGTGCATCGCGCATTAAAGGGTGACCCCCTAAGTTAAATTCGATAAACATAAAAAAATATATTCCGGAAAATAAATGATTCAACAACAGAAAGTCAGATAATATAGGAGCCATGTTTTTTACAAGAAGAACACTGATTTTCGACTAATTTTATAGTAAACATCAAGGAGGATATACAGTGACTTGCAAAACTGTTCATAAAAATGAAAAATTCCACGTTTCTTATGTAAAAGCAAAACAACTGCGTTTTCTAAGACACTGTACCCTCACAGATTTTTGGAAATCATGTAACGCGATATTTCATAGAAATTTTGTGCAAATAGTGTTGCAATTAGTACAGTTGTTTACAGTTGTTTGGTTGCAGTGCTGTGAACAGTTTTGCGTGCTTAACGAAATATTTTAAATAAAGAGAGAAAAGAATTTTTTTGGTTGATATTTCGGTGAGTTAGTAAATTATTATGTTACAACAAAAGGAAATAATTTAAATTAATCTAATAGAAACGAAGAATTAACCTAAAGGAAAAATGCCAAAAGCTATCAAAAAGAACGTGAAGGCAGCAATTCTTCTTGACCTTCAAAAGAAGTACTCAGTTCGAAAAATTGCTGAAAAGTACTCTGTATCAACAGGATTCGTAAGCAAAATAAGAAAAACGGTAGAGGATTTGCGCGAAACGATCCCTGGTGGGCGACCAAGTAAGCTATCCGCAGAGACAAAACGTCGTATCAAAAGATTGAGGGGTTATTTGAAAAGAAGGGTAATTGCAGGCAATAATGTTCCAAAAGACTGCGAAGAACTTTGGGTACGCGCTCAACAAGCGTGGAATGAGATTGATCCACAATATTTGGAGAACTTTTTAGGAAGTATGCCAAAAAGAGTAAAGGCTGTAATTTTTGCCAAAGGCGAGCACACTAAATATTAAATAAATAAAAAAGAAACTGGACTATTTAATTAGTCACAGGAGAGATGCAAAAGTGTTCACAAAATAATTTTTTTATTTTAATTTTAGAAAAAAGGATTGCTGTTATTTTTAAGTTTTGATTCTCTACAATATAATCTATTTTCTGAAGTAATTTTATTTTGTGAAAACTTTTAATTTGTTATAAATACATACCAGGGGTGCAAATATGAAACCGGAATTTTTTTGCAAAAAAAAAAAACACTTGTTGGTTGGAAATGAAAAGGAGTATTTTATTCAAAGTTATCCCTTCGCTAGCTATACATTTTCCCCATCTCTCTGGTAATGTGTGGATGCCTCGCCAAAAACACTGTTGGTCTTTTGATGAAAACCAGTCATCGAGCATACATTTTCGTAGGAATTGAAGCGCTGCTCAGCAAGTGCGTGTCCCATCGATGCAAACAAGTGGTAATAAGACGGAGCCAAGTCTGGTGAGTAAGCGGCATGGGCAAGACCCAACTGGACGACTCTATCATTTCCTTGACCAGTCTTGCTGTGTGTGGTGGTGCATTGTCATGAAGCAAAATCAATTTGTTTTTTCTCTGCTGGTATTCTGGGCGTTTTTCACTCAAAGCTTGATTCAAAGCAATCATTTGTTGTCGGTAGCGTTCAGTGTTAACGGTTTCACCAGGTTTCAGCAGCTCATAATAAATCACACCCTTCTGATCCCACCAAATGCAGAGCATTGTTTTCCGGTCGTAGCGATTTGGTCTTGCAGTTGATGTCGGCCTGGAGTTACCCATGATTTTTTCCGCTTCGTATTCTCAAAATAAATCCACTTTTCATCGCCAGTCACAATTTGATGGAGAAATGACTTTCTTTTGTATCTGGCGAGCAGCATTTCGAAAGTTGTTTTTCTGTTTTCCTGCTGTCTTTCGTTGAGATCATGTGGGACTCGTTTTCCCATCTTGTGGATCTTTCCAATGGCTTTCGGCGACGGCTGCTCGTGTTACGTTTAACTCATCTGCCAGTTGTTGTTGCGTTTGAGCGTCGCCCTCATCCAACAATGTTTGCAATCTGCTGTCTTCAAATTTTTTCGGTGGTTTTCCACGTTCTACGTTTCTCACGTCAAAATTTCCACTTTTGAATTTTTTAAACCACTCAATGCACTGTGATTTACCAAGAGCATGATCACCGTAAGCATCGTCAAGCATTCGATGCGATTCAGCAGCAGTTTTCTTCAAATGGTAACAGAAAATTAAAGCTGCCCGCAAATCGTAGTTTCGCGGTACAAAGTTAAAAGCTATTCTGTCGTATGAAACTTGAACTGTTATGAGTTGACAATCTTTGTCCGATGTCAAAACAAGAAAATGGCGCCACTGACGCGTGTTTACAATAACTACATTGAACAGTGAGGCCCTTTATGATCAAATTCCGGTTTCATATTTACACCCCTGGTATGTAGATTTTCCCAAAAATCAATTTCAATAACTTTTTACGAACATTTTTGCGAGTCACTGTATATATAAAATGGAGTGTCTCATGTGGGAATACTTTTTGATTTGGAAATTGTCGAAAATTGTGTCCACTTGGCTTCAAACTTTTACAAAAAAAAAACTACCATAATTTGTATTCTCTCGTGGTTGCTAATATTCAGTGAGCAATCGAGTAATTTCCGGGTCATGGAATTTGCTGTTTTATTTCTTAAATCTTGAGTTTTTAAATTTTTATTAGTTTTTGGTTCGTGTCTAAGCTAATCACTTTAGCAACATACAATTTAACGTGGGACAGAGAGAGTTGAATTGGGCTTAAGTATGCCAGTAAAGGATAGCGAATTAATTCTTTCGAAAATTTAACGATTGTTTCGGACAATTTAACGCGGGACAGAGTTAGTTGCAATAGGCTTAAGTGTACCAGACAAGGATAGTGAAACGAAGGTTTCGAAAAATTTCGAGTATGTGGCCAGTAAGTGAGTATCGCTTTTAGCGCACACATTGCAAAAAAAATATTTACATGATTTTGTACATAGCAGCGTCGTATAGTTTGCGCCGCATGCTTGGCTATAAATTAATTATCGACATTTTTCGGATGAAAATACGATTTCTTTAACCGGTAAGAGATGCTCATTCAACTCGAAACTGATCATTTAAATTGCAATAGAAAAACCCTGATATCAATACCTACCACTTCCTTCATCACCCAGCATATGACCCCATCCGCCACATCCATACGTTGATCCGTCAGGATTACTGATAAGTGCATTCGATCCTGTTCCTGCAATCAGTACCATTCCACCAACCGATGATGCTGTAAATACACTCCCGATAGTATCGCTGCATACAACATACTTATCAGAAACATTCGGGAAATTCTCCCTCAGTTCGTTTTCAAGTCGCTTATTTGTTTCGTCCTAAAAATAAATGAAATTAAAACTTAATTAAATTCTAATTAAAGCAAACCCGTTTTTTTTTTTACCTCTTCACAGCCACTTAAACTTAATCCTAGCGAGGTCAATTTTGTCGATAAAGTAATTTTTGCTTCCTCCTTAGCACTATCGACCATAATTGCTATACGTTTGGCACATTCTGGTATTCCGATTTGCCAATGATTTGTTCCGGGCCCGGTAATTAATGCAACCGTTTCGCCTTTATCATTGCATATCACAAGTTTTGAGTGTGTTGCGCCTCTGTAAAGGTTGAATACAAAAAAAAATTACGATTATCGTTAAGAAATAGTTTACAAAAACCAAAAAAAAAAAATTTTTTTTTATGGTTATGAAATTACAGAAAGGCTGATATATAGTAGTTAAGAAAATTATTTCAATAATATCTTGTTTTTTTATCGTCTTAAAAATTGAGGGGCTCGCCTGAAACTTGTTGAAGGTAAACAACTAGTACGGCGTTTAAAATAATTTAATCCGGTTTTTTTGTTATTGTTGTTTGTTTTTTTTTATCGGATTATAACTTTCGATTTTTATTAATTTAACCAAACGAGTATTTTGTGGTATTTGTTGTTGTCATATTGGTCCTTTAATAAATTTTTTCAAACCAAAATTTTTCTCAGGTGATTTCTGATTTCAATGATTTATTATGCGATATATCAACACTCCGTATTCAATATGTGGCTACGCATATCCTAGAACTAGTTTTTTAAGGGCTCTCTATGCCTTTTATTCGATCTCTGGCCAGCCACAGAATAAGATAGTTTGATTTAAAATACTCCAACCCTCTTTTCGCATTCGATGGGCATAGTCTAGTGGCCGCTAATAACTCAAAATATTGTTGCGAGCTAGGGGTTCGCCGGGATTTCAAGTAAAAACACAATTCGTTTAAAAATAAGTGATAATTTATTTATTCGCACTTTAATTCAATTTCCCGCTTAATTCGCACTATATGGCACTACCGCCGCGTACTTTTCTATCGCTTTCACTGGTTCGTGTCTTCCGTAAAAGTCGCTGACTCTCTCGCTGAAAGCTTTCGTGCTTTTATACATCTCGTGACAGTTCTCGAAGCTTCCTTCGGTGTGCATGTGTGAACTAGACTGGCAAGCTCTAGATCTTTAATTGTGGCTTTCTACATAGTGGAGTATACTGTTCTACATAATTCTTGTCTATTCGAGAGAGATCGAGCGGCGGGGCTGCCAGGTCTGCATGTAACAATATATTCCACATGGCAATGCGTACAATTGTACTTCTGCTCCGTCCTTCTCGTTTTGAGCATATGGCTATCTATAGAACTAACTTTTGAAAAGTCCTTTAAGAGACTTCAAAACCGCTTTGAGATTACAGCATAAAATAACTTAAAACGAATCAAACCCCCTATCCAATCTGCATCTCCAAACGAATTTTATACAGAGTTACAATCTTTACATATTAGTATAATTGTAGTGTCTGTCTGTTATTTTATTTATTTTTTTTTTGTTGCATCGAACATAACTTAGAGGGTCACCCTTTAATGCATTGGATGCACAGTATATCGATATAGGGTAGGTGAGGGATTTATAGGGTATGAAGTTTCTAAAGGGGAGAGATTAAACTGTCGGTGTATGTTAATCTTGAAACGCTGAATGTTGATGGGAATACGTGGTACGGCAATGAATTTCACAGTCTTGATGTTCGAGTGATGAAGGACTGACTATTCTTCACTCACACGCGACAATAAAGGTTTAACACTGAACTCATGGGCGCGTGCGGCGTACCGAGTATTCCTGGGATAGTTGAAAGGAGGTGGGATAAGGTTGGCCAGTTCTTCGCTGCATCTACTGTGGAAATATTGATAGGAAAGTACCGCGTCTAATCTCCAACTAGACAGAACGCATGCTTTTGGATTCGATCGACTACCGCAAGTTGTGTTTTGGGTGCTCCAGTCCATATATGTGAGTTGTAATCGAGGCGGGGACGAATGTTGACCTTGTAGATATTAGCTGCATCATGAGACGTAAAATACTTTTTATATCTTCGAATAACGCCAAGGCGTTTGGAAGCATCATGCTTTAGATTTTACTTCAATCCCCACGCCATCTACCACCTTCCATACAAATGTCACAAACACCCACATGAAAACTTTTGTTTTTTTAGATGAAATTGTTGTGCTCTGATTTGGTTATAGTAAAACGGAGCAAGACTATTAAAATGTTCTTCCCTCTTCTATCTCCCATGAAAATTTGTCATTTTCAGATTTTTTTGACCATTTTTTTGGAAGGTTTTTTTACGACCATCGAAAATAACTTGGGGTGGTAACCCTTTAATGCGTGATGCACATTTAAGTCGACATGGGTACGGGGAAACAAGTGGATATAGGAAAATTAGAAGGAAAACACAGGAGGAAAGATTTTGAAGTGGCAGTGAACGTTGCTCTTAAATTGTTGAAGGTTGTATCCCGTTGGAAAGAGATTGCCTGGTAATGAATTCCACATCACTGTCGTCCGAGGGATGAAGGATTGCCTAAATTTCACTGTTCTCCACGGCAAGGGCTTCACAGTGTACTCGTTAGTGCCCAAAGCATGGCGAGTATATCGGGGGCATTAAATAGAGGGGGTAGTTCCTTACTGCAATTAACATGGAAATATCTATAGTAGATGCAGAGTGCTTCGATTTTTCGAGATGTTCGAGGGAGTCTATTTAGGCCGATATAGCTTCATCTCCAATTAATCGGAATGCGTGTTTTGAAATACGGTCGAGCAAAGCTAGGTGTTATTTTGTGGTCCCAGACAAAACATGCGAGTTATACTCGCGACGTGGGCGGATATAAGCCCTATAGAGGTTTGCTAGTTCGGAGGCAGAAAAGTATTTCTTACACTTCCGCAGAATACCTAGACGTTTCGAAGCATCAAGAACGACACTAAATGTATTCCCTTCAATCCAGGTGATTGTTAAATTGTACACCTAGTAATGTAAAGTCTGCAGAAGGAGATATCCGTACGCAATTTAAGGAAATTTTAGCGACCGACATCGGAAACTAAAATTTGGTATGTATATGACGCCTTGCGGGGAAATAAACTACCACCTCTCATACAAATGTTTTAATTTTATCATATGAAAACATTTTCTTTTATTTAATGAACCTATTGTTTTGATTTGGTTATAGTAAAACAAGGTAATATTATTTAAAATTCCCTCCCCCTCCTTACACCACCCATACAAAATATTTCATTTTCAGAATTTTATGGACCAATTTCTTGGAATAAGTCAAAGTTATTCACCGTAGTAAATAACTTCTTAGTAATTATTTTTCTCCTGCAATGGCACTATAGCCCAAATCGGGTCTTGGCCACCTGACCTTTAGGGTCCTTAATATTTTCATTACTTATTGTGTAAGGGTTGTTAGTCCTTCGTACAACACTCTATCTATTCATTTTCGTAGATTGAAGTGACCAAGGTATACCCAAACAGGTAGTGTGCTGGAATTATACCACATTGGACAAAAAGTCTCGAGGCACACTAATAGTGATTTCTATTCGCCAAAAAAATGTGACCCGTTTTTGCCCTTAAAATTTTTTCTAGCAGTTCCTATGTTCTATTGGAAAAAAAAATTTGCGTACTAGGTAAAACTTGACCTGAAAATGCACATTTCTTGCCCCGAATTTTTCGGCGGTGCAACTCAATTGACCTGTAATTTGCAACAACATGAAAAAAATAAATCATCTGGCAACATCGGTAACAGATTCTAACGGATAGATCTTACTTAAAAGGACTGAAAACTTTACATGAAGTATGCAATATGAGTGCATACGTAACTTTTCTTAATTTTCCTAAAATCTTCACAGGACTATTTAGAGATAACAAGACAAATTAAAACGCTTTGTTTTGACAGTTTCGAAAGGCAATCAGCTGTTCGTAATACAGACAACATGATAAAAAAAAATGCAAAAAACTTGCACTTAACTTGTTCTATTGTAAATTGACCTGACTGACGGAACTGAGAAAAATGAGTGCAAAACTGCAATAATTTTGCATTTTAAAGGGCAAAAACGGGTCACATTTTTTTGGCGAATAGAAATCACTATAAGAAAAAAAGATTTTTTTTTGGCAAATCCTTACAATTTTCAAGGAGTACCAACCTTCACATGATACATGTAAAAATTTCATTACATTTCGATAATTACTTTACAAGTTACAGTGGTTTAAGTGATGCTATTTTTGACATTCCAAAAACAATAGAAAAAAAAAAATTTAATGTGTCCATCAAACTGTCAAACGTTGGTTTCACAGCGTACTCGCGTACAGCAAGGAAAAATGCATTTATTATCACCTATGTAACGAATCAATATAATTGTACCCATGCCATTGGCAATGATAATGAAGGAAACCTTGAAGAAATTCTTAATAGCACAACCCACTAACACCGTTCAAATTGGAGCTTTTTAAAAGTTTGCATCAAGTAAACAAAGGTATAAAAACGTCATCGTAAATCAATACAATATTATGACCTTTTTTGTTTATTACGCTCTAAGATTAGATAAGACTTTTTCCTTCCACCGCTATCACAATAAAACGACGACTTTCATTAACAACAAGTTCACAAATATATCAAAAATTTTTTGATAAAAAAAAATATATAATATAAACCTATCAATTTACAACCCATATTTTAATACGAACCAAAAATAATTGTTATTGTAAATAGTAGATAGATCTTAGATAATAGTTAAGGAAAATAATTGATTGATTAGATATTTTCCGAGAATTTAATTGTGGACATGGCATCTCAAGTCAGTTCAATTATATTATATACTAGTGATCGCCCGCGGCTTTTTCCGCGCAAGAATCGCAAAATAAGCGAGAGAATGTAGTCAGTAATATATTATTCGGGATAAATAATCTGAATAGTTTAATGGCTCTTTGAAGATAATGGTTTGTATTTTGTTGGAATCAGAACCATAAAGATTCGATAAAAATTTTTAGCTCGATGAAAGCTTTACGTATTGAGAAATTTAGTTTTGAGTATTTCATGAAAAAGTGCAGTTTGTATGGGAGGTGGTGGAAGGAGTGAGGGGTTCTTTGTGATTTGTCGAAAAATAACTACAATCATTATGCAATTGATATATTTTAAATTTCAGATCGGTGACTTCCACACTTTCCAAGAAAATCGAATTTTTGTAAAGTCGTGGAATCGTGTCACATTGTACGGGGAGGGGGTAAAAATAGTGAAGGTAATCGGTTAGTTTTTTCCCGATAATAATAATAATGCTAATTAAGTATTTGGTACAAAATTTTAGCTCGATGGAATTTATGTATACGTACTGAGAAAATTGGTGTATAGTATTAATGAAAAAGTGTGGTTTGTATGGGAGGTGGGGGAAGGAGTAAGTGAATTTAAATAATTTGTATACTAAAAGATTGCATTTGTAATAGAAATAATATATTCTAAATTTCAAAGTAATAGCTCTTATAGTTTCCAAGAAAATTTGATTATTACATATTAAAAATGAGTCACTTTGTGTGGGAGGGGATAGAAGGCGTGAGGGGAGGGAAATAAAATCAAAAGCAGATTACATCTCGGAGCATACCTAATAAACTGTGAAAGTTTCATTACAATCGGTTTAGCCGTTTTTGCGTGAAAGCCGGACAGACAGATAGGCAGACAGAAGAGAATTTTAAAAACGTGAGTCTTACCCTCACCATAAGTTTCAACAATCATTCGACCCGCCTCAACCGTAGATTTTTTGAATTGAAAGCAAACATCAAAGTTTCCCGCAAATTACGTTTATTTGGCTCAGACTTCGACATATTTGCCCACAAAAAACCATATGACGTCGATAAAAGTTGACAAATCCAATGATGAGAAGTTGTAGACAGATGCCTAACCTTAACATGTGACGTTTCCGATCCGCCATTTTCGACCAGCATTTACTGCTGGCGTCATCTATTGGGAAACGGCGGGTTTCAATTTATACTCCCGATAATTAGAACAATAGTGGTTATTATACACTGAAAGTTTTCTCTCCACTAAATAGTATCATACGGTGTTAAAAATAACGTCAGTATTTCCAAGCTTTCTAAAAGTCTAGAAATTTATGGAATTTAACGCTTTCGAACAGCGCAACAATACAAGAACATTGATTTTCTCATCGTCAAAGTTGGTTCTTAATTTTTCCACTAGATCAATTAAATGTATTGGTGCTATGTGTAGCTTAGAAACCAAACTATATTTACTAAAAGATTATTACAAAGAATATGTTCATTTGATCGGACATAATACGTTCTAGCACTTTGGAGAGAACCGGACGAATACTAATTGTCTTATAATATTTTACAATTTTAGGATTTCTAGTGTTCGAAATGAGCTTTGCAGCCTTTCATTGCTCACACTGATGCCATTATTAGAATTTTTTTTTCTTCAAAATTCGTATATCCAAACTATCCAATCATACTGCCTTCGTTCTAATTTTGTTGAAGGCTAAAACAGTTGCGTCAATAGTTATATTTTTGAAGGAGAAAGTTCCATCAGATGGAGAAATACCAGTTAAATCTACACTATAATGAAAAACTTGTTGCCTAGAACCAACGCAAACATTTATGTTTTTTAGATCCATAGGACAGGCAGTTGGACCAGAGTTATTTAGGTGACTAAGTTTTGCCAAGGTAAATTCGTCAGTATCGGTAGTTCAGTGGAAAAACTCCCCTGCCACTCGGGACCTCGAGTTCGATTCCCGGCCGATATTCTTTTCACGAATATTTTGTTTTTAGAATTTACTACAGTAAGAAAGAAATAAAAAAATAAAATCGATTATTTAGTTCGAAACCAACGACTTGATGTCTAATGCTGAATCCATTTGAATCGAATGAAAGTAGATTCAAAAATTGTGGCTAAGTTTTGGCGAGACAAGTTCATCAGCGTTGGTGGTTGTGTGATGGAATGCTCGCCTGCCACGCGGGTTCGATTTTCTGCCAAGAAACTTTTTTTTTAAATATTTTTTTACCACATTGCAAGTTTGGCCTTTAAAAATGTCCTTCCTTTTCGTATAAAATACACATGCGTAGCACGGGTGAATGTGTTTGTAATTTAATATGTAAAAATTGATTTTGTTACGCTTTCATTTTTTTTTTTTATTTTACAGAATGACCTGTGTTATAGGCAATTTCGGCCAATGCACAAACACAGTCATGGAGGGAAGGAATGGGATTGGGAAGGTTGGGGAAGGGGAGTGAGAACGACCGTAGCGAGTGGAGAAGCTGGTACATTGCTCAGTTGTACTGGCTGCTTACTGACAAATATTTGCAGACGTTATAGGGGACTGAATGATAGAAAGCGAACAGAAACCATCTACTGAGTATCTAGACCTTCTTGAAGTGGAACTGTTTCACTTTTACACCGTTTCCCCATTTTATTGCGAATAATTTTTTATCACCAGTAGCAACTGAAAAATTTGCGCTTAAAAAAATCCCGTCTGGAGTGGGAATCGAACCCACGACCTATTGACTGAGAAGCAAGCACGCTGCCCACTACGCCACGGAAGCCTCATAAAGTTTAAAAAAAATCCCTGCCGGCAATCAATTTGAAGATTTCCGAATTAAACCACTGAATATCAGACTTGATACCTATTTTCTTAGTAGGATCAAAACACTTGAAGATATCATACTCTGTATTACAGTATTAACTTGAATATCAGAATCATGCTTTTATGAACTTTAGTCCAATCTATACGTTCAATTGCTCATTGCAATGCATATAGTCAATGGTTATAGAACCAAAAATCTGGCTGGTAAATAAATAACAGAGCTTTCCAAAATCAAAACTAGCGGAAATTGCGTCGTGATCACTTATAATATGTGGAACAGCAGTCTAGTGAACTTGAGTCTGATCTTTTAAATTGAACAAATCGGTAATTTAGACAAGCTCTGGTCCCTAATTGTCTTAATTATCGAGCGACTGCTGTACCCATTATTCAATTTCCTAAAGTAAAAAATATATTCTTTACAATTACATAACCACCAAGAAATATGAATTTCCAATTGAAACTTTCTTCATTTAATTGCTTTCAATTGTGAAATAATTGTAGTTGATGAATGAAATGTAAATTCAATTAATGCTGATTTGTGCAATTTATTTTCGATTTAAATTTAGTGTGATTGGGATTTTAATTGATATTGCACACGAGTATAAACTAATAATTGAATCGATACTTTTGAATAATCAAATAATAACATTTAATCGCGTTATGCAATGCAATAAAGAATTATTCTGCATAAATAATTAAGACACCACAGTATGATGCGGTGATATCGAGCAACATTTATGTAGGTGCGATTTCTTTCAGTTGTTATTGACATTAAAAATATTCCAAATAAATGAAAAAATAAAGAAAAAGTAGCATTTTTTTAGTTCTCAAACTCAGCTGTCGGAATAAGCCTAATAATTTTAAAGTTATTGTTTACCGGCTTAACACAAAATTTTGCAAAAATTAAGTATTTTGTTTTCTGTTACATTTATTTTAACTATTTTTTATGTTCACGTTGTAAGTCAAGCAGCATTGAACGGTGTGTATTACTTAGATGGAGGACCGATTGTATCATTTTAATTTTCTTCTTCTTCAAATCGGGCCAAGATCTTCAGGTTCCTTAGCATTTTATTTATTATTGTAAAAGGGTTGTTAGCCCTTCGCACAACCCTCTACATACGAATTTTCTTTTTCGCAGATTGAGGTGGCCAAGATATGCCCACGCAAAAAGTGTACTGAAATCATGCGTCGATCGGGATTTGAATTCCCGACCTTCACATTGTAGACCTACACGCTACTCACTAGGCTACACCCTAGCTATCACTTTATTTTACCTGCCTGCTTACCTGTGTATAGAAACATATACACATCATTTTTTTGTGCACATCTATGGTACAGTACATTTTTAATGATATAAGTTTCATTTTCCTCCTTTTATAATAAATAAAAGAAGGGGTGCGCAATATTACATGCTCACGTATTTATATATAAAAATTAATAAATTTTGTAAAAAGAAACGTTCTACAACTATTCTTAATATTGTCTGATTGTGATGAATATTAAGAGCCATGATACAATAAAAGAACATAACATACTCTAGATGAGATGGAAATGACTTTAATATACCGGAAAATATGTCATCTCAAATTCTTTCGAATAGAGAATAGAGACTTTTGCATGGGAGGTGGTAGAAGTAGAGGGGGAGGTTTATATTTTTCGTATATAACACCGAACATGGCATGCACAATGTTTTTTGCTGAATTTAAAGTTTTTAGTTTTCATTATTTTTAAAGAAATTGGTCATAGTTTTTCTGAAATTGGGGCATTTGTATGGGAGGTGGCAGAGGAAGTGGAGCGTTTAAGATGATTTTGAAACTGCTTATCATCATCCTTATCACCATGCTTTGATTCAATTTCAAAGTCGATAGCTCTCATATACTTGAAGGAGAAATACTTTTCTTGAATTTATAATACAAATATTTGTATGGGAGGTGGTAGAAGGAGTGAAGCGGAAGTGATAATTTTTTCTAACACTTATTTCAATTATTAAGAAACAAATTCTGGCAAAATTTGAAGTTTGTACTTTTTCTAGTTTGAATGGAAATCAATAAAATGCATTTAACAAAAATTATGCATTTGTATGGGAGGGGGTAGGCATCTGATCGGCGTCATTAGGCGACGCCCAGTGTTGTAACTGTCATATACACATCAATTGTGCTCATCATACCTCCTCGTGGTAGCCACCGGATCCTGGTCTTGTCCATCCGGACTTGACTTGCTGAACTGATGGGCGCGAGTGCTAATGAAACAGAAAAATTCTAGCACTATAATAATATGGCCCTCCAAGTTGGGGGTTGGGCGATGTGTTAACAACTCATCCTCGGAAAAAACACACCCGTTTCGAAACCTGAAGCAACTCCTCGGACTGGATTGATTCAACGGCAACGACCACGCAAACGAAAAATGGACTATTCCTTCGGATCTTGGAACGTGCGATCCCTGTACAGAGCAGGAGCAGTGAGAGAGCTTCTGGAACAGGCAGTCAAATACAATATAAACATAATTGCACTCCAAGAAACTAAATTATTAGGTAACGAGATTAATGACTTAAGATCGCACACAATTTTCAAAAGTGGGAAATCATCGGGAAGCCGGGAATTTGGAGTTGCGTTTATCGTCGACAAGAAGTTTAAACACCAAGTTACCAACTTCAAATCCGTCAATGAACGATTGTGTGCAATCCGCATCAAAACAAGTTTTTTTAATGTTTGGCTTATTAATGTCCACGCCCCAACGGAAGACAAAGACGACGAAGTTAAAGACGATTTCTACAGCACCTTAGAATCAACATTCGACTCCCTTCCGTCGAATGATATTAAAATAGTATTAGGTGACTTTAACGCGAAAGTGGGCAAAGAAGAAGCATACATAGGGACAATTGGAAGGCATAGTCTCCATGATATTAGTAACGACAACGGCCAGAGGCTGACTGATTTCGCCAGCAGCAAAAACCTTATTGTAAGCTCGACATGCTTCCCGCATCGTGATATTCATAAGAGAACGTGGGCTTCACCCGACGGAAGAACATTCAATCAAATAGACCATGTTCTAATAGAGAAAAGGACGGCCTCCTGCATTCTCGACGTGCGTACATGTCGAGGGGCTAATTGCGACACAGACCACTATTTGGTAAAGACCAAGTTTCGATGTCGAATCGCAAACCGAGGACACTCAAAAATACAACCGGTTCCTAAATTTGACATAGGGAAACTCAAAAACGAGAAAATAGTTGCGAAATATGCGTTAGCCTTGGAGAGGCACTTCACGACAATGCTGAATACCACTGTCAGCATGCCAATAGAAGAAATGTGGCAAAAAATCAAAGATGGCATTACATCTGTCGCAGAGGAGGTGATAGGACAACAACCCCGGCGCAAAAGAAATGATTGGTTCGACAAAGAATGCCAAGATGCCTTAGAACGAAAAAATGAAGCTTACAAAATATTAACGGAACGGCCGACACGAGCCAAACAAGACAAGTACAAGGATCTTAGACGATTTGCAAACAAAATATGCAGACAAAAAAAACGGAAGTACAATAATGACGAAATTAAAAACATGGACGAACAATTTAAATTACACAACACAAGAGCCGCGTATTCCCTTGTCAAAAGGATGAAAGAAGGTTACAAACCGAAAACGACCCTATGCAAGGATGCGGAAGGGAACATTATAAGTAACGCGGAAGATATAAAACTAAGATGGGCACAATATTTTGAACACCTTCTTAACCCGAGCCCATCACCTACACGAACAGCAGCAGCAGATACAATAGCAGGTATAACTGATGTAACAGCTGATGAAGGATCCGCTTTGAGTCCTCCCACACTCGAAGAAGTAAAAACAGCCCTAAGGAACCACCCAAACAACAAAGCGCCGGGCACTGATCAAATCCCAGCTGAACTTCTGAAAGCCGGCGACACCTGCATAGCGCATCTCCTACATAGATTAGTCGCGGACATATGGACGCAGGAAATACTTCCTGAAGATTGGCGCAAGAGCATCATATGTCCAATTTATAAAAAAGGTGACAAACTCTGCTGCGAAAACTACCGAGGAATATCTCTGTTGTGTACGTCTTATAAGATTTTGACGAAAATTCTAGAAAAGAGAATTAAGCCCTATGCTGATAAAGTAATTGGTGAATACCAAGGCGGATTTAGAGCTGGACGCTCAACCACGGACCAGATATTCTCAGTTAAACAGGTGCTGGAAAAGTGCTGGGAATATAATATTGATGTGCACCAGATATTTGTTGACTTCAAACAAGCATACGACAGTATCGACAGGCGCGTACTGTATAAAATCATGTTGGAGTTTGGAGTCCCACCGAAACTGGTTCGACTGACAAGAATGACAATGACTGAGTCTTTGTCACAAGTCAGAGTAGAAAACGATCTGACTTCCAGTTTTAAAACAGACAACGGCCTTAAACAAGGTGACGGCCTCGCACCAATGCTTTTCAACTTAACACTCGAATATGTTGTTCGGAAACTTCCCGTTGACACCAAGGGAACACTATGCTTCAAATCCACACAACTCGTAGCATATGCCGACGACATAGAAATCCTTGCAAGATCTCTGGAGAGTGCTAAGGAAGTATTTGTAAACCTTGACTCGGTAGCAAGGGAAGTTGGACTACGCATTAATGAAAACAAAACAAAAATTATGACGCAAACTAGGAAAAAGACGCCAATCAGACAAAATATTACAGTAGGAGACTATAACCTAGAAAACGTAGACAACTTCATATATCTAGGGGCAAATCTATCGAAGGATGGAAGCGAACCCATCGAAATTAAAAGAAGGATAATGATGGCAAACAAGACTTATTATTCGGTACTTCCAATAATCAAAAACAAGAACGTGCACAGGAAAACAAAACTTAAGCTATACAAAACAATCATAAGACCTGTGCTATGCTATGGCAGCGAAACGTGGACATTAACTCAGGCGTCCGAAAAACGACTTAACGCCTTTGAAAGGAAGGTCCTCAGAAGAATCCTCGGACCTGTGAGGGAAGACTCAATCTGGAGAATACGATACAATAGAGAATTGTATGCCATCTTCGACAATCCAGAAGTGTCAACCCTCATAAAATTTAAAAAATTACAATGGGCTGGTCATGTGGAGCGGATGGATGACGGAAGAATTCCCAAACGCACACTAAAGGAAAGTCAACGGACAAAGACCGGTCGGAAAACCACGAAAGCGCTGGGAGGATTCGATTGACGCAGACAGCAAATCACTGCTAAGATTTTCAAACTGGAGGACGCGGTCACTGAACCGAGATGGCAAAGCATTCAGGAGGCCAAAGTCCGATTTGGGCTGTAGCGCCATCGTAAGTAAGTAAGTATGGGAGGGGGTAGAAGGAGTGTACGGATCAAAACAAACTTTTTTCGCATTATTAATATTTCTATTTCTATACTTTATACAAAATATCAAGTTGATAGCTTTAACAGTTTCGAAGAAAAATAATTTAATTTAAATTCCAAAATTTCGTGAAATTTGTATGGGACGGGGTAGAAGGAGTGAGGTGAAGTTAATAATTATTTTTAAAATAAATTGCAATTATAGTAGAACTAATTCTGACAAAATTTTGTCTTTTCAGCTTTACTAGTTTCAATGAAAATCGAAAATGTGTATTTTTCAAAATTGTCCATTTGTATGGGAAGCAGTGTGGCATGACGTCACCCTCATTGGACACAACCCGTTCCCTCGAATGGGAACTCCTCGCTGGGGTAGCGGAACTTTCTTTGAACTTCTCCGAAGCATTGTATTTCGCCACAACATCATAAATAAACTGCCAACAAGTCGGGCGAAACTTTATTATTCTTGGGACAAGTTGCGGATGAGTGGAAAGTCAATATGCAGGTTAAAGTGGTTAGGGAAAGCTAAGTGCAAAGGGGTTTCTTGGGCAGGGCTGTTGTCAATTTAACAATATTTCATTCGTTTCTGCAAGTTTGGGTTTTTATGAGGGGAGGAGGAGGGGTAATAGCAAGGGTGGGTGGATGTTAACAGCTTTTTAATAATTGCTTGAATCACGTCCAATATTCTCTGTATAGAATGTGTTTCATAGACGAAATTGCATAAAATTTTCATAAAATTCGGTGTATTTTATTTTCACGAAACCGAAAATTTGTATGGGAGGGGGTAGAGAAGGTAGGGGAATCGTCAAATTTGATATGCAGTTTTATTTCGCTTCTCTTGTTAGGTGCTTGTATAAAATTTCAAGTTCGTAGCTTTTAGTTTGTTAGTTATTAGTTGATTTAATGAAATTGGTCGAAATCATAGTTTTGTATGGGAGGGGGTAGAACGGTAAGCACAATTTCAAAACTTTTAAAGCAACTTCATTTGAATTACTTTTATAAGTTTTCATGCAAAATTTGAAATTGATAGCTTTTAAGAGATAGCTGATAACTGATTTCTTAAAAATGCACGAAAAAATAATTTTGTATTGGAGGGGGTAGAGGAGGTAGGGGAATCGTAAAATTTGTGATGGAATTTTCTTTCTTTTCTGTTGTAAGGTGCTCGTACAAAATTTCAAGTTCGTAGCTTTTAATTTGTTGGTTATTAGTTGATTTAATGAAATTGGTCGAAATCATGCTTTTGTATGGGAGGGGGTAGAAGGGCAAGCATGATCTCAAAACTTTTACCGTAATTTTATTTTAACTATTTTTCTAAGTTTTTGTGCAAAATTTCAAATTGATAGCTTTTGATAGTTAGGTGATAATTGATTTCTTAAAATTGGTCGAAAAAATAATTTTGTATGGGAGGGAGTAGAAGTTTTAAAAATATTCGACCAGTTAATATTTCAATCTTTTAGAGATTTTTTTTAAATGCATTTCCCAAATTTTCAAGTTTCTACCTAAAAATTTCATTCAAAAATTTTCAGTTTAAGTGTTTTTTTCATTCCACATGAAACTCCTTGTGCACGTTAGAGCCCCACTTCGCAGCATAACAATTTTGGAACAAATTATTATTTTTTTTCTATCTATATCAAATAGATGTGTCGACATGCAAAATTTAAACTTTGTATCTTTTACCAGAGCCATAAAAAAATCACTCAAAATTTTCAACATTTTCGCTTTCCACCTCCCTCTCCTTACACCCCCCAACTCAAATTTTTTACCAAAATTAAAGATTATATAGCTCTACAATCTGACAAATTTTTGATTTGATATCTGTATTTAATTTTGAGATTTGATGATTTGTAGTTTTGGAAAGTGCGCCATTTTTGAAATGCTCCCCATTTCCCCCCACTATTATAATGTCCACATATTATATTTTTTTCATATGTCGCTAGTAAAGCTTAGTATACATTTTAAGTTTCAATTACACAGCGTAAGAGACAGTTGAGATATTAATTTTTAAGTGTTTTTCTTTGCACCCCCCCTGACCCTCCCCCTTCCACTAATTAGCTTCTATTTAAACTGCTTCTAGTAGATCTATATTTTATCTTGATGGTCTCAAAATATCAATTTTTTATGGGAAGTAATTTCAAAGATATAATCATTTGGAAAAAAAATTCGGCCGACAATTGGTTCTTAGCCCCCCCTTTTCGCACGCCAATGGATAAAAAAATTAAGTTATTTTTAAAAGTTGTCCCACAAACTCTTGTATATGTATGTTGATTTTTAGCTTCCTAGCTGTAACCATGGTTGAGATATTTGAATTCGTATTTTTCGGTTTAAGCGCTCCCCCCGCCTCCCCCTGAACTCTTACACCCCCCAAAATTGGTATCCGCCTGAGATCCGCAACTACCTACAATCCCTCCAAAAATGAACTTTCTATCTTGAAGGGTTTGGGAGTTAATGTGCGCTGAGCGTACACGTCGGCGTACGGCGGACGGCGTACAGACAGACGGATTTTTTTTTTTTGCATTTTTGGGCTAATTTAGTCATGAAACGCGAAAAAAAAAAAATTTCAGGGTAGCAAATTTTTTTTTTTCCCAAGTCGATCACAATACTTTATTATTAAAATAATAAAGTAAAAGTCGATCTCGAGTACCCGAAGAATCGAATGATCTCGGTCGCCGAACGCCCAGCGCGAAGGCTTTCAATAATCGCGGCTCTTTGATTGTACTCCGCACTTGTACGTAGCATCTCGGCTATTTTAAGATTATTACTGTTTACTAGACGCCCATGGCGTTCAAGAACCTCAATCGCGACCTCTGACGGAACTACGATATGGCGGGAAATTCAAATTGAAATTTGTCCGGATTTAACTGCCGCACCCTGTATATTTATCACGGCAATAGCAGTATTTCCTATCCTTGCAGACTAGCATGGAGAATAGAGGTGAAAGATCACTGGTATTGAAAGCGCTTTGTAATGTACACAAGTACGAATACCTTACCGTGGTTATCAAATCAAGTTTCAAAACAGGAGCAAAAAAACACCGAACGAAAAGTTCACGCACCAATGCTCAATAATACTAGACTAACAGGGCTGCCGTAGTTGAGTAGTAACAGTTTGCTCTAGTTCGACTTATTGCCGCTCGTTGGCAGCACCGCCTTGCCTCCGAAAGGTCGAATTTCATTCTGCCCGGGTTTCACCTAACAATAAATACTTTGTGTACTTCGATCTTAACTAAATTTAATTATTATTTACATTTCTTGCGTATTTAATTTATCAAGAAGATAACATGTGCTAAGATATTCAATATCTTTATGGGTCATAAAACTTATGGATCATAAATATTTATGTTTCAATATCAAGTTATTTTATTAAATTTTTTTTTATTTAATATAAATCAATTATTTTTAGATAGAAAATAACACCATACAAAAGAATGTAATGGGCCCCGCTCAAAATATAATTTTCGAAACTCAATCCCGGGTGGTGGTAGTTCCGAAAAATTTGGTGTTCAGATGGATGAACATGCTTGCATTTTGTTAACTGTTATTTTGATTAATTCGAAAAATGCAAATATAATATTAGAGATAGTTAAATCTTAATTTGTTGTGCGAAATATTACTTCTTCTTCTTCTACTTCTGCAATGGCGCTACAGCCCAAATCGGACCTTGGCCTCCTGACATTCAGGTTCCTTAACATTTTTCATTACTTATTGTGGAAGGGTTGTTAGCCCTTCGCACAACCCTCTTTCTACGAATTTTAATTTTCGTAGATTGAGGTAACCAAGGTATATCCAAGCAGGCAATGTGCTATAATTAGACATTGCGTCGGCCGGGACTTGAACTCACAACCTTCGCATTACAAGACCAACACTAGGCTACACCCTAACTTTTGAAAATATTACTTACTTTTCGCAAATTACACTCAGTTTAGTGCTTCTAGTCGAAAATGTTAAGGGATCGTCCACTTGACAGATATCTAATAATAATTTTCTTTGTTCAGAAATGGTAAAACCTTAAATCACAAAATTATTATGTCTCTCTTTTTCCAATGGTGGATTTCTTAGAAAGAAATAGTATAGTGAAATTTGCATAGTTTGCTTCATTTATCAATTATGTGCACCATTCACAGAGCGCTTTTTGAGTTTGGCGAATAGAACTCCGATTTTGATTATAAATTTCCATGAATCGTAGATATAGAGCCACCCGGGCAGAACGGGGTACTAAGATGAAAACATGTTTTAAAAATACAAAAGGGTTAATTAAGGGAGCTGCATATTTGTCTATAAACACATTATAATATAGTAATCACGAAAAAAGAATAATATTGTTAGAAAACAAAAGAACAGCAATTTTGTTTTGAAAAATAGAAAAATATGTTATTTGCCCCGTTCTGACTCGGGCACGGGGCAGATCGGGGTGATAAGGATATTTAATTATAAAACCATTTAATACTAGTGAAAGAATAAGTTTGCTCCATATATATTTAGTTTTAAGTGACTATAAAGGTTTATCTACACTTTTCATTGATTGTGCCCTTTTCTTAACCTACCCATATATAGCCTCATCATTTTCGCTATCGATTACCGCACTCAAATTATGTTCCAATTTTTTGCACGTTCAATAAGCAATTCAACATTCATCTGATTTTGAGTAAAATTCACCGTAATATATCTAGTCAAGTCATAAATATTGGTACATAGAAAAATCGACGCCAAATGAAAACGAATTAATATTTTTCAAAGTTTTTTTTTCTTTTTATTGGGTTATTCAATGGCTACAAATCTTAGAACAACTTATTCGAAATGACTTCCATTTGCCTTCCATCACGACTTGAGACGATCTGGCCACTCATCGGTCGCGAGACGCACTTCATGCATGGGGAAATTGTCCACTGCACGGACAAGGGCTCGCTTCAACCATGCCCTCTAATACGGACCACAACTTGTAATCCAACGGGTTGAGATCTGGACTACCAGCTGACCAATCATCCGTTGATATGAAGTCCGGAACGTTGTTTTTGAGCCACAGTTGAGTCGTTTTTGCCTTGTGAGCTGGAGCAGAGTCTTGCTGGAAAGTCCATGGCTTGTTGGCGAATATTGATTGGTTGAGAGGCTTCACAATGGGTTCCAAGACGATCGATTGATATACTTTGCCGATGTTTTCACTCCTTTGTCGCAAAAATGGAGCTTGGTAACGCCATCGTAGCTCACTTCCCACCATACCATTACAGACGCGGGATGGTGGCCTCTTTGGATCCTCGGGATGAGTTGGGATACTTCTCTGGATGACCGAGCATACATACACACATACATTCTTCTACGGTAAAGATTTTCTCGTCAGTTAACAGAATTTGTCTGTGAGCGTTCTTGGCGTACCGGCTGCGTAACGCTTTCGATTTTCGCTTGCATTTTTCCTTCAATGCGGCCATGAGCAGGTGTCCAGTGTGTCGCTTGTACGTGCTGAGTCCCAAATTTTCTTTGATAATGCGAGACATGAATCTTTCTGAAATTTGCATTTTCCGCGACAAGATTTTCTGTTTTCGCAGCGATTTTCGGTCGATTTGTTTCTTCACGGCTTTGATCGCTTTCGGAGTTCTCACAGTGCGCGGACGGCCGGATCTTTGACGGCCTCGTACTCCACCAGTATCCTCAAACAACTTCACAGCACGATACATAAAATTCCGAGTGATTCCAAGCGGTCGCAACGTCCGAAAGATATCGCCTTTTTCCATGTTGCATTTTAGTAGGCCAACTACAACAATACGATTTTCGATGTCGCACCATTCCATGATTGCAAATAATTGATGCCAAAAACTTTTTACGGTGCAATGAAGCAGAAATGTCAACTGTCAAATGGCAGTCAAGACGAAATGGATGCGCCCAATATTGCATTCGTAATGAATGCGTTTAGTTGCGTACCAATATTTATGACTTGACTAGGTAGATATTCACAGTCAGGATAGAGTTCTTCCCCATTGCGCCCTACCCGTCCCGTCCCAGGCACACGATTCAGGTTAGGGAGATAAAGCGACCCGAGACAGATACATAAACTAACGTTTAATAACACGAAATTAAAGACAATTGAACGTACTTGAAGCATGTACTAACTATATTTGTAATGTACATAAGTATGTACACCTTACCGTGGTTACAAAATCATCAGAAGTTTCAATACAGGAGCAAAAAAGCACACAGCGAAAAGTTCACGCATCAACGCCCAAGAATACTAGAGTAAGATGGCTGCCGTAGTTAAGTAGTAAAAGGTTGGTCTAGTTCTACTTATTGCCGCTCGCTGGCAGCATCTCCTTGAGACCTTGAGACCCTACTCTTATCTATAGTTACTCCATAGAACACTAGAAGCGCTTTTCCATAGTTTGGCAAAAATGAAGCCCAATATTTGAAGCAAAATTTAAAAAAAAGTATCGACCTTTTTTTCCTGGAACGTACTTCATATGAAGAACTGTGCGAAGTTTTTAATACTAGACTACAGTTATAAGCAAAAATTTTGAAGCAATAAATTATCTTAGGGTGCATGAAATTTGCAAAAGAAATCATTAAATTCACCACTATACGAATGGTGAATTGGGGATGGTGAATTATCAGGTGTCGATTGTAACATTTCTGCCATACTCTACCTCTCTTGCATGGAGGTACTCTCTCGCTTACCGAAAAAAAGTCATTTTTAGCTCGCAAATGAGCGATCGGTTTGCGAGGATTTTTTTTACAGAATGACATTTGTTGTAGGGATTTTCGTCCTTTATGTGCAATGGACAAACACAGTCATGGAGGAAAGGATGAATGGGAATGGGAAGGTAGTGGAAGGGATATGAGGACGACCGTAACGAGTGGTGAAGCTGGTATACATATTTTTCAGTTGAATTGGGTGCTACTAGAGTCACTTCATGCAAGAAGTTGACACACTATATGAGTTTTTTTTTACAGAATGACCTGTGTTATAGACAATTTCGGCCTTTATGTGCAATGCACAAACACAGTCATGGAGGGATGGAATGGGATTGGGAAGGTTGGGGAAGGGGAGTGAGAAATGTCACAATCGACACCTGCGAATTCACCATCCCCAATTCACCATTCGTGGAGTGGTGAGTTTAGTGGTTTTCTTTTGCCAATTTGTTCCACCCTAAGATAAATTGTTCCTTCAAAATTGTTGTTTGCGACTTTTTAGTTAAGTAACTTCGCACAGTACATACCAGGAAAAAAGGTCGACACTTTCTTTAAATTTTGCTCCAAACATCGGGTTCCACCTTTGCCAAATTATGGTATGGAATAACTGTAGCTACTACTGACAAATATTTACGGATGTTAGGAGGGACTAAATAATAGAAAGCGAACAGAAATCTACAGACCTTCTAGAAGAATTGTTCTGCTTTTACATTACAAAATTATTTCGAAATAAAATGGGCGAAACATTTTATTTCGAATAATTTTATATTGCCAGTAGCAACTGAAAAATGCGTGCTTAAGAAATTGTACTGCCTGAAGCGAGAATCGAAACCACGACGTATTGGCATTGAGGCAAGTAATATTCACTGGCTCTCGGCTTATACATAAGTTAAGTTTGAACATTAAAGCTCCTGATATGCATTGTACAGTTGTATCTAATCGAATATTGTATAGACTGCAGTTCGATCAGATGATTTTGATCAAATTTTGATCGCAATCATGTGCCTTCTGAGACGTTTGTGCGGAACCTTCTCAAAAATTTCTAAATGACGAGCTCAGTGCAAGATGTCGCCGCAGTAAAAGACAGTGTGGAAAACGACCCAAACACCTACATACGTCACCGTGCTCAAGAACTCGACCTCTACATGTCCACACTGCAGCGAATATTGACGAAAGATTTGGCTCTGCATGCGTACAAGATGACTGCAACTGAATCAATAACTGCAGCCGGCGGACCACCAGCAGCGCCGTACGTTCTCTGATTGGGTCTTTGAAACAAATCCTACACCTCTATATTACGAAAGTTGCTAACTCATTACTCAGAGGCAAGTAAAAATAAATTACAATTTAAAAATATAAATTTCGAAAGGTCAATGTTAAAAAATATAAGTAATCGGACGAATTAGTATTCGATGAAAAGTAGTACACCTCCTTGTTCTGATAAGACTATAATTCAATTATCACGAGACTTGTTATCTATATAAATTTTTTCTTCGATAGGAATCCCCCCAGTGTCGTACTAATTTCCGTACAGCCACGGTAATAACGAATGTATATAATATCTATTTCTTTCGGGAAGCTGTAGCAGTATACCCATTTATTTCCGCTTTTATTCATTTTTTTTTTGACGACGCCACTCCTACTATTGTGTTTATCAAACTCTATAAGTCTTATCAAAAGCGGGAAGAGTGAGTTAAAAAAAACATTGATGCATCATACTATTGCTTTGAATTTGTCTCGTTGTTTTTTGTTTTCTTCAAAAAAACATGTGTAGTATTAGATAGAGAAATCTTTGATAGGTCAAATCGTTGACTGGCAAACTGTTATCGATGTCGTAAAATTTAAATATCGATTATGAGAGTGTTCGGATTTTATAATCATGATTTTTTTTTTCTTTTTTTTTTATTATTTTTAACTAACAAGTTTTAAACATATATTTGCAATCCGAATTAACAATTAACACTTACCCTTCTACACCGCCGAAATATTTCATTTTTGATATGTTTTCGGTAGGTTTAATATCCGATATAGTATGGTATTATGTTAATTTCGTTAGGAAATAGTCGAGTATTCGTTTCGATTCAGTTATACAGTCCACCTGAGATGTGATCACTTGTTCACTATGCCTGGAAGAATGAAATTAAATTTTACTTAGAATTCCGATAGCACTATTTCAACACTAACTCGAAGAAGATTGCACTAGTTCTCTGAGCACAGAGCTAAGAAACTCGAGCTTCAAAAAAAAAAAAAGAACACACGTCTAGATAACCCTTCACTTGACTCTGATATGCACCAGTCTCAGCCCACCGAACACCGATCTGTCCACGTTTGCAGCTTAAGACGGAATGAATAAAACGCGGTTGAAAGTGACTCCAACGACGACGACGGCGGCGAACTCTTATTCGACGGTTGAAAGAAGCCACCTTCTCGACGCTCTACAGCTTGGAGACAATCTGTTTCTCAAGACTTGCGAGGCGGACGTCGTCTGAGAAAGCACATTCCATTGAACCGATCGACGACAACCACAACGACGATAACAATAACAACAACTAAGTCCGACTACGCTAGCTACGTTATTATCAAGCCGCTCGCCAATACTCGATACCCCGCTATCCACTACTCCACTCCACTTCGACCGTCTATCCAATACATCTGGAAGTCAAACAGGAATTCCACCTTCTGGACGCATTTATTTGCGATATCTCGCTCGCAGAACCGACCTGGGCGCTGAGTTTACTACCGCCGCGTCACACTGTCAGCATGCATTGGAGAGCAGTTACCTGTGTTTACTTCGTTGCGCTCCACTATACCTTTCACGCCACCGAAAACCTGAAAAGCTTGAAACAGGTGATGCAAGCACATGGAGTACTGGTGCAATCGGAGCAGTGTTGTAGCGGCAGCGAGAGTACCGCACAACTCGAAACTGATAACATTTGGATTTTGTTAATTTGTTGTTTTAATTTCAAAGCAGTTTACCTTGATTCGCTCCAAGCTTAACAGTATCAGGTGTAAGAAGACGATGATAGCGTCGTTGAGAGAGTTAAACGGTCTTTGTCACCCACATATCTGTCATCATAATAATTCTGCTGCGTTTCAAGTTCTTCGTGCTCTGTTGAGGGGAAGGTGGTTTCACCCACGATATGGGTGAATAAGCATTTTCGTGCTTATCTGCTTCCGCCAGTTGTTCGTTCACCAAGGTAGATCTGCCTGCAAGGTAAATATTACGATAATTAACTTTGAATTTTAAATTAATGTTGAATTTTAACATTTCAGTAATGCGGTTATTTTGCCTACATTAAACACTGCAAAATAGTTTGAGGCACCACGCTAATTCAACTGGAAGATACATTTTCTGAAAAAAATCCGATGCTTAGGTATAATGAAAACACATCAAATAATCAACTTTTTTTGTGCATCAACTATTTTTTTTATGTATCATCTGCTCTGCTTTAGTGGAGAAGGTGTGGAGTGAAATTAAAAAATAGTTGTTTTTGCAATTTTAGCATACGATTTGGTGCATAACATTTGAAAATATTTGGCTAATGAAGCTATTAAGTACAGATGGCCTCTTGTAACTTCCGTGTACTCACTTGAATGAACTGAACGAACTATAGGGTGTTTAACCAAAATGCTTAGGGTTGGAAAGGCCTATTATTTGACGGCTGGTCGCTTGGAATTTATCGTTCGACCGAAAATATCGCCGCATCGAAGGACAATGTTGAAAACTAACCAAAGACCACCATTCATCACCGTGCTCAAGAACTCGTCCTCTCCACGTCCACACTGCAGCGAATATTGACGCAAGATTTGGCTCTGTATGCGTACAAGGTCCAATTGGCCTCAGAACTGTAGCCGGCGGACCACCAACAGCGCCGCACGTTCTCTGATTGGGTCATGGAAAAAAATCCTACACCTCTTGTTGATACACTTTATATATCAACCGGAATTTCCACAAAAATTTTTTGATATCGTGGACCAAAATTTGTTAGTACTTGGACATTCGTATTCAGACAGCGATAAGAACTCCTGACGAATAGTAAAATTGCTCAAGGACAGAAGTAACCGGAATCCTACTAAGCAAAGTCTCCATGTTCACAAGTTGAACATAGGGTATAGTTCGATCAACATAAACAACGCTATCTAAGCGGTGAGGTCGGGTTACCTGCTGACCGACATGAGTGCATTATGCATTATTTACATTCATTTCAGTACGAAATAAGTTGAATGATCGCACACACGTATCTATTCAGGGTAAATGACTTGATATACCATCATTCAACTTATTTCACATACATTGCATTTTTCCATAAATACCTGCGTGAAAGGTCTTTTTAGTATGATAAGCAAATTTTGTACGGGTCAATGTATGAACCCGAGTTATAGATTGTAAGCATTTTTTTATTATAAATAGCATTAAAATCAATAAAGTAGATTACTTCCCTTTGAGCACGAATTGAACGTATTTCTTTTCGTAATCCCAAAAACCTTTCCTAAAAAACCTATGTAATCGGCTGGTGTGGCCGGTCAATATAGAGATCACCCGCTCCACTCAATATAGACTGGAGCTACTGATCGGTGCTAACCAGGATCAACACAGCTGGTGTGGCTGCGTCTGATTCAACCTGTTGCCGAACACTCCATTTCCGAAAATTGTACATTTAGGAAAATATCATTTTATAACTAATTTTGTAAACTTTTTATTACATTAATAAATAAAATAATTAAATTTAAAGTTGATTTTTATACTCGCCCCCAGTCGATAAAAAATGGACAAAAATACCATCGTATTACTTGATTCATTATCTAAAAAATGCATCAAATTCTTGTTAAGACCCCCTATAGGGGCAAAGAATAGAAACAACTCTTTTCCACAAGACGCGATCCTGAGCATCGGCCTTTAGCTTTTGAACTCTCCTTAATATGAGTGAACACCAGTTGCCGCGCTGATATTTTAAACTTTTTGTAAGAGTAAGATATTCCAGAAACAGAACAACTACCAAACATCCAACCACAATAATCCTCTATTAGGGATAAGGAAGAGATAGTTTCAGTCATTCGGTCAAGGTATAGACGGACTACCAACCGAACACCTCAAAGCGGACCCGGAAATAACAGACGATTTACTCGTCCCACTCTTTACTGAGGTGTGGAATGAAGGAAGATACCCGACTGAATAGAAGGAGGGCGTCATTGTGAAAATTCCGAAGAAGGTCGACCTTCGGGATTGTGGCCATTGGCGTGGTATATGTCTACTTACTGTCGTATCGAAAATCATGGCTAAAGTAATCCTGAATAGGATTAGTGCTGTCGTGGAGAGCACTCTCGAAGTTTATCAGGCTGGATTCCGTAAAGGGTCGTCTTGTACTGGCCATACAAATATCCTATGGATAATATTGGAGCAATAAGCCGAAATGGGTTCGCCACTACATCTCATGTGTGTGGACTTGCAGAGGGTTTCCGATAGCGTTAAGCGAGATTACATATGGAATGCTTTGAGTAGGTGAGGTATTCCAGATAAGGTCATAGCTATGATTAAAGAATCATACGAAGATGCAAGGTGTCACGTCTTACATAGAGGAGAGCTGTCCAAGAGCTTTCTTATGCGAACGGGTGTCAGACAAGGCTACATATTATCACCAGACCTGTTTCTGGTGGTAATAAATGACATCTTGAAAGCTGCGTTGGAAGGTGACGAAGATAAAAGTCTTCAATGGAGACTATTTAACATCTTCAGTCACCTCGATTATGCTGATACGTGTGTTTGCTTGCTCATAACCGTTTAGACTTGGAGTCAAATGTTCGCTCGTTGCATTCTGAATGCAAAAAGGCGGGATTGAAAGTAAAAATGTGTAAAACCAAGTACATGCACATGGGTTCGATCACAAGCACACCGATTGTTCGTAACGGACAAGATGTGGAAGAGGTACAAGATTTTTGTTACCTCGAAAGCACTGTCAGCATGTTCGTCGGAACCGAAAAGGATATTGATGCTCGCCTAAATAAAGCTCGTCAGGCCTTCGGTATCCTTTCCCCTTTCTGGAGGTTAAGAAATATCTCCCTTCGCACGAAGCTGCGAGTTTTTGACGCATGCGTCAAATCCGTGTTGTTATATGGTTGTACTACGCGGAAAGTAACCGTTCGACTTACCAGGAAACTGCAAATTTTCGTGAACCAATGCCTCCGACGCATTTTAGGAATATTCTGGACAGAAGTGATCTTCAACGACGGACTTTCGGGTACAACTGGCCAGACTAAAATGGGCATTGAGATTCAAAGGCGGAAGTAGCAGTTTGTATCGGTCACTTTAAGGAAACCAGAGCGAAACATCGCTAAACAGGCCCTGGATTATAATTCTCAAGGAAGATGTCGGGTTGGTCGACCATGTAGCACATGGAAGCGAGCAGTTGAGCAGAAGGACAGTGGAATAAACAAGTCCTGGCAACAGCTAAAGGCCGATGCTCGGGATCGCGCCTTGTGGAAGAGAGTTTTTTCTGTCCTATTCCCTTATAGGGGGTCTTAACAGGAATTTGATTGATTGATTGCAAAAGCTACTGGCCTACCCACTTGTTCTAAAACAGCTCCTAATGACTCCACTCCCGTCTTTTTAGAGTGAACTTTTTCTTAAAGTTTGGGTATGCCAACAGAGGTCTTGGTCGAATTGAATCCTTCTTCGCACTTCTCCTCCTAGTTAAATTTTACACCCGTGCGCAGTAGTTGGGAGTAGATATCTTTCAATAGAATAGTTTAATAATCCATAGTATTACAAATATAAGGCTTAAGCTATTGATAACATTTCGGTGATCAGACTTAAATCTATACAGCACGTGTTAATGTGAGAAGCATGAAGCAAATAACAGCATAATTCAATTTTTATATAAAGTTTGAAGGGAAATGGAATAAACAAAACTATCTTGAGTTTACCTTACAAACTACCTTATCAACTACCTTAATTAACTTAAAAACTAAATAAATCTAGCAAATAAACTAGAATGGGATCGTAGAGAGAATCAAAGGGCTCTCGGAGTTTTGACAATTATTTGTAAAATTATTGTTTAATTTTGTTATGGTGTCAGCTACTACTTTTCATGTCGTAGTCTTGTAGGATGATGCCACGGCTTATCCAAAATTATCTTAAGACATTTGTTCTGGATAATTTGGAGGGTCTTTTTGTGTGTTTTGGCTCAAGTTTGCCAGATAGGTACTCCGTAAAGGAATACCGTTTTGTACACACTGTTGCGAGCTAGGGGTTCGCCGGGATTTCAAGTAAAAACACAATTCGTTTAAAAATAAGTGATAATTTATTTATTCGCACTTTAACTTATTTCGCACTATATGGCACTACCGTCGCGTACTTTTCTATCGCTTTTCTGGTTCGCGTCTTCCATAAGTAAATGTCGCTGAATGACTAACTGCTCGCTGAGAGCTTCCGCGCTTTTATACATTTTATGACAGTTCTCGAAGCTTCCTTCAGTGTGTATGTGTGAACAGTTCTCGAAGCTTCCTTCGGTGAGTAGGTGTTATACTGGAAAGTTCTATATCTTCAATTGTAGCTTTCTATACCTAGTCGTGCCATAAGTTCTGTCACACGTATATGGGCAATTTTTGTATAAATGAAAAAGAGTTTTTGACAAAGGAAAATATATTTTATTTTGGCATACTAATGGAAGTAAAATAAGCAACAAATTATTCAAAGTGGCCGCCTTTAGCCTTAACACAGCTCTTTAATCTGTTGGGCCAGTCATCGATAGCAGTACGCACTGTTTCTAGCGGAAAATTAGCTACTGCTTCTGTCAAAGATCGCTTAAGGCTCTCGATATTTGGGTGTCGTCTCGTGCACACCATGGACTCTAACTCCGCCCACAGTTTGTAGTCCAGGGGATTCAAATCTGGGCTCCCAGAAGGCCATTCCGTCGCCCTTATAAACTGTGGAATATTGGTTTCCAACCACGCTTGTGTGGTTCGAGCTTTGTGGGCTGGCGCAGAATCTTGCTGGAAAACCCAATGTCGATTGTTGAATAGCGTAGAGTTCAGCGGCTTCACACATCTCTCCAGGATGTCCGTTTGATAATTTTTCGCTGCAGTTTTTACGCCTTTTTCGCAAAAATGATGCTCGGTGACCCCTTCGTAGCTGACACCCCACCATACCATGACTGATGCTGGATGATGTCCTCGCTGTACCCTAGTGGCAACTTCTCGGGCTTCTGCGGAGCTGTGGGCATAGTGCAGTATACTGTTCTACATAATTCTTGTCTATTCGAGAGAGATCGAGTTTGCGGGGTTGTCAGATCTGCATGTAACAATACTTTTCAATGTTTTAGATGCGGCCTGTGATATATGGTGATGGAAGGCTAATTTTTTATCTAAGTGAACTCCTAAATATTTAATTTCACTTGACCAGTTGACTATTTCCCCTAGGATATGTAGAGATGAATTTGGAAGATATTTCTTGGCTCTTCGCTTTGTGAAAAAAATTAATTTTGTTTTAGAAGCATTTAATTTAATCTTCCAGTCTGTGAAGTATTGGTGAAATTTCTCAAGTTGTAATTCAATATTTTTAGTTACAACAGAAGGGTCAGCGGAGCTAGTATAAGCAGCAGTGTCATCAGCAAAAGAAGTAATTTTGCATTGAGGTATTTGAGGCAAGTCAGAAGTATAGATATTGTAGAGAGTCGGGCTGAGGCAAGATCCCTGAGGAACTCCAGCCGGGATGAAGCGCTTAGAAGGGAGTGTTGATTGGACTTTGACTTGGAATAATATGTCTGATAAAAATGATTCAATTAGTTTAGTGAGGTAAGTTGGACACTTGAATTCAATAAGTCTGGATATTATTAATGCCTTTCCAACGTCAAGAACTACCATTCCTACCGATTCCTTGTTGAGAAAGCTCTTATTGATGTCATTGGTTACTCTGATTAACTGATTAATTGGAGAGTGCTTTTTTCTGAAGCCAAACTGGAAGTTAGGGAGAACAAAATGATCGTCAATAAATACTTGGAGATGATGGAGGAATATTTTCTCAAATAATTTCCCCATATTTGGAAGTAAACTTATTGGCCGGTAGTTGCATGGATCAGTAGAATTTTTACCTGACTTTGGTAAAGCAATAACTGTTGCTTCTTTTCATTTGTATGAAAAGTAGCATGGGAGCAAGCAACTATTAAAAATTACATTCAGATAAACGACAGCATTTTTGGGGAAATTTTTAATAACCACATTGGGGATATTGTCCAAATCCGAGCATTTTCTATTTGATGCTCTTTTAATAAGTGCTCTAAGCTAGAGTTACTCTATGAAAAAGAAAGAACAAGACATTCTGCCAGGTGCCTTGTTCTTTCTTTTTCATAGAGTGACTCTACTCTAAGCTCCTTAGGACTGCAAAGGTGATGGGCTGATAAATTGAATGATGGATTTCTACTACGTTGCCATTGTCTTCTTAGCAGGTTACGGGTTGAAATTAGAGATCTTATAAAACTATTAATAATCGGTTCGTTTACATGTTTCTTAAATATTGGCGAAGACCTTTTAGCGGCTGCTAGAACCATAATGGTGAATTTTTCGATCATTGCATCTATGTCAGTCTTAGTGGAACGGGGAATATCAATATTTTGGGAATTAATTGCTTCGCTTAGAATTCTTTTGAATTTCAACCATTTGGTCTTAGATAAGTCAAGAGTATTTAATTCTTTTATCTGACAAAGTGAACTCTACAGGTAGATGGGGTGAAGAAAATTCATTTAGAGTAATTGGCTGTGACATATTAACTATGCCGTTGTTGATAATTAGCTCTAGCCTTGACGCATGACCTTTTAGAGGGTAAAACGTTGTCTCAGAAGGAGTGTGAAGGATGTAATTACTTTTTAGTAATGATTCGAAAAGAATTTTTTCCGATGTGTTGGCCTTAACGCGTGTGTTTGGCGTTAAAATCTTCACAGAGAAGAAATTTTGAAGAAGATTTCATTAAGAGTCTAAGATCTTCTTGAAAAAGTTTAAATTGTATCTTATTGAGTTTGGTACACGGAAAATAAGCTGCCGTCACTGTAGTATTACAACCAATAAGATTAATAGAGATAGTTTAAATTACCTTGGTTTTTGTTCTTGGTAAGAGGACATGCTCGAGATTTTTGTTAATGCAAATAGCAACTTCACCCCCTGTTGATTCCCTCTATTGTTCCTATAATCTTAAAACTGGAGTTGTACGATTTGACGTCACTTTTTAGCCTGTTATTATTGCTAAATCGAAATTATTTTGAAGTAAAAAATCAAACAATTCGACGGATTTATTACATATGCTCTGGGCATTCCATAACAGTAGCTTACTAGTATCACCCATAAAGGAACTTAGTAGTGACTTTTATAACAGTTGTTAAATGGTCTTGTTTAGTTTTACATGAACTTACAGTGGCGGACAAAAGTCTATGTACAGCACCTTATATTGAGTTTCTGGGTGATTGGAAGCTTTAATCAAAAAGCCATTGACGTAGTTTTTTTCACTATCGAAAATATATTTATAAAAAGACAAAAACAAAAACTTTTCAGAACAAACTTAAAACGAAATTCATAAAAACGTAAAAAAATCACTTGACAAAAGTCTACGTACAGTCAGTGCTTCCTTACTTATAGACAAAATGTTTGGTTAAACATAACAGCATTTTCCCAAATATTTTTCTTTTCAGTACTTTGTTGGACTCCCTTGAGCATCAATTACTGCTTTCAGTCTTCGGGGCATAGAGGCGACTAAATTACCGGTTTCGTATGGCGTTATTTTCTCCCATTCTGCTATGAGCGCCTCCTTCAGCGAATTCTTGCTTTTTACAGAGCACTTTGAATTTTTCGCTCAAGGAGCTCCCATACATACTCTATCGGATTTAAATTCGGGCTTTGGGGGGATGATTAAGCTGTCTGGGATCGTAATATAATAACCAACCCTTCACGATATGAGCCGTGTGCTTTGGATCGTTGTCTTGTTGAAAAATCCAACTGCTTTCAAGACACAACTTCTCCACTGATGGCTTCAAATGTTGTTCCAACAGGCTTTTACCTAGTCTAGCCATAAATACTGTTACAAACTTTTTGAAGCACTGTTCAATAAAAGAGGTGTTATATGTTAAGAAATCATTGTTTATTTATTAAATGCATTGTCAACAACGGAAATTGCAACAAGTTATTCGAAGTGATTGCCTTTTGCCTTTACACAAGCCTTTAATCGAGCTGGCCACTTATCTATGGAAGCACGCACGACTTCAATCGGAAAGTTGGCGACTGCATGTGTAAGAGACTTCTTTAAGGATTCGATATTAGGATGTCTTTTAGAGCACGTCATTTGCTCTAAGACAGACCATAATTCGTAATCCAGCGGATTCAGGTCTGGGCTAGAGGAAGGCCAATCTTCAGCTTTAATAAAATCTGGAACATTTTCTTCAAGCCATTTTTGGGTTGACTTCGTCTTATGACCTGGTGCAGAATCTTGGTGGAAACTCCAAGGCTGATTTTTGAATAATGACGTGTTGAGAGGTTTCACTACACTTTCAAGGACACTTTCTTGATAAATTTTGGCAGACGTTTTGACGCCCTTCTCACAAAAATGCAACTTTGTCACCCCGTTGTAGCTAACACCCCACCAAACCATTACTGAGGCTGGATGATGACCTCTTTGAACCTTTTGGGCAACTTGAGAAGCTTCTCTGGCACTGCGAGCATAAACCCTATCGTTTTGTTTATTAAATGTTTCTTCGACAGTAAAAATTTTTTCGTCCGTAAACAAAATTTTACGGTGTTCTTGGTTTGCGTACCGGCAAAGTAATCGTTTTGATTTTTCCACTCTATTTTTTTTTAACGAATCTGTTAGTAAATGCCCGGTAGATCTACGATTAGCACCCAACCCCAAGTCACTTTTGATGATACGTGAAATTGTTCTTTGGGGTATTTTCATCTCACGCGATAAAATTTTTTGTTTCCGAAGAGGATTACGGCGAATTCTCTCGCGCACAGCTTTAACCGCTTGAGGTGTTCGAGTAGTTCGCGGACGGCCACTTCTTTCACGGTTACTTACTCCAGACGTATCATTAAATCTTTCAATAGCCCGATATACAAACATTCGGCTTATACCAAGGGTATGCAGAGTCTTAAAAATATCACTTGGTTGCATTCCTACTTTATGAAGTGCAATCACAGCAATTCTATTTTCTTTGTCACCCCAATCCATGTTCACTACACTAAAAATTAAACTCAAATGATGACAAATGCATCAAGCACAAGCGTACTATAGCGATTAGCTCAATTTTTAAGAAATGCAACATAACGGTTCCTTTCTGCAGGGTTGCCAAACCTTGTAACAATTTTTATGGCTAGACTAAGTATATACAAAGCGATCTATAGTGCATTCAATAAATGCTAATCTTCCGATCCCGGATGCTTCTATGGCTCCCCAAACAATGGCCTTGCCTCCACCATGCTTGACGGTAGGTACCAAGTTTTCGGGATCTAAGGCAGTATTGTTCTTCCTCCAGATTTTGGCGCGACCATTACATCCAAAAATGTCGAATTTGGACTTATCAGTGAAAAGGATTCGCTTCCAAAAATCCATGTCCTTGTTAATATGAGCCTTTGCGAATTCTAGGCGCAGAAGTCGGTTTTTAGCTGATATCAATGGTTCTTTAAGCGGAGTCCTGGTTCGAAAACCGTTTGTATTCAACGCTCGCGTAATAGTTCTTGGATGGACAATCTTGTTACTCACCGTAGCGATTTGTTCCGCCAAATCTGGAGCACTTGCCTTAGGATTTTGTTATGATTTAGGCCGGCGGAACGAATTATTTTGACTTAAAGCCAAAATAATTCTGAAAGGAAACGAAAAACGTCAATGGTCGGGACAAGAAAGGGCCAATTCCTCCTACTTCCGAATTGGTGGCTGACTAAGGAACGGAAGCGACACGCTTGCTGGCGGCCGGGACTAGCTACGGCAGTGTGGGGGGGTACTTGTTCCTTAATCAGACCATAAAACCCATGGCCTGTATAACAAAAATTTCGTGTCGGCTTACTCCGGGTTAGGGTGAAAATTGGGATAATTTTCCCCAGTGGTCGTGAAAGACCATGAAGCGATGGAGTTGCCGACTTCGCGATTTGTGTCAGGGCGCTAAGGTGGTTTTTAGCGCCCTCTCTGCCCTCCCTACCTCAGCCACGACTTTCCTTAAAAAAATCATTTTTGGTCGTGGCCCCATGTCGAGGTTCGGGGCGAATGAGCTAAGCGCTCGGGTTCATTCTGAAAATGGCTCTTTTAGCCTTTAATCATCGCACATATTCAGTACTACAAAAAAATATGTTTTTTTTTTTTTTTGGGCAAATACGAAAAAAAAATCATTTTTCACAAAAAAAAAGAAATCATAAAAGGCTGAACTTACCGCATAATGGTGGCTCGAACAATACAAGAATTCTCACTTTGCTTTATTAAAATTTTTTGGTTTTTTCTTTTGTTTTTGTTTAATTTAACTCGTCCGTCCGTTAGTCCTGTCAGTCATTGTTATTAAATTTTTTTTTTTTTTTCTTGATTCTGATTTAATTCAATTTTATTTATTTATCGTTCGTTAGTTTTCATTTATTTTAATTTTCTTTCGTTATTTAATTTCAATTTTATTTATTTATCGTTCATTAGTTTTCATTTATTTTAATTTTCTTTCGTTATTTAATTTCAATTCTATTTATTTATCGTTCATTAGTTTTCATTTATTTTTAATTTTCTTTCGTTATTTAATTTCAATTCTATTTATTTATCGTTCATTAGTTTTCATTTATTTTAATTTTCTTTCGTTATTTAATTTCAATTCTATTTCACGTTATCAATTATCCGCAACTCTCGACAGCGAAAACGAGGATCATGCACACAAAATTCATAGAAAGGGGGCGACCTTCCGCGATCCGCAAACCAAAAAAAAAAACCACTAATTCGTCCGATTTTCGCCGATCAGCGAGTTTTATTGCAAATTTCCACTCGAAAAAGGAGCCTTCAACGTTGATGGAGATTTGCGTTCGAGCAGCGGAAAACCCGAAGTCTTTTCCCCGTTGCGAGTTTTCTTGCACAAAGTCCGCGGTGCGAACTCGTTTCGGTCGCGAAATTTCCCGTTAGAAGTAATCGCGGGAGCGTCTTCGAGGTGCGGAAAATGCGCGGTCGATTCCTTTAAGGTTTTTTTTTTTTTTTTCTTTGTAATCGCGATTTAAATGATACGCGATGCGATACACGGCAAAAGATCCGAAAATTTTCCACGCGAACCGTCGTCGTCGCCACCACACTCCCAAAAAAAATCGCCCTGCCCGACTACACGCGGTTTTTCTTTTGCTCTATTTTTTTTCTTTTTTTCCATGCAGAACAACTATTGAAAATTGCGAAGCGAATTTAATGCACAATGGGAAACTAACCACGAAGAAGTTCAAAAAAAAAAACCAAAAAACGACCGAAACGAGAAAATTATCAAAAATCTCCCGGCACTAAAATAACAGTCATCGGCTTTACCAAGAATCTCCCCAGCTCTTCTCCCGCACGCGGTCTTTTTCGTCGGCCGGCAACCAAACTAACGGCATTTCTTTTCGAGCTGTCGCTATGTCGAAAGGCTCAGGGTTGGCGAACCTTTTCGATGATCCGATGTTTGCATCGAAGGCGGGAAAATTTAAAAAAAAACCCAAAAAAAAAATTGTGTACATATATTTTTTTTTCTTTTCCTTTCGGGCGACGGACTCAACAATTTTTGTTCACTTCCTTCAAAATTACGCTGAGGTCTCTCCGCGAAAGTTTTTTCGTTCGACCAGTTCGTGGCTTGTTCTCAATAGATCCGGTGTTTTTAAAGTTTTTTTTATTATTGTTTGCACTGAACTTCGTTTTAATTTCAATAATATCGTGATTTCACCATATGACTTATTGTCTTTTCTATATTGAACGATTAATTTTCGCACATCACTGAAAATTTCTTTTCCCGATGACATTTTCTCGACTTTACAGTTCAAAACTAGCAAAAAAAACTATGTAGAATAGCGTTGCAGCTGCATATGCACCGCCACTGTAGCTTATTAATCAGATCCACAGTTAACGCGATCAATTCATCAGGCGAAAATTATGCGTGCTTGCATTTGGAACCGCTACATTTCTAACTACATCGCTGTAAGAAATGACCGTTATGAGATTATTTTCACCTAATGTTGAATGGATTTGTGCGAGAGGATTCAATTTGATCAAATTTTGAATTTTTGGATTTCTTAGGTAGTAGGATAGATTTTTTCTTAGTCTTATTAATAATGTCTATATACTTTTTACGCTTACGGCACGATGGATAATTAGAAAGATGATTTTCTCCGCAGTTCGCACATTTTACCTGATTTTCTAAATTATCTGGGCAATCGGATTTGTCGTGTTGTTGTCCGCATATTAGATGTGAGATGAACCGTGACCGAACGCATGACATTTTCTGCATTGTGTTGGTTGTTGTTGTTGTTTTTTCGTATAATATTTCCAATTGACAATGGTATGCATTACAGCTGTGATTTGCTTCAATTCGGAAAGCTTAACAGTGCCTCGCTGCATGTATAAAATATAGCTACTCAATACACACTAACTGTCCTAATATAGTTTGGACAACGCATGTACAGTGATTGCGCAGGAAATTTCGTCCGAAATTTTAATTTTCTCAATACTTTTCCTTTTATGAAGTAAACACAATCAACATGAATGGTTATTTATGAAAGTTATATTTATTTTCAGTTTTAATGAGTATTCTATTTAAAAACTTGTTTTTTAACGCAAGTTTGTGCTCGTGTCCGTACATATGAAATCGGTCAAACTCAAGTTTGGCTGATTTTCGCATTTCTTATGTTGCAACTGTTGGTATTATAGCATTATCCAAACTCTATTTGGACAGAAGTGTTAGTGTGCATCGAGTATCTCTAGTATAAAATATAGCCGGCTTGATCATTATCCCGCTTGCATTTTTTAATATCCAGGTAATTTATGTTGTGTTCGTTGCTGAAATATTTGATCAGGGTATTACACTCCATGCCGTGTAAACCTGTTTGTATGATTTTTAACGGTTTTAAGTTTTTAGCGATCAGATATGCTTTATGCTGTAGTTGATTACGGATAATTCGTTAATAATTGAACATATCGATTCACGCACTAAGTCTTTAACAGTTATCGATGGAATTTTTTGTTTGGGAGCAACTTTTATAATGGCCGCGTCATCATCGTCGTCATCGTTAGAACCAAGAGGATGGAATCTGTTGGGATTTTGTACAGCCGGAGAAGCCGTCAGAGTTGCAGATCCAGTTTTACTGGATTTAGCTTTAGATATCATATCTCTAATAAGTGTTTTTGGAGGCAAAACCTCCCTAAGTCTCTTGAATGCATTTATACTAATGTTAAATTTAACTTTTATCACTAAAACTGGACTAAAGCGGCAATGCAGATTTACGCTAAGATGCAACCGAACTAGCTGAAGTAGCAAACGGAACTGAACTAGCGAACTATAGGGTGTACAACTTAATAACCGGAATTTTTTAGCGAAATTTGTTGCTTTATTGTGGAAAAATCTTACAATATATTTCATTCAAAGTATTGTCCATCGGAAGCTACAACATTTCCCCATCTTTCAGGCAGTTTATGAATTCCTTTTCAAAAAAAATTGCGTCGGCTTGGCGGCCAAAAACGAATCTATCCAATTTCGGATGCCTTGCTCTGAAGTGAAGCGTATTCCGGTTAGGGCGTTTTGCATCGAGCGAAATAAATGAAAGTCAGACGGAGCAAGGTCCGGACTATAAGGCGGGTGGGCCAAAACTTCCCATCCACTATTTTCCAAATAGTTTTTCACGGGTCTTGCAACATGCGGCCGAGCGTTGTCATGATGTAAAATTATAGCCTCGTGTCTGGTCGTATATTCCGGGCGTTTTTCGATGATTCCACGCTTCAAACGTATTAATTGTGTTCGGCACAGGTCACCTGTGATTGTCTGGCCCTCTTTCAACAACTCATAATATAACGGCCCCTTCTGATCCCACCAAATACACAGCATAACCTTGGCGCCATGGATATTTGGCTTCGCCGTTGATTTGGCTGGTTGGCCGGGCTTCACGTATGACTTTTTGCGCTTGGGATTGTCATAACGGATCCATTTTTTATCCCCGATGCAAAAATGATTTGTTTTTATGGCGCGCAAGCAGCATTTCAGACATACAGAAGCGCCGTTCAACGTCTCTCGGCTTCAACTCATAGGGGACCCAATCACCTTGCTTCTGAATGTATCCGGCGGCTTTCAAACGTTTCGAAATGGCTTGCTGAGTCACTCCCAACGATTTGGCAAGTTCGCCTTGCGTTTGACACGAATCCTCATCGAGTAGCATCTCCAATTCTTCGTCTTCAAACTTTTTTGGCTGTCCTGGGCGTTCTTTGTCTTTGATGTCAAAATCGGCACTTTTGAAACGTTGAAACCATTCAAAACACTGTGTTTTCGCTAAAGTATCGACGCCATACGCCATACGTCGCTACAAGCAAACGATGACTTTCCGCAGCAGTTTTCTTTGCAAAAAAATTACCCAACAGAACCTTCCGCAAATGCTGTCTTTTTCTCCAATTTTCGAAGTTATGCATCGTGAAAAATAATAATGATGCACACAAGATAAAATTGTTTTGTTGACTGATTTTGATAGCTGTCAAATGTACCTTCAAAATGACATATATATAAAGTTCAAGCTTTCACTATATTTGTTAGTACGGACATCTAGCGTCAAATTCCGGTTATTAAGTTGTACACCCTATATAAACACCGACGTTAAGTTAAGTTGGTCCGGCGGTCAGACTGCGACTGTGAAGATATCTTTGAAAAGTCTGGAATGAACTTCCGGTACTAGTTTGCGAGCCCCAAGCTTTAAAAAGAGACACGACTGTTATAGTAATTTCAACGTAGAGTTAACATACATTTTTATAGTGGCGTGGAGATAGCGTTAACTTCTGTGCTGGGCTGTGATTTCAATAAAACCAAATCGCAAAGTAAATTCACAATTAGCACAGATTCTGCAACAGAACTGTCTACAGAAATATCAAAAAATAACAACAATAAAATTCAACTCACTACAATTCGAATATCACGAGAATTCCCGAATTAAAAAAAACCACATCACTCACTGCCCCTGAATACGTCTCTGACAAATTCTACGGTTCGATACGAAACGTCAAAAACGGGAAAAATGATGGCGTCAAAACAAAGTTTTTCTGTGATGAGTTGGTGCGAACGCGGTGATGTTTTCGCGAATTTCTAAGATAAAAACGGCTCCGTGAATCGAAATGGACGCACAAAAGTACACTCTGCCATCGCTGCGCCAAGATATAATCGATAATAATTTACACGTGAAAGCAATAATCCAGGTAAAACGCCCGAAAGCCGAAATTACGAACCGTGCAAAAAAGTCTGACAGCCAGCTAAAAATTGCTTTGCGACTTGGCATAACCTAAAAACTGTCTGCAGATTTTTGCTCAATTTCACACGTAGTGCTGCCGCATGAAAGTTTTTCAAAATTTTAAAATCACATCTTTTCTTCACGCCCGCAGGACATTCTATCGTTTCGCGGAACCCTTAGCGAGTTGGAAACGTTGAACGAAGCGGGTCGCGGAAAACTTTCGGCCTTGCGGAAATGCATTGAACGACTGGACGATTGGGCCCGCGACGATGGCGATTCAGAACTATCGAAGGAAGTCGACTCGCATCGGCAGCAATTCTCAAGGACATTGCAGTCGTTCCGCAAGGCGAACATCTCGACAATGCTGGAAATCGAGAAGGCTGATCGCGAGGAACTGCTGGCCATGACTGGCGAGACTGAGTTGAGACAGCGCGGAGCCGGACGACACAGCAAAACGAATTTGGTTGCACAACAGGACAATGTTACGGAGAAGATGCTGTCGATTTCGCGACACTTGTCCGAAACGACCCAGAAGAGTGCTGCGACTCTCGAGACGCTCGTTTCGTCGTCGCAAAGTGTGGAAGGGACACGCGACGAGCTCCATAATACTGCCGGGACGATTACACAGTCCGGAAAGCTGCTAAAGAAGTACGGTCGTCGCGAATGTACCGATAAGATTTTGTTGTTTTTCGCTTTCATATTTTTTTTGGCTTGTGTTTTCTACATTGTCCATAAGAGGCTCTTCTAGGGAGCTGGTGGTGGAGGTGAGCACACCTGTAGGGAACTTTCCAATTCTTCAGTCATCACTAAAATACGCACCTTAATTGTTAGAGGAACTTTCCTTCGTGTTATTCAACGTAAAAATTAAAAAAAAAGTAAGCGATAAATATGAAAATTACCGTTTTAATTGTAAATAAGTTTCTGTTTGCATATTTTATCAATAATTAATAAGCCGATCAGTTAAGACTTCATCCGTGTTTTACTTCGTAAGAAATTTTGTTTGCAGTATCGTTTCTATAAATTTACGAAATCGAGTCAGTTTTATGGCTCTTCCTCGCAGTTTCGGAACATTAGGGCCAGAAAGTATCAAAGTGCGCAAGGGATCGCTGGATTTCAAGTAAAAATAAAACGATTTCACTTTTATTTAAATGACCGTAAAACTTTATTTAATTGTTCTTTCTAAATCGCTCTCGAATTATCGCTTGCCTCTTTTGCAATGAACAGCGACGTCCCGTCATTGTTCACTGCTTCTATAAAGCATTTCGTCGTTATATGGGTCTTCTCGTTCATACTATAGTTACACCATGGGGCACTAGAGGCGCTTTACCGTAGTTTGGCAAAGGTGAAGCCCGATATTTGAAGCGAAATTTAAATAAAGTGCCGACTTTTTTTTTTGGCGAGTTAACATGCGAAGCTTTTAATACTTAACTAAAAAGTCACAGGCAAACATTTTTAAAGAACAATCTATCTTAGGGTGGATGAAATTGGCAAAAGAAAACCACTTAACTCACCACTCCTCGGATGGTGAATTCGTAGGTGTCGAATGTGAGATTTCTTCCGGACTCTGATACGGTGTGTATCCTTGCATGCAGTGACTGTAGTTCGTACAAGCCCATATGTGTGGTTGCTGTTGTTTTCTAGCAAGTATTTCGTCTGCCCGATCGCAGTCATCGGTCGTCTTTACGATCTTTGCGATCGATAATGACGTGTAAAAATGAAGAAAACAAAATTTCTTCGGCAAAAACTTATTTTATTTCTCAACATAGTCCCCTTTTAGCTCGATACGCTTAGTCCAGCGTTTTTCCAATTTTTGGATCCCTTCCAAAAAATAAGATTTCTCTAACCCTTCAAAATATGCGTTGGTTTCATTGATGACGTCACTATTCGTGGTGAATCTCTTTCCAGCAAGCCATTTTTTCAAGTCTGGAAACAAGAAAAAGTCACACGGGGCCAAATCTGGAGAATACGGTGGGTGAGGAAGCAATTCGTAGCGTAATTCCAATAATTTTGCCACTGCAACAGCCGACGTGTGAGCTGGAGTGTTGTCGTGATGAAACAGCACTTTTTTCTTCGCCAAATGCGGCCGTTTTTTCTTGATTGCAGCATTCAGTCGATCCAATAACTGAGTATAATATGCTCCCGTTATAGTTTTTTCTTTCTTCAAGTAGTCGGTAAAAATTATTCCATTGGAATCCCAAAAAAACTGTCGCCATAATCTTTCCAGCCGATGGAACGGTTTTTGCCTTCTTCGGTGCGCTTTAACCGGCTTCCATCCATTGTTTTGACTGTTGTTTGGTTTCTGGAGTGTAATGGTGGATCCATGTTTCATCAACAGTTATGAATCAACGAAGAAATTCATTTGGATCACGCTGAAACAGTTGCAAATTGTGCTGTGAAGTTGTCACACGATTGCGTTTTTGGTCGATTGTGAGCAAACGCGGCAGCCATCTTGCGGATAGCTTCCGCATGTCCAAATGATTTTTCAAAATATTCCAAACACATTCATATGAGATGCTTACTGCCTTAGCTATCTCACGCACTTTCACTCGACGATCTCCTAGCACGAGATCATGGATTTTGTCGATCATTTCTGGTATGGTGACCTCATTTGGACGACCTGGACTTTGTATGGTCTCTGTGCTCGTATGACCACGCTTGAATTCTGAAAACCACTTGTAAATTACTGCAATTGATGGTGCAGAGTCCCCGTAATGTTTATCTAATTTTTCTTTGGTCAGTTTAGCTGTTTTCTCTTTTAAAAAGTTATGTTTAATCAACACACGAAATTCGTTTTTATCCATTTTTGAAATTTATTAAAAGTTGACTTGCTTAGACAGCAGTTTCACAAAAACTAAAAAAGGTATCAGGCTAAGCCTTTGCAGGTAATCTATTTACGGATGAAGCAGATAAAAAAATACCAAATTCCTTACTTACTCCCTCCTTCTTCATTTTTACACGTCATTATCGACCCGCCCTCGTAATGCAGTCGCCATTCATAGCGACATATAGCGGGAACGCCTGTATGTACCTAGTCCTGCCATAAGTTCTGTCACATAATTTCTCACATTGGCAACAACTTTATTTTATGAGTGACATTTCAATATCGGCCAGTTTTATAAACGTCATAATGTTGTTGACAGTTGATGGTCATTTAAAGTGTGTTCGTTAACGTGTGAAGATGGAATGGGGTGTAATAGAAAACCGAACTGCAGTGATTGCACTACATAAGTGTGGAAAATCCGCGAGTGAAATTTTCAAGTTGTTGTGCCCGTTAAAAATAACGCAAAGATTTGTGTATCGTGCGATCCAGAGATATAACGCGATCCAGACTATTGAAGATCGACCTCGTTCTGGACGTCCGCGTGATGTACGTTCTTCTGCTGCCATCAAAGCGGTCGAGAGTCGAATTCGTCGAAATCCGCTTCGTAAACAACGAATCATGGCTCGAGAGATGAACATCTCCACCCGAAGTATGTCTCGCATCATAAAATCTGACCTCGGGATGAGTGCCTTTCGACGATCAACGGGACATTTGCTGACTGAGCAGTTGAAGTAAATTAGGAGCACCAGATCGAAAGAGCTCCTTCGGCGGTACGGCAACAACAAACATCGAGAAATTTTATTTACCGATGAAAAAATTTTTACGGTGGAGGAACATTTCAACCGCCAAAATGATAAGGTGTATGCCCACAGCTCCATAGAAGCCCGAGAAGTTGCCACTAGGGTACAGCGAGGACATCATCCAGCATCAGTCATGGTATGGTGGGGTGTCAGCTACGAAGGGGTCACCGAGCTTCATTTTTGCGAAAAAGGCGTAAAAACTTCAGCGAAAAATTATCAAACGGACATCCTGGAGGGATGTGTGAAGCCGCTGAACTCTACGCTATTCAACAATCGACATTGGGTTTTCCAGCAAGATTCTGCGCCAGCCCACAAAGCTCGAACCACACAAGCGTGGTTGGAAACCAATATTCCACAGTTTATAAGGGCGACGGAATGGCCTTCTGGGAGCCCAGATTTGAATCCCCTGGACTACAAACTGTGGGCGGAGTTAGAGTCCATGGTGTGCACGAGACGACACCCAAATATCGAGAGCCTTAAGCGATCTTTGACAGAAGCAGTAGCTAATTTTCCGCTAGAAACAGTGCGTACTGCTATCGATGACTGGCCCAACAGATTAAAGAGCTGTGTTAAGGCTAAAGGCGGCCACTTTGAATAATTTGTTGCTTATTTTACTTCCATTAGTATGCCAAAATAAAATATATTTTCCTTTGTCAAAAACTCTTTTTCATTTATACAAAAATTGCCCATATACGTGTGACAGAACTTATGGCACGACTAGGTAGTTGTTGTTCTTTCTTTGGTAATTTGATGACCGCGCGCACATTCGTTTCTTGTTTGAAGGCCTTGAGATTCCGATTAAGTCGCATAGTGTTCTTTGTGGTGTTCGTACGCGCGTATTAATCTGATGATAAGCAAGTAGAGTTGACATTTCACATTACTTTTAAGTACAGTGGAAGACCGCGTGTATTTTACGAATGACAAGGGCTAACATGCAACAGTATGGAGAATCCCCAATAGTTCATTTGAGTTAAATTTTGCACACTTAGTGTCGGGTGAAAAACCTTTCATTTATTTAGAACAACATTACAGGTTTCTTGGTCTATGCACTACGTAAACACTGTTATTGGAAAACTAGTCTAGGTTTAGAGAATGATACAATAAAATACAAGATAACGACAAGAGCTGTTCCTGTTCTGCACATGACGTTCACACGTGAAATGCCCTTTTTGTTTTTCGCCCTCTGGGTCTTTGCAAAGGGTTTTTGGCACATATCCCTTTTTTATGTCTTTTACTACTATAGCTTATGCGTCCCGCGTTTTATTTTGTCTCATATCGTCGTCCATTTTTTGTATTTTTTCACTATGGTACCGCCTTTCTTTTCGCCTAAGTTCGCCAAATCTAACTTTTGTGGCTCGTGTTGGTCGTTTAGTAAAAATTTTGTAAGCCCTGTTCTTTCTATATATTGCATCGCTACATTCTTGTTCGAATCAATCATTATTATTTCGCTGTGCTTGATATTCTAATACCTCTTCTGCGGAGGATTTGATGCCGTCTCGTTTTTTCATCCACACATTCTCCACTGGCATATTTTGGATGTTTTCATATATTGGTGTCAGGTGTTTATTAAATGCTGACATGTAAGCCTGCGCCACTATTTCGTCTTTAAGCTTGTCGACATTGAATTTGCGAACTCTACTCGTTTTCGAATATCCACGACAAGCTATTCGGCATCGATACCGCGGAGGGTTCGTACGTCATGTATACTAGAAGCAGCCCTTTTCTCAATTAGAACGTGGTATATTTGGTTGATGGTGTAATCATCTGGTAATGCCCACGTTGGTTTGTGAATATCGCGATGTAGGAAGCACGTAGAGCTTACTATGATATTTTTGCTGCTTGCGAAATCAATAAGACGTTGGCCATTGTCGTTGGTTATGTCATGGAGACTGTGCCCTCCTGTTGTTCCTCTATGAGCCTCCTCCTTTCCGACTTTTGCATTAAAATCCCCTAAGACAATTTTTAGGTCATTCGAGGGCAGTGAGTCATAGGTTGTCTCTAGGGTGGCATAAAATTCGTCTTTAGTTGCATCGTCCTTGTCTTCTGTTGGTGCGTGAACGTTGATCAACCAAGTGTTGAAAAATTTAGTCTGTATTCGGATTGCACACAATCTTTCACTTATTGGTTTGAAGCTCGTGACCTGCTGTTTAAATTTTTTGTCAACGACAAAAGCGACTCCAAACTCTCTGCTTCCCGACAATTTTCCACTTGGATAGATTGTGTGTGATCTCATGTCCATGATTTCGCGACCGAGCCATTTCGTTTCTTGGATGGCAGTTATGTTGATGTTGTGTTTTGCCACTTCTTCGAGAAACTCTTTCAGAGCTCCTGTCCTAAATAAGGATCGAACATTCCAAGATCCAATAGAGTAGTCCATTTTTCGTTTGTGGGGTCGTTGTCGTTGAGTCCATCCTTTCCGAGGCTTTCTTTACGTTTCTGGACAGTATTTTTTTCCGGTGATGCGTTGTCGGCGCGTCGCCCAACCCCCGACCTGGAGGACCGGTCCTACTTATTTATTACACCCTAGTAGAAAAAGGGTGGGAGTTTTGAGCCAAATATGACATGCTGGAGTTCTACAGCTATGTTGCGAGTCCAACTATGTCATACTTTTTGCCTACTTTCTGAGACGCGACCATATTTGGGTCATTGCCACATTAAAAATACGCCAGCGAATTCGAGGTAATAATAAAGCTTCGTCAATTTTGCAATCTTGTATCTTTGCTTGGCTACACATAGAATAATTTTAGAACTATCTAAATCTACACATATAAATATAATTGTAGTGTCTGTCTGTTATTTGTTTATAAATGGCTATAAGTTAGTTTTTCGCTTTATTTTAGCAATAAGTAAGCAGAAACACACGTTTTTAAAATTCTCCGCTGTCTGACTGTCTGTCCGGCTTTCACGCAAAAGCGGCTGAACCGTTGTAATGAAACACAGTTTATTAGGTATGCGCCGAGACGAAATCTGCGTGTGGTCTTATTCCAATACCACCACGCCTTCTACCCCCTCCCACACAAAATGACTCATTTTCAAAAATTTATAATAATCAAATTATCTTGAAAACCATTAGAACGAATCATTTGAAATTTTCAATAAATTTTTTTTGTCATAAATGTGATCTATGGTATGGAACATATTATTGGAATCCCCCACTCCTTCCACTATCTCCCATACAAACTGAACTTTTTCATGAAAAATTATAAACCAGTTTACTCAGTGCGTATAACATTTATAGAGCTCAAATTTTGTACTAAACCCTTAATTAGTATTATAATTAATATCAAGGAAAAGTAAACCGATTAGCTTCTCCCGTTCTACCTCCTCTTATATAGTCTGACACAATATCACATCTTTTTCGAAATTCGATTTTCTTGAAAAGTATGAAAGTTACTGATCTGAAATTAAAAATATATCAATTGCATGATGATTACAGTTGTTACTCAAAAAATCTCTAAAAATCCCCGACTCCTTCTACCACCTCCCATCCAAACTGCACAATTTCACTAAAAATAATGCACTAATTTTCTCAATATCTATTCAATTTTTGAAGCTTAAATGTGGTGCAAAACATTTTTATAGCTACTCTAGCATGATGTGAAATAAATTAGTTCAGTGCTTTCACCCCTTCTACCACTCCCCATACAAAATTTCTTAAAATCACAAAAATTTCGATTTCATCTATACAGCGTGGGCCCGAATAACTGTTGCAGTTTTTCGAAGCACCGTTATTCGTATGTAAACAAGCAGATTCTTGTCGCCTTTGCATGTTTTGTTGTGAAATTAACTCAGTATAGTTTTAACATGGCTAGTAACAATTGAAATTCTCTGAAAGATGAAAGCAAAAAGAGAGTGCAAAAATTACAATTGCAAGGCAAAAAGACAGGCGAGATAGTTAAGTTGCTAAAAGACTTAGGTGTAAACCGTAGATTTTTTCAGCGCACTGTGGCTCGATTTAAGACAACTGGAAGTGTTAAAATAGCCAAAAAACCAGGGCAAAAAAGAACAGTAAGAACAACTGCACTGGTGAAGAATGTGCGTGAAAGAATTAGGCGAAATTGCGCACGATCAGCTCGAAATCTAGCTAAAGAGCTGAATGTGAGCCGTAAAACCATTCGAAATGTTTTAAAAGAGGACTTGGGACAAAAGCCTTACAAAAAAAAGAGGATTCATGGTCTTACGGAGCGTCAGAAAAAAATGCGAAAGGGAAAAGGAAAGAAGTGGTTTGTTGCTTCAGCGGCACGCAAGTTGCAATATTGTGTTCTCTGATGAAAAACTATTCATATTGCAAAAGAGCCACAACCCACAGAATGATCGCGTATATGCAACAAGTATGCAGGATATCCCAACAGATAAAATTACTGTTGAGAGATATCAAAACACAACGTCTGTCATGGTGTGGGGGCCATATTCACAAAAGGCAAGCTTCCCCTCCTTTTTATTGATAAGGTGTCAAAATCAATGCACAATACTATTTGGTTGAAGTGCTTGCCAATCATTGTTACCCTCATGCATCTGAGCTCTTCGGCAACGAGCCATATTGTCTTCAACAAGACTCTGCTCCGGCTCATAGAGCAAAAACTGTTCAGCGCTGGTGCAAAGATAATTTTCCATGCTTTATTGCGGTTGATGAATGGCCTGCATCTTCCTCGGATCTAAATCCATTGGACTTCTGTATATGGGGATACATGCTTGACAAATTTAAAAATATAAAAAACATGGAATTGGACCAATTCAAGCGTCTTTTAATAAAAATTTGGAATGAAATTCCAGACGAAGTGGTCCGTGCCGCCTGCAATAATTTTCAAAAACGTTTGAAGCTTGTAAAAAATTTGAAGGTTAAAGATTTGAACTTAAGCACACATAATGTAAGCCAACAGTCTATACCTAGTCGTGCCATAAGTTCTGTCACACGTATATGGGCAATTTTTGTATAAATGAAAAAGAGTTTTTGACAAAGGAAAATATATTTTATTTTGGCATACTAATGGAAGTAAAATAAGCAACAAATTATTCAAAGTGGCCGCCTTTAGGCTTAACACAGCTCTTTAATCTGTTGGGCCAGTCATCGATAGCAGTACGCACTGTTTCTAGCGGAAAATTAGCTACTGCTTCTGTCAAAGATCGCTTAAGGCTCTCGATATTTGGGTGTCGTCTCGTGCACACCATGGACTCTAACTCCGCCCACAGTTTGTAGTCCAGGGGATTCAAATCTGGGCTCCCAGAAGGCCATTCCGTCGCCCTTATAAACTGTGGAATATTGGTTTCCAACCACGCTTGTGTGGTTCGAGCTTTGTGGGCTGGCGCAGAATCTTGCTGGAAAACCCAATGTCGATTGTTGAATAGCGTAGAGTTCAGCGGCTTCACACATCCCTCCAGGATGTCCGTTTGATAATTTTTCGCTGAAGTTTTTACGCCTTTTTCGCAAAAATGAAGCTCGGTGACCCCTTCGTAGCTGACACCCCACCATACCATGACTGATGCTGGATGATGTCCTCGCTGTACCCTAGTGGCAACTTCTCGGGCTTCTATGGAGCTGTGGGCATACACCTTATCATTTTGGCGGTTGAAATGTTCCTCCACCGTAAAAATTTTTTCATCGGTAAATAAAATTTCTCGATGTTTGTTGTTGCCGTACCGCCGAAGGAGCTCTTTCGATCTGGTGCTCCTAATTTGCTTCAACTGCTCAGTCAGCAAATGTCCCGTTGATCGTCGAAAGGCACTCATCCCGAGGTCAGATTTTATGATGCGAGACATACTTCGGGTGGAGATGTTCATCTCTCGAGCCATGATTCGTTGTTTACGAAGCGGATTTCGACGAATTTGACTCTCGACCGCTTTGATGGCAGCAGAAGAACGTACATCACGCGGACGTCCAGAACGAGGTCGATCTTCAATAGTCTGGATCGCGTTATATCTCTGGATCGCACGATACACAAATCTTTGCGTTATTTTTAACGGGCACAACAACTTGAAAATTTCACTCGCGGATTTTCCACACTTATGTAGTGCAATCACTGCAGTTCGGTTTTCTATTACACCCCATTCCATCTTCACACGTTAACGAACACACTTTAAATGACCATCAACTGTCAACAACATTATGACGTTTATAAAACTGGCCGATATTGAAATGTCACTCATAAAATAAAGTTGTTGCCAATGTGAGAAATTATGTGACAGAACTTATGGCAGGACTAGGTATAATAAATAAATTTGTTTTGTTGCTCACGATATCCATTAGTTTTTTTTTCTACAAAAAATAAAGTACGACAGTTATTTGGGCCCACCCTTTAGTATCGTATAATTGGGCTTTGCGCACAATCGTAGTCTTATAAGCTTAATGTTATTTTATTTGGGCTTTTGTTTTTTAATTAACACAAGCTACAACTATTCACATGTCCTTAACGCTCTTCAATACGTAAATGATCTCAAATCACGGGATTCATTTGATCACGAGCCTATCCCACACAAATGCGAGTAACACTGTTTCATTTTTAATAATTGATGGTTCTTATTCCAACAAAATAGAAAGCATTGTGTTCAAAGGGCCATTAAACTAAGCAGATTATTTAGCCGACATAATGCACTACTAACTACATTCTCAAAAAATATTATTATTGCGATTCTTACGCGAATAAAGTTGCGGGGGATCGCTACTTTTATAATAAACCTCTTTCTTACCTTCCATCTTAATTTGAAATTTACTTTCAAATGGAGACTATGCAATAATATTGAAGTCGTTGGTATTGGTTCAGTCAGTCTTTACATTAATTTTTTCCAACTAAAAGTTAATAATCGAAGCATTTTGAACGATTTGTGAACACTTTGGGGACTTTTAGTGATGAATTTTATACGATCCCTGTAACCACCCCATACAAGGTGGTTAATTTATAAATGCTCCAAAATTTACGAGACAATTGTCCGTGACCACGCACCTCTGGCCAGCTCAGTCGAAGTTGGTTCGTGTCGTCACACCTCGTAAATTTGAAGAAAATTTTCTCCGGATTGAAGATGGAGAGCGGGACAAAGAAGAAAATTTTCTTCAAATTTACGATGTGTTTTTTTTTCTCTTGTTTTTATATACATACACCATACTCGATCAAAAAAAAAAAATTCACTACCGTGAATTTTGACACACACAAAAAAAAGTTAGCCGGACAATAAAATTTTAAATCTTTAGCTGATGGAGCACCTTTGTCACGTTTTTGTTCATTTACGTCCTCGACTTACAAATCTAACTTCCTCTCGTTATTAATTAGTTTATCGCGGTCGCGAGCTACTTTCAATCCGCTCAATTGCATTAAATTAATTTTAACATATTGTTGCGAGCTAGGGGATCGCTGATTTCAAAGGAAAACACAATTCGTTTAAAAATAATGAATAATTTTATTTAATCGCACTTTTCTTTATTTCTTGATCACTTCACTAAATTCGCTCTAAAACTTAATTCGTACAACCCAGGAACACTGCCAATCTATCACTTGTACCGATTCGCGTTCTTCCACCGATAGGTGTCGCCAAAATCTAACTAACTCGTTGTCTGAAAGTTGGCGGATATTTATACTAAGTCTCCCAGACAGGTGTCGTTGTGTGTGTGTGTCTAGAATGATTGCCTACATTGTGGAGCTCGGTAGAAGTGTCTGGAAACATGTGTATAGCGTTTTAAATGTTGATGGACTTTTCTCGGTGTTGCTGGGGACGTCGAGGTTGTCAGATTTATAACATTACCCTCTCCTTAGTCCCTGTTCGTCCCGAACAGAGTCGTTCACTTCCTCAATGGCACCATGGTACTTTGTTAATCGGTCGAGATGTACCACTTTCATTTTAGTGCGGGGTTTATGATGTAGTTGAATCCGATAGACGACATCATTTAACCGGTTGATGATCTGGTAAGGGCCTTCCCAGTTTTGCTGTAGTTTCGGCGATCTGCCCTTCTGTCGTTTGGGATTGTATAACCAAACCAAATCGCCCTCTTGGAATCCTGATGAGTTCGCCCGTTGATCATACCTCGTCTTCATGCGGTCGGACGCCAAATCAATTTTATCTCTGACCAGGTTATAAATTGTCTTTAGTCGACATCGAAGATCCGAGACATAATCTTTAGCATTGGTTGGTTGGTCTGGTGGCACTCCAAACATTAGCTCCGCAGGGACTCGAATATTTCTTCCGAAAATGACTCGGGACGGAGTTTCTCCTGTTGTTGAATGCACCGATGTTCTATAGGCCATTAAAAATAGAGGGATGTGCTGGTCCCAGTCCTGTTGCCTCTCGCTGACGAGTTTGGATAGGTTTGAGTTCAATGTCCTATTGAAACGTTCCACCATTCCATCAGACTGTGGGTGTAATGGAGTTGTCCTCGTTTTGTTTATTCCCAGCATTTGGCACACGTGTTTGAATATTTGAGATTCAAAATTGCGCCCTTGATCGGAGTGTAGTTCGCGTGGCGCTCCAAATCTGCTCACCCAGTTGGTAACAATTTGTTCTGCGACGGTTACTGCTTCTTGGTTTGGAATTGCGTAAGCTTCAGGCTGAAATAATCAATGACCACTAAAATGTAGCGACTACCATTTTCTGATTCCGGGAATGGTCCAGCAATATCCACAGCAATTCTCTCGAATGGGACTCCCACGTTGTATTGTTGCATTTCTCCCTTTGATCTGCGGTGTGGGCCCTGACTTGATGCACACGTAGTACATTTACGGCACCAGTTTTCGACATCATCTCGGAGATGGATCCAATAGAACCTTTCTCGTATCTTTGCCAAGGTTCTGTTTACTCCCAAATGCCCACCGGAGGTACCTCCATGATATTCCTTCAAAACCTCCTCGACTTTACAATGCGGGACGATGGTTTGCATGTGATACGACTTTCCATCAGCGTTCTCCCATTTCCGTTTTAATAATCCGCCGTCTAGGTGAAGGGAGTTCCATTGTGCCCAATAGCACTTTAAGGTTTCACTGAATTGTGAGATGTCTTTCCACTCAGGCCGTTTCATTTCGTCCTTCCATGCCATGATCGGTGAAATATCTGGATCTTTACGTTGGGCGTCTTCCAGTTCTTGCTGATTCCATCCAGTCTTTGGTTCGGTCGTTATCCTTTGAATGGTTTCTCCGGCCTCTTTTCCTTCTATACGGTGACAATGCTTGCAGTTCGGTGGACAAGGACGACGTGAAAGCGCATCGGCATTTCCGTGGATTCTTCCTCTTCGATGAACAATCTCGAAATCGTAGGATTCGAGCCTTTCGATCCATCTGGCTACTTGGCCTTCGGGGTTTTTAAACTGAAGTAGCCATTTAAGCGATGCGTGATCCGTTCGAAGAAGGAACTTTTGACCATAGAGATATTTGTGAAAATGTTTTGTTGCTTCTACTATGGCTAGTAGCTCTCGGCGAGTTACGCAATAGTTCCTTTCTGATTTTGAGAGTACTCGGCTGTAGTAAGATAGCACTCTCTCCTGCCCATCGATCTCTTGTGATAGTACTGCTCCGATACCGACATTGCTGGCGTCAGTGTCTATGATGAAACCATGACCTGGTTTTGGATACGCCAGAACTGGGGAGTCGCAGAGTTGGTCTTTTATCCTCTCGAATGCTTCCTGGCACTGTTGACTCCATGTAAATGGCTTCCCTTTTTCTGTTAACTGATGCAGACATTCCGCCGTGTTAGCAAAGTCTTTTACAAATCGTCGGTAATATGTCGCTAAGCCTAGGAAGCTGCGCAACTGGTGTTTATCACTCGGAGTAGGCCAATTTTTCACCGCCAGTATCTTCTCCGGATCTGTCTTTACGCCATCAGCTGAAACGATGTGACCCAAGTACTTGACTTCTGCACTAAACAAAGTGCACTTTTTCGGACTCAGCTTTAATTTTGCCGCTCGCAGTCGCTGGAAGACTTCCTGCAGATTTTTTAGGTGTTCATTGAATGTTTTTCCGATAACGATCACATCATCTAGGTAAACGAGACAAGTTTTCCAACTCAGACCACGCAAAACGAATTCCATCAGTCTTTCGAACGTAGCTGGAGCATTGCACAGGCCAAATGGCATTACGATGAACTGCCACAGTCCACTGCCGACAGAGAATGCTGTCTTCTCTCTATCTTTTTCATCTATCTCCACTTGCCAGTAACCACTCTTCAGGTCCAACGTTGAGAACCATTTAGCATCGGTCAGGGTGTCCATGATATCGTCGATTCTAGGTAGTGGATAGCTATCCTTTTTCGTAACATCATTTAGTCGCCTGTAGTCCACACAAAAACGGGTACTGCCGTCTTTCTTCTTTACCAGCACTACTGGCGATATCCACGGGCTCTTTGATTCTTCGATGATTCTCTGATGCTCCATAGTTTTGACCATTGAATTGACTTCTCCTTGTTTCGCTAATGGTACTCTTCTTGGAGGTTGACGTATCGGTGTAGCACTTCCGGTATCTATACGATGTTTCACTAAGTTTGTTCTGCCATAGTCGTCATCACCGGTGGAAAAGACGTCGCTGAATTCTTCGATTAGATCTACTGCTTGCTTGTGTTGTTCTCCTCTAAGGTTGCTTGACTGAAGAAGTGTTGATATTACATTGTCCTTCCTTCTTGGCTTATTTTTAGAGGGTACGTCATGTGGTTCTGCCTTGTCGATACTCGTCACAGCCGATATTGGTTCACAGCTGCCAATTACATCTCCTTTCTTTACGCTGGTAGTGCTGTCCGCAACGTTCAGGACTCTTATTGGTACCATCATCTTCTCATTCCTTTTTACGAGCGTTTTTCCTAGTATTAGACTTCGTAATGCAGGTGTCGTTTCCGGTTCTATGAGGTAGAATCGGTGGTTCCCGGGATCACCATCGAGCTCTGCCCAAATAACATTCTCAGATGACTTTGGTATGTCCGCATCTTCGCATAATACAACTCGCAGCTTTGTTGTGTTGAAGGATGTTATTTCCATCGGGATTTCAATATTCCGCCACTTCATTATTCGTTGTCCTAAGTCCAGCTGTATACCGTGTGGTTTCAGAAAATCCATTCCAAGGATACACTCATCGGTAATATCAGCTACCACGAATACATGCGAGAAGGTCAAATCTCCAAGCTGTATGTCACGAGCTATTTCTCCATGGACCGTTGTAGTTTCTCCTGTAGCAGTGCGAAGTGCGTACTTCTTGGTGTTGTGAAGCCAAGTACGATCTACGAGGTCAGATCTTAACACTGACCGTGTTGCGCCTGTGTCGACTGTTATGATGCAGTTTAATTTGCCGACTCGACCACTCATACATAAGTCGTTTTCACAACGATGTAGTCGAGAAACTGCGATGATGGTTCCGGGGGCGTCGATTCTACCAGCCAACTTCTGCCCCATGAAGTTGGCCTTTACTCGTTTCCCGGACTGTCATTAGGCGAAGCGTGCTCTCGTGACGGTTCGCCCCTTCCTCCTCTTTGTTTAGCAGCGCAGCCGGAACAGTAGTTGATCGCTTTTCTGGGTTTGCGGCAGTCGCGTCGTAAGTGTCCTGCCTGTCCACAATCCCACTTCTGACACCAATTGTTGCGAGCTAGGGGATCGCTGATTTCAAAGGAAAACACAATTCGTTTAAAAATAATGAATAATTTTATTTAATCGCACTTTTCTTTATTTCTTGATCACTTCACTAAATTCGCTCTAAAACTTAATTCGTACAACCCAGGAACACTGCCAATCTATCACTTGTACCGATTCGCGTTCTTCCACCGATAGGTGTCGCCAAAATCTAACTAACTCGTTGTCTGAAAGTTGGCGGATATTTATACTAAGTCTCCCAGACAGGTGTCGTTGTGTGTGTGTGTCTAGAATGATTGCCTACATTGTGGAGCTCGGTAGAAGTGTCTGGAAACATGTGTATAGCGTTTTAAATGTTGATGGACTTTTCTCGGTGTTGCTGGGGACGTCGAGGTTGTCAGATTTATAACAATATGATATACATATTTCACATTTTTTATAAAATATAAACTCTACAGTTATAGTATACTAGGTAATTCTTGAATTACAAATAATTGGTCTATCTTCTCCCCTCTCCATGAAAACAAAATTAAATTAATGAAGACATCAGGATTCGAAATAGATTTCAAAATCCAAAATATTAAATTTTGAATTTGCTTAAACCACCATTCCATGGTTTAAAATTCTACCATGATAGAGAACCGAATCTTATTCAGCAATGATGAAGTATCTTACATACTCAAGAAGACATCAAGGAATCTGAATTAATAAGTTCGAATTCCCATTTGACAATTTTTGTCCATTGCCCCACATTGGGCGCCATATAAATGTAACCACGTTTTCAGGAGTGTACATTTATAATTCTACACCTGTTTCTTTCGGGGAATTAGTTCCCGTTTGATTGCAGAAAGCTCTGACTTCAGTGAATCCAGAAATTCTTCAGCAACTTTATTATTCGAAAAAAAATTCGCTCCAGATTGCTCATTTTTTAGTATTTTTTTTTTTTTTACCAACAAACTATAAAAATTAAATTGCCTGCCAATTTCAAAATTTGAAAATCATAATTTTTTTTTTATAAGTTTTATTAACTGTATAATTTAAGTTTATTTTTTTTTTTTATCTACATCAATTTTTCCTCCAAAATCAAAATCTAAACTGACTAAGAAAAAAAAAATTTTTCTCTTTTTTTTCTATACATACACCATACTCGATCAAAAAAAAAATATTCACTACAGTAAATTTTGACACGATCGTTACATCCCATAGTTGCACATTTAAGGCTTCCGTGGCATAGTGGGCGGCGTGTTTGCAGTCAATAGGTATAGGTTCGATTCCTGCTCCAGACAGTGGGATTTTTTAAGCACAAATTTTCAGTCGCTACTGGCGATGAAAAGTCATCGGAAAGAAAATGGGCAAAGGGTGTAAAAGTGAAACAGTTCCACTTCAAGAAGGTCTAATATACTCATTAGCTGCTTTCTGTTCGCTTTCTATTATTCAGTCCCCCATAACATCTGCAAATATTTGTCAGTAGCAGCCAGTACAACTGTAAAATATACCAGCTTCTCCACTCGTTACGGTCGTTCTTACTCCCCTTCCCCTACCTTCCCAATCCCATTCCTTCCCTCCATGACTGTGTTTGTGCATTGCACATAAAGGCCGAAATTGCCTATAACACAGGTCATTCTGTAAAAAAAAGCATTGCTAGTTCCTTACAGCTTCTTGTTTCTTGTTACTGAACCCGCAACCGCACACCATAAATTCTACATCTACAATGGCGCTACAGCCCAAATCGGATCTTGGCCTCCTGATATTCAGGTTACTTAACACTTTTCATTACTTATTGTGGAGGAGTTGTTAGCCCTTCGCCAGGCCAGATGAATTGGTGCAAACTAGGAAAGTAACCCTATGTTGCTGGCTCTCCTGGAGCTGTTACTTACTTGAAATGCACTAATGTTTTATCTGGGAAAATTTTCCTGAAGAGCCCCGACTTATCTGTATTATAGATTTGGCTTGGCGATAACTGCAGTTCTTCAATGTTTTCCGATGCTTTTCTTTAAACGGTTGAACGCTGTTAGGCTTGTTTACTAATTTTTCCACACCACTCATGTACCTATTTTTCAACTTCCGGATATTCTGAAGATTTTAACGTTTTATGTTTCGGGTTCTTATTATAAAAAAAAGAATTTTTTTATTACATTTATTTTTATTTCTTCTACTTTTTTATTATGGTCTAAAAATCATATTTTTACCGAACTACTAAAAACCATTTTTAAGCATTTTCACTCGAAACAACTCCATTACAGAGAAAGATTGCTTATTTAACCATAAGTCCAAAACGGTCCTCCAACATTCGTATATGGATTTGGATTTAAAACTCGTGCAATATCCGAATATGATCTTCCACGATATCCTCCGCTACCTCCTCCGTACGATCGTCGTCTCCCGGAGTATGATCCCCATCCACCACTTCCACCAAAGAAGAACGGTTCGGCCACGACAAGAGCGATCGTTAAAAGCACGATCACCGAAAACTGAATCCACTTCATCACAGGATAATTTAAAGCACTCTCAAGCGTGTATAAGGTTGAACTATGTAGAGATCTTAGGACGAACTGTGGGATATACTGGGCTGGCATTCATCTTTATAGAACGCAATTCCTTTCCAACTGATCTTAGGTACACCGCCTCAACTTACAAGTGTGAAGGCTCAGTTTCACGCGGTCCCGGTCATAGTTTATGCCGATCACATCAAATCGTTAATCTCAAGATGTGTGTTTCATTAAACTTGATTTACGCATAGTCGCATATTTTTAAGATTTCATTCCAAAGAACTCTTATTGCGTTGTTGGAGCGTACTGTTGTTAGTCTCGATTTGTGGGAATTTTAATGGACTAAGAATAATGTTGAGTCGTTATTCATTGTTGTGGTTTTTTTTTATGTCAATTAATAGTGTAATATACGAATGGTAGTCTTATGTAAATTTTCTGATTGAGATGTTAGTGTATACAGATAAGAATAACTAATTTTTTAAGTAGATTCAACCTTTCTTTAAACAAATGTTGATTCAAGCATATGTAGGTGCAATATCTGGCATTTTCTATAGAATCAAAACCCAAAACGGTTTGACAAAACTATTAACTATAGGGTGTATCAACAAGAGGTGTAGGGTTGGAAAACCCTATTATTCACCAGCTGATCGATTAACAGTTGTTATATGTTAACATTTGTCATCTATAAGCGCGGGGAATTCACCATGGAACGCTATACAGAGAAAGAACAAATATAAATCATTGAATTTTATTACGAAAATTCGCGTTCAATCACAGTTACAATACGCAAAATTCGAGCAAATTTTGATCGTAATCATGTGCCTTCTGAGACGTGTGTGCGCAACCTAGTTGAAAAATTCCAAGAGACTAGCTCAGTGCGAGATGTGAAGACACCGATATGACTTCGCTCCGGACTTTCGACCGAAAATATCGCCGCAGTGAAGGAAAGTGTTGAAAACCACCTCAATTTGTCACCGTGCTCAAGAACTCGACCTGTCCACGTCCATACTGCAGCGAATATTGACGAAAGATTTGGCTCTGCATGCGTATAAAGTCCAATTTACTCAAGAACTCCAGTCGGCGGACACCAGCAGCGCTGTACGTTTTCTGATTGGGTCTTGCAAAACAAGAATGATGATGGTGATTTTTGCGAAAAAAAACGGGTTTCGAATTTATCATGCGCCAAAATTATGCAACCTTTTTCTCCTCTTTAGTAACTTTTCAAATTGTCAGCATAATGTATTTACACAAATCGTCTGTCTGTGCTTTTATTCTAAATCAATTGCTGAAAACTGCACCTCCCTTGGATTTGTAGAAGTGTTTCAAATAATATGTAAACTTGTGCAGTCATACAAATTGACGCAGCGCTTGTAGCTTGGCACAAAATAATTGCTTCCCCTAGGTATAACGTCACGCCATGCCCAGTGGCGGATTTTAACGTTTTACGTTTCGGGTTCTTACCATAAAAAAAAGAATGACGAAAATAAGCAATGCGAACGGAAGAAAAGAACATTTAAAATCAAAAAAAAACTATCGGGGGTATAAATTGGAAGCTGCACTGGCGATGAGAAGTGGATTACGATAATTCAAAGCGTAGGGATACCGCCGTCGATGTTAATGCATGAGCATTAACATCGACGGCCAAGCCCAATATCCATGACTCGAAAATCATGCTGTGTATTTGGTGAGACCAGCTCGGCCTGATGTATTATGATCTGCGGAAACCGGGTGAAACCATCACGGGAGATCGCTACAAGAAACAACTAATTCGTTTGAGCCGAGCATTGAAGGTGAATTGGCCGTAATACGAGTAGAGACATGACAAATTGATTTCGCTGCACGACAACGCTCAGCCACATGTTGCTCATGTTGCGAAAACCTGCCTGGAAATACTGAAATGGAACGTCCTACCACTCTCGCCGAAATCGCCCCTTCCAACTACCACCTATTCCGATCGATGACGCATAGCCTGGCTGAGCAGCACTTCCATTCTTACGAAGAAGTCATAAATTGGGTTGATTCCGGGATCGGCTCAGAAGAAGAGCAATTTTTTCGACTCGGAACCCGTATTTTGCTAGAAGATGGGAAAAATGTTGAATGATGTTCTTAAACCAAATAGAATAGCCGGAAGTGATAGACGCTTTTAAGGTTCTATGCCACCTTCCGATCATCCCATTGGATCGCGGATAAGACGGAGTTGTCCTTAAATGAAGTATTCCTAATATTTTTGTAAGTTCTTGAAACAGCTGAGAGACAATTTTTTGAAGAATAAATGATTAATCAATCGACTAACAGTTTAAATGGTGCAAAGTCCTTTGTGATCTTATATCTTCGAATAATCTTAATACCTTAATGTGGCCACTTGTCGACGACTCATCATTTTAATCGTCAAATCAAAACCGATTTATTCTTCGTATTTAGTGAATGAATTTTTTTCAAAAATCACCTCTAGATCTTCAGAATTCAAGTCAACAATTATGGGTGATCATGCCATGAATACTAAAAGATTGAAGGCATGAAAAAACGAAAGCCTATAGCATAAGAATATCTGTGGCAATTTTCTACCACTACTCAGTCCGATCAGCAATTCCGACTCTTTAAGTTTATTCAAATTGGACTAATTTGAATAAAATTCATCGGACAGAAAAGGGAATGTTTATCTGTTTTGATCGGTGATTTAGTTAAAAATAAAATCTCTATTGAAAATGCGTCTGTGATCTTTGAATGTGTTTTTTCAAATTTGTATTCTAAAATTACTTGTAATTCACATGATTATCATAATTACCTTTTAAGCATCGGCTTTACATGTAATAAATTTAAAATTACTTTCAAAAGTTTGCATCTATTTCCTTTCGAATTCTCTTAAATTTTGCCACCGCATTCTAAACTTTTACAATGTCGCTTAGGCAACCGACAATCATGGATAAATCGAAAGAAACGATCAATTTCGAAATAAACGACAAACATAATTGCATTTCATACCGTTTAGATCAATTAAATGTTATAAAAAAACCATTGCTAGTATTTTTATAATAAATAAACGACTGTAAATTCGCGCATCTGGTCTGGTTTTGATACCCATTTTGCTTTTTTTCCTTGATAGTTTACTGATCTTAGCCCTTCGAAAAAATCCACTGCACCGCAGAGATCACGGTCGCAGTTTCTTAAAAATACGTATTTAGCCGGAAGTCACCCTCAGGCTAATTCGCTAGAAGTTCCACAACCGATAAGACGCAGTCAAGTTGAAAACAAATGGGACAAGGTCTCGATCGGCGGCTGCTTCCCATTTCGGTTCGATCACAATTTCCCATGCTCGTGGGTACATAGCGATGCTTAATTTTCTGGTGGGGACTAAATTTTTTTTTTCATCTTCCTAGTCTTTAATTATCACTAAATTGCAAATTGTTCGACCAGTCTTTTCGTAACTATCAAACTCGTTTTATTTATTGTTAATCCGAGAGCTTGAGCTGAGCATTGATCGTGAGATGATCGCTAAAATACAAATTTTGCTAGTTTTGATCGTTAGTTTTGTATTAACGATCTCAACATCGCCGATATTTTTCGATAAATTATTCGGATCACAACCTGCGCCGCCGCCACAGCCCTATGGATATCATAATTATCCGGAAGGATATAACTACGGGTCGTACAGCGGAGGATACGGTTATAGTCAGCCGCCTAGAAGACAACATCGGCAACGATCGGATGGAGCCAGACGTTATAAGGAGATCTGTTCGGTTGTGAATCGAGATAACTTTTTGAACCCGGGAGGAGCACCTAAGTGTCCGTACTAAGCAAAAACTAAGTGTTTTATTTTTAAGTGTTTATGTTTTAAGATTATTTTGTAATAAATTAAAAAAAAACGAAAAGTAGCGTGATCGGTTTTACTGTGATGAAAAGAATAAATAAATAAAATTTGTTTAAATAGATGCGGAGAATTTTTGAATCTCAGACGTTATCACGTGATCGATTTAAATCATTTTGCATTATCTTTCCAGTTTTTTGCTGCGGTTTACTGTTTAACCGAATTACAATTGGATAAGTGCATTATTTGTTGAATCTATTATTTGTCGAGTGATTGAATGCAATCTCTCTCTAATAAAAATAAACTGCCAACAAGTTGGGCGCAACTTAATATTCTTGGGACAAGTTGAGGATTTACAGGTTAGGGAGGAAAGGAAAGTCGAAGTCAATGGGGATTCTAGGGCAGGGCTGTTGTAAATTATTCTTCTTCTACAATGTGTATTGCCCAATCGGGCCTTGGCCTTCTGACCTTCGGGTTCCTTAACATTTTTTTTCATTACTTATTGTAGAAGGGTTGTTAGCCCTTCGCACAACCCTCTATCTACTAATTTTTCATTTTTGTAGAGCAGGTAGCGTGCTGGAATTACATATGCACTGGAAATTGAACTCACAACCCTCACATTATGTTTGGCAACAGGTTGAATCAGACGCAGCCACACCAGCTGTGTTGATCCTGGTTAGCACCGACAGTAGCTCCAGTCTACATTGAGTGGGGCGAGTAATCTCTATATGGACCGGCCACACCAGCCGATGATATAGGCTTTTTTAGGAAAGGTTTTTGGGATTACAAAATACTATCCACTAGGCTACACCCTAGCTGTTGTAAATTATATAACACTTAAATGCGATTACGATCAACAGCTCCCATATACCACATGGTTCAAAAAGTCCCGGGAATTTTGGTGGGATGTTGCCACCACTCTCAAATCGATATCATTTTTCGGAAGTTCCAACTTTTTAATGAAGAATGTCAAATTTTCATGACATTTCATCAAGTAGTTTCGAAGCTATCGATGTATGAGTGACGCTATTAGTATTTCGTAAGCAATGGAAAAAAGTGAATTTCACATTTTGATAAAACATTGCTTTGCAAACATTGGAATGGCTCCAAAAACATCACAGCACATCTGCTCCGTCGAAAACAACTGTTTACAGATGGTTTGCTGAATTTCAAATGGTTCGTAAGAGCACCAGCGATGCACCACGTTCGGGTCGGCCAAATGAGGCTACCACTCCAGAAAACATCAAGAAAATCCATCTGATCGTTTTGAAAGAGCGCAAAGTGAAAGTGAGAGAGCTAGCTGACATAATGAAGTTGCCGATCGGCAGTATTTTGAATATTTTGCATGAGCATTTAGAAATGAAAAAGCTGTGCGCGCGATGGGTGCCGCCTTTATTGACAATTGATCAAAAGCAACATCGTGTCGGTGATTCGGAGGTCAATTTGGAGCTGTTTCGGCGTAAGAGTTTTTGCGTCGATTCGTCACAATGGATGAAATATGGATCCACCACTATACACCGGAGTCCAATAAATAGTCGGCAACATGTTTACAACCGGGTGAGAGCCGTGCGAAACGCCCAAAAACGCAAATGTCGGCTGGGAAGGTGATGGCCAGCATATTTTGGGATGCACATGGCATAATTCTCATCGACTATCTTGAGAAAGGCAGAACCATTACGGGCGACTATTAAGTAACGGTATTGAACCGTTTGAACAATGAAATGAAGACAAAACGGCCGCATATGGCAAAGAAAAAAGTGCTGTTTCACCACGACAATGCACCGGCTCATTCATCGCACAAAGCAATGGCAAAATTGAACGAATTGCTGCCCCACCCACCGTATTCTCCAGACTTGGCCTCCAGCGACTATTATCTGTTTCCAAACTTGAAAAGATGGCTCCGGGGAAAGAGATTTTACTGAAATGAGGAGGTCGAGTTCGAAACTGATGCCTATTTTGAGAGCCTGGACGTCGACTACTATAAAAAAAGTATCAAAATGTTGGAGGATCGTTGGATGAAGTGTATCTCCCTCGAAGGGTACTATGTTGAAGAATAAAATCGATTTATATCAAAAAGTTTGTGTTTTCATCATTTTTCCCGGGACTTTTTGAATCATGTAGTACAAAATCAATATTTCATTCTTTTTCGTTTAATTATGTTTGTTAAGTTAAGTTTGGGTTTGTAGGCGGGAGAGAGGGGGGGGGCTAGGAGGAGGTACAGGAGGTCAGGAAGTCGCAAAATGTGTGGTGCAGATTTATTAAGTTTCTCTTGAAAGGTGTTCATAATACAATTTCAAGTTCGTAGCTTTTAATTTGTTAGTTATTAGAAGATTTATTAAAATTAGTCGAAATCATTATTTTGTGTGGGAGGTGGTAGAAGGGCAGGGCAGATTTTAAAACTTTTAATGCAACTTTGTTTTAAATATTTTAAAAACTGTTTATATAAAATTTCAAGTTGATAGCTGTCGTTTGGTTACAAGTGATTTCTTAGATTAGTCGAAAAAATGCTTTTGTATGGCAGGGGGTAGAAGTTTTGGAGGTATTCGACCAGTTAATATTTTTAACTTTCATGCACTTTTATTAAATGACCTCGTGGTGCACAAAAAATATTCTACGGAAGATTTCTAGCTCCAACCCCTAGCGACTTAGGGGCGATTTTCTAGTTTTTGGTTCATGGAGGAGGTTGTCGAATAGAAAGGCCAATATCTCCGAAACTACTTGAGATAGCTCGATGTGTAATAGCTTGTTGGATAGCTTATTAATGTACCTTTCCAACAATAAAAATCAAATCAGCCACTGAGTTGCTAGAGTGGTTTGAACATGAAAAATTTTTGTTTTCCAAAAATGTCCTTGAACTTTGAAGGCTTTCTGCTCAAAATTTCCACCAAGTTTTTTTTTGAGTTTGTGATCTTAAAAACTACCCGACACATTTATCTTTCTTTCAAAAAAAAAATTGTCCTAGCTCGTTTTTTGACCAAGTTATGACCAAAAAACCGAAACTAAACTATCAAATACAAAATTTCGACAATGTGAAAAAAACTTTTTCTTGTGGATTTTTTCATTGCAAATTGAAAAACATCTTAATAATTTAATTTAAAAGTAAAATTTATTGGAAAATAATATCTTTTTTCTAATTATAAACTTAAAGTATTTGGATTAAAATATTGTAAGAACCCATAAAGTACGAGTACCTGTTAATTATCTTTTTAGAGTAATAAATCTAAAGGATGTGTGTCTGGATTAAATTATTGGAAAAAGCCATAAAATATGGATACCTGTCAATTATTTGTCTTAACTAATAAATCTAAAAATATCTGGATTCATAGTAGGTACCTGAATTAGTATTTATTATTTCTACAAAAACTTCAGTAACTAAAATTTGATTAAGCAGTTCAAAGTGAAATAATTAAAATAAAGTGAAGTCTTACAAGTTGGAAATGGCTGAACAATACAGTAATCAAGAACTAGCTGATATAATTTTTATTTATGGTGAATGCCATGGTAATGCGCGTGAAGCTTCCAGACAATATGCAAACCAATATCCTAATAGAAGACATCCAAATCACGCAACTTTCACAAGAACTTATCAGGCACTTCGTGAAACGGGCAGCTTTACACAACGCAGAGAAGGTCGAGGCACAGCAAGTAATACATACAGAAGAGATGAAAGGATGTTGGAGGAAATAGAAAACGACCCAAATTCGAGTACAAGGTCAGTTGGAAGAAGACTGGGGGTGTCACATATGGCAGTACACAGAACCTTAAAAGCAGACCATCAGCATCCATTTCACCATACTCCAGTACAAAGCTTAACTGAAGAGGACAAAGTATATCGTAGATATTTTTGAGAAATTATGTTATTGCGACACCGGGAAAATTGTGAATTCTTATCTTCATTTTATGGACAGATGAAGCGCAATTCACCCGAGATGGAGTAACCAACTTTCACAATCTGCACACTTGGAGTCATGAAAATCCGCATGACAAGAAGCAAGTTAAGTCCCAGCACAGATTTTCGATCAATGTTTGGATGGAAGTTATTGGACAAACACTTGTTGGCCCCTACATCATATTTGGAAATATGACATGAGATGTGTACATGAACTTCCTACAAAATCATTTGCCCAATATGTTAGGCGATGAAGTACCATTCAACCTTCGAAACGGGTTATTTTTCCAACAAGACGGAACACCACCTCATTTTCGTAGGGATGTGCGAAATTACTTAGACGATAACTATCCTGGACGTGGGATTGGACGTTGTGGACCAATAGGTTGGCCAGAAAGATCACCTGATCTAACACCACTGGATTTCTACATATGGGGACACATCAAGGATTTAGTATACGAGATGGAAATACTTTCAAGAGAACAACTGCAGCAGAGAATTATGAACGCAGCAGACCAAATAGGGGAAAATTTAGCTTCTGTTAATCTTACGCAAGCAGTTGAAAAAAGAATGAAGAAGTGCAGGGAAAATAATGGTGACCACATAGAAAATTTAAATTTATACGCATCCAGTTAAAAAAAGATTGAAGAAGTGAAGGAAAAATAATGGCGATCACACCCACTTTTTATGGCTTTTTCCAATAATTTAATCCAGATACACATCCTTTAGATTTATTACTTTAGCAACTCAGTGGCAGACCCTTGTTGGAAAGGTACATTAATAAGCTTTCCAACAAGCTATTACACATCGAGCTATCTCAAGTAGTTTCGGAGATATTGGCCTTTTAGTTCAACAACCTCCTCCACGAACCAAAAACTAGAAAATCGCCCCTAAGTCGCTAGGGGTTGGAGCTAGAAGTCTTCCGTAGAATATTTTTTTGTGCACCACGAGGTCCCCTATGGCCATGTTTTTTTTGTCGCATCTATTCTGTTACACCCTGTATTGGCGCTTGTGGCACAAAATTTAAAAATAATTTAATATTTTTATCCATTGGGGTCCGAAAAAGGGGGGTTAAAAACAAATTGTCGGCCGATCTTTATACCTATAGGAAGTTAAATTTAGTGGTAAAGATCTACATATAATGTTATTCGTAGAATAATTTAAGACGGTTGTTATGCACTGTAACTTTTCTTTTTCCTATTTGGATAGTGGTATTCACTGAGGAAGGTATTCCGATGACTTGGTAGGGTCCTAACCATACCTGAGATAGTTTGCCCTTTTTCGCCATGTTTTTCAGAAGAACCTTGTCACCAGTGTGAATTGTTATTGGTCGACTTAACAGATCATAATAAGCCTTTGATCTATTTTTGCTAATTAATATATTACGTCTAGCAACCGCATACATCTGCTGTAGTTTGTACTTGAGCTTAAAATAATAGTCTTCGTGATTGTATATTGGTTCGGGGTCCCTTTTCAGATTAGATGGTATGTCTGCAGTGAATCCAAAAAGACAATCCATGGGAGTTAATTTGGTGCTGTCATGTTCACTGTTATTATAAACAAAAGCTGCGGTTCTTAAGAATGTATCCCATGTGTTAGTATTTTTGTCCACTACTGACCTTAAATATTCAGTTAATGGTCTATGGGCTCGTTCTAAAGCTCCATTTGATTGCGGGTGATAGGCAGTTGTCTGCAGCTTTTTGATTTTTAGTAGCTTACATACTCTTTTGAATAGATCACTTACAAAATTTGAGCCCTGGTCAGTCACTAATGCTTTGGGAATTCGATAGCGGGTGATAATTTCGTTAAAAAATATATCAGCAACAGTTTCTGCTTCAGCATTCACCATAGGGTACCAGTCTACAAACTTTGTAAGATTGTCTTGAAATGTCAGGATATATTTGTTACCCACGTGCGTTTCTTCGAGGGGTCCTACTATATCAAGATATACTTTGTCGAATGGTTTTTCAGAAGTGTCAGTGATTACCATAGGCATGCGATGTTCTGGACTGGACTTGTTTTTTTGACAAAGCTCGCATCTTTTTACGTAGTCTTTTATGTCTCTGAGCATGTTCTTCCATTTAAATTTGCGTTTAATCTTCTTATATGTTTTCAGTACTCCTTGATGGCCACCGAATATAGTGTCATGATACTCGTGTAGGATTATTTTAATTTCATTTGGATCAACTATAAATTCTGAGACGTTGTCCTCAGATTGTTTTGGTGTTACTTCTGTGCTATTTTCTGTGTTGGCTATGACATTATCGTCGTTGTTATCGTCGTCTTCTAAAGGCTTTGGTGTTAAGGACGCGTCTCTTTGAGAATCATTACATTTTTTCTCAGCTTTTTGTTTTTGAGCTCGTGTGAGTACATGTATTTTGGCGATTTCTTTTGAAATTCTTGCTTCATTATTTTGTTGATTTACATCGTCGGTATTAGATTTAGTTTTTGTGTTTAATGTATTTTCTTCTGAGCTGTCCGGTATTCGGCTTAGGCAATCCGCGTTTGTGTTATACTTGCCCGGCTTATATTCTATAGTGTAGTCGAATTCGGACAATTTATGGTGGAAACGGGCTAGTCGTGTGGTTGGGTCTTTCACTTTGAATGTACCTTTGAGTGGTTTATGATCTGTATAGACCGTAAATCTTCGACCCTGGAGGTAGCATCTAAAGTTTCGAGTCGCCCATACGATTGCAAGCAACTCCTTCTCTATTGTGGAATAGTTTCTTTCAGCATTATTTAAACTCCTGCTAGCGTATGCTATAGGTTTATCTTTACCTATATCACCTTGCGATAACACAGCTCCCAAGGCAAAATTACTAGCGTCGGTTGTAAGGTTGAATGGTTGTGAAAAATCGGGGTATATTAAAAGTGGGGGAGAAACTAAATCATTTTTTATTTTTTGAAAAGCTGTTTGGCAATTGTCATCCCAATTGAATTTCGTTCCCTTTCTTATTAGGTTCGAAATTGGTCTTATTATGTGTGAAAAATTTGGGATAAATTTTCTATAATAGTTAGCTAAACCCATGAATGATTGAATTTGCTTTACAGTACGTGGTTGTGGGAAATTTTGAACACATATCGTTTTGCTGGGATCGGGGCGTGCTCCTTCGGTTGAGCACTTATGACCCAAATATACTACTTCGCGCCTTAAAAACTGGCACTTTTCTGGTTGCAGTTTAAGGTTATTTTCTCGCAATCGTTTAAAAATGTTCTCTAGTTTTTGGTTGTGATCTTCTAAATTTTTACCATAAACGACGATATCATCCAAATATACAAAGCCATCAAGACCTTGTAAGCCTGTCAGAACATAATTCATAAGCCTTTGAAAGGTCGCAGGAGCACCCTTTAATCCAAACGGCATCCTTTTAAACTCAAAGTGCCCATATGCGGTGCTGAATGCTGTTTTTGGTTGATCTTTCGGGTCCACGACTACTTGATGATAGCCACTCGCAAGATCTAAAGTTGAAAAGTACCGTGAGTGACCTAATTGATCCAAAATATCCTCAATTCGGGGAAGTGGGAATGCGTCTCCGATAGTTGATTCATTTAATTTTCTAAAATCAACTACCACGCGCCATTTTTTATTCCCATCTTTCCCAGGTTTTTTTGGAACAACTAAAAGTGGCGAATTCCACGGACTCTTGCTGTGTTGAATGATGTCGTTTTCAAGCATTTCTTTAACTTGGTCATTAATGGTTTCCCGTTGGGAAATAGGTAGACGATACATTTTTTGGTTGATTGCGGGTTGATTTTGGAGAATGGGTATCGAATGTGTTATTGCCTTAGTATGTGTCAATTTGTCACCTTTCAGGTGAAATATATCGTTATATTTATTGCATTATTTCCGTAAAGTTGATTTTTCGAATTCATTTAACGTATCGTCACACTGTAGCTCTTTGCCTAGTTGTACTATTCTTTCTTCTGTTTCTCTGTTATAATTTTTGAGCGACATATAGTTTATGATCTTAGTGTTGTGCAAGTTGTCTACGAGATTATTTTTAGCGTTTGGTTGAATTGGTTGTACATTAAAAGTATTTAATGGAAGTAATTTTAGCTTTACTTCAGAGATTTGTATTGTCTCGTTGTTTACATTTAGTATGCTTATCAACGTTTCTGATTTGGCCGTTAGTAGACAATTAGCTAAGTACACTCCATTTTCTATTTCGTCAGAAAGACATATCATGTCGTTTTGTATTTTCAGAGGAATTTTTGAGATCATTTGCGATCTTGGTGGAATTATAATGGGATTAGGTAGAAACAAATGGTAATTTTCAGTTCGATCGGCATTGTTGACTAGTATGCTGTTACTAATCCCGAACGATGAGAGTTCCATTTCTTTTGGTAAACTTATGTCCATTTCCTGTGGTTGCTCATTTAATTCTTTCATATTCGTTTCCAGGTGAGGCTGAAGATCATTTTGACCACTGTCATCTTCGTATACTAAAGGTGTTAACGGTACTACAAACTCTTCAGGATTTGTTTTCGTGCGAAGAAAACGAATATTGTTTCCCGGACCCTCTATATTGCAATTTTTTGACAAGAAGTCGTTTCCAAGAAGGCCTTCGCGAGGAACTGCCGTCTCATCTGGGACAACTTGAAAATTGCAAGGAATTCCTTTACCGAAAACAAATTTACCCTGACTTTCGCCAAGAGTTTTTCCTTTTCCGAAAGGTGTGCTAATGGTATAACGCTTAGAAGTGTTTAGGATCGTTTGTGGCTTGAGTGCTTTTTTCTTAATTATGCTTATCTCGGCTCCGGTATCGATAGCCAATTGTACGGTGGATTTGTGGCCAATATCTAAAGGAAGGTTTACTGCCGATAGATGTTGGTTCGAGTTGGTATGAGAAGTAGTGGACCCTTTAGTTTCTATTAGATTTAAAGTCGAGCCGGGGTGTTTTCGGTCGACTTGTAATCGTTTCCCTGGTTGTTTGCCTGGGATCTATTTTCCCATTTACGTTTTTGAAAACAATTGCTAATTGCATGACCTTTACGACCACAAAATTCACAGTCAAATCGTGCGTTTCCATGTGTTTCTATACTTGTTTCTGGTGTCCTTTGATAACGATGTAAATTTTGATTTTTATTTTGTGTCAGTGAAGGGGTTCTAGGTTGGTTATTTCTACAATCCCGGATATCATGCCCAGCCCGTTTGCATCCTGAACAAAATGGAGTGTTTTTTCGAGTTAGGCATTCGTCATAGGTGTGTCCTCTGATTTTACAGAAACTACAATTTATCGAACTTTTTCTATCTGGTACCAATTTCTTAGTTTCCAAATAATGTTGTGTGGCTGCTTTATAATCTATTTCTCTATGAGTGTTTTGAGGAGATTCGAATGAATTAATTTTATTAGGATTGGATTGCGTGGATATAATTTGAGTTGGAGTTGTTACATAATTTGGATGAAAATCTGTAGCAGTTAAATTGTACATTTGTGGTGAGGGCGTAGAAAGTGATGGACAAATTGTTGTAGTTGTAGGATAGATTGGAGAAAGATAGGGTGATCCCTTTTGCAATGTTTCCATTTCTAATGCATTAATAATAAGGGTATCAAATTTGGTCTCTTTGAGAGTTAACAAATGCTGACCTAGATGTGGATTTGTTACACCGGTTTTCAGAGAAGTTACCGCAAAATCCTCTAATTGTGTCTTAACAGCTACAGAAAGTGATCCGTACTTGCTATCTGCAGCATCCCTACATTTCGCCAATAGATTTCGAAGTCTTGACGTATACGACGTTATATTTTCAGTCGGATATTGCCTACATGTAATTAACTGATTAACTAATTCCTGATAGCTTGCTCGGGGTAAGTACGTTCTGTATATTAACGCTTCAAATTCAGAGAAAGTTGGTGTGAGACTTGATGACACAATTTGATATGCATCTCCTCTGAGTCGTGTTGGCAGAACTGTTAAAAACGTATTTTTTTCTTCTTCACTGAGGCATTGTAATACCCGTTTACAACACCCAATGAAAGTTTGCACCTCTTGCACTATTTTGGCGTGAATTTCACCACTAAATAAGGGAATTAACTGAGTTGTCAGTTTTATTACCTTGTCTAAATCCATTGCGATAAAATTTGTGGATGAATTACCTTTTTTATTATTTAATATTTCTTTTTCGGGGGTGATCATTAATGGACTGGTCCAGGAGATATTAAAATTTTGATCGGATATGTTGGTCAAAATATTACTTTCTATGGAATCGTTGAAAGAATGTAAATTTGTTGAAGCAAATTGTTTTATTTCCTCTCTAAAGTTTTGCGTTTTAACTTTAATTTTTTTTAAGCAATTGTTTCTTTCTTTTTTTGATTTACTAATTTGTTTTTCTAAATTATCAATAGTATCTAAATCTAAATTTTTATTATCTAATACAATTTTTCGTATGTACTCACTAAGCGGCTCTGTTTGTGGTTCTTGCAAGAATATCGTCCTCTGTCTTAGAATCTTGAAGGGTGATGCTGTTGGTGTCGATCCTCCTGTAGGGTTTTCTGGCTGGATCCTAGAGTTTTCAGAGCTAGTTGTTGTTTCTGTTTTGTTTTCCGTCGGTGTTCGCGTTGATGAACTTCCCTCCTTGTTGTTCATGTACCTAGTCCTGCCATAAGTTCTGTCACATAATTTCTCACAGTGGCAACAACTTTATTTTATGAGTGACATTTCAATATCGGTCAGTTTTATAAACGTCATAATGTTGTTGACAGTTGATGGTCATTTAAAGTGTGTTCGTTAACGTGTGAAGATGGAATGGGGTGTAATAGAAAACCGAACTGCAGTGATTGCACTACATAAGTGTGGAAAATCCGCGAGTGAAATTTTCAAGTTGTTGTACCCGTTAAAAATAACGCAAAGATTTGTGTATCGTGCGATCCAGAGATATAACGCGATCCAGACTATTGAAGATCGACCTCGTTCTGGACGTCCGCGTGATGTACGTTCTTCTGCTGCCATCAAAGCGGTCGAGAGTCGAATTCGTCGAAATCCGCTTCGTAAACAACGAATCATGGCTCGAGAGATGAACATCTCCACCCGAAGTGTGTCTCGCATCATAAAATCTGACCTCGGGATGAGTGCCTTTCGAGGATCAACGGGACATTTGCTGACTGAGCAGTTGAAGCAAATTAGGAGCACCAGATCGAAAGAGCTCCTTCGGCGGTACGGCAACAACAAACATCGAGAAATTTTATTTACCGATGAAAAAATTTTTACGGTGGAGGAACATTTCAACCGCCAAAATGATAAGGTGTATGCCCACAGCTCCATAGAAGCCCGAGAAGTTGCCACTAGGGTACAGCGAGGACATCATCCAGCATCAGTCATGGTATGGTGGGGTGTCAGCTACGAAGGGGTCACCGAGCTTCATTTTTGCGAAAAAGGCGTAAAAACTGCAGCGAAAAATTATCAAACGGACATCCTGGAGGGATGTGTGAAGCCGCTGAACTCTACGCTATTCAACAATCGACATTGGGTTTTCCAGCAAGATTCTGCGCCAGCCCACAAAGCTCGAACCACACAAGCGTGGTTGGAAACCAATATTCCACAGTTTATAAGGGCGACGGAATGGCCTTCTGGGAGCCCAGATTTGAATCCCCTGGACTACAAACTGTGGGCGGAGTTAGAGTCCATGGTGTGCACGAGACGACACCCAAATATCGAGAGCCTTAAGCGATCTTTGACAGAAGCAGTAACTAATTTTCCGCTAGAAACAGTGCGTACTGCTATCGATGACTGGCCCAACAGATTAAAGAGCTGTGTTAAGGCTAAAGGCGGCCACTTTGAATAATTTGTTGCTTATTTTACTTCCATTAGTATGCCAAAATAAAATATATTCTCCTTTGTCAAAAACTCTTTTTCATTTATACAAAAATTGCCCATATACGTGTGACAGAACTTATGGCACGACTAGGTATAATCTACTAGTAATGTTTTCCTCGTGTTGTTTTCCGTTATCTTTTTGTTGTTGTTGCCACTTAATCCAGTGTGATTTTTATAACTTCACATTTTTTTTTTTTTTATTAAACTTAATTCTTTTCAAATAAACTTAATCACAGTGTTACAATTGTTGTGTTTTCAGTATTTATTTATTTCACGGTAGTATTTTGCGAGGTTTTGAGGTTTTATTATTTATTAAAACAAAAACGAAACACGCCTACACATGAAAAGGGTTCGTTACCCAGCTGCGCCAATTGTTGTATTTAATTATTAGAAAACACCATAAGATTCAATAATAATTAAGTTTATTCAAACACACATTTAATAACACGACTGATAATAATTAAAAACACCAACCGACTAAGCAGTTAGGTCTAGATAACTCGGTGGAGGACCTGCTTACACAAGCCTTACTGACGTGTCCGTCGCAAGCAGGCCTGTGGTGAAACGCAGCAAAGCGCAGTAGTCTTTTATTCGTTACTTGTCTGTGTGTCTCGACGATGACTCCAGTAAACCTTATTAGAAAACTGTTGGAGTGGCAGCAAAAGATCGAGCACATCCCAGGCTTGTATCATTTTTGGAAATTATCACCAACCGGAAGCAAAAGTCATGAGCATTACAAAAAAAAAATAAAAAAAAATGTTTTTCAACGGTCGAAAATTTTTCTACGATAAAGTTGTAAAGCAGCTTAAAATAGAAAGAAAAGATTTCCGGATTCTACACTGTTACGCTTTATTATTCGTGACGTTTCGATCTCTGCTGAGACCTTTTTCAAACTGTTTGGAGTTTGATAAATGTCTCAGCAGAGACCGAAACGTCACGAATAATAGAGCGTAACAGCGTAGAATCCGAAAATCTTTTCTTTCAAAATCGAAATGCACTGTGAAACCATTCACCAAACCATCAGCTTAAAATATTCATTTTTACTTTCTATATTTTTCCGTTTTGACTCATGGATGTCGAGGTAAATGATTTTTGGTTATTTTTAACCAATTCTCCAAGGTATTTAAAATCAGATCAAGTAAAATTTAATGAGGTTTCAAATATAAAATCTTATTTTAATTTTTAAATTATTTAAAATACTCCTTTTCTTCTTCTTTAATGGCGCTACAGCCCAAATCGGGCCTTGGCCTCCTGAACTTCAGGTTCCTTAACATTTTCATTATTTATTGCGGACGAGTTGTTAGCTCTTCGCACAACCCTCTATCTACGAATTTTTCATTTTCGTAGATTGAGGTAACCAAGGTATATTCAAGCAGGTAGTGTGCTTGGAATTATGCGTCGACCGGGATTTGAACTCACGACCTTCGCATTGTAAACCAAACACGCTACCCACTAGACTACACCCTAGCTTAAAATAGTCCTTTTACTCATGATAATTAAAGAGTATACTGAATCCTTTTTACACACAATGGGCGATCATCATCTCCAAGACTATTCCACGCAGTCGTAGTGAGCGACCACCATAAGCCACACATGTGATGACCGTATGGCCTATTGTGTAAAGCGGCCATAACGATTGTATTCAAGCTAAATTGATCACTGCTTTAGCAATAAGAGTTTGGGGTAGGACTTTTACTTCTTCTTAAATAAATAAAATAAAAACAACAAAAATTTGTTCAGTTCTTTTCGTAATAATAGGAATAAAATAATCATAAGAATATTTTTAGCAACTGTGTTTAACTGTTAATACAATTTTTATGAAGTAATGTTAAGCAAAAATAGTAGCTCTTAGCCTGATGGCTCCAGATCGGTGTCTTGAGAATGGAAAACTCTAACCATTAGCGCGATAGCTCCAGAATGGTGTGCTCGGGAATGGAAATGCTCTTGGATTTACATATGGATTACCCGTTATAATACTTGCAATGCTCTCATATGATCTTCCGGCAGGTTTTTGTCTTCGTCTGCTTCTCCCACCACTTCGTCCTCCGCCTCGAACCGCGCCACTATATCCATCAAAGTAGTCCCAAAAGAATAGTTGACCTTCAACATGTACAAAACTAATCCCAAGCAACGTTACACAAACAATTAAGGCAAACATTTTCATACTATCTGCAATTCAGTAGTGAACTAATAGAAACTAAACAAACCACTAAGTCGTCTTCCTTTTAGATTTCTTGTTTTATAGTAGACAATTTTCTTTTCAATTATTTCCTTATTGAAGAAAAATAGACAGCAGGTAAACAAAAACTCCATTTGAATCTTGACCACATACTGGAAAAATAATGCGGCTCACATTAAAAAAATGCAAAAAAAAACCAGACCAATAAAATTCTTGTCTTCTTATTACGAAAACGACAGAAAGAATTGTTCTCAAAATGTAATTTATAGCAAAGATAAAATCTGCTCAAAAATAATTAAATTCTAAGCATGTTTTGAAAAATCATAAGATCGGTAATGAAGCCGCGCGAGCAACAGTGCAACAAACTTTCCATTTCATCAGATCATTTTTATTGCGTCGCGTTTTCAGTTATTCCACCAAGATTTTTGTTGAAATATCGTAACAAGGTTGTTAATTTAAAAATCCGAGTAAGAAATATGCACATTAAGTTATGGCATTTATGGGACAATACCGAAAGGCAAAGTGGAATTTAATATGGCACGATCATGAGTGCACGATCTGACGAGAAAAGTAATTTCTTAGATGATATGATGAATGTATCTCGTGTTCCTGAATTTATGACATAGAAATTATTTAGTTTACTGATCGTATTGATCTTGCAAATGGAATTCTAAAATAAATGGAAGAGTTTTCAGCTGAGCGCACGATCATTTCAGATTTGAAAATGTTTCTGCTTAAGATTTACTGAACGTTTACATCCTCAATCCATTTAGTGTTAAGACAGAGACAGAAATAAATCACTTCCACAAGACATGACCCTGTGCATGGGCCATTAGTTACCGCTACGAAATGATTATTCCTCTGGCTTACTCTTCAACTACGACCAAACCGACGCCTTTCTTGGTTGTTTAAAGATGTTTTGCTTTGGCCGCTTCAAAGTGTGAGCTATCCACTACCACTGCCGCCTTTGAAACTCAATGTGTATTTTGGTCTGTCCAGTTGTACTTCGAAGCTCGTTTCTGCAGATGAGATCTGGCCAGAATATCCCTAAAATGTGGCGAAGGCATTGGCTCATTGGAGTTTATTGGTAAGCTAAACGGTCACTTTCCATATACCAACGCGGATGCGCCGTACCAAATACTCGCACACATTTTTGCGGGAGCTGCGTAGATGAGGAAGAGGAAGAGACGATTCTTCATCTGGTATGCACTTGCTCTTCTCTCTCTAAAAGGATACGCCATCCAGGTGCACACTTCTTCGATAGCCACGGTAATCTGACAAATACGGAAGCTAGGAGCCTTCAACGCTTCATAGGTTCACCGATTAGGAGTCTCTTCTGAGATCCTGTGGCATCACAACGGACCGGGCTATGGCTTCGGAAAAGAAGCATGAATCCGTCGTCCATGATGGCTATGATATCGAGGTGTCACAAATTTTCCACCCCTTTTCCATATTGTCTGTTAAGGATGATTGGTGTGTTTGTGCTGAACCCATGTATGTATTTGGTTTTACGCACATTTATTTTCAGTTCTGCCTCTTTGCATTGGGAATGCAAGAAGCGGACATTTGCCTCCTCACAAAATCCCACTTAATCTCAGATTTTCCCATCGTACTATTTATTGTACAGCACTACGATTTGAATTGTTTTTATTTCGTAAACACCGATCTAAATTAATTTCGTTTTCTTCATATAACTAACATTTTTTTCTGGGGCTATCTAAATTAAGATATCCAACTGATAACTATTACTGCCTATTACAACAAAACCGTTCCGTACGCAGCACGTTGGTAAGTAATGTCAAGGTGAATATCTTGACCACGAAATGAAAACGAAATTAAATTTCCAAGAAGTTTTGCAGCATTAGCATAACTCTACGTGCTGAATGATTGATGATAACATACAAGCCTGTTCATTGTTTTATATATTTCTTTTTAACTGTGAATCAAGTGCATTCACTGTGCGTCGTTTAGTCGCATCAGATGCACGTTTGCGGTGAACGGCCAGACAGACATGTCCTCTGGGAAACGTAATGAAATTTCAAATCAATCGGTTTGAAATCGATTTAGTTCAGTTCAGGATTGATAAAAAAACAATCAATTTTTTTTTTCTTTACGTTTAATACAATTACAAATTTTTAACTAATCATAATAATTAATATTCAGTCATTCAATAATAATAAAAAAAAAATAATCTTAATCACAGCTTAAATATAAATAACGAGCAAATAAAACTTACTTCCAAATCTTAATGACACCATCCCGACCGGCCGAAGCAATCAGTGTTTGCTGCTTCTCTGTATTGCACATAATAAAATCGGTAATGCTATCCACATGGCTGGGAGAAGGCATTTCAGGACCGGAGCGTGGTTGTTCCTCGGCATTACGGCTGCTTCCCATACTTCCGGATGTTGCTAGATTCGTTTGTGTTTCTACGGTGACCGATGTGCCGTCAATAAGACGCGAACTGAAAACAAGAATTCAAAAAAGGAAGCGTTAAATTTATCGACTGATACGTACAATTTTCAATACAACATACTCGTAGGTGAACGAAACTTCCGATAGATTATCTCTAGTCGATGGTACAACTAGATAGGAATTTTTCGGTTGTGCCAAATCCCAGTAACGGATACGTTGATCCGAACTGCCGGTGAGTAAAAACGGTGAGCCATCTACCACTCCGGTGAGGAGTCCACATGTTGCCGAAGGATTCGTCTAGATTAACGAAAAGTTGAAAATTTTGTTAAAACTTATCCTCTCGATTTGGAATGATCGAGTGATACTTACGCTGCTTGTATTCGATAGAGGCGGTGATGTACTTGCCCAAAGAACATTTTGCCGTAGGCCGGTCTCAACATTCCAAATTGAAATTTCATTATTGCCTTGCGACGAAGAAATTAAATACGACGGTTCGGTTGGATGACACATAATCTTCCGTATACGATAGTCGAACGGATGACGAATATCCGCGATCGGTAAACGAAATCTTAGATCCCAAGCAATATGTTTTCCATGACTTGTACCGATTGCAAGCCACGAAGCTGTTGGGTCAGCACACATCGAAGTTATAACGCCATGACGTAGTTCAGTATTTAAACGCCACGCGCTATTCTGCATGCGTAAATCCCATGCAAGAATTCCGCCGTAAAGCGTGGCATAAACAATAACGCTTTGATCGAGAGTATGCATGTCGACAACACCGCCGTCATCGAAACCGCTATAAATAAATGAAATCATGATGGAGTTAAAAATTGCGCCTAAAAAGCAAAGTCTATCCAAAATACTACAAGAAATTACTGATCCTCCAGCTCATTACACGCTGAAAAAAACAGACCAATTTAATTTTACAACACTCATCCTGATATTTTCAGGTTCTACATCTACAATAGCACTACAGCCCAAATCGGGCCATGGCCTCCTGATCTTCAGGTTCCTTAACATTTTTTATTATTTATTGTGGAAGGGTTGTTAGACCTTCGCACAACCCTCTTTTTTCATTTTTTTGTAGATTGAGTTGACCCAGGTATACCCAAGCAGGCAGTGTGCTGGAATTATGCGTCGACCGAGATTTGAACTCACCGACACTGTCATTGTAGACCAACTCGCTACCGACTAGGTTACATCCTAGCTCCTAGGTATTTTCAGCTGCCGCAGCATTAATCCAACATTGGTCTAAAAAACAACAGAAATTCGAAATACTTACTTTTCATGAATATTGGTTCCGTCCAAATGCAAAGCCTGCTGCAATGTCATTTTCGAAGAATTACGATCGATACGCATAATCAATAGTGTCCCGTCTTTACCACCCACCGCTAACGACTGACCCCCTTCACATGCAGCTAACGAATAGATTGGCGTATTTGCTGAATAAACTTGACGCGACTTATTAATACTCTGATTTCCATTCAACTTATTACAATCCCATAGCCTCAACGTTCCGTCAATGCTTCCACTAGCAAATATCGAACCGTACGGCTTTAACGATGTCAATTTTATAACCGATGCGTTATGTTCGTGTAGATGAGCGACTAATGTTCCATTCATTCGCCAACGATTCGGAATGGCGGAATAGAATTTTGCCGGATTATATTCGCGATTTGAAGAAACTACAGCGTATTGTGCTTTCATTTTTGTACGTAATTTTTCGAGATCATGACGACATTCGGACGAACGTTCTACAGACAAGGGAGGAGAATTTGCCGTTTTAATAGGGATATCAAAAGGATACGGGTAGTCCAAGTAATCGAAAATACCTTGCATGAAGCTCCTTTCCGGCATGCTGTATTCAACAAGCGACGAAGAAGTGGGAGTTGGTTGAACTAAAGTGCCAGTTTGCGGACTGCCCGCCATTCCAGACGAGCCGGACTCATTCGAGGGCGATGAAGCCTCCGGCGAATGATCCATATTGCCATAGATGTGCTGCCATTCGAGATTAACGTTACCGTCGCCTTCAGGACGGCGTATTTTACGATTGTTGGTCTCGTTTTTAATGGCCTTATCGGTTAGGGGATATTCGTGAAAAACAAAGTCTTTTTTGGACAGGGACAAGTTCGAGGATTGTGGTTTTTTCGGCTCCTGACTTTTGTATTTGCTCAATTTAATGAGATGACTTTTCATAGAGAGTAATTGCGCCTCGGCCAGCTCGTCTAGACCTTCGGATACTAAGCGACGCAGTAACTGGAATACAAGAGGTAAAATTTCAATTGCATTTTCATGTTTCTCGCCGCTTACATTTCTCAAAGCTGTTCCAGTTTCTTCATAATGCGGTAATTGATCTGCTTTGATAAGCTCTCTAGCTCGCTTTTGGTTTTCCAAAAACTTGATAAATTGTGGTACGTCCGGGAACCTGTCGAGAATATTTTCGATTAATTTCGGAGGACAAGAATCCAGGAATCTTTTCTACATACTTAACAACACTATCGAAAACACTTCGAGGTACCGGTTTTTGAAGACGTTCGAGAATTAGTTCAACTTGATCAAGTTGAATCAATGGCGCCGTCAAGTGAACTGCAATAACCGGCATAATTTTACATTGTACGTCAATTGTGCTGAGAGTTTTCGCCGCTGTCGAAACAAGTCCACAAATTTCATGGCGAATCCATAGGTTCGGATGATTTAAATAGCACGCACAATCTGCTATGAAAGCAATGAGTAGAGGCTTTTGAATTTGGCCGAGTTCGACTAGCGAAGTTGTGGCTCGAATCGATTTGGCAATCACAAATTCTTCACTGTCCGTCAGGCCTTGCTGGAGGAGCGGATAGAGAATGTCAGAAGATTGCCAACCAACGTACGCTGCAACACCAACTATTGAATCGAAAAATGATCCTCGCAAGTTATTATCTTCTTTATCGTTTAGGAATGTTATCATGTGCGAAAGGATGACATCGTTTGCTGCAAAAAAAAAAAAAAAAAGAAAAAAGAAAACGAGTATTAATAATGCTTTAAATCAGAGCAGTTGCATGAGACTTACCTTTCTGTTTTCCAAAGAACACGCAAAGGCTTGTGATACCCGATTCCATTAGCGTTTGTTTTACGATCGGTTGCGGATCGGTTAGAAGACTCAAAACAGTTTGTTGTATGATTTCGTGCAGAGCACTGATTTCCGCCTCGTAACGCGGAACCGTCATATCATTTGGAGAAATCCGTTGTGTTTGCTCCAAAAAATACACGGCAGTTTCAGCAAGCTGAGCTGTAGAAACGGAGCAGTCATTTCAATTTCTGTACGAAAAATGTACCGTTTTTCCTTACCGATATTTTTTGCATAGCAAACACGAACAATTGTCGAACTGTCCGACGATAAGGGCGCAATAGCTGGCAAAATGTACTCGGGAAAAACATTAGCATCGCTACGTGGAATCTCTTTAACCATGCCCAAGCAGTTTGTTAAGGTGTCCAAAGCCGAAACCTGAACTCGAGCGGACGAGTCCTGTGCTAGATGCAACTGAGATCGAATTTTCAATTAGTTTTACTTCTACGAAAATATTCGTTACCCAATCTACTTACAATATACGGCAAAATCCGATCCAAAATTGTTTCGGACGACGTAAACTGGGCCAACGTCTGTAATATTTCCAAACTGCAGATTTTCGTATCGCAATGATGCAATCCACGAATGCAAGACGTTATCACGGTAATAATCAGAATCAATCCATCCTGATCGGGTGACGTGGAGTACGATTCTGGATCGGTCTTATCAGTATCATCTGTTTCGCTTGTAAGAACTTTAACGAAATGCGAAATATCTTTGTGTAGACGATTGATTTTGTCATCGGGCGATAGGATCTCGGTTGACGAGAACATCTGCAGGTAAGATTGCAGAAATGAATAGAAATATTCGGGAAAGAGACGATCACGTTCTTGATCTAAATAAATTTCGGCAGTTTTTCTTTCTTTTGGATTTCTACTTAGCATCGATGAGAGCAATGAACGCAAATTTTCGTTTTCGATGCCTTGTAAATGTTTTGCAACCAATTCTTCGTCGCCACGATGATAGGCCAGGAGTTGTGAAAATTCGAATGGTGCTGTTCCTTCGGTCCAGAGTTCGAGGAGAGCGCAACTGTTGTATGGAAAATGGAAAGTTTATAATGTGAGTATTTTTGATCTATAGATTTTAGTTGGTTATTATGGATTATGCTTTTAATTTTTTTTAGCTTTACGACTAGAACAAAGGATAATGCACAATGCACAAATCGGTTTTACGTTGTTACCTTTAACAACGACATCGATATACACTAACATAATGCACTCTTTAGTACTCAGAGATTTTTCATTTTCGCATACGAGTGTATAAGGGCAGCTTCAACCGATTCCCTTCCAATTTGCGTGATGGGCTGCCGACAACATTCGCTGGTTGATGTTGCTGCGTAGATGGATATCTATCAATCTTTCTAAGGTTTTTAGAAGGTATGAAGATAGACTTAGAGGTGTTTTGAATTCGGCAGGTATCGGAATAGGGGCTGAAGCCGTGTTCTGTCCATAGGATTTTGTTCCGCAATATGATGATTTCAGAGTCGGCCATTTCCACTTTGTGGGAAACTTATAATACTCTCAGTTTTCATCTAGAGTATAAGAACTATGTGCTCTACAGATTATAAAGTTAGCATACATAAAGCAACTTACATAAATTTAATGAATAAAAATAATTAGAGAGACACATCTGTCATAATTTCCTTCAGTTAATATTTGATCAAAAATTGTAAATAAATTTTTAGTCTGCAACAAGTTTGTTTTTCAAATATTTCAAAAACTAAAATTCGACAAAACAGATTCTCGAATCACAAATTTTCGATACAAAAGATTCCATAATTTTTTCATTGGTATGGTTTGGATTTATGCAGAAAACTTATTGGGAGTAAAAACTGAAAACCATTTTTTTTCAAAATTCGAGTCCTTGTTGTGCAAAAATGGCTAAATATTTATTTCCCATCATTCTGGCAGCATATGGATTTCGCGTCGAAAAAACTGCTCTTTTTTTGAGTTGATCCACGAATTGACTGAATTTTTGGCTTCTTCATAAAAATGGAAGTGCTGCTCAGCCAGGTCATGCGTCATCGATCGGAATTGGTGGTAGTCGGAAGAGGCGAGGTCTGGAGAATACGGCGGGTGGGATCCCATTTGAGTGTTTCCAGGTAGGTTTTCACAATGTGAGCAACATGTTGCCGAGCGTTGTCACTTTGAGGAGTCTCGCTTTGTATTGCGGCCGTTTCTCCTTCAATACTCGGCTCATTAGTCATTTTTTTGTAAATATACAGCATGATTTTCGAGCCATGAATTTTGAGCTTGACCGTCGATGTTGACGCATGGCTATGGTATTACCACGATTTTTTCGCTTTAGATAATCGTAATTGGATGCAGCGATGCAAAAACTCCTCCTTTTTTGCCGTTGGAGCAGCTGTTCGCATGTGAAAAACGCCGTTCGACGTTTCTTAGCTTCAACTCGTATGGCACTCAATTCCCTTGCTTTTGCATCATTCCCAAGCTTTACAAACGATATGAAATAGTTTTTTTAACACGGGGAAAAGCATCGAAAACCTTGAAGTGTGGTACTTGAACCCGCTAAAAACCTCTCGTCTAACCCATTACCCCCCGGAATTACCGTTAAGTATTGCGTCAGGAAGAGGGAGGAGCATGAAACTCAAACGTCAATTTACTGCCACGTGTAATGCTTTATGTCACCTTATATATGTCACTGCCTATTTTATTTTACTGTCAACTGTTGTAGTTGCTGTAGGCACTTCTGTCTCAGATAGTTCCCTACGTATTCTTTCGATGAGAACTAACATTCACATCTCAGTCACCGCGTTCTAGATTTCGTTGCTACTCAGTATATGTGGGACAAACATATTGTTACATGCAGATCTGGCAGCCCCGCCGCTCGATCTCTCTCGAATAGACAAGAATTATGTAGAACAGTATACTCCACTATGTAGAAAGCCACAATTAAAGATCTAGAGCTTTCCAGTATAGTTCACACATACACACCGAAGGAAGCTTCGAGAAAAATATCACTATCAGGATTCCTTAATGCAAGGAATTGCCATAAATCGATTCCAAATTTAAAAAATTGAAAATCGATTTAACCTCTGGCTCATCATTTAGTGAAGGGACGAAACAAACATTAACATCCCACACCAAATACAGAAAATAAAAACAAGAAATTGACAAATAATTCACATACATCGGTGTCAACTAGCGTTAAGTCTACGTCTTAAGCACTGCTTATCAATAGAGAAGTCGAATATATCAGCATTCTTATTAACTTCTCTCGCGAGTCTCGAAATCGGTTCATTCATACCATAGTTTGTCCGGTGAAATCCAATCCGCAGCAATCTAGGGCACCTTGGCAAAAATTTACCAGTATCAAAGCACATCAAACCCAAAAGGGTGGAGGAATCAACTAACCCTGTAAGAAGGTTATGAGCAAAAATTACATCAGCTACTTCTCGTCGTTTCGAAAGCGATGACATATTTAGTAGCTGAAGTCGATCAGTATAAGGAGGAAGACGAACTCTGTCATTCCAATTAAGGTGACATAAGGCTGTTCTTACAAATTTACGCTGAATCGATTCGATTCTGCCAATGTGCTCATTATAATAAGGAGACCAAACTTGAGAAGCATATTCAAGGTGAGATCTAACGAAGGTGTTATAGAGACTAAGTCTAACAAGCGAATTGTTAAATTCCTTGGATAAGCGAGTAGTAAAACCCAACATAGAGTTACCTTTCTGTGCGATCTTATTAATATGCAAACCAAAATCAATTTTTTGGTCAAATGTAACACCTAGGTCAATAATGGAGCTGACTCGATCCAAAATACAGCCATTAAGACTATAAATTATCACAAACGGAGAGATTTTTCTAGTAAATGACATAACATGACATTTATCCAAATTCAGTCTAAGACCATTATGGCGATACCAATAACTAAAATTAATCAAATCCGCATGAAGAGAATTGTCAGAGTTGGAATTGAGAGATTTAAAGATTTTAATGTCATCAGCATAAATAAGAACTTCCGAATATTTAAAAACAGATGCAACATCATTAATGGCTAGGATGAAAAGAAGTGGCCCCAAATGACTTCCTTGAGGAACACCAGAATGCGCAACAAATGGTTTAGAAGTATAACCCCGAAAAAGAGCTTGGTAAGTTCTATCACTTAGATATGATTTAATCCAATTGATAAACCAAGTAGGAAAACCCAACAAGTCCAATTTCAACAATATAATGGAGTGAGGTAATTTATCAAAAGCATTACTCAAATCAGTATATATACAATCAACTTGCTTCCCCTCTTCAATAGCTAAAATGGATTTATTTGTAAACTCCATCAGGTTAGTGACAGTGGATCTACTCCTGACAAAACCATGTTGTTTACTCGAAATTAAGGATTTACAGTGAAATGACATGCTCTCATACACTATAGACTCAAAAAGTTTAGGAATATCTGACAGTTTAGCTATTGGTTGATAGTTTACAATGGCCGATTTAGCTCCATTTTTGTGGGTCGGTATGATAAAGGATGCCTTCAACACAGCTGGGAGAATCCCAGTCTTAAGAGATCTCTGGAATAGTAGAGAGAGTGGTTCAGCGATAGAGAGGCAGCAGTGTATAAAAGCACGAAAGCTTTCAGCGAGAGAATCAGTTAGTCTGCGATTTTTATTACAGAAGACGCGAACCAGTGAAAGCGATAGAAAAGTAGAAAAGTACGTGGCGGTGTTGCCATATAGTGCGAATTAAGCGGGAAATTGAATTAAATTGCGAATAAATAAATTATCACTTATTTTTTTTAAACGAATTGTGTTTTTACTTGAAATCCCGGCGAACCCTTAGCTCGCAACAATTGGTGTCAGAAGTGGGATTTCCAGGATAAATTCGGGTTAAAAATCGCGAGTCAAAAAGTGAAATTAAAATTCTCGAACGGACAGTGAGAATTTTGTGAAATCGAATATTATCGAGTGCTCTAGTGAGCAGTGGCTTTAATTAGTGAAATAAAATTTAAGTGAATTCGAATCGCGGAAATACTTGAAATAATCGGTAGTGAAAATGCCGCGTTATCTGAAGGATTTAAAATTAACGGAGCTGAAGGAAGAGCTCGGTAGACGCGAGTTATCTACGACAGGGAACAAGTCTGAACTTGTCAGCCGTATGATCGAGATACTTGAAGCTGAGGGTAAGGATGCAGATAGTTTTGAGTTCCAAATCGAAGAAGCTCGTGAAGAGGAGTGTTCTGATACATCGAATGCTCTGACACAGTTAATGCAACAAATGATGAACAAATTAGATCAACAATCTGCGGACATTAAGCAGAAATTAGATCAGACCTCAAAGGACCTCAACCAAAATTGGAGCTGCAAAATAATAAATTAGACACCATTGGTAAGGCAATAGAGGAAAACGTAGAGAAGAAACTTCGAAGAACAAATTACGGAAAAGACATCCGGGATTGTAGAAGAAGTCGAATGCCTAAAAAGGGACTTCGATAACGTGAAAGCGACTGGAGTCATCAAGACAGAACACGTTACGCACAAGGGTCTCAAAGCTTCAATATTCGATGGACAAACACCGTGGGCTATTTATAAGACCCAATTTGAGGCTGCCGCAAGAAACAATCATTGGAATGATCTGGAACGAGGAACGGCTCTTATATTGGCGCTAAGAGGGCCACCAGCAGAGGTTCTTCAAACGATTCCGCAGGAGCAACAACAAGATTTTTCAACGTTAGTCCAGACATTGGATCTTCATTACGGCAGTGACCACATGCGAGAGATCTACAAAACACAACTGTACAACCGAACCCAAAAGAATAGTGAAACACTTCAAGAGCTGGCGCGCGATATTGAACGACTCACACTATTGTCTCTTCCCAATGCGCAAACAGAGCAACGCAACGATACAGCTGTTTTCGCATTTAACAATGCTGTACAGGACAGAGAGCTGCAACAGGCGTTAAAATTGGCAGGTAGGAAAACGATTGGTGAAGCCTTAGGATATGGGCTGACGTTCGAAGCTGCCAAGCAAAGCTCGCGGAGTAACTATCGAGTCCGAGAAATAGCAGAAGAGTGTGTGTGTCAGAAAGCAGAGTACACCAAGCGAAGCGAAGGATCTGGTGCCCCTCCCGATGCTGGAATTGTGGACAGGCAGGACACCTACCCCAGTTTTTATCTTCTTCTTGTCTCTTGTATGCGGATGACCTCAAAATCTTTCGAGTGATTAATTCTCCCTGTGATCGTGATATTTTACAATTGGACCTTGATCGACTATATCAGTGGTGTTTGTCGAATGATCTTGACTTAAACATTAAAAAATGCTCCTCAAAGTCATATTCACTTAAAACTGAACCTCCCGAGTTACTTTATTTAATCGATGGCACTAGACTTTCGGAAGTAACGATTATAAAGGATCTCGGTGTGACTTTTGATGTGAAGTTAAGTTTCACCACACATTTTCAAAATATTATTAGTCATGCCTATAGACTTGCCGGATTCGTTCTCCGTATTTCTTCTACTTTCGCTTGTTCTAGTACTGCTGTCCTGCTTTTTATCTCTCTAGTACGTAGTATTCTTGAATACTGATCTGTTGTTTGGAGCCCTCACCATAAGTGTTACTCAGCTGCTATTGAGTTAGTTCAACGTAAATTTATGTGTTCTCTGTTCTTTCGTTCTAAAATACCGTATGCTAACTACTCTACGAGGCTTTCGGTACTTCATCTCCATCGTTTAGACATACGCAGAAGTTACTTTGATGAGTACTTTCTTTACAAGGTTGCAAATGGACTAATCTTGTTGACGAACTTAATTTCAGAATGGAAGTTGTTAGTACAAGAAATTCCGATATTTTTTATCCTTCACGCGCTTTACTAGACGTTTATTTTCACTCTCCTGTAGTAAGACTTCAGCGAAATCATGACAAACTACAGCTTGGATCTTTGTCTATTTCTCTTAATGCTTTTAAAACTAAACTTAAGAAATTCTTGTAATATTTCTTATCGCTTGCTATTGTGTAATTTAAATGTAAATTTTTGTTCAATGGCTAAATAAATAAATAAATTAAGACGCGACTGCCGTAATCCTAGAAAAGCGACCAACTATTGTTCCGGTTGCGCTGCTAAACAACGCGAAGGTAGAGATCGTGAAGGTATATCTTGGTCAAGAACTAGTCGTCAGAGTTCAAATCTTATACACGGTTTTGATAAAAGACGCCGGAGTCGATGGAAAACCCCGAGTCGGCAAGATCGATTGCAACAAGAACAATACAACGGGAAAGATTATGGAAGCAAAGATAAGCATTCGAATAAGGATCGCGAACGAACGGGTGGAAGTCGTTAAGTACTTCATGCGAATGATCGTGACAAGGCCGAACATGAGAAGCGACGTGATCGAGAAGATTGCGACAGGAAGAATGCGGAACGTGAAAAGAAAGAGCAAGAACGGAAATTGCATGAAAAGGAAAGTAAACGTGCTGTCAAGGAGGAGAAGGAGCGCGAAAAGGACAAGGAGAAAGAACGCGAACGTGAGAAGGAAAAAGAAGCCGGAGAAACCATTCAGACCGAACCAAAGGATGGATGGAATCAGTAAGAACTGGAAGATGCCCAACGTAAAGATCCAGATATTTCACCGATCATGGCATGGAAGGACGAAATGGAACGGCCTGAGTGGAAAGACATCTCACAATTCAGCGAAACCCTAAAGTGTTATTGGGCACAATGTCCCTTCACCTAGACGACGGATTATTAAAACGGAAATGGGAAAAACGCTGACGGAACATAGTATCACATGCAAACCATCGTCCCGCATTCTAAAGTCGAAGAGGTTTTGAAGGAATTTCATGGAGGTACTTCCGGTGGGTATTTGGGTGTAAATAGAACCTTGGAAAAGATACGAGAGAGGTTCTATTGGATCCATCTCGGAGATGATGTCGAACATTGGTGCCGTAAATGTACTACGTGTGCATCGAGTAAGGGCCCACAACGCAGATCAAAGGGAGAAATGTAACAATACAACGTGGGAGCTCCAGTCGAGAGAATTGCTGGACCATTTCCGGAATCAGAAAATAGTAATCGCTACATTCTAGTGGTCATTGATTATTTCAGCAAGTGGCCTGAAGCCTACGCAATTCCAAACCAAGAAGCAGTAACCGTCGCAGAACAAATTGTTACCAACTGGGTGAGCAGATTTGGAGCCACACGTGAACTACACTCCGATCAAGGGCGCAATTTTGAATCTCAAATATTCAAACACGTGTGCCAAATGCTGGAAATAAACAAAACTAGGACAACTCCATTACACTCGTGTTTCATCGCCGATACGTGTGCTTCCTCTCTCTCAAGCTTACAGTGAACATTTAATCTGATCTTTTCATTTCATTCTCGCAAAGATTTTTTTTATTAGACAAGAGCAAGCGAAATTGGAAGAACCGCCGAACATGACCCGCGCACCCGCCGTCCAAGTTGAATACGACGCGAGCAAAAGCTGTAAGAACGCCATGTACGAGAATGAGAGATAAGAAGTGTCGCGGACTCGGCGGGACACGTTGCTCGATTTATGTTCAGAGGGAAAAACCGGATCTTTCGGAGGTACTTACTTACTTACTTACGATGGCGCTACAGCCCAAATCGGACTTTGGCCTCCTGAATGCTTTGCCTCCATCCATCTCGGTTCAGTGACCGCGTCCTCCAGTTTGAAAATCTTAGCAGTGATTTGCTGTCTGCGTCAATCGAATCCTCCCAGCGCTTTCGTGGTTTTCCGACCGGTCTTTGTCCGTTGACTTTCCCTTTTAGTGTGCGTTTGGGAATCCTTCCGTCATCCATCCGCTCCACATGACCAGCCCATTGTAATTTTTTAAATTTTATGAGGGTTGACACTTCTGGATTGTCGAAGATGGCATACAATTCTCTATTGTATCGTATTCTCCAGATCGAGTCTTCCCTCACAGGTCCGAGGATTCTTCTGAGGACCTTCCTTTCAAAGGCGTTAAGTCGTTTTTCGGACGCCTGAGTTAATGTCCACGTTTCGCTGCCATAGCATAGCACAGGTCTTATGATTGTTTTGTATAGCTTAAGTTTTGTTTTCCTGTGCACGTTTTTGTTTTTGATTATTGGAAGTACCGAATAATACGTCTTGTTTGCCATCATTATCCTTCTTTTAATTTCGATGGGTTCGCTTCCATCCTTCGATAGATTTGCCCCTAGATATATGAAGCTGTCTACGTTTTCTAGGTTATAGTCTCCTACTGTAATATTTTGTCTGATTGGCGTCTTTTTCCTAGTTTGCGTCATAATTTTTGTTTTGTTTTCATTAATGCGTATTCCAACTTCCCTTGCTACCGAGTCAAGGTTTACAAATACTTCCTTAGCACTCTCCAGAGATCTTGCAAGGATATCTATGTCGTCGGCATATGCTACGAGTTGTGTGGATTTGAAGCATAGTGTTTCCTTGGTGTCAACGGGAAGTTTCCGAACAACATATTCGAGTGTTAAGTTGAAAAGCATTGGTGCGAGGCCGTCACCTTGTTTAAGGCCGTTGTCTGTTTTAAAACTGGAAGTCAGATCGTTTTCTACTCTGACTTGTGACAAAGACTCAGTCATTGTCATTCTTGTCAGTCGAATCAGTTTCGGTGGGACTCCAAACTCCAACATGATTTTATACAGTACGCGCCTGTCGATACTGTCGTATGCTTGTTTGAAGTCAACAAATATCTGGTGCACATCAATATTATATTCCCAGCACTTTTCCAGCACCTGTTTAACTGAGAATATCTGGTCCGTGGTTGAGCGTCCAGCTCTAAATCCGCCTTGGTATTCACCAATTACTTTATCAGCATAGGGCTTAATTCTCTTTTCTAGAATTTTCGTCAAAATCTTATAAGACGTACACAACAGAGATATTCCTCGGTAGTTTTCGCAGCAGAGTTTGTCACCTTTTTTATAAATTGGACATATGATGCTCTTGCGCCAATCTTCAGGAAGTATTTCCTGCGTCCATATGTCCGCGACTAATCTATGTAGGAGATGCGCTATGCAGGTGTCGCCGGCTTTCAGAAGTTCAGCTGGGATTTGATCAGTGCCCGGCGCTTTGTTGTTTGGGTGGTTCCTTAGGGCTGTTTTTACTTCTTCGAGTGTGGGAGGACTCAAAGCGGATCCTTCATCAGCTGTTACATCAGTTATACCTGCTATTGTATCTGCTGCTGCTGTTCGTGTAGGTGATGGGCTCGGGTTAAGAAGGTGTTCAAAATATTGTGCCCATCTTAGTTTTATATCTTCCGCGTTACTTATAATGTTCCCTTCCGCATCCTTGCATAGGGTCGTTTTTGGTTTGTAACCTTCTTTCATCCTTTTGACAAGGGAATACGCGGCTCTTGTGTTGTGTAATTTAAATTGTTCGTCCATGTTTTTAATTTCGTCATTATTGTACTTCCGTTTTTTTTGTCTGCATATTTTGTTTGCAAATCGTCTAAGATCCTTGTACTTGTCTTGTTTGGCTCGTGTCGGCCGTTCCGTTAATATTTTGTAAGCTTCATTTTTTCGTTCTAAGGCATCTTGGCATTCTTTGTCGAACCAATCATTTCTTTTGCGCCGGGGTTGTTGTCCTATCACCTCCTCTGCGACAGATGTAATGCCATCTTTGATTTTTTGCCACATTTCTTCTATAGGCATGCTGACAGTGGTATTCAGCATTGTCGCGAAGTGCCTCTCCAAGGCTAACGCATATTTCGCAACTATTTTCTCGTTTTTGAGTTTCCCTATGTCGAATTTAGGAACCGGTTGTATTTTTGAGTGTCCTCGGTTTGCGATTCGACATCGAAACTTGGTCTTTACCAAATAGTGGTCTGTGTCGCAATTAGCCCCTCGACATGTACGCACGTCGAGAATGCAGGAGGCCGTCCTTTTCTCTATTAGAACATGGTCTATTTGATTGAATGTTCTTCCGTCGGGTGAAGCCCACGTTCTCTTATGAATGTCACGATGCGGGAAGCATGTCGAGCTTACAATAAGGTTTTTGCTGCTGGCGAAATCAGTCAGCCTCTGGCCGTTGTCGTTACTAATATCATGGAGACTATGCCTTCCAATTGTCCCTATGTATGCTTCTTCTTTGCCCACTTTCGCGTTAAAGTCACCTAATACTATTTTAATATCATTCGACGGAAGGGAGTCGAATGTTGATTCTAAGGTGCTGTAGAAATCGTCTTTAACTTCGTCGTCTTTGTCTTCCGTTGGGGCGTGGACATTAATAAGCCAAACATTAAAAAAACTTGTTTTGATGCGGATTGCACACAATCGTTCATTGACGGATTTGAAGTTGGTAACTTGGTGTTTAAACTTCTTGTCGACGATAAACGCAACTCCAAATTCCCGGCTTCCCGATGATTTCCCACTTTTGAAAATTGTGTGCGATCTTAAGTCATTAATCTCGTTACCTAATAATTTAGTTTCTTGGAGTGCAATTATGTTTATATTGTATTTGACTGCCTGTTCCAGAAGCTCTCTCACTGCTCCTGCTCTGTACAGGGATCGCACGTTCCAAGATCCGAAGGAATAGTCCATTTTTCGTTTGCGTAGTCGTTGCCGTTGAATCAATCCAGTCCGAGGCGTTGCTTCAGGTTTCGAAACGGGTGTTTTTTTCCGAGGATGAGTTGTTAACACATCGCCCAACCCCCAACTTGGAGGGCCATATTATTATAGTGCTAGAATTTTTCTGTTTCATTAGCACTCGCGCCCATCAGTTCAGCAAGTCAAGTCCGGATGGACAAGACCAGGATCCGGTGGCTACCACGAGGAGGTATGATGAGCACAATTGATGTGTATATGACAGTTACAACACTGGGCGTCGCCTAATGACGCCGATCAGATGCCTACCCTGTCTATACCCATCCAACCACCCATCTTTCCATCTTTCGGAGGTAGCACGTGAAAAACATGTTAACCCAGGCAATATACAGAGTGTTCTTACTCGTTGTATTGTACTCTGTGGCAGATTTAGCTGAAAGTGTGTGTGGGGAGGGAACACAAAACTAACCATGGGAAAGTTTTTCAACTCAGATATCTACTTACCCCGCCGAAAAAATGTCCATTTCAGGTAATAAATTGCCCGATCCATTTCGTAGTAGCGATTCATCAGGTAGAATCGAGTCTGACATCAGCGGAGCATCGGCTTGTTGGACGCCATCAGATGAAAGTGTTTTCACAAATCTGTAAGGATATTCGTAAAATGTATAAGAAGCGAAGCTCAATGAAAACCGGAATCGTACCTCTCCGGTGCGATATAACAAGTGCGTCGTCGGCTCGTATCGAAGAAGTATGTGTAATCGGCCGGATTATCTTCCGGCAAATACGTTGGCTTAAACGACGCAAAATCGGACAGCAAGATCCAATTCCACGAGGTTATCAGGATGTTTTCTAGCTACAAGGACAGAAGATCAGAGAGCTATTAAGTTATCTGAACTGAAAAAAATTACCTTGATGTCGCCATGACAAATTCTCTGCTTGTGGCATTGATTCAGAGCGCAGAGAATCTGAAATGTGATCCACTTCTTCTCGAGAGTTGTTAAAAAAGGACGCGTTGATACGCGGTCATACAAGCTGTGCTTGACAAACTCTCGCATAATATATCCAGCCCGATCATTTATCTAAATATCAAAATCATTAAAATGTGATCCTTATCCCGTTTCTTTTTAACTTACGATAACTTTCTGAAACGGTAGGCAGTTAACGGCATTCGACAGACTTTTCTTGATGTGGTCCAGCCGTTCGGCGTGCACCTCCAGCGGCAATGTCGGGTCATGTTTTACGAAAACCTTAACAACTGCGAGTCCTTCGTCGGATTTTACGCGTGCCACTTTAAAGAATCGCGTACTGCCCATACTATAAAGGATGGCAAAGCGGAATGAGCGGTAAATTTAAAAGAAAAATGGAAGCTACGTTCGTCCCAGTAACTTACCTGGACTCAAACTGCAAATCGGGTTCAAACGAACCTGTAAAATAATGCTCCACCGGATGAATTTGTGACGGTGCAATGCCCACTAGTTGATTGCCCATCTTTTAACGTTTTTTTTTCCTTTATTTCGAAATATAAGCGAGGTAATTTACGGAAAAACTAAATGCACACGAAAAGTTAACCTGCTCGACAAAGGGAAAAACAACACTCAAGAAAAAAGCCAAACAATTTCAACAACGGAACGGCTGATTTTGACAGCTTTAATGTCATAAAATCGGCGAAGTAAGTTTTGTATGGATTTGGGTGCATGGCTTTGGCATTGCCAAGTTGATATTGCGGATAAAATAAGAGGAAGACAATTTCAATCAGAAGTAGTAAAACGGAACCGGTAGTCATAATCTATACATCTATACAAATAAATATAATTGTAGTGTCTGTCTGTTATTTGTTTAGAAATGGCTATAAGTTACTTTTTTGCTTTATTTTAGCAATAACTAAGCTTTTAAAATTTTTCTCTCTCTGTCCGTCTATCTGTCTACGAGGGCGGATCGATAATGACGTGTAAAAATGAAAAAAACAAAATTTCTTCGACAACAATTTATTTTATTTTTCAACATTGTCTCTTTTTAGCTCGATACACTTGGTCCAGTGTTTTTCCAATTTTTGGATCCCTTCAAAATAATAAGATTTCTCTTACCCTTCAAAATAAGCACTGGTTTCATTGATGACGTCACTATTCGTGGTGAATCTCTTTCCAGCAAGCCATTTTTTCAAGTCTGGAAACAAGAAAAAGTCACACGGGGTCAAATCTGGAGAATACGGTGGGTGAGGAACCAATTTGTAGCGTAATTCCAATAATTTTGCCACTGCAACAGGAGACGTGTGAGCTGGAGCGTTGTCGTGATGAAACAGCACTTTTTTCTTCGCCAAATGCGGCCGTTTTTCCTTGATTGCAGTATTCAGTCGATCCAATAACTGAGTATAATATGCTCCCGTTATTGTTTTTCATTTCTCCAAGTAGTCGGTGAAAATTATTCCTTTGGAATCCCAAAAGACTGTCGCCATAACCTTTCCAGCCGATGGAACGGCTTTGGCCTTCTTCGGTGCGTTTGAACAGGCTTCCATCCATTGTTTTGACTGTTGTTTGGTTTCTGGAGTGTAGTGGTGGATCCATGTCTCATCAACAGTTATGAATCAAGGAAGAAATTCATTTGGATCACGCTGAAACAGTTGCAAATTGTGCTGTGAAGTTGTCACACGATTGCGTTTTTGGTCGATTGTGAGCAAACGCGGCAGCCATCTTGCGGATAGCTTCCGCATGTCCAAATGATTTTTCAAAATATTCTAAACACATTCATATGAGATGCTTAATGCCTTAGCTATCTCACGCACTTTGACTGGACGATCTCTTAGCACGAGATCATAGATTTTGTCGATCATTTCTGGCATGGTGACCTCATTTGGACGACCTGGACTTCGTATGGTCCCTGTGCTCGTACGACCACGCTTGAATTCTGAAACCACTTGCAAATCTTTGCAATCGATGGTGCAGAGTCCCCATAATGTTTATCTAATTTTTCTTTGGTTACTTTAGCTGTTTTCCCTTCTAAAAAGTTATGTTTAATCAACACACGAAATTCGTTTTTATACATATTTGAAATTTATTAAAAGTTGACTTGCTTAGACAGCAGTTTCACAAAAACTAAAAAGCTATCAGGCTAAGCCTTTGCAGGTAATCTATTTAAGGATGAAGCAGGTAAAAAAAAAATACGAAATTCCTTACCTACCCCCTCCTTCTTCATTTTTACACGTCATTATCGATCCGCCCTCGTATCTGTTTGTCTGTCTGTCTGTCCGGCTTTCACGCAAAAACGGCTGAACCGATTGTAGTAAAACTTTCACAATTTATTAGGTATGCTCCGAGATGTAATCTGCTTTTGGTTTTATTTCCCTCCCCTTACGCCTTCTACCTCATCCCATACAAAGTGACTCATATTTAATAATATGTAATAATTAAATTTTCTGCGAAACTATAAGAGCTATTAATTTGAAATTTAGAATATATTATTTCTATTACAAATGCAATATTTAAGTATACAAATTATTAAAATTCCTCCACTCCTTAGCCCACCTCCCATATAAACTACACTTTTTCATTCAATATCGGGAAAAATTAACCGATTAGCTTCACTCCTGCTACGCCCTCCCATACAAAGTCATACCATTTCACAACATTTCAAAAATTCTATTTTCTTTAAAAGTGTGAACGTCACTGAACTAAAATTTTTAAATGTATCAGTTTTGTTTCTCGAAAAATCACTAAAAAAACTCCCCTCCTTTTACCACTTCTCATACAAATTGCACAATTTCACTAAATACAATGCACTAAGTTTCTCAGTACCTATTCAATTTTTGAAGCTTAAATTTGGTACAAAACATTTTTATAGCACTCTAGCCTAGTTCAGTACTATCACTCCCCATACCAAATTCTTAACATCACAAAAATTTCATCTGTAGTATCGTTTGATTGCGCTTTACGCAGAGTCGTAGTCCTGTTATGGTTTTAAGCTTAATGTTATTTTATTCGGGCTTTTTTTAATTAACACAAGCTATAACTATTCACATGTCCTTAATGCTCTTCAATACGAATATGGTCTTAGTTCACGGGATTGATTTGATCACGAGCCTGTCCCATACAAATGCGAGTATCGTGGTTTCATTCTTAATAATTTATGGTTCTCATTCCAACAAAATAGAAACCTTTGTTTTCAAAGGGCCATTAAACTAATCAGTTTATATATGCCGGACAATGTATTACTAACTACAAAAATTGCTTATTTTGCGATTCTTACGTGGACAAAGTTGCGGACGATCGCTAGTATCTACATAATAATGAAAAATTTCTATGTAATAATGAAAACTGTGCATATATTTGAAGTTTCGTGAAGTACAGTGGTCGACAAAAGTCTATATACGGCCCCTATTTTAGCTGCTTGACGAGCACTTTTTGAAAAAGTAATGATGTAGTATTGTTTATAATCTATTTCTATTGACATGTAACAAAAAAATCTTTTCTCAAATATTAAATTAACAATCTATTCATAAAAAAACTAAAAAATAGTATTGACAAAAGTCTACGTACGATCATAAGATCCACCAAAAATTTCATTGAGGAATTTACATTTCATTTTCATTTCAACTTAATATTAATATTTTGTTGGCATTGTTGGGCATCTATAACTGCCTGCAAGCGTCTTGGCATTAATGCGATCAAATTTTCTAACTCGTCAGGCGTTATTTGACCCCATTCCTCAATGAGCTTCTCTTTTAGTATTGTAGCACTTCTAATGTCGTGTTTTCTTATTTTTCGATTCAGAACATTCAAGTCCGGACTTTGTGGGAGTGTATTGAGCTGTCTTGGAGCATAATATAGTAGCCAGTCCTTCCGACAAAATACTCAATTCATACGTAGAAATTTGTTCTTTGTTATTTTGTTTTTCGCTTATAATAAACAGTTTTTCATTTTGTGTTAAATTCGTGTCTAGCTTGTTTCATCTTATTCACAATTAAACTGAAATAGAAAAGTATGGGAAGAAAATAACCAAGTGAAAAAGACAGGAAATAAACAAAAAACTCAAAAAAAAAGATTGGACTGAAAAGCATAAAACAGTAGAAAATATTTGCACTTGAAAGTTATAGATAACGAGTGTGCTGAATTCGTGGCCACCACTGTATATACCGGCCACTTCTTTTGCTCAAAAAATTTTTTTTTTAATTTTTACCTAAGTTGTAATTTTATTATCTATAACTTGTCAAATTTTCAGCCAAATTGAAGTTATAGTTTAGCAGATATGACTTTTCGAAGTTTACTATGCAATTCACGAAAGAGCAAAAATCAAAAATTTCATTTACAAAAAAAAAAAAAAATCATTGTCTTGTTGGAATATCCAGCTTTCACCACTCTACCGCCAAATATGTTATACTTCGGTTCATCGGTGAATAAAACCTTCTTCCAAAAATCATTTTGGCTCATTTTAAGCGAAGTTTGTGATTTTGTTCGCTTATAAGAGGCTTTTTGCGTGGTACTCTGCTGTGATAACAATTATTATTTAAAGTTCTTTGAACTGTTCTTGGATGCACCGTGGTTCCTGTTCGTTTTGCTATGTCCTCCGCCCATTTTGTGGCATGTGCCTTTGGGTTTTGACTCACTTCTTTCAAAATAAAAGAGACATCTCTGCGAACCAGCTTCTTCGGTCGACCACTGTGCGGCTTGTTTTCAACAGAGAACCTGCTTTTGTAATTGTTGAATATGGTTTGATCTGTCGATTTATTTAAATTCAACAATTTTGCCATTTTTCCGAAAGATTTTCTTTCGTTTCGACGTTTTACCACCAAGTTCCGCACTTCTGATGAGATCTCCTTCCGAGAAGCCATCGTCACAGCTGCGGCCTTATCGAAACTGCCCAAACTGTAGCCTAACGCGAAGCGGTACTTCCCGTTATAAAACAGAACCGCACAGTAGCATAAAGAATGATTTACTAGCCGTATGTAGACTTTTGTCAATGCATTTTTTTTAGTTATGTATGAATAACTTGTAAAGTTTAGATTTTTAGAACATAAACTCGGCAGAAAAAGTCAGCGTACACACTCAACACATCCAACATATCTATAAAAAACATCGTTTTAAGTAATTTATTTCATAATAATTTTTTTTTTCTTTTTTTTCATGGCTTTATTACAAACATAAAACAAAACAAAAATGATGATTATTGTACTCCATAAAAATATCAAAATTAAAAAACGAAAACAAATCCTGAATTGCAATAATAAAAAGTCTGCGTACAAATATTTCTTTTCAAAATAAAACAATTGTTTTTCCTCGTTAATAGCTTGTGGGATATCCTCGTCTCTTTAGTACTTCCCACAACCGTTTTTGCATGGAATCTACCAGCTTGCTAGTGAACTCTGGGGTTATTGAATTCCACTCCTGGATCAGGACTTCCTTGAGCATTACCTTCGACGTTATTGTGTGCGCTCGAATCCTTTGTTGCAAGTGATGCCACGAATGCTCTATTGGATTAAGGTCAGGAGATTGGGGCGGTGTTCGAAGCTGATCTTGGGCATTATACAGCAACCAGAGTCTTACTACCCCCGCAGTGTGCTTAGGGTCGTTGTCTTGTTGGAAGTGAAAGTTGTCGCTTAAGCCCAAATGTTTTGCACTTTTCTTCAAATTGCGCTTGAGAATATTAAGGTAGTCTATTTTATTCATAAATCTTTCAATAAACTCAATTTTTACAACTCCTCCTGGCTAGTGGCTACCCCCATATCATATCACCGCCACCACCGTGCTTTACTGTTGGACAGAGATTTTTTACGTCGAAGGCCGCGCCAGTTTTTCTCCATACAATCTTCCGACCTTTGATTCCAAAAATACAAAATTTACTTTCATCCGAAAAAATAACTTGTTTCCAAAATTCTTTTGGCTTATTTATGTGTTCCTTAGCAAACGCCAGCCGCTTGAGTCTGTTTACTGTTGTTATAAATGGCTTTCTACGGGCAACACGTCCGTGATACCCATATTTCCTAAGAATTTTACGAATACTATCATCAGAAATAGACTTGCGGTACTTTGCTTTGGTGTCCTTTGCCATATCAGCTGCGGTTAATCTAGGATTATCCTTCATCGTTCGGAGCAAACTCCGAGTTTGCTGAGGGCTCAACTTTGGAGGACGGCCAGATCTGGGTTTTGAAACCAAAACTTCTGTGTTTTTGAAGTTGTTTACGACTCGTTGGACAGATGAATGACTTCTGCTGACTATTGCACCTATTTCACGATATGACGTACCTTTTTTCCACAAATACACGATAATTTTCCTTTCACCAAATTCAATTTCCTTTCCTTTATTAGACATCTCTTACTTAACGTTTTTTAGCAATTATTTTTAACACAAACCTTAGATAAAAACACGTTTATCAACTTTCCTACACAAACTTTATTGTTATTAATGATTTAACTGCAATTCAGAGACTTTGACTTCCCTTTATACGCTTTGAACGCAGACTTTTTATTCCTGGAATTTTAGACTATTTTTCGTTTCCGAATTTTACCGTTGTTTTAAAGTACAGTAATTCTCATTTTTGTTTTGTTTTATGTTCAAAATGAAGTAATGAAAAATAGGAAAAAAAATATTTCGGAATAAAATGTTAGAAACGATGTTTTTTATAGATATGTCGGATGTGTTGGGTATGTACGCAAACTTTTTCTGCGGAGTGTATGTCCGATCTACAAAAAGGGCGACAAACTCTGCTGCGAAAACTATAGAGGGATTTCATGGCAGCGCTCAACATGTTAAGTAAGAGCGACTTGACAGTAAGCTTCCAATCACTCTCCGGGGTGATGCAAGGAGTTGGCCTTGCACCTACACTTTTTTATCTGGCTTGGGAATATCTACTTCTACAATGGCGCTACAGCCCAAATCGGACCTTGGCCTCCTGACATTCAGGTTCCTTAACATTTTTCATTATTTATTGTGGAAGGGTTGTTAGCTCTTCGCACAACCTCTCATCTTCGAATATTTCATTTTCATAGATTGAGGTGACTAAGGTATATCCAAGCAGGCAATGTGCTGGAATTATATATTGCGTCGACCGGGATTTGAACTCACGACCTTCGCATTACAAGACCAATACGCTACCCACTAGGCTACACCCTAGGCTTGGGAATATGTCGAAAGAAAACTCCCAGTTGGCACCAGAGGGACGCTACTGCGTAAATAATCGCAGGTAGTAGCTTACGCAGACGACATAAACATAATGGCGCGATCACAACTGGTCGCCAAGGAAGTCTTCGTTAAGCGAAAACAAAACGAAAGTTATGTTGCAATCACGACGAAACACGCCAATCAGACAAAATTTAACGATAGAAGACTATAACATAAAAAAGACGGACAATTTCTCTAAAATCAAAAGACGCATAATGGTAGCAAACAAGACGTACTACTCGGTAATTCCGATAATAAAATATGAAAACGTGCATAAATAAATGAAGCTGTGAATCTACAAAACCATAACAAGACCTGTACTCTAAACGTGGACATTAATACAGGCATCAGAAAAAATAGTTAATGCCTTCGAGAGGAAGGTATTACGACGAATCCTCGGACCGATGGGAAACAAGGCGAATGAAGAATTCGATACAATCAGGAATTGTATACCATTTTGGAGGACCTTGAAGTCTCCACTCTTATCAAACTTCGAAAGCTATAGTGGGCTGGTCACGTACAGCAAATGGAGGACAGAAAAATATCCAAACGTGTATAAAAAGGAAAGGCGGAAGGAAAAAGGCCAGTCGGAAAAGCGAGAAAACGTTGGGAGGATTCAATCGACGAAGACTGCAAATCGCTTCTGAAATTTTCAACATGCAGAACACGGTAATTGGACCGAGAAAATTATATAGACTGTAGCGCCATTGATGATGATGAGCGAGAACAAATATTTCTGTTCGCGACTCAGTGCGAGTGTTATTTTTTAGCGTTCAGACGCTAGAGCAAACACAACGATCTTAATAAGCCTCATTCCACTTCCTATACCGACATAACTGTGCATTGCATCAAAGACTGACCACCTAAGCTATAATCTGTTCCGTAAAAAAAACTCCCAAATTTAAATAATTCAGTTGACGATATCACCATCTGTTGATCAGAGCTTAAGTCATCGGTTTGAGTTTTGGATGTCTGGTTATAGCTATCATTTAGAATATAAAATAATTTTAATTTCATTTTCCATTAGTATAACTGCTGGCTAGTAGGTAATAATCGTATCATATTCTTTTAATTAGCAAATTGCTAATAATACGAAATATTAAAACTTGTACTAAATTGTATTGTTCTGTTCGCAGTGTAGTTCATTAGCAATTTCCTTAAGCCGTCATCACTACCACCGAACTATAATAGCTCATACAACGCTTTGTTACTTCCTTCTCTTATTGTATCGGAATGTTTCTTGAGTTCCGCATCGGAATGCATTAAGAATGAAGATACTTTACTTCTAACATAAGTATGGGCTCCAGTTTGGCGGTATAGCCATCTGCGCGTTTTCAGGAACGATTTCAGAACCTCCGGCGAAAATTTCAATTAAGGACGAGAACTTGTCGAGTGCAATTTAATTATCGGGCGGACAAGTCGCAGAGAGCGGAATGGCGACGATGGCAACAACGACGACCGGGTTGTTGAATTCCCGATTCAGTAAAATTTTCCCGACGCCCTTACCCCATCTTCATTTCTATCTAGTGCTTCCAACTTTTCGTCCTACGTTTTCGTTGCGATAAGATTGTTCTAATAAAATTTCAGTCCAGCGATATGCCTCGGGGATCCTTCGAATTCCGGGTGTATAAGTACGTCGTCGTTGTCGTCGCTCGATGGAAATCAATTTAATTTTATTAATTCGAATGATGAGGAGATTTTTTTTTTTCTTAAATAATTTTTAATTGAAATTACTTAGGTACGAAAAGCAAGACAACTAATTTGAATTTCTCATCGGATTAAGATGGATTAATCGCGCTAATGATTGGCTTATTGCGATAATTTAATGTTTATGACGATTTATGAAGCTAAGCTAAATGGTTAAGCGGTATTGATAAGGCATGGTTATCATAATTTTAATGTTCAAGAAATTAATCAAATTAAAAATTCTGTTTATTTTTATTTTACTAAATCGTAATTAATTGTGAATCAGACTGAATCATATTTTTATATTAAAAAAAAAATTATTTGTATTTTAAAATACTCGTAAAAGTCTTGATAAGGTAAAAACAGCGTGAATACAGAGTTCGAACACAGTATACTCGAATGCATGAATCAAAAGCGTTTTCAGCAAGAAAAATATGGCACTTAGGCCAAAATCTATTTTCGGAAACTAGAATCTAAATTAAAAAAGTACGGAACAGGATTAAGATTGGGCGTAAAGCAATACTTTAGATTGAACTAATTTTTTCACATCACGCAGGAATTGTTATCAAAATGTTTTATACGAAATCTAGGATTCAAAAATGGAATAGGTGCTGAGAAATTAGTGAATTGGATTTAGTGAAATTGTGCAGTTTGTATGAGAGGTGGTAAAAGGATGGCTAATTTTTCAGAAATAACTATAAACATCATTCTTTTGACATGTTTTAAATTGCAGATCAGTAGCATTCATACTTTTTAGAAAAATCGACTTTTTGTGAAGTTGCGAAATTGTTTCACGTTGTATGGGAGGGAGAAGAAGGGGTAAAGCTAATCGTCCAATTTTTTCAGTCCAACTAATAAATCCAAATAAATATTTAGTGCACAACTTCAGCTCGATAAATTTTATACGTACTGAGTAATTTTTCTTAGAGCATATCATGAAAAAGTGCAGTTTGTATCGGAGGTGGTGGAAGGAGGGGGAGGACACAAATAATTTTTATACAGTAGGCTTAAATCGTCATAAAAGTAATATATTCAAAATTTCAGATCAACAGTGTTTATGCTTTTCGAACCAATTCGTTAATTGTTGAATTGCGAAAATGTGTCATTTTGTATGGGAGTAGGTAGAAGGGGTAAAGCTAATCGTCTAATTTTTTTTGGTCTTACCAACAATGCTAAATAAATATTTAGTGCACCATTTCAGCTCGATGAATTTTATACGTACTGAGTAAATTTATTTAGCTCATTTTATGAAAAAGTGCAATTTGTTTGGGAGGTTATGGAAGGAGGGGAAAGACCCAAATAATTTCTATACAGTGGATTGAAGTCATCATTATATTCCAAATTTCAGATCAACAGCATTTATACTTACACTCTCAGATTTCATCTACAGTATAAAAATAAATAATAAAAGGAGTTTTAATTTTCACGACCAGGATATTATATTTTTGCCCAACATTAACTGATAAGAAAATCAATTCGAGCGTCGATGTTCTATGAGGATTGTCCTAGAGACCTTCCATATGACACTTAAAATAATTAATAAAATATTAAAAGTTAATTACTTGCCTTTTACCCTCGTTCCAATTTCTCAATAGATTTGACTGAAATTTCAATAGCCATGAGAAGAAGTAAACAGGTTACATGTCATAATAACATTGTGATAATCTGATTATAACGTGAAAAAAAAAACAAATATATTGCTAAAATTCTGGTAAAGATTGAAACGTGCTCTGTAAACACGTAAGCACACAAAGTCACGGCATTTGGTGCTTATGCTATATATATACATATATTTTTATATTAGACCAAAAACGAAAAGCTAGGGTATAGCCTAGTAGGTAGTGTGTTGGTCTTGTAATGCGAAGGTCGTGAGTTCAAATCCCGGTCGGCGTAATATATAATTTCGGCACATTGCCTGCTTGGATATACCCTGGTCACCTCAATCTAAGAAAATGAAAAATTCGTAGAAAGAGGGTTGTGCGAAGGACTAACAAGTAATGAAAAATGTTAAGAAACCTGAATATCAGGAGGCCAAGGCCCGATTTGGGCTGTAGCGCCATTGTAGAAGATGTAGAAAAACGAAAAGGATACGCATAAGATCGAAAAAAAATTCGCCTTTACTTTTAATTGTGTAAGTAGAAAAATTGCGTTTGTAATACCATTCCTTTCTCCCATGACTGTTTTTGTGCATTGCACATAAAGACCGAAATCGCCTAAAATACAAGTCGTAACGTAAAAAAAAGTATAATATGCAGATTTTCCTGGAAAATATCATAGCTAGTGCTTTGAAATCTGGTAGTTAAAACTTTTTCAGTGACATTTAATTTGATTAAAATATTAGAAACTCTCCCACTCCTTCTACCTTCTTCCATACAAACGAAATCCAATGAACTAATTTTCTCAGTACTTATCCAAGTTTTGAAGTTCAAATTTAATACAATGCTTTTTGGTACTGACTGTAGTGAGGTGTGAGAAAACAAGTTCGACCCAGCCATCTCCTTCAATAACCTTCCATACAATGATCTACCTCTTGGTTGCACCGCCTTTTACTTTTATGACGTACTTAATTTCTCGTGGCAGGTTAGAAAAGTGGTTTTTGTAGTGTTTATTTAATTAAGAATTGGGTAGATCGCCTCCACGTGGTGCAGACTGGGTAATGCTAAAAGATCTACAGATAGGGGGGAATAAGTCGAATAGCTTGCTATCGGCTCTGTGTCCTATCAAGATAGGGGAAACATGTCGAACAGATAACTGTCGGCTCTGTATCCTATCTATGGTCTTTGGCGGATGTGATGGGGGGGGGGGATTGAAATCGTTCAGCTAGCTGTCGGTTCCGTATCTTATCACAGCATGGAGCCTATTGAAATCTGGGCTGGTCATGTTTCAGGCAATTCTCAAGAAGCTCTATGGTTACAAGGGGATATATCCCTGTAATGATTCGCAGGTGTACGTACTACCTACATGGTGACCATTATAAAATACGCCACTAGAGGAGTAAACCTCGTATATAAAAATCCCCTAATCCACGGTGGAACAGCATATGCCAATGGATGAATGGGTATCTAACCATTAATATGCGAACTCTGGATACCTGGTGACCTCCAGTTTTAATCAGCCTTCCCCTAGTAATGCGGAGCTCTGCTAGGGGTGACTTTACTTTCTCGCGCTACTCGTGGGAACATGAATAAAAATAATAATAACAAAAACAAACAAGAGGCTGATACTTCCTCCAAGGCATCACAAACAGCGCTTAATAACGCAACGGAAGTGGGTAGTGGAACAAGCACCCCTCCAAAAACTATGCTTGACTTGACTCTAGGTAATCTTTCCGTCAATAAAAAGCATATGAGACCGCCACTAAGAGCGGATAGCAAAACCGTAAAAAAACCACAAACGGACGAACAACTGCTATTGGCAGAGCTAAAGCAGTTGAGTCTGACAGAGAGCAAAAAGAGGTTAAGCGGGACCGCTAGAAGAAGGTACATGTACCACCGTAACCACGGGAAAAACCCAAACGAGGCATGCGACCTTGCCTGCATGCCAATGCAAAGCACATTAGAACCGACACAGAAAATGGCGACAAAAAGAGGTAGAACCTCATCAACAACACCGCCAGCTACCGGAAATGAAAATAAAAGGCACAAGACCGCAAATAAAATCGTCATGCATAGACCGGCAGAAGATGCTCAGTCATCCACGTCGGGAACTAGCTATAGGGACGCGGTTAAAGGAGTAAAGGTGGGAGTTATACACACCGAGCATCCGCTCAAAATACTTACTCCAGAGCAGCTAGCTGCAATTCAAAAATCCATCCTGGACAGCATTCCAACAGCAGCCATAAAAGGAATAAAGCCACCATTTTGTGGACTTAGTCTCAAGCCAGGATGGATGCCAATTGTGTGCGGGGACGAACAAACCGCATCGTGGCTAGAAACAACAGCCAAAAACATCAAACCGGACGACTCCACCACCATTAGGGTGGTCCGGGAGGAAAATATTCCGCGATTAGAAATAATCACGGGATATTTCCACCACGAAGAAGGCTCGACAGAGAAAATTACAACCCTCATCGACTCTCAAAACGTAGGTTTGTGCGCCTCAAACTGAAAAGTTCTTAATAGAAGGAAAGAGGGCACAAACACAATTATAACGACGGCTAATCGATGGAGGGGCTTAAACAGAAGGGGCACCGAGAGTGGTATAAATTCTCGAGTGTGACTCTACGCCCTAAGGCTAAGGAGGTCAGAAGCGGCAAGCCGCAATTTACCGACGATGGCCAAAAGTCTGAATAGCATGAAAGTTATTCAGGCAAATCTTCATCGTGCAGCAGTGGCCATGGACGTACTGACGTGGAGATTTGCAAAGGAGGAATTCCATGTTGCCCTCCTACAAGAACCAAGGGCCGTGCAGGGTAAAATTATTGGAATTCCACAAAAAATAGGTAAGTTGATTTATGACAAAAGAAGCGAGCCAAGGGCGGCACTTCTTCTGTCATCTGAAATTTAATACCTAAATATTCCAAGTTTCATTAGAACAGATCTAGTAGCTGTATTGGTGAAAATACCAAAGGCAGGAGGGATTCAAGAGGTAATAATAGCCTCAGCATACTTTCCTGGTGAGGAGTACTCCACAAATTACAGATAATACTGGGCTGTGACGCCAACGCACACCACAATATCTGGGGAAGTAGTGATATTAACAAAAGAGGTGAATCACTTTTGGAGTTCCTTACTACTAACAACCTAGATATAATAGATAAAGGTTACACACCGACCTTCCTAAATTCAGTAGTACTTCATTTAACCATAACAAGCCCCTGCCTGGTTGACAAGCGTGAAAATTGGCAAGTATCAAAAGAAGCTTCATTATCTGACCACAGGCATATCTGTTCTGATATTAAGACTTTATTTAGTTACATAGAACAATACAGAAACCCTAAATGTACCAACTGGATTCTTTACCAGTCAGTCCTAGAGTTCGAAATAGGTATCGAGGAAGAAACAATAAGCAGCCCAGACTGCATTGATAAAATCACAAATAAACTCATAAACAATATTATCAATGCTTACGAACAAAGTTGTCCTGTTCTACACAAAAAAAGAGCCAAACAAACTCCTTGGTGGAACGAGGAACTAGCGGAAACACGCAAAAAAAACTAGAAAATTGTTCAATAGAGCAAAAACCTTTGGTATCTGGGACGAATACAGAGAGTCCCTTACTGAATATAATAAACTTCTAAAAAAGTTAAAAAAAGAGTATTGGAGAAGATTCCGTGAAGAGATAGATGATCTCCCCACGGTGTCAAGACTTCAAAAGGTGTTGTCAAAAGACACCCCGACAGATATCGGACTATTAGAGAGGCCAGATGGGTCCTTAACCAAAAGCAGCATGGAAACTCTTGAAATGCTAATGGCAACACATTTCTCAGGCTGCAAGATAATTAACAATAATGAAAATTTAGAGGTAGAGGAAAGGATGTATCGTCAAACTCCGTTCAGCAAAAGTATTGCTGGTAAAATCTTCACTCCGGAAAAGATCAGATGGGTCAATCAATACTTTTAAACCGTATAAATCAGCCGGAGTAGACAAAATATTCCCCGCATTATTGCAGACGAGGTTAGAGATCCTCATGCCAATAATGATAAGGATCTTTAAAGCCAGTTTTGTATGGGGATACATCCCAAAAATCTGGAGGAAAGCGAGAGTGGTATTTGTACCGAAGGCAGGGAACCGTCCCAGCGAACAGCCAAAGTCATATCGCCCTATAAGTCTTACCTCCTTCTTTGTCAAAACGATGGAGAAATTAGTGGACATTCTCATAAGAATGGGGCCTAACAAGGTCTGTCTTAATAAGAACCAACATGCCTTCCAAAATTGCAAATCAACAGAGTCAGCCCTTCATGGTTTGGTAAGGCAAATCGAAAAAGCAAAAGATTATAAAGAAATTGCCCTTTGCGCGTTCCTAGATATAGAAGGAGCATCTGACAATACTTCTCATGAAGCCATAATAGCGGCAGCTAGAAAAAAGGGGTTGGAAACGGCCACGATAAAATGGATACACGCCATGCTGAAGAGCCGAATGACAACCACGGATCTAGGTTATAGCATATTGACTGCACAGACCTATAGAGGATGTCCCCAAGGACACATAGTAGATAAGCTTCTGGGCCGTCTAACAGACCAGGGATACGAGGCAATAGGATATGCTGATGACCTCGTCATTATTATTAGAGGCAAATATGATTCAATAATAGTACCATTTACGAATAGAAAGAAAAGCCACATTGTACCTCCTTCAATAAATGGAACATCAATACCCTTTTCAGATGAGGTAAAATATCTAGGTGTTATACTGGATAGTAAACTCAACTGGAACAAACATATAGAATGGCATTTTGGGCCTGCAAAAGCTTATTCGGCAGAAAATGGGGACTAAGGCCCAAAATGATTTACTGTTGTTACAGAACAGTCATTCTCCCAATAGTCACATACGGATCAACGATATGGTAGACTAAAATGTGACAACCGACAGCACAGCTTACGCTGCAAAAAATCCAAAGGCTAGCTTGCCTTGATATCACAGGAGCAATGCAAACCTGTCCGACAGCGGCAATGGAAATGTTCCTTAACATCCCTCTGATACATATCCAAATAAAAAAGGAAGTTATCAAAGGAGTATTACGCATACAGGAGAAAAACAATTATAAATCAGGGGATTTTAGAGGTCACCTCAAAATCCTAAAAGACCCAAACATAGAGGTTATAACTTCCACACTATCGGACGCGATGCCGACAAAATTCAACTTTGAAATCCCGTTCAAAGTTATAATCAGAGAACGCAAGGACTGGCAATCCATGCTACCTGAAACAGTAGAGCGATCAACCATCTGGTATACAGATGGCTCTCGCACCTCTGAGGGGACAGGAGCCGGAGTCAAAGGTCCTGTGAAAACCACTTGGAAAAGAAGTCACAATCTTCCAGGCCGTACTAATTGCAATGGAGCTATGCATCCAAGAAAATATAAGGAGAGTTCATTGCAATAAATCCATTTATATCCCATAGGATAGTCAGGCAGTTCTCAAAGCTCTAGCATCCAATAAACACGGATCGAAAATAGTATGGGAATGCCTTCAAAACCTAACCGTCCTGGGGAAAAGGAATGATGTAACCTTAATATGGGTACCAGTGCACATGGGAATTGAGGGAAATGAAGAGGCTGATCGCCTTGCACCCGTTCTACCCCCTCGCATACAAATGCACAATTTTGGTAAATGCATTTAATCGATTTTCATCGAAACTTGAAAAAGTGCAAACTTAAAATTTTGCCAGAATTTTTCCCTTAGTAATTGCAATAAATGCTAAAAGAATATGAACTTCGCTTCACTCCTTCTATCACCTCCCATACAAATGTCACTATTCGAAAGAATTTGAGATGACATATTTTCCGGTAGAATAAACTTTTCCCTATTTCATCTAGAGTATCATATGATTGGACTTTACGCTACAATATTATCTTTGGTTTTTAAAAATTAAGCATTTGTATGGGAGGGGTTAGAAGGAGTTATGGGATCGGATCATTATTTTTTGACGTTAATGATGTACTTTGACTAAATTTTCAAGTCGATAGCTTAAATAGTTTCATAGAAAAATTAATTTATAGAAATTTCGGATTTTCATGAAATTTGGATGGGAAGGGGTAGAAGGAGTAGGGGATGTAGCCCGTTCACGAACTTAAAGTTTCTTAAGACTGATATAAAAAGAATTTTAGCCCGATAGCCCAAAGCGTTGCAGGCGGACGCATGGACGGACGGACAGAACAAAAACATATTCTTTATGTATTGAAAGTGCGGTATTTATAAAAGAGACATCCTAGCTTGGTGAATGTTTAGATTTTGAAATTAAAAGCAAAGCTTACCGGATTTCATAATGTTGGAATTTTCCTATGATTTAACGTCCTATTAGATAAAATAGGGCAACAATTTGCACAAAATTTCAGAAATTTGGAATTGTAACATAATCAATAGTTGACCATCAGTAGTTCATCACCCACTACAAAACTTTGTATTAAGAAACTGTGTACTCTGAAGGGTTTTATAGTCTAAGAGCTTCCAGATTCCTTACAAAATTTCTTTATTCCGAGCAGAAAATTTAAATTTCGAATTAACTTTCTTTCTAATCAGTGTGATTGAACAATTAACAACAAAGAAGAATTTAAATTGATATTTTGTTGCAATCTAAATATTTTATACCATTAAATTTAATATTGGTCATTCAAATTGAATTGTCATATCGAATTTTACAGGTTCATACCCGTAATAACGAAGATAGCATTAATGCAATAATTACTGATAATAATAATATAATATGTTTTTTTAGGAGAATCTTTCTCAGATTTGAAAAAAATATGAAGTTCATAAAGGTCGCTCTGAAGATTGATTTCTGGCTTGGAAAATATTTATTATTACCATCGAACTTAATTGTTTATGTGCAAATATGTCCTCGTGTTGGGCTGTTGCTGCGTTATGCTTAATTAACGCCACCTCATGATTCAGACCCATATTGAAGTTAACAACCTTGTTTTGTTTTTGCAATGGCTGAAAACAAATATGGAGGTATTTTTTAAGATTTGGATTCGCTATTATTTTATTAATTATTTTCATATTTTTTCGTTTCGATTGGCTCGGTGTGATGCGATACGATCGGGTTTCGAGCCGAAATTGCTATATAAAGGCAAAGATTTCCATTAGCTGGCACAGTCAATCGATATTCAATCACTGGAGTGGACATTTATTGAGTTACGCAACCATTGGTAAGTGTAGTTGTACTAAATGGTATGGTTCTAGTAGCTCCCTCCAGGACATCGGAAGGACAATATTATTGCGGGGACGATAGACATATCAAAAGTCAATTCCCGCGAATAATGAAAAAGCAATTTACAGATGGGAGCTCACAAAAGTACATAGTTCAAGTGAAGGATTGTGTTTTGGAAACAATTTCTATTTGTGATTGCCAACCGTCGTTTAAGTCCTTTGGTTTGTTAGAATCTTTAATTGTTGATTTTGTGTGTTCTTTTCTCTTAGAAAAAAAATCTGCTGCATCATGAAGGTACTTTTCATATTAAGTGTCCTTGTCATAGGAGCTTTGGCCAAGGTAAATTTGTCCACTTTCTTTAAGCATCGAAGAAGGTTTTAAAAATATTTAATTTTCATTTCAGGATCAAACGGGGGATGACAAAAACATTGGACATGTCATTCACGACACTGATTATACTAATGTTCATCGCTTCGGTGATTTAGCCATGTTGAAGATCGCCAATCGCCTGAACAAATTCAACTTCGATGAGAACCAGAAACATGTTATTGACGATTTTCTAGTCCAAGTCGATCGCTATTTCAAGAATTGTAATAACGATTATCGCTATAAGCAATGCGTTGGCACCTATTTGGGCAGAATTATGCATCTGATCAGCGATTTGGATCGGTTCGGTTTCGATCGGTTCTATATGAATTGGAACAATCTGAGGGGTAATTACGGAGACAACGTGAATCGCGATGTCTGGAATCGTGATTATTTGAACCGTGATAACCTGAACGTCTGGAACCGTGATAACTTAGGCCGTGGTGATTTCAACCGCGATTTTTTGAACCGTGATTACAACCGCGACTATTTGAACTTGAACCGAGACACATTCCATGATACTGGACGATTCGGCGTTTATGGTGTCGATCGTGATACAAATGTTCGAGGTATTTCAAACCGATACGACGTTTTCGATTTTAATACCGACCATCGCGACACCAATTGGAATCAGGATGTTACTGGCCGTTACCCAAGAGATGTTTTCCGCACCGATGATTTGAATAAGGATCTTGGCTACCTGGGAGTCATTGTTTATGGTGTTGGCGTTGACCGTGATATCAATGATCGCGTTGGTCACAACATTGGTGATAATTGGAATCGTTATGGCGATATTGATTATTATGGCCACGGAAAGAATTTATACAACAAGGATCGGTTCAGGAACGTCTGGGGTGGACAAGGCTATACCGATGTTGATCGTGACATTCACGGACGTTACGGCGGCGATCGGGATGTTTTTGGACACCGAAATTTAAACACCGACAGTAACATCTATGGTCGTGATCATTTGCAAAAATATGGAGGAGATCGCGATATTTATGGTGACTATGGACGCCGTGGCTTAAATGTTGGCAGAAATGTCGTTGGAACTGACAATATCGGTTGGGGCGATCGCCGTAACTTGTACTTTGGACTTCGCGATGGATACGATCGTGATGTTCAAACTAAATAATTTCGTAATTGTTGGAAACGAAATGTGAACATTTCAGCAATATTTTCAATAATAGAAATTTGAATAAATATTTGTCAATAGCATTGCAAAATTGAGTTTTATCTTTTTTATTAGGCTTGTAACTTATATGATATTATTTTCAGAGCTTCATCGATTTGCGGTTGCGTTTTTCTTGCTGAGCTCAGCTAAACGCTAGTACGGAAAAGGTAATCTTTCTAGTTCTCGTATTACTTAAAACGGCCGTCGTAACAGTGCTGATACTTTCAGGCTCTTCTTCAGATTTAGGGTATTATTTGGTTCAAATTACTCAGTGCAAATTTATCATGCTGAAATTATGCACTAAATATTTATTTAGGAATATTACTAAGAAAAAAAAATGTAGACGATTAGCATCACCCGTTCTACCCCCTCCCATACAATATGACACAATTTCCCAACTTAACAGAAAGTCGATTTTTTTGCAAAGTAAGAACGCTTCATATCTACAATTTAAAACATTTCAATTGAATGATATTTCTAGTTACTGGTATCGCCTGTGGTCGAAATTCGACCAATTCTGTATGCAAAATAACGAAATTCATTTAATTTTGACATAGCTAATTGGAATTTATAGGTGTACACACTCTTGTTTCTTACAAATAAGTTTCATTCCCCTCATTTATGTACTAAAAAAAATTACCACAATTTTTGATGTTCACGTTGTAAGCCAAGCAGCATTGGTGGACCGCTTGTATAACTTTATTTTACCTGCCTTTTTTCTGGTTACGCCAGGGAGGTGTGGAATCTTCGTTAGATACCAATAGCCCGTGCCATTGGCATGCACGATTCACATACCTGATCCTAACAGAACTGTCAGCCGATATGTGCCTGCGTACTAAACCACACCCCCGCACACAGACTTCAAGCACTCTTCCCGCGGGATTGCCGTTAGGTATTGCTTCGCGGGGCTGGCTAGCATTTTATGCTGTGCGCCTTAAATTGCTTCTGCTCTCCTTTCTCTCTCGATTCTCCGAAGATCCTTTTGCACATTCGTTACGAGTGTGCAAATTTCCATCCAATTTTCCTCTGGTTCCATCATATAGTCAATGATGAATGGTGGACTCGGAATTTTATTTTTTCATTCTCCGAAGCGACTGCAGTTGAAAACCGCGTGCTCTGTGTCTCCTTCTTGATCTGTGCAATTTGGACAAAGAGGCGAATTATCGTGTCCGAACCTATGTAGATATTTGCGGTAGCCGCCATGACCTGATAGGAACTGCGAGATGTGATAGTTGCAGTTCCCATACACCCGCTTTGTCCTCAATTTCGGGGATTAGCTTATAGGTCCATCTGCCTTTTGTAGCGTTGTCCCACCTGGCTTGCCACATAGCTATTGATGTTGCCTTTTCCTCTTCTTTTATTTTCCTGGCAACAGCTGCCACTTGTAGGATCGAGGATCTTCTTTCGTAGATCCTTAGCATCTCATTCGCGAGAATATTAATGGGGATCATTCCGGCTATGACACAGGCTGCCTCGTCCAATATTGTTCGGAAACCGCTGATTGCTCTTATCGCACAGAGCCTCTATGTTGACATATTTTTCCTTGTTTCCTTTGTCGCTAGCGCCGCCGCCCAAACCGGAGCAGCATATAGGAGAACCGAGCTGACTACTCTCGAAAGTAGTATTCTTCTGGCATATCCTGGTATACCGATATTTGGCAGTATTCGGGAAAGGGTGCCTGCATTTGTGACGCCTTTTTGCTCGCGAAGTCCACGTGAACTTTAAATTTGAACCTTGTATCGAGCATAGCTCCTAGATATTTAATTGCCTCCTTGGATCTGATGATTTGACTGCCGACCTGAATGTTCACGTATTCAATTTTCTTTCTGGTTGTTATTAGAACAGCCTCCGTTTTGTGATCAGCTAATTCTAAGCCAGCGGACTCTAGCCAGTCTTTAATTTGTGATACGGCTTCATTTGTTGCTGACTCTATTTCTTGGATGTGCTTAGCCACGGTAACAACAGCGATGTCGTCAGCGAACCCGATTAATTTTACTCCTTGTGGCAACGATGGTCGAAGAACTCTATCGTACATAATATTCCACAGGAGAGGGCCTAGTACAGATCCTTGTGGGACTCCCGCGGTGACGTTGTAGTACCTTAACCCCTCATCAGTTTGGTACCTCAACTTCCTGTTGGTGAAGTAATTTGCAATTTGGTGCATCCATCATGACTAACGATCTGTTTATGAGTGACCAATCTGCCGAGTTAAAGGCATTTTTAATGTCCAGTGTCACTACTGCACAATATTTTTTTGTCCCCCATCGCCATCTTTCTCCTTGTATCGCCTCCCCTGCAGTATCCACTACCACTTTTATGGCGTCAACAGTTGAACGCAATTTCCTAAATCCAAACTGGTGGTCTGAGAGTGCTCCTTTCTCCTCTGCTAGTACGAGCAGTCTGTTGTTAATAATTCGCTCAAGGATCTTTCCCAACGTATCAAGTAAACATATTGGGCGATTTTATCTGCCTGTTTACCTGTATACGGTAACATATACACATCATTTTTTTTTGTGCACAACTATGGCACTGCACCTTTCGAATGATGAAAATTTATAATTTTCAAATTAGAAAATACTAAATACTAAAAAATAATTAATAAGACCACGAAGAAATCAGAAAAAATCATGGAAATTCAAGGATGCTGATTTCACCAGTTGACAATGTAGCATCATCACAAAGGAGTACGGATCGACGCCGAGTCAGCCCTAATACGACGCGCACCTGTCGGTCCAATTATCCGATTTCCAAAAGCTATGCGAGCAAATCAGAGCTTAGTAGAAATGCTGGAAGACGGTAAAAGGCATTCGATTCACCAAGAAAGAGACGTCATTGACAGCATAAGAGCACTCTACGAGCTTTCGGCGATTCAGCTCCACGACGATAAAACAAAGGAGATGATCCGAAAAAACAACTCCTCCCAAACTTCTCCCTGGCTAAAACCAAGCCTAGAAGCAAAACAAAAGGCAGGTTACTGATAGCGAAACCCCGGAGCTAAAGCGGAAACAGAAACATCCATCTGAAGCAAAAAACCTGAAGAAGGATGTCGTAATCTTCGCCGAGGCTTCACTGATTAGTGAGCAAACAACAGTAGAAAAAGGGATGATCAATAGCCATTCACAAGAATGCCAAAAAACAGAGAGAGAAGCAGACGGCAAGAGAGAATGGAGGGGCAAAAACCGTCAGGAATAAGATCGTCAGAACCAAAGAAACTAGACCTGACGCTATTGTATTCGAAGCGAAGGATGAACTTTTGTATGCGCAGATACTACCCAAGGTAAAGGTAGACCCTGAATTGGAAGCAGTAGGAAAGGCGGTATCGATAATCAGACGGACGCAAAAAGAAGAGCTCCTAATTCAACTTGAGGAGACGGGAAACATGACTGCCGAACTCAAAGGCGCCATTAGCGAAGCCTTAGCAGAGCAAGCGAGTGTAAGGTCCCTCACGCACCGTTCTATCACCGAAATTAAAAATGTTGATGAAGTCACCACAAAAGATATCATAAGCGAAACAATAAAAACACAGTTTGGAGTCGAAGGAGTTTCGCAAACAGACGTCTTATCTCTACGAAAGGCGTGCGGCGAAACACAAACAGCAACACTCAGTCTTCCTGCAGAAAACGTTAGAAAATTGTTAGAAGCTGGAAGAGTTAAGATCGGCTGGGTCAACTGCTGCATTCGCGAATGAACGGAACTTACAAAATTTTTTAAATGTCTAGACTTTGGCCACCTAGTCAGGCAGTGTAAAAACGGAGAAAATCGCCCCAAGCTTTATGGAAAATGTGGAACTGAAGGCCAAATTGCGAAAAGCTGCGACAAGGAGCCATCATGCATGCTCTGTAGGAAGGATTATTCAGAAAATGCGAAGCGTGTAGCCGGCAGCAGCAAATACCCGATTTTTAGGAGCACCATCACAAGTAAAAATCAGGAAAATAATACAAATTAATCTGAACCAGGATATACTGAATCAAATTGCTAAGGACGAGGGAGCGATTAGCTAACCGTACAAAACTCTCGAATGGCAATATCTGGATCTGTGACAAAACAAAGCGGGAATATGGATATGTGGAAAACACACATTCCAAGAAACCATTGAACAGACGGAGGGCTTCATACGTGCAAAAATAAATGGAATTCACTTCTACAGCTGTTATGTACGACCCAGCTGGCCGACGAGTGAATACCAGACAATGTTAGATAATCTAACGGCCGACACCCGCGGTAAAACTCCAGTGGTCATAGGCGGTGACTTCAATGCATGGGCAACAGAGTATGGTAGCAGGCTCACCAATGCTAGAGGACGTATTTTTCCGGAGATATTTGCACCACTGGAAATAGGAATTGCAAACATCGGCCGGGCAAACACGTATCGCAAAGCAGGAATGTGCTCCATAATAGACATAACCTTCGTAAGCAACTCCCTTCTACGGAATACGAAATGGCGTCTTAGTGAGCAATATACACACAGTGATCATCAGACAATTATATTTGATATAAAGCCATTTAAGGACCTAAATTAACAGGCCCTAAAAATGGAAAGATAAACTCTTCGCCAGTAACACGTTCGAAGAAACGATGAACACCGACATTATAAATCGAAGCGAAACAGCAAAGATCATTTCGGAACAACTCACCCACACTATCATCACAGCCTGCGATGTACAGAAGGATAATTAGTGGAAGAGGTGCACCATGCTACTGATGGAACGAAGAAACAAAGACACTCAGGGCAAAGTGCTTACAACCCCGATTCCAACGATCAAGGCGAAGAGCAGATTTTCAGGACACTTTTAAAGTGGTAAGACGAAACCTGAACAAGGCGATTAAACAGAGTAAGGCAATTTGTTTCAAAAATCTTTGTAACGAAGCGGATATAAGTCCCTTGGGGTATAGCATACAGGATGGTGATGACAAGGTTGTAGGGCCATAGGCCACCACAAATAACTTGTCGGCTGAAAATGATATACGAATATTTAGGAATGTTGAGCGAAAGATGGTTAGACAAGCACCAGTGGAACAATGCGTCGATGTTAGTTTGCAGAGTAGCACTTCTGGGCTGTTCTAATAGTTTTGGAGATTTTTGAATCGTTTGCGAATAATTGATGATCGACATTATGGAATATGGAAGAAATATCATTGATAAATATTAAAAATAGAAGGGGTCCCAGATTGGAGCCCTGGAGAACACCAGATGTTAATGGAAATGAAGTAGACTTAGCAGTTTTTAAATTGACAGAGGAAATGCGATTCTGTAGGTAATCACTTAACCAGGAAAGTAATGTACCGAAAATTCCATAGTAATTTAATTTGGAAATTAGAAGCTGTTGATTGACTTTATCAAATGGCTCAGAGAAATAGGTGTAAACTGCATGTAGTTGAAGGTTGCACTCCATTACATTGGTAATCTTATCAGCATAAGGTAAGAGGTTAGTTAATGTTGATTTACCTTTTTGAAAGGCATGTTGGTGAGGCGATATAATGCCGCTAATTAATGGAGTAAGCTTGTTAGTAACAATTTTATCAAAATTTTTAGAGGTATTAGACTGGATGGAGATCGGTCTATAATTTGCAATGTTACTTTTGTCGTCAGACTTGTCAGGAAAGAGGACTTCCACATAATACAAAACCTACCTGTATGGAGAGAGAAGTTAAATTCGACTTTTAGTTGTTAGATTGCGATAGAAAGGAAAATCTTTGGGCGAAATCGCCGGAATAGTATCCAAAGCATTGTAAAAAAAAATTAACTTAACTGGCAGTATAAATAATAAGCCAAGATCTGAGTGACCTAGAGTGTTCAGTGAACGTAATATTCGATCAGTTTTAGAAAAAATTGAGCAAAAATCCTAAGATAAGTGCTCCTGAGCTTTCGAAATGACTTCAGTAAAGTTTTACATCCTGAATCCGTGCGAAGAACATTACGATCTGCTGGCTATCATGGATGAATCGCAAGGAAGAAGCCGTTTATATCTATAGTAAATCGGCAAAAGCGACTTGATTTCGCTAAGATGCATCTAAGAAATGACATCGAATTTTTTTTTACGGATGAAAGTTGATTTAATATGTTTGGTTGTGATGGACCAGGAAAAGTTTGGAGGAAGGCTAACACTGAAATGAAGAACGAAAATCTCGTTCCTACTGTTAAACATGGTGGAGGAAACGTAATGGTCAGGGGAGCCATGGCAGCGTCAGGGGTAGGAAAGTCACACTTCATTGAAGGGATAATGGACCGGAATATGAATATATTACGAGAAACCTAAGACCATCGGCAGAGTACTTAAAGCTCGGAACCAACTGTGTATTCCAACAAGACAATGACCTCTAGCCCACCATTATGATCGTTAAAGAATGGATTCTGTATAATGTGCCAAAGCAATTGCATTCACCACCCCAATCGCTGGGTCTCAACCCGATCGAGCATATTTGGTATGAACTATAGAGACGGGTACGTAAATATAAAATAACCAACAAGAAATCACTCATGGAAACTCTACAAACAGTATGTAATGAAATAACGCCATCTATTACTGAAAACCTTATTCTTTCGATGCCAAGAAGACTTCAAGCTGTCATCGATGCTAATGGAGGCCCAAATAGATATCAAGTTTAATTTGATTTCTATAAAAAATCTCTCTTTCTCTTGTATGAAGACTTTTGTGGTCAAGTTTTTTCAGTGTTTTTTATTTTTCGATATGAAGGTTTCTGTAAAAATTTGAATTATATTGAATATATTTATTTTCGTCTTCAAGAGGATCATATGGCTTATATTTCATGTGAAAATATTAATCTATTAGCTTATAACCCTAGCTAGGGTATAGCCTAGTAGGTAGTGTGTTGGTCTTGTAATGCGAAGGTCGTGAGTTCAAATTCCGGTCGGCGCAATATATAATTCCGGCATATTGCCAGCTTGGATATACCTTGGTCACCTCAATCTAAGAAAAATGAAAAATTCGTAGAAAGAGGGTTGTGCAAAGGGCCAACAACCTTTCCACAATAAGTAATGAAAAATGTTAAGGAACCTAAATATCAGGAGGCCAAGGTCCGATTTGGTCTGTAGCGCCATTGTAGAAGTAGAAGCTTATAACCCACAAATCGCAAGTGTATGAAGACTTTTGTGACCGTGTGTACTTAAAATTATAACAAAGGACTCATTGAAAAAATACTTCTCTTTCCTATCAAAAAAACATATCCAAGCAACTGCGATCGAATAAAAAACGATGTGTGTTCGATTGGTGAAAAAAACCATCGTCGTAATTATCTGATGAGCCATCAAAGTCGAAGTCAACAGTTCGCTTTTTATTTTCTAATCTTACTAATTTCATTTTGTTTCATCGAATTCGGTCAAATCGATGCAAATTTATACTCGGAATTCAATAATCGTCTCGATTTAATGTCAAATTATGCGGAAAATAGAGTCAAACAAGAAACATCTTCGGCTCTGGATGAGATTTACGAGAAAAACGGAAAATTACTGGAGCGTCACATTGCAGACATACAAAAGGATAATGCTGATAGATTGGAGAAATTTGCTGGAATTGAAAAATTGATGGACGTCCTGTCGCCGTACTATCATCAACCGAATCACCATCACAAATCATCATACAAGCGAAACAAACAAAATCGGTATCGCACGAACGAAAATATTGGGGAAGATGCGCATCATCGAAAAGGATTTAGGCATACACGAGGCCGGCGAAACGTTGTCGAAAAGAAATTCCGTTCTAGCGAACAAGGACCTCCGGAGAATACGCATTATGAAATTGTGCGTAATAAGTGGCCAAAGGGTGCACCAAACTTTGCTGTTTCGTCAGTAAAAGATCGTATATTAGGTCCTGATGAATATCCGCATGCGATTTTGAACAGACGTCTAAGATGTCCGGCAATTGAGCGGAACAACGAGTCAAAGAAGAGTCGATTAAAGAAGCGTTTCGATATGCCAATGCCGTTCCTTGATACAAAGACACTTTTAAATACTCCATCACTTTATCCCACCGTAATGGCCAAACCAGTTGAATTAACCGGTCTCAATATTAACCCATCTTCGAAGCTTGATGTTGGCGTTTCCAGCTCTGATAAGACATTTCCATCGATGGAGCAAATTAAGGACTTACAAAACATGATTCTTCAGAACGTCCCAAGACATGCACCGGAATATTTTCCTCCCAGTAAAATAAATTTCAATTATTACTTATTCTTAGAAATTCATCTGATACTTCCATCCTCTCCTTAGCTCAGGATTCAGCAGCTTCCACATCTAGTTGCCAACAATTTTCAGATCCAAGTAATATATCATTAGTCCTGGAACGTGTACTGAACGAATTGGAGCTTATTAAGGACGCCAAAGTGGGCAATTTCTCTCCAGATGGTATGATACCTTATGCCATTAAATATTCTTTACAACTTGCAGTTTATCCAGGAACGCCTTGTGACCTAATCGGATCCTGGAACTCTGAAGTAATAGGTTTGCGCTTTGATATTGCGATGCAGGCAAGCTCAAAGGACATAACTGTTGGCTTACGTGAACGATATCCTAGTAAACGGAACACCTTAATGGATACTTCATGGTCATGTACCGGAGGAGCTACTAAACTTTTAGGCGGTCCGTTTTATATATCGGCTCAGAAAAAGTCGGAAAATATTTTGGCAACGTTTGCAGGTTCCTTGATTTGGAAGTTTTTTCTTAAAATTTGTAAAGTTCAATTTTTCTATTACTTTCCGAAAGAATAGGACTTTGTAAGCGATGCGGTAAGGTTGATACGATTTTTGGTACTTGGACTTTTGTTAATTCGGCGAAGGATTGTTTCGATATTCCATTAGCAGTTGATACTCGAAGGGACATTTTTCGGCGTGATCTTTTCGAAGAGAAGAAAAAGGCAAAATTGAAAAAGATTCAGGCTGGTGGTGGTGGAGCTGGTGGTGGATGTAGCTGTCCAGCATGTAATCATGGTAGGAAAAAAGGTTGCTAAATAAGGGTGCTTGTAATGTTAATCGGTTATTTTCTAGGCTGTGGGAATTCAACGGGATGCAAAAAAAGAGAGCGGCCTTCCAGGACATTGCAATATGACAGGAATGATTTTATGAAAGACTATTATTTCTATGATTAGGCACAATTTATTTTAATACAAAATTAATAATTTCAATTTTTTGATTTTATTTGTTATGGAACGCGATAAAAGTAAATGCATTTTAAGAAACTAATTTATAGTCGCACTGTAATTTTTGGAATAAATCGTTGAGTTTTTTTTGTGATTGGAATACCAAGGAGCATATATAATAAGGAGTGACTATGAACATGCTTTGCCGTATATGAAAATGGGAATGAAAGTTTTTCCTTCCCTTATTAGCGAAATGCTCGAAATTTTACGAAAAAAAACCGTTTCGCTATCTTTTTCTGGCATACTTAAGAATATTGCAACTAACTCTTTCCCACGTTAAATTGTCCGAAACAATTGTTAAATTTTCGAAATAATTGTTTCGCTATCCTTGTTTGGCATACTTAAACCCAAAGCAACTATCTCTGTCCCGCGTTAATTTGTCCGTTGTTAGACACGAACCAAAAACTAATAAAAATTGAAAAAATAAAGATTTCTCCATTGTACTGAAAATTACTTTATTGCTGACTGAATATTAGCAACCAAGAGAGAACACATATTATGATTTTTTATACTCTATACTCAGATTTCAGAGAGTATTATAAGTTTGCCACAAAGTTTGTAACGCTAAGAAATAAGGCTCGGTGAAAAAAATGAATGATACAGAAGTTCATATAATCACTCAAAAATCTTAAAATCGGATGTCCGTCCGTCGGTCCGTCCGTGTGGTCTCTAGCTTGAGAACGCGTTGATCTAGAAAGTTCAAATTTTGTACACGTCGTTTTTGACAAAAAAGTAAGGACAAGTTCGTGAACCGGCCAAATCGCTCCACCCCCATACAAAATGACACAATAAACGGATTCACTCGAAAAGTATAAAAGCTATTGATCTCAAATTTAGAACATATTACTTTTATAATGATATCAATCTACCATATAAAAATTATGCGTGTCCTCTTCCTCCTTCTACCACCTCCCATACAAACTGTACTTTTTCATGAAATACTCTAAGCCAATTTACTCAGTGCGTATAAGATATAGCAAGCTGAAATTTTGCACTAAATATTTATTTGGAATTATTAGTAAGACCAAAAAAATTAGACATTTAGTTTCACCCCTTCTACCCCCTCCCAAACAAAATGACACAATTTCGCAAAGCATGAAAGCTATTGATCTGCAATTTGGAATATATTACTTTTATAATAATTTCAATCTGCTGTATAAAAATTAGTTGAGTTCTCCCCTTCCTTCCACCACCTCCCATACAATCTGCACTTTTTTATGAAATACTCTAAATAAATTTACTCAATACGTATGAAAATTATCGAGCTGAAATTATGCACTAAATAATTATTTAGTATTATTAGTAAGACCAAAAAGTAATTAGGCGATTAGCTTCACTCCTTCTACCTCCTTCCACAAAATTTGACAAAATTCAACAACTTTACAAAAAGTCGATTTTCCTGAAAAGTATGAATGCTACTGATCTGCAATTTAAAATATGTCAATTAAATGATGTTTACAGTTATTTATAAAAACGTCACTAATAAATTCGCACTCCTTCTACCACCTCACATACAAACTGCACAATTACAATAAATCCAATACACTAATTTTCACAATACCATTTAAATTTGTGAATCCTAAATTTTGTACAAAACATTTTGATAGCAACCTTAGAGTGATGTGAAAAAATTAGTTCGATGTCGTCACTCCTCTACCACTTCCCCTACAAAATTCCTTAAAATAAAAAAAAATCTCTTTCATCTAGAGTATCGCACGATTGGGCTTTACGCCCAGTCGTAGTCCTGTTATGTTAAATTTTTAGTAAGGCCAAAAAAAATTAGACGATTAGCTTCACCCCTTCTACCCTCTCCCATACAAAATGACACAATTTCGCATTTCGACAATAAATGGATTTGCTCGAAAAGTATAAAAGCTATTAGTCTGAGTTTCGGGATATAATACTTCCATAATAATTTTAATCTACGGTTTAAAAATTATTTGCGTCCTCCCTCTCCTTCCACCCGCTCTCATACAAACTACACTTTTTAATGAAATGATGTAAGCTTATTTTCTCAGAACATATAACATTTATTGAGCTCATATTTTGTAGTAAATACTTAATTAGTATTATCACTAAGATCAGAAAAAATATTTGATTAGCTTCACTGCTTCTACCCCCTCTCATACAATATGACACAGTTTCACAACTTCACAAAAAATCGATTTTCTTGAAAAGTATGAATGGCACTAGTCTGAAACTTAAGGGATGTCAATTTTATAATATTCTTAGTTATTTCTGAAAAAATCACTAGAATCCCCCACTCTTTCTACCACCTCTCATATAAACTGCACATTTTCACTAAATCTAACTCACTAATTTTCTTAGTTCCCATTCAATTTTTGGAGTAAGCATTTTGTATAAAACATTTTTATATCTACTTTAGCATGATGGGGAAGAAATTAGTTCAATGCTATCCCTTCTAACACTCCCCATACAAAATTTTTTGGGATCACAAAAATTTCTATTTCATCTAGAGTATCGTGAGATTGCGCTTTACGCGCAATCGTAGCCCTGTTATGTTTTTTTGCAAAAGTTTGAAGCCAACATGGCTTCAAACTTGCTTGGACGCAATTTTCGAAAATTTCCGAATCAAAACGTATTCCCACATGAGACAGCCTATCAGGCACTCCATTTTATATATCCTCCTTGTTGGAATACGCATAGTATGCGGGCTGTTTGTGCTTGGAAATGGAGTAAAACAAATTCAAGGGGCTCGTTCACTTAAAACGACATATGCAGGTAGAAAAACATCACTTAAATAAATATGCTGGACATACACAGATTACATGGTGAAAAGTTATGGCTATGCTAAAAGCAAAGGTGAGCAAATGAACTAATGAAATTCGAAGCAGGCCACATTATATGGTATACCGGAAGATAGAAGATATACGAGGGTAAATTTTATTCCCCGAAGTTCTTTCCTCTGGGAATAAATAGCAATGGGAAGGGGCTAGATCTGGACTCAATATTTCGTAGTTGCATTTTTGTAGGGCAGCCATTGCAATGTGGCTTTTGCGAACTGGTGCATTGTCCTGCAAAAGCATTACACCTCGAGTCCACGTTCCTCTTCTTTTCACTTTGATGGCATCCTTTAATTTTGAACCAGGCTAGCATAGTTTCCACTGCCACTGCAATGACTCCTGCTTTGATTCAGGCTCATAATGATGAGCCCAAGTTTCGTTTCCACTAACAATCCGGGTCAAAGTTTCGTCCCTGTTCTCGTTACAGAGATTCAAAAACTCGCGTAAGCACTCGACACGCTGCTTTTTATGAACCGCTGAGAGCATTCTCGCTACTCATATTGCGCTGACTTTAGACATGCCGAGATAATCGTGGAGATTATTCAAAATAGTTGTATCTGATACTCCACCTATTTTTGCGATTTCGAGAACAAGTTTCTCCATTTTTTCGACGATTTTTGAGGAAGTGACCTCAATCAGCCGGCCCGAGTGTTTATTATCTTCAATAGACTCTCTGCCTTGCCTGAATAAACTTCTTCTACTTCTACAATGGCAACAATGGCACTACAGCCCAAATCGGGGCTTAGCCTCTTGACCTTCAGGTTCCTTAACATGTTTCGTTATTTATTGTGGAAGGGTTGTTAGACCTTCGCACAACCCTCTATCTACGAATTTTCTTCATTTTTGTAGATTGCGGTGACCAAGGCTTACCCAAGCGGGAAGTGTGCTGGAATTATGCATCGACCGGGATTTGAACTCACGACCTTCGAATTGTAGACCAACATACTACCCACTAGGCTACACCCTAGCCTGAATAAATTAGGCCACTTAAAAATCATCGTTTTTCCAGGTCAAGGCCCCGTAAGCAGATGACATTTCTTCTAAAATGATTTGTGGTGTTTTTGCTTGCTTGGTAAGGAACTTTATGACAACACGAAACTCAATTTTGTCCATAGTTTGCGTTTTCTTTCCGATTGACTTGTTGATTTGGTGATAACTAAAATGTTAGTGATTCGATTTGACACAAATTTTATATTTATACATGTATTGAGTGTTAGAATACCTCCAAGTAAAAATATTTTTACTCTTCCTTGTTCATCCCCTTCATTCTAAGAAATTTTTGACCTTCCCTCGTAAAAATGGATAACAGAGAAGCCGTAATTAGACTGCAATTCCAAAGCTTAAACATACTAAGCAATTTTTATCAATCCGTCTAACGATTCACCAAGAATAAGGTACGAGTCATAACACGAATACACTTATAGCTGAAAGGACACTTTAATACAATATTCATTGATTCCGACTTTCAATGCTGATTTAGCCTAGTGGTATATTCTAGATAGCTGCGATGCAATAACTTACCAACGATATACCACAAGTTCTTTGGGGAGCACTTCGTAAATACTAACTTCATTTCAAATTTAGACCTCGCCCTAATTATACAATTCCTCAAGGATATAAAACTTGATTGATCCTGGAATAAAGCACAATAGACCCATGTTTGCTGCACTTGGAAAGTCTCCAAATAATATTTTATTCCTTTCTAAGGAGTCGTGTTGTAACTGCCTTTGTAACATATTGTTGCGAGCTAGGGGTTCGCCGAGATTTCAAGTAAAACACAATTCGTTTAAAAATAAGTGATACTTTATTTATTCGCACTTTGACTTAATTCGCACTTTAACTTAATTCGCACTATATGGCACCACCGATATTGTTCTCGTGTTCTTCCACCGTTTCGCGTTCTTCCACAGATGTCGCTGAATGACTGCTTCCCGTCTGACAGCTTCGTGCTTTTATACCATTTTTCCCTAATTCTCGAAGCTTCCGTCAGGTGTCGTTGGGTGTGTGTCTAGACTATTCGGGAATGTTCTAGATCTTTAACTGTCTACATCTTGGAGTATACCGTTCCGTCGGTGTAAGTCTAGACTATACTGGAAGGTTCTAGATCTTTGATTATGGCTTTTTACATATTAGGGGACTGTTCTGGTATATTCGGGAAAGATCAATAGTGCGTGGTTGCCAGATCTATAACAATATATAATATCCATAAGTAGATATGTCACAACGCGAAACTAGTGGATTGTTTGAATCGACGTAAAAACATAACACGATTACGATTGCGCGAAAAGCGCAAGCATACAATACTCTAGATAAAATAGAAATTTTTGTGATTTTATGGAATTTTTTATGGGGAGTGGTCGAAGGAGTGAAAGCATTAAACTACTTTTTTCATATCATGCTGGAGTAGCTACAAATATGTTTTATACAAAACTACAGCTTCAAAAATTAAATAGGTAATGAGAAAATTAGTGTATTAGATTTATTGAAATTGTGCAGTTTGTATGGGAGGCGGTAGAAGGAGTGGAGGGCTTTAAATTAGTTTTTCAGAAATCGTTTGAACATTATGCAATTGACTTCTTTCAAATTTCAGAAAAGGAGACCGTCAAATTCTTTAAATTGTTTTTCTCTGAAGTTTTTTTTCTCTTTTTGTAATGTCAACGAAATAAGACGTCATTGTAATGTAAATTCTTCGAAATTTCCTTCTATTCCGTATTGTAAATTCCCCGCTTAAAAGTTTCTTTTGGATCGAGTATTTGCTAGCCGAGTTAATATAGATTACAGAACGATATTAACTTGGGACTTAATATCGAAGTTAATATACAGTACCTCAACTTTTTGATCATTTGTTAGACTAACCTGATTTATTTTGTTTTTTACTGATTGAAAAGTGCTTAATTTGAGTAAATTTGTTTTTATTATTATTATTTATACATACATCAATAAAATTAAAATACAAAAGAATTAAGTTCACTTATGGTTTATTTATTTTTTTAATTTTAGAACTAAATTTTTCACATCACGCTAGATTTGCTACCAAAATATTTTATATAAAATTTCAGCTTCACGAATTTAATTGGTACTGAGAAAATGAATTTTCTGTACTAGATTTAGTGAAATTGTGCAGTTTGTGTGGGGGGTGGTAGGGGGATAGAGGGGAGTTCTTATTGACTTCTTCAGAAATAACTATAAACATTAAATTGTGTCATATTGTACGGGAAGGAATAGAAGGATTGAAGCTAATCGTCTAATTTGTTTCGGTCTTACTAATAATTTTATATCAATATTTAGTGGACAATTTCAGCTCGTTAAATTTTATGCGTACTGAGTAAATTGGTTTATAGTATTTCATTGAAAAGTTTAGTTCGTATGGGAGGTGGTGGAAGTAGCAAGGGGTACCAATAATTTTCATAACGTAGATTGAAGTCGTCATAAAAATAATGTTCTCCTAATTTTAGATCAATAGCTTTTATACTTTTCGAGAATATCAGTTTAATGTGAAATTCGTATCATTTTGGATGTGAGGGGGTAGAAGGGGTTGAGCGATTTGGCCCCTTCGCGAAATTGACCTTGGTTTTTTTTTTTATCAAAAACTGCGTATATAAAATTTGAACTTTATAGAGGACACTGACGGACGGACGGACGGATCTTTTTTTTGAAATTTTCGAGTGATAATATGAAATTCAGCATCATTCATTTTTTCTCCGTGCCTTTTTTCTTGGCGTTACAAACTTTGTGGCGAACTTATGATACTTTCAGATTTCAGAGTATAAAAAGTAGTTTTGATCGACGGTTGTCGGAATGGAACAAACAATCCCAGGCTTAAGACTACTCGTGGATCTAGCTTAGAAGGTGGTGAAAGCAAGTACGAAATCAAATACTTTTTGAATGCTGCATTAAATTTAATATTAAATATTTTATAATCTTTGATTTTTGTTTTACATAAAAAGCTTTTCTAATTAATTAGTACGTTTTAACTCTCTACTCATTGTTTTATCGTTTTCCTTTAAGATGTAGATGAAGCGTCACCTGATGTAGCAGGATCATCTGATACAGCAGGACCATCAGATGCAGCAGGAGCATCTGATGGAACTGAAGCTGATGAAGCACCGGAACCAGTTCCATCTTTCGATTGTGAAGAAGTATCCGAAGCAGTATCCGATGTTGAGTTTCTTAATTTTGCTTCCTGTTTAATAGCATCAAGCTCGAAAACGGCATTTCTAAGTTCTAATGCCGTACAACGTTTGTATTGCCAAAATACAATGCTTGTCTCACAAGCTGCGAAAGCTATTTGAGCATTTTCTAAAACATCGGTGAGTCTATCGTCCAAATCTGCTGGTAGATTTTGAGCCCGAAGCTTCGCAGCGGCCGATTGAAGAACGATATCATGAAAATTTTGACCACCACTGCTAAAGCCAAAGGAGCCGCCAAAGCCAAAGAATCCTAATCCTTGACTCTATTAATATAAAATTTATTCAAAAACAAAATTGAAATTGAAAAAAAAAAAAACTTACATTTGCTGCAACTATACAACTGAGAACTAGACAAATTACAAAATTGTTCGACATTTTTAAATTTAAATTCTAAATATATTTTTTTAGTATTTTAAGTCGTCCGAAACAGTACCGTTCGGGTGATTAAGTTATTCGAATGAAAAGATGAGCTTCGCACGAACCTTTTATACCTTAAAATGCGTTATCTAAGACAGTAAGTTAAAATATTTATATGATTAATTTGTTTACGCTGCAGCTTAATATTTACGCAGTTGTTGCTTGCTCTTGGACAGCTTATCACAATAGTTTTAGCAATCTCATGATGCATGAGGTTTTCAAATTATTAAGGAATTCTTATCTTAGAGATATTTATCTTAAATGATTTCTAGGGTATGACGAAATCTGTTGTGAATTAGACGATTAATTTATTATTGTTGTTCTTACTTATTTAAGTTCTACTTATTTAATGGAGTAAAATTTCTCAATTTTTATAAAAATTAACCAAAAATATCTGTCAATAAGTCGGATGCAACTTTTTTATTGTTGGGACAAGTTGAGGATGTGGGAAGTCAGTTTCTAGGTGAGGGTGGTAGAAATAGGGAAAATTAGTGGTTCTCGGGGGAGCTTTAATCAATTATTAAACATTTAACTGCGACTACGATCAATAGTTGAAGAAGGATTTTCATTTATTTATGCAAGTGTTGATTTGCTTGTGGGGCGGCGAGAGGTGGAAAAGCAGAGAGATCTGTAATTTTACTTTATCATTTTATTAATAAAGTATTGTGATCGACTTGAAAGACAAAGAAAATTGCTACCCTGAAATTTTGTTTTTTCGCGTTTCATGACTAAAATAGCTTAAAAATGCAAAAAAAAATTCCGTCTGTCTGTACGACGTCCGCCGGTGTGTGCGCTCAGCGCAAATTAACTCCCAAACCCTTCAAGATGGAAAGTTCATTTGTAGGGGGATTGTAGATAGTTCTGGATCTCTAACGGCCACCCTTTTTGGGGTTACGGGTTCAGGGGGAGGCGAGGGGAGCACTTAAACCAAAAGAATTCAAATACCACAACCATGGTTCCAGCTAGGAAGCTTAAAATCAACATACATATAGAGGGGTTTGTGGGGCAAACTTTAAACATAATTTAATTTTTTATCCATTGGTGTCCAAAAAAGGAATGGGGGGGAAACGAATTGTCGTCCGAATTTTTTTTTCAAATGATTATATCTTTGAAATTATTTACCATAAAAAATTCATATTTCGGTATCATTAAGATGGTATATAGCCAGCCAAAGTGGCTAATTGTTGAAAGGGAGATGGTCAGGGGGTGCAAAGAAAAACACTTAAAAATTAATATCTCGGCTATCTCTTAAGCTACGTAATTGGGACTTGGATCATATATTAAGTTATACTAGGGAATAATGAAAAAAAATAAAATAATAATAATAATTAAATTTGGACATAATAGTAGTGGGGGAGACTGAGGAGCATTTCAAAAATGGTGCACATTCCAAAATTTCAAACCGTTATATCTAAAAACTGAGTATAGATATCAAATTGAAATTTTTTCAGGTCTCCAATTTTGGAAAAAAGTTTATCCTGGGAAGTGCTCCCTTTACACTTCCTACCTTGAGGTGGTAAGTAAAAATGTCGAACATTTTGAGTGATTTTTTAGGATGCTGGTGAAAGATACAAATTTTAAATTTTGCATGTGTACACAACTATTTGATGTACATAGATAAACAATAATAATTTGTTCCACAATTGTTATGCACTCTGCCCTAAACGGGGTTGCATTTGTGAAAAAAGGTGCCACTTAGTCTTCCTTAACCACTCTAACCTGCATATTGACTTTCCATGCATCCTCAACATGTCCCAAAAATAATAAAGTTGCGCCCGATTTGTTGGCATTTTATTTTTTATGACACGCAAACTGCTTATTGACATCTTTATCACCATCGACAGCTCCAATTTAAAATTCGATAGCTTCCATTTATTTTAGTGAGAAAAGCTTTTCTTGAATTTAAATTTAGATATTTGTGTTGAAGGAGTTAGAAGGAGTGAAGGGAAGTTGATACTTTTTTCCCGCATTTATTTCAATTATTAAGGCACAAGGCACAGTAAAAATTTAAAGTTTCTGCTTTTTCCAATTTTACTGGAAATTGATATAATGCATTTACCAAAATTATGCGTTTGTTGGAGGCCGCAGTGCTCTCACGTGTTCCCCTAATGTAAATAAATAAATAATAAATGGGATGGGGTAGAAGGAGTATACAGGTTAAATTGAAAATTTTTCAACTTTATTGATATTTGCATTATTATTCTTTGCTTAAAATTTGAAGTCGATAGCTTCGACAGTTTCGAAGAAACATCATTGAACTCAAATTACGAAATTTCGTGAGATTTGTATGGGAGAGGGTAGAAGGAGTAAGGTGATGTTGATAATTTTTTCAAAATTAGTTGCAATTATAATAAAATTAATTCTGGCAAAAATTTTTTCTTTTAGCTTTTCTAGTTACAATAAAATTCGAAGAAATGCATTTTCAAAGATAAGCATTTTAATGGGGGGTGGTAGAAGGAGTGAATCGGATCAATATTTTTGGACATTAATGATGTTAAAATCACTGTGCTTGGACCTAATTTTCAAGTTAATAGCTTAAATAACTTCGGAGAAAAAGAATTTACTAAAATTTTAAAATTTCACGAATTATGTATGAGAGGGGGAGAAAGAGAGGGGCATGTGGCTCATTCACGAATATAAAGTTTTTTTTTTTGCAAAAAATGACATACAGCAATTTTCAGCACGATAGCTCAAAATGTTCGAGAGTTATGTACATCATAAGTGGAGGATGGGGCAATAGAAGGGGTTGGTGAATATAACTAATTGATTACCTGACTGATTGAATAACATTCAGAATTCTTTGTACAGACGAAATAAGTTCCATGAAATTCGGTGGTAGTTAATATTCATGAAACCATACATTTGCGCGGAAGGCATTGGTCGAAATTATACTTTTGTGTGGTAAGATGCAAAAGAAGGGGAATTCCAAAACTTTTGATGCAACTATGTTTTAAATATTTTTAAAAGTGTTTTTACACATTTTCCAGTTGATAGTCTGCGTTATTGATAATATACTTATAAAAACTTGTTCGAAATGGTAATTTTGTATGGGAGGGGGTAAAATTTTGAAGGTATTCGACCAGTTATAGTTTTAAACTTTCATATATTTTTTCAAAATTAATTTTTGAAAATTTCCAAACGCCTAGCCTAATATTCCAATCAAAAATTTTGCGTTTTTGTATGATTTTCAATACTAGTGAAAAACTTTCTGAATGTTAGGATCCCGTTTCGGTCAAATAATCAAATTTCTGTTAAGACCACCTGTAGGGGCATAGACAAAAACAGATCTTTTCCATTGGAGCAATCCTGAGCATCGGCGTTTGGCAGTTGCCACGACTTGTTTATTACTCTGGCCTTCTGCTCCACTGCTCGCTTCCATGTGCTGCATGATCGACCAACCCGAAGCCTTTCTTGAAGATTATCATCCTGAGCCTGTTTGGAGATGTATTGCTCTAGTTTGTTCTAAGTGTGATCGATCTTTGTCTATTTTAGTCTGTCCAGTTGTACTTCAAAGTTCGTTGGGGATCACTTCTGGTCAGAATATCCCTTAAATCCGTCGGAGGCATTGATTCACGGATGTTTGCAGTTTCTCGATAAGTCATACGGTCCCTTTCCACGTAGTACAACCATATAACAACGCAGATTCGCCCCATGCATCAAATACTCGCAGCTTCATGCGAAGGGAGATCTCTCTTAACCTGCAGAAAGGGGAAAGGATACCGAAGGCCTGACGAGCTTTATTTAGACGAGCGTCAATATTCTTTTCGGCTCCGCCGTCCATGCTGAAAATGCTTCCGTGATAACAAAAATCTTACACCTCTTCCACATCTTGTCCGTTAAGAAAAATCAGTGTACTTGTGCTTGAACACATGTGCATGTACTTAGTTTTACGCACATTATTTACAGGTCCACCTCTTTGCAACGAGCGAACATTTGACTCTAAGTCCGAATGGTTATATGCAAGCAATCACACATCATCAGCATAATCAAGATGACTTAAGATGTTAAATAGTCTCCATTGAAGACCTTTACCTTCCCCACCTTCCAGTGCAGCTTACAAGATGTTATTTATTACCACCAGAAACAGGGCTGGTGATAAAATGCAGCTTTGTCTGATACTCGTTGGCACAGGAAAGCTCTCGGACAGGTCTCCTCTATGTAAAACGCAACACCTTGCATCTTCGTAAGATTCATGGCTATTATCTTATCCATACGGTATTTTTGTGGTCGGTACAAGACGACCCTTTACGGAATCCAGCCCATTAAACTTCGATAGTGCCCTTCACGACTTCACTAATCCTATTGAGAATTACCTTGCCCATGATTTTCGATTCGGCTGTAAGTAGACATATACCGCGCCAATGCTTCGAAACTTTCGCAATGACGCCATCCTTCAGTCGGATATCTTCCTTCATTCCACACCTCGGTAAAGAGTGGGAGGAGTATATACGCTGTTATTCCGGGTCCGCTTTGAGGAGTTCGGTTGGTAGTCCATCTACCTGGGGCTTTTCTTCCCGGCATTATCTCTTCCTTATCTAGGGGATCGTACTTAATGGAGGATTGTGGTGGTTGAATGATTGGTAGTTGTTCTGTTTCTGGGATATCTTCCTCTGATAAGATGTTTAAAATATCAGAGAAGTATTTCGTTCATCGCCGCAACTGGTGTTCACTCATATTAAGAAAAGTTCCGTTGACATCTCTAACTAGGTAGTTGGCGGTGAAATTCCTGTTCGTCAACTGTTTCATAATTTTAAATAGTAAACCCATATTCCCAAGGTAAGCCGCAGATTCTTTTTTGTTGGCCAGATCTTCAATCGCCTTTCTCTTGTCGCGTCTAACAGCCTTTTTAAGCTGTATATGAGCATCGTGGTAGGTGTTACGCCTTCACCGTAACGAGGCCGCATTTGCCTGGAAAAGAGAAGAAGAAGACCATCAACGTTTTGAACGGCCGCATGCAACCTCCAAATACGTCATACTACCACTCCGTGAGTTAGTTCTCCACGTGTCCGCACCTCCGTCCTGTAGCCTGGCTAGGGATACGACGTAACGTAAAGTAAACTGTGTCTGTAACGAGAAAGGGACATTAAAATTTAGGCAAGACAATTCGAGATGAGGCGACGACGTACGACGTACCAACAACATCGGCAACAAATAAACCACCGTCGAAATGCAAGCTCCGTCTCCCAATACAGAGCTGGCACCGACAACAATTTGACTTTTTTCCTTTCATCAATCTTATCCCATGTGTCTTGTGACAGCCAGAGTTTCTCACTCCTTGCACATATTCTACAGATTCTTCAGCACTAATTATAAGCGTGTTTGTGGATGCCTCCCAATTGGCGTCCAATGTGCGCATTTCACATCCGCCCAATAATGATAACTTTTCACGTAGGATGGTGGTGTACTCCCACTTTTTGTTGGGGTCTCTATTCACATTAAGCTTGCACATTTGAAGAATTTGTGGCCATCGGATAGCTGCTGTGCACAATCTCAAGCAGGCAACCATCAAGTGGTAATCGATTTCCACGTCAGCTCCACGCTTCGCTCGCACATCGAGGAAACATCTTCTCCATCGGCCAATCATAGTTCGTTTCCGAATGCCAAAAGTTGTTACCATAGAATCCGTCCATATCCGAGGCTCTCTATCCGTTTCTCGTACCAGTTAGGTTTTAAGATCATGGGTGATAAGCCAATGATCCAGTGAGTGTCCATATGCCCTTTTTGAGGCAAGTAGGACTGGCTGTTGGTTGAATTCTACTACCCTCATCCCACAGGGGATGGTTAACTCAGGTCCGTGGAGCCGCTCTTATTCAAAGATAGTTGTATGAATTTGTAAAACCTTATCCTAAACTAACCCTCTGCTGGGGTAGTTTTAATGGTAATTATGCATTTGCATGGGAAGGGGGTAGACGGAGTATACAGATGAAAACCAAATTTTTCGACATTAAGGATGCTTATGTCATTATATTTTAGACAAAACTTCAAGTCCATAGCTTTGAGGGTTTTACAGAAAAATAATAAAATTGAAATAACGGAATTTTGTGAAATTTATATGGAACGGGGTAGAAAGAGTGAGGTGAAGCTGATAGTTTTTTTTTCAAAATTAGTCGCAGTTATAATAAAATGTACTCTGGCAAAAATTCATTCATTCAATCGAATAAATACATTTTTGAATATTGTACATTTGTATGGGAGGGTGTGGAAGGAGTAAGGGACTGGATCAATATTTTTTGACATTAATGATAATTATATTTGTATCTAACTTTGAAATTGATAGCTCACATAATTTCGGAGAAAAATCAATTTATTTAAATTTGAAAATTTCCTTAAATTTGTGTGGATGGGGGTAGAAGGAGTGGGAGGATGTAGCCCATTCACGAACTTTTTTACTGCAAATGATATACAAAAAATTTCAGCACGATAGCTCAAAACGTTCGAAAGTTATGTTGTAGACAGAAGAACAAATGGACAGATGGACAGGCAGACAGACAGCCACTCGGAATCGATGTTTTTGAGCGACAGCAAATATTTCTTGGCAACTTTGTGTGAGCATTATTTCTTAGTGTTACATACGGTAAGGCAAATACAATGTACTCTTCGATTTCATCTAGAAGAGGGTTCAACGGCCTCAAACCAGAGAGCGAACGGACGGATGGACATTCGGTCTCGGGATTTTTGAGCGACAATAAATAATTGTATCCTTGGCGAACCTGTGCGAGCATTATTTCTTAGCGTCACAAACTTTAGAGCGAACTTATAACACTGCCAGATTCCATCTAGCTACGGTGTAGCCTAGTAGGTAGCGTGTTGGCCTTGTAATGCGAAGGTCGTGAGTTCAAATCTCGGTCGACGCAATATATAATTCCAGCACATTGCCTGCTTGGATATACCTTGGTCACTACAATCGACGAAAATGAAAAAATTCGTAGAAAGAGGGTTGTGCGAAGGGCTAACAACCCTTTTTCAATAAGTAATGCAAAATGGGAACCTGAATATCAGAAGGCCAAGGTCCGATTTGGGCTGTAGCACCATTGTAGAAGAAGTAGATCTAGAGTATAATAAAATAACGAAATATTACAATAAAATAAGACAAATTAAAGGCCTCTAACACAACGTTAAGGATCGCAGGATTCTTAATTGCTTGCCACTTCGGTTTTCATAAAACATTGTTACGATAAAATATTTTTTTTAGCACCAGACATTTTAACCTTCCAATCCCAATCAAATTTATGACATTTAATCAAGCTTAAGCCTAGCATCCAATTCGCAATAAAATCTTAAATGAGATTTTTTTTTATCCATGCTATGCATTGTCTACCTCCGTGATTGTATCCTTATAAATCATGCCGTTGGATAAGCAACAAATCCATTATTTTGGAGAGTGGGTTTTTTTTCGTATTGGAATTATGTCAGAGTGGCTTTAACTTTGGTATTTTTCGGGACGATATTGACACTCTATCTTGTCCTGTCCCATTATTATTTATTTTTTGGGATGGATCCTTTTGAAAAGGTTTTTAAATTTTCAATAAGTTTCAATTTATCGCATGATTTCTCGTATTAGAGCGGTCTTTCCGCATCAGCATCGTCAACACTATACTCGAAATTTATTTTAACGAGAATTTCGCAAATGTTTGAGATTGATGATTGAGGAAATTGATTTCCTGAATTTTAATTATTTGAAGTTGCGTACAGTACGAAATGATTGAGGTTATGTATTTAAATTGTTGGTTGAATAATCCTTATAAATAATTTAAGGAAGACAATCATGGAGGACTTATCGCGCTGGGTGGTTTTGCCTCATTACATCAAATACAAAGCGTTTCAATTACATTTTGCTTTGATGGAGATAACAATAATGAAATGTTGCAAGCCTTTGACGTAATGAGAACGATGATCCTTGATATTTAAGGAGCCTTATAATCAAATAGTGATTGTAAGGAGAATGAAAAGTTGAGAAATGCTTAAGATGTGACAACACAGTAAATTTGTTAGTACCTATATATTCGACGATTATAAGGGAGCAAATTTGTAAAGGACGTACTCTTTACAGTATGAGCGTGATATACTATATACTATTCTATTTACTTATTTAGATAGCGGTTATTTGTTCGGATGTAATTTATTGTTTTATGAGTTGACGTCAAGAGGATAGGACGAAACCCTTGGTTTTGAGAAGTTAAGTGAAAAGTTACTCGTTATTAGATTGAAGAGAGAGTTGGCTAATTAAGGACTTTTTGTCTTTCTTCTGGTTGATAGATTTCTTAAACTATTAAAGTTAAATGTAAGGGAAATTCGCTTAGGCGTATAATCGTGGTAGTTAAATTTTGAAATATCAGAAACATTTTGTGAAGTCTGCATTCACAATGTTAATTGCTGTTAATAAAAACTTTGCATGAAATGTGTTTGATTGAAGTATTTTTGTATTTTTTGATGTATTTTAATGCTAATCACATAATAAAAGGAAGATCAATTAGTACTATCTAACGTATCATTCTTTTACTTTTCTTCACACTAATAAATGCTTAATTTCACTAGAATGATGCCGTGCAATTAGGAGGTCCGGCAAACTACCATGTACTGGTGTGAAATTATGAATCTCGAATAGAGTTTCTAGTTTCGAGTATTTGTAAAATCGCTTTGAGGTTGTTTTGCATAATTTTGGCTACTGAATTTAATATGATTAAAAAAAACACTTAATTGCATTTAAACAATAATATACATAACTAGTAAACGTAATATCGTTGAAAGTTGAAATAAGTGTTTTTCTACTTCGAGGAAAATTAAGTCTCGCAACGATATACATAATACTGAAACCACGTGAAATTTAAATTTAGTACTTGATTCGAAGTTGCACAATTTCACCCCTGGAATTGAGGATGTTTGGTGGCTCGCGGTTTTCGGCCGAGAAAGCAAAATTTTAAGACGAATTTAAACTCAAAACATCATCGTTTGTTCACTCAATCAAAAAACGGGGAAGCTTAGGGTTTTGTTGTTAGGCGAAGGATCAAGCCTTTAAAGCACTACGACCATGAATCTTATGTGCTTTACTTCAGATCACTTTCCCTAAAGTAGCCCTAGAGTTCCTCGTCCAGTTTTATGTCTTTAGGAACTGGATAATTCGGGCAAAGGTGAAACTTAAAATGGAGCAATCAATTAAGACGTTAGTAAGTAATTGCCTCACCGCTGACTGGAATGCAACCCGAGGTTATTAGGCAAAATTAGCATTGGTTGTTGGTATCAATGCCTATTGTGGCGATGCGACGTCGTCGACACATTCCAGCGTCATTGACATCAAACGTATACGTGCTTATCGCGAACAAGTAAATAGTCCTTTTTTGCATATCGACAGATATGCTGACGATACACTGTGCGCATCTCGCGGACGTATACATGCTTATCGCGCATAAGCAAACCGTGCTCTTTTTTATATCGCCAGACATGCAACGAAGAAGATAACAAGTGGCATGCCCGGCGACGCGCGCGATCAGCAATTACTTTGTGCTTATCGCGCACAAGTGGAGCCAAAGTACGCAGCCAGACACGCCGCAGCGTCAGCAGAATGATGGGGATTAAAAGGCAGTCGCGCTGGCCTTTCGATCCCAGTTGCAGTTCCAGTTTCGATTTCATTCAGTTCAGTCTCTTCATAGTATATTAATAAATATTGTTTATTTCGAAAACGTGTCTTTTTCTCACCACCTCGTCCGCGCTCCCAGGCCCGAATTGGCGATCTTGCCAGGAGTGGTTTTTTTTCGACCCCGACAAAACCAGTGACCGGTGACGTGACAAACACCATGATAGTGAATTCCGCGGTCGCAATCAAGAGTGCGAAACTCGAAGCGGTGCTATTAACAGTGCTAGTGATCAATTCAGTGTCGCTACTATATCAGCTTTACCGAGACCACGTACGCGGTGTAAAGCGACGGGCCCAAACTAACCCGGCCTAGTGAAGTGTAATAACAAAAAACGATTCTAACACCCATTTTCCACCGACGACGCTTGCGAAGCGACTTGTCCAGCCCACCGGAAGCGCCCACGAACGACGCGGAAACAAACGACGTCAAAGGTAAGAGCGAAACCGAAATGCAGACCCACGCTGAGGGGCCTAACGAGGGCACCGTTAGCCGAGTATCACTGCGTATCCCTCCGTTTTGGGGCGAGGACGTTGAGCTTTGGTTCTCACAGGTCGAGGCCCATTTTGCCAACAGCAGAATTTCGAGCGATACCAGCATGTACACTTACCTGGTTAGTGGGCTCGAGCCCCGGGTAACGCAGCAAGTACGCCACCGACCGACGGAAAGTATCCAGCCTTAAAAAGAGCCATTCTTGCAGCTTTCGGTGAATCATCACAGCAGCGAATACACAAGTTGCTGTCCGGTGTTGAGCTGGACGACCAGAAGCCGTCCCAGCTTCTGAATCGAAAGCGGTAACTCGCAGATAAATCGGTGCCCGAGGTCATGCTGTAACAGATCTGGCTGACGAGGCTCGACGACGACCTCCGTACCATCCTCTCAGCCAACGACGTTGCATTGGCTGATCTTGCCGTCATCGCCGACCGCGTCTACGAGGTCAATTAGTGGCCCCGACCATTCTCCATCGCCTCCGTCGAAGCCAGAGCCAAGGCTTCCCACAACCTTAAGCTGGAAAACGAAATCGCAGCATTGACCAAGCGAATGGACAGGTTGGAAACGAACCTTTTTTACGGAGTGATCCAATAGGCGATCAAAATCTCGGGGACATCAAGACCCCCGAGCACCTTCCAAACCGGCAAAAGAAGGCTCGCTTTGCTGGTACCACACTCGGTTCTGGGATGCAGCCCAAACTTGCAGACCACCGTGCCGACATCCAAAAAAACTAGTTCCGGCAACGCTAGAAAACACGTCTAGTGCTCTCGTCCTCTTTTGCATATCGATGTCCTTTCTTTCGTGAGCGTCCTGTTGGAAAATGCTTAGCCTGTCTAAGTTTCAAATTGCAAGGGAAGATCAAGTTGGTCTGCCATTTCGGTTTGGTATATGCTCTGTTGGCTAGACAGAAATTCTGTTATTAGCATCGATGATACTTTTTTTTGGTATTTCCAACAGTTCTGAATTGACTGAATTCGAAGTCACAACTCCGATCTGAATCTTTGGATCAGTATATTTCTTGGAAGGGCTAGACCGAGTAAATAGCAGGTGCCGCCATTGGAATTTCGTGAGCATCAAAACTTGCACCGGATGATGGAGGAATTTCCAAACGCACACTAAAAGCGAAAGTCAATGGACAAAGACCGGTCGGAAAACTACGGAAGCGCTGTGAGTATTCGATTGACGCAGACAGCAATCACTGCTAAGATTTTCAAACTAGAGGACGCGGTCACTGAACAGGGATGGATGGAGGCAAAGCATTCAGGCCAAGGTCTGATTTGGGCTGTAGCGTCATCCTAAGTAAGTAAGGTAAGGCCTAGTGCGTAGTGTATTGGTCTGTAATGCGAAGGTCCTGAGTTCAAATCTCGGTCGACGCATAATTCCAGCACACTACCTGCTTGGGAGTACCGTAGTTATTTCAATCTACGAAAATAAAAATTTGTAGATAGAGGGTTGATCGAAGGGCTAACAACCCTTTCACAATGGCAAATAAAATTTTAAGGAACCTGAAGATCAGAAGGCCCGATTGAGACTGGAGTGGCATTGAATAAGAAGAATTAACAAATGGATACCTGAGATGAATAGTGGGAGCAGATGAAAGTAGAGAACAGAGGTAATGAAATAATGTAGTCCAGTAATTCTGGGGGTAAAGTAACGATCCAAAAGAACTCAAATCGAAAGCAAAACTGATAGCTTACATATATGGTAACAATTGTGATGATTGAAAGAAAAGATTTCCGGATTTTACACTGTTACGCTTTATTATTCGTGACGTTTCGGTCTCTGCTGAGACCTTTATCAGACTGATCAACAATTACAAAAGACAATTATTATATAGAAATGGGGGGTTAATTGAGTGTGGGAAGGGTAATTAAGGTTAATTAATTAGTATGTGGTAGTTAAATTAGTTAAGGATGTCCGGGTACGGATTTTGTTCTTACCAAATTTTAAGGCAGGTAGCCAAACTGCTGATAACTTGTATCCGGTGTCTCGGTTGAAGTTCTGTGGATGCTTCGAAATTTCCATTGCTTCTCGTACTATTCGTTGATAATATTGATTTGTCCTGGCCAGAATGTGCACATTGTCGAAATCGATTGTATGGTCCTCTGTCGTTGCATGTTCCACGATCGCTAATGACTGTATCTGGTTTTTCCGTGTGCATCGTTGGTGCTCGTTGATCCTTGTTTAGACTGTGCGTCCCGTTTCTCGTATGTATACTTTATCGCATGAGCCGCATGGTACCTTGTATACTCCATCAGTCTCCAATGGTTTTTTGTCCTTCTGGTTTCCTAAAATTCCTCGGATAGTAGTCGGAGAAGTAAATGTTGTCTTGATATTGGATTTTCGAAGGATTTTTCCTATCTTATCCGTCGTGCCCTGGATGTAAGGTAGTTTTACCCATCGTTTGTCTGTATTTCCTTCTTCAGTGTCTTCCCGTTTTATTGTCTTTGGATGCTTCGGTTTCCACGCCTTGTTAATTTCGCTCGCTTTGTAACCATTTCCTGCGAATGCCCGATTCAATTGTTCCTTTTCCTTTCGTAGACTGACCGGATTTCCTTCAGTTATCCGTCGAGCTCTGTGTATTAGGGTCCTCAGTACGCCTGTTTTCTGGCTTGGGTGGTGATGGGAATGAGCGTGGATATATCTGTTGGTGTGAGTTGGTTTCCTAAATACCCCGAAGCTTAGCGACGTATCATTCCTTTCTACGAGTACATCCAAGAATGGCAGTTTCCCGTTGCTTTCAGTTTCCATGGTGATCTTAATTTTCTCGTGGTGTGAGTTCAGGTGTGCTAAAAATTTGTCGAGCTCTTGTTTCCGATGTTGCTAAATGATGAAGGTATCATCCACATACCGTAGATACAATTTCGGTGTTAATGGAGCTGAGTCCAGGGCGTTTTTTTCGAATTTCTCCATGAAAATTTCTACTACCACTGGTGAAATTGGAGATCCTTCCGTTTGCTTGAAGAGTTTCCCTAGAGCTGAAAAGAAAGTATTATTTAAATAAAATTGTATTAAGTCATACCTGTTGTCCGGCATGAGTTTCCTGATGATACTTAAGGTGTCCTTAAGCGGGGTGTTGGTGAACAGTGATTTCACGTCTAAGCTGACTAAAATATCCGTTGGTTCCAAGTTGATTTTCTGAAGAATCTCCACTCTTCTTCTTCAATGGCGCTACAGCCCAAATCGGGCCTTGGCCTCCTAAACTTCAGGTTCCTTAACATTTTCATTATTTATTGCGGAAGAGTTGTTAGCTCATCGCACAACCCTCTATCTACGAATTTTTCATTTTCGGAGATTGAGGTAACCAAGGTATATTCAAGCAGGTAGTGTGCTGGAATTATGCATCGACCGGGATTTGAACTCACGACCTTCGCATAGTAAACCAAACACGCTACCCACTAGACTACACCCTAGCTTAGAGAATCTCCACTAGATGAGCGGAATTTTTAACACAGCGTAATGTGTTACCTACTAGTGGACGTAACTCAGTCGCGTAAGCCTTAGCCAGTTTTTGGGTAAATGATTGTACCGAACTGACGATGGGTCGAAGTGGGGTATTCTCCTTCTGAATTTTCGGAAGTCCGTACAATTTTGGTGTATGAGGGTCTGAAGGGATTAATTTGGCATATTTTTCAGCTAACATGGGATTTTTCTTGAAGGAAACAGTTAATTTCCGGTTGAGGGCACCGGTTGGATCTCTCTTGATTTCGGTGTTGTCTGTAGAATATCTAGTATCTTCTCCTCGTATTGTTCCTTGTCCATAACTATCGTTGTGTTCCCTTTGTCCGTTCGCATAATCGCTAATTCCTTTGTTTGTTTAAGCTCTTTTAAAGCTTTCCGTTCTTTCGGGGGGATTTTCGTCGCAGGTGGCACTGCTCGCTTGATGATATGAGAGACCTCGTTATCTGATTTCAATCGCTTGTGAAAGACCTCTGATTGCCGGCTCTATTTCCTGATGAAGGTATTTGTAGAACAAAAGTGCAATAAAGTAATAGGAGAATGTCGGACCGTAGAGAAGAGATTGATGCGACATAAGAACGCCTAGTTGGCAAGAACTTGGTTGATATACGTAGTGGCTATGATTGAGATTCGAATTGCGGGCAGAGGAACACTCTTGCAAGTTGTTCCTTGATTTTCGGCGGCGTGAAATTGTGATGAACAACTAGGTGTCATGACCCAGAGATTTTGCTAGGTCTCACTACTCTTATTTAATATTTTCATTGCAGGTCTTTCGGAAGTATTAGAAGGTATTCCACATTTGTTATACGCTGATGATCTAAAAATATATCATGTCATATCCTCCCCCGCAGATGCTGTATTCCTGCAATCCAAGATTATTGCTCTAAATGAGTGGTGCAGCCAGAACAAGTTAGAGCTTAATGTCGGTAAATGTCACGTGATAAGTTTCTCACGCAAAAAAAACACATGCTACCATAACTACTTTCCAAATGGTACTGAGCTTCATCGAGTAGGACAAATTGAGGACTTGGGCATTCTACTCGACACTGAACTCTGCTTTAAATCTCACTACAACAGTATAATCTCAAGAGCCAATAAACTTCTCGGGCTCATTAAGAGGAGAGCTAAGGAGTTCAAGAATGTTTGGGTCACCAAATCATTATTCTGCTCTCTTGTGCGCCCTCTTTTGGAATATGCATGTCCCATTTGGGATCCTTTTTTTCCAGATTAACAGCAACAGAATAGAATCAATCCAAAAGCAATTCCTTCTGTTTGCCCTTAGGGACTTGTATGATCCGAGAGACTTCGAGAACCTCTCACACTATGCAGTTAGGCTACATTTGTCAAATCTTTTACCTCTTAGTTCTAGAAGAACTATGCTTACATCATGTTTTACCTTAGACGTTTTGAATGGCGATATTAAGGTTGACCACCTTAAAAATAAAATCAGACTCAATGACGATGTCAGGCTAACGAGACATTCAAAACCTCTTAAGGAATACCTACATCGTACTGACTACGGTCAAAACGAACCAATTAACAGGTGTTGTAGAACATGTAACAAATTCAGTGTGCACTGCACACCTCCAATTAGTAAGCCAGCATACAAACTGAGGATGCGTTATGCTTTATCAGACAATCCACTTCCTTTTTAATAATCCTTCCACCAGTGCCTATCATATTAATTGTATTATAATTTAAATTGTATTAAGTTATGTTAAACTAACTAAATTAAGCTAATCATTATTATTATGTATTACATTGTCTTGTTTGATAAATAAATAAATAAAATAAAATAAAAATCCGATCCGAAATGCTTAAGAGGTCTTGAATCATAAGGAGATTAATAAGCTCACGTGATTTTTTTACCAAAAAACTGACAAAAATTCCAAAAGCACTAAAACAGTCGTCATCGAAATTTTTTCAAATATACCTAAATAGACAGAGAATTTTTTCATAGAACGATTTTATTATCAGTCTGGGCAAATACGAATATATTTTTCTCTTATTTAATTTTTATTTTACACAATTCCACCTCTCTGAAGTGCACTAATTTCCTGCATGGCAGCCTTTAATGCAGTAGCAGTACACACGAAAAATTTTGAATCAGTTGAATCACTTTCCACGCATAGATCCAATGCTTCATTTCCATTTTCTAAAATTGTATTTCCCTCAAGTTGTAGTTCAAGCGGTAAGGATTTTACACGGTCTGCAATTTTTTCAGCAATTATGACTGCATGTTGAGCTCGGTTAACAGGGGACTAAAATTTTATTTGATATAAAAAAAAATATTCATTAATTCCAATTCATAGAAATATTCTAAAAAAAAAATACTCACTTGTGCAAGGACTTCGAAACCGACAACAACTACTAAAATAAGTAGAACGAAATAAATTTTTGCCATCTATGTTAAATGGCAAACTAGGGTGGCAAAATTCGAAATGGTAGTACACTTTATCGGTATCTTCTTGCTAATGAATACAAAGAATTGCAAATGATTTGATTTTATACTCGACATTAACGATTGTTTTCGGATAGTCGTATTATTTGGTGTACTGAAAGTAAACTCTTGGTGCAGTAAAAGTTTTAATTTTAATCTCGTTCTGTTGTTTACTATTAAGTACTAAGTGCCAGATAAGGCAAGATAAAAAAAATATTATGGTAAGCAAATCTGCATAATTGAAGATCGTAAAAAGATCAGCTTCCTGTTTTTGTTAGTGATAATTAATTCACTTATATTTATTGTAAGATTAATTATTCATATCTGAGAGATAAGAAAATTTATTTATTTCATTGAAATAAAAGGTAAATCAGAATGAAATGATTAAATTTTAGTATTTATTAAGCATTCCAATAAACATTTTTTTTTTTTTTAGCACAAATCGGGCATTGTCATTCTGACTTCAATACTTCATAACGTTTGTGAAAGGGATGAAATGGACCTAACGTGTAGAACGAGTTAGTTACTATCTGGACATCCAAGCTACACGAAGGTCCTCCTCGTTTACCGCAACAATTCAAAATGCTTGAGCTATTGTATTACAGTGTTGGCTGAATTGAGAAGAAATTGTACATTGGGACTGTTTCGGTTGGTTTTGGGTCATCGAGATATATTTGGAAACGTAAAACAGGATGACTACTACTACAATGACGCTACAGCCCAAATCGGACCTTGGCCTCCTGATATTCAGGTTCCTTAACATTTTTCATTACTTATTGTGGAAGGGTTGTTAGCCCTTCGCACAACCCTCTTAATTTTTTTCATTTTCGTAGGTTGAGGTGACCAAGGTATATCCAAACAGGCAATGTGCTGGAATTATGTATTGCGCCGACCAGGATTTGAACTCACGCCCTTCGCATTACAATACCAACACGCTACCTACTAGGCTACACCCTAGCTATAGGATGAGCTTTTTAGAATTGGATCTGTCAATGGCGAAGTTCGATCTTGCGCGAACTTTTCCTCACTTTTCTATTTAAATTTATTGAGTCTATTTTTTGAATTCCTTGAATAGTGGAAATCCGTCAAGAACCGGATGTCGAAATGCTGAGCCTTACAGGAGTCCAAATTATATTTGTTCATCAGTTTTGAGAAACAAAAAATAAAAATTGATGGGGCTGTTTGGAAGCTCTAGAAATTTGTTCATCCGGTATGGATCACAAGTGTTATCACGATCTCTGACAAGAGAGATAAGTCTGAGATGCGCAGATTTGCATGCACTCAATTTAGGAATCACGTGAGTTTGCGCGGATGAAGCGTTTCCAATGATCCTTCTTGGATGACATTTTAATTTTAATTGTCGGTACTCATATTTGCCTAGGTGGTAATCGAGTTTTGGTTAGGTTAGGCCATCAGTAGGTGCATTGTACGTGTTTTTCTTATATGTACCTACATATCATGCAGCCAGCCCGCTCTACTGCTCATCGGTTCAAGGGAACGGAGATCATTTAACTCGGTGAAGAAGAACTCTCCGAGAACTTGTCTTCGAATTGTTCGGAGGCATGAGCAATGGCATACGAAATGCTCTATAGTCTCAACTTCCTCACAATACAGCCTCTGCAAACGTCCTCGGTTGGGAGGCGAAGTCTTCGAGCGTATTTACGAAGAAGATAGTAGCCTGTGACAATACCTAATTGTGTCCGTAGGTAGTTTCAGTCGATTCCCAATATTTTTATTGATTTCCCTCTATCAAACCCACCCATAGCATCTTCGGGATGCTACACGGCTTGCTTTATAACCATTTGAAATTTTCCCATCCCTACACTTTGTTAGCGTATAATGTCTTAACGATTCTTAAGATAATGCCAACATTGTCCGTTTCCTCAACGATAGCAGCGGCAGATCTTAAAAGCCTGTCCGCCATTTCGTTTCCAGGTATGTCTCGAGGCCCCGGAACCCAAAAAGTCGCAAAAACAGGTATTCCCCAATTCTTCCAACATGTCCATTAAAGTATCTTGAATTGCAGCTGTAAGCAGAGAAGGCCTTCAGTGCAGCTTGGATGTCCGAGTAAAAACTAACTCGCATATCAAAGCACGCAAGGCCAGTTTTTGCCCTTTCGCAATAGCCATTACCTCCGATTGGAAGACCGTGGCATATTCTGGAAGATGCCTGGAGATTTGCAGATCATGGTTTTCAGAAAAGATGCCAGAACATACTCCCTTTCCCATTTTCGAACCATCAGTATGTATCGCAATCTCGTCATTCTACATGGCATGATTGTCAGTCCATTGCTATCTGACAGGTACAGGATCCTTAACATTGATTTCTGTGGTGCATTACTCACAAACGGAATTGCCACACAGTTATCTTACAACACGGATTGTTTCAGACGACAATCATTAACGCCCCCTGGGGTACCAGTCTATACCAAGTGTAAGTTTGGTGGTGGATGCGAGATCTATCTAAAATCTCCGCCGGTCTGTCGGTCGCGGCACCGGGCTGGAAGAACACAACTCCACGTAGAGCTCCAAAGAACTCTGCTCGCGATGTGGGCAGTAAGCCACAGCCACCACGATACTTCCCGAAGGGCCATCTTCCATTGCCGGGGGTGGAAGCAACCTTCCATGGACCCGTGGTACCAGAAAACCTCCGGTCAGGTTTCGTAATTTGAAAATTACTACCAGTTGAGTTCCTTTCAACTCGTGACTGGTGACACTCCGCATCGGGATACGTGGAGACGGCACCCCCCAAAGGTTACATCGGAATTGACCTTGGTCGTTCACCCGGTGTATGATAACTACCGTTATCCCTTCCCTGCGTTTAGGTAAAATCAGCAGTTGCGGCACAATTACACTCATTTACACACTATCATTCATTCACTGATTCATACAAAACAATCACAGTTTTATTGAGTCATATATTAAAGGCAGCGCAATAAGTGGCTGGTGCCTTATCCTTAAGGGGGGGCCAACGCCTAGACAAGTTTAGGGGTCGGCCAGACTTCCTCAGAACAGCACTCTCGAAGATTCAAGGGTAGAAGATGGCCGCTAACCAGTAGCGGTATCCCTCCCAGCCATAAGCTGCTACACTATTTACAACTAATGCCGGGCCTGCCTTCTAGCAAGCAGGGCGGCATAGACCAGACAACTAGTTGACATCATTAAATGATTCGAAGGATAACCCCTAAGTTCACTATTTCTATGTACAATGTACATCCTTGTTGCATCTCGCGGCGATATGATCACCTTTACCACATCTTACGCATACTGACTCTTTAGATCTGCATTCAGCAACCCCGTGATCGAAGCCAAGGCAACTGTAGCACGAAAAGAGTGTGTCGTGGTGTCTTACGTGGTATGAATACCACTTGACGTATATTCTTTCTGCTTCAGCTAGCATCTTTATTATGTCTTCTCTCCCCTCAAGTACTACATTTGACGTACTCCTGTCCTCTTTCATTGGCCTACTGGCCAAACTTCCACTTACGAAGTTCTTCTTGCGAGAACTTACCTTCTACATTGTTCTTGTACATTTCACTCATCAGCTCTTCCGTGGTGATCGAGCAGTCCACGTTTTGAATTATAACTTTGTGATTAAACTTTTCTTTTACAACAACTTCGAGGCCCACCACTTTGAATTTCTTGTTAGCAGCTACCTTCTCTCTTTCACTTTTGGACGGGACCGTGGTCCACACTCCTCCATCCCTTCTTGCATTAACTCCATGTACTCTTCCTCCTAAAGTAGGGCAAACTTCGTTTCTGATCTTATCCGTGATCTCACCCGACGAAGCTGATTTGTCACTACTTTTGACAATCATCGACCTCGTTTCAACTGGTTTTGCAGTTGGATCTTACAGGTACAGTGATTTCATAGTGCTTCACAAAGTGCATCTTTGATGGTATTGTATCATAGTTTTAGCTTGGGAAAAAAGATTCCTTTTTCATACGCTCCTAATAGAGTTTTAACTGGGCTGCATTCGCTTAGGTCTTTTGGAATAATTTTTTCCAAAGAGCTCATTCTCGTAGTGATCCACCGTAACTTAAAGACAAAGCCAAGTTCACGTCAACGCCGCTCACTCCCCGAAGGATCACCGAAAGTATTGAAATCTCTCGGTTCGTTCATGACATACATATAATTCGCGAGTATCCAATCAATAAGATCTTCACCACGACGCAGTCCACGATTGCTGGACGTACGAACAGCAATCTTACTGAACCACATCGTGGAGAGGACATTAGGGTCCCAATACGGCAAGCGTGCCACGTTTCTTCTAGATCACTGTGTCCATGTAAGCACCAGGAAGAGTGGACTGAATCCGCACATACACCACACCTCCCTCCCTCTATCCCTCTGCAACTATCCGCCACATAGGGATCCTGAAAGAGCGCCAACTAGAAACTTTCCAAACCGATTTATGAGCCCCAAATACATAGCACCGTATGATCCCTGACAATTTAATTGCGCAGATTTGAGTAACATTGAATTAGTTGCCTGCCCTCATTCCGGACAACTTGTTCACGTAAACTGCACAGGAAGTGGAAGGCAAGGGGAGGTCCATTGCTAGTCCTCTCGCCTTGCAGTTGTGACAATGCGCCTCATTGGGACTGTAGAATACCCCTTGTCCCAATCTGGATCACCTGTACCGACATTGCCTTCACTCCTAAATCCATTGCCATGTGTTCGAAGCCCAGACGCTTGAAGTAGTGCGGGATTTCGTCCTGCGGCTATGTTATGTGGGAGTATCATTTTATCTACTGCCTTTCGGCTTTCAACTTTCAACGTTCAGTAGTCTTGATATTACGGTAAAGGATACCTTAATATTCAAACTTTACTTCAAAATATTGGCTCTATGTATAAATCTGGATTTTGGAGGTAAACTGCGCTATGTCGACTTGGTTCTGTTTTATTAAAGTTACCGTAATTCACTCAGAAAACATTGCAGAATTACGATTGGGCGTTCACAGTCCAAGATGATCTACTTGTGCTACAGATTAATTATCCTCCCAATAGTTACATACAGATCAACGATATGGTGGACCAATATTTTACCACAAAAAGCACAGCTTACGCTACAAAAATCCAACGGCAAGTTTATCTTGGTATCACAGATGCAATGAAAACCTGTCTTACGGCGGCAATTAAAATGTTCCTAAGCATCCCTCCGATATATCTTCAAATAAAAAAGGGAGCTATCAAAGGGGTGTTATGCAAAACAGAGGGAAACAAATACAAATCAGGAGATTTTAGAGGTCACCTCAAAATCATAAAATACCCAAAAATAGAGGTTCTAACCTCCACACTATCGGACACTATGTCGACAAAATTCAACTTTGAAGCCAGACGGCTCGTTCACCTTTGAGTGGACTGGACCTGGACTTAAAGGTCTAACTGCTCGGTTCCAAAAACACTTGGCAAAAAGCCACAATCTTCGAGGCTGAACTAATTGCAATAAAGCTATCCATTCAAGAGGATATAAGGAGGGCTCATCGCAACAAAACAATTTATATCTTATTGGATAGTCAGGTGTTTCCCAAAGCCCTAGCATTCAATAAACACGAATCGAGGATAGCTTGGGACAGCCTTTAAGACCTAATCATCCTGGGAAAAAGGAAAAACGTAACCTTAATGTGGGTACCAGGACATATGGAAATTGAGAGAAATGAAGAGGCTGATCGTCTTGCAAAAAACGGAGCAGAAGCAAATTTTATTGGACCAGAGCCATTCTGCGGAAAACTAAAAGGGCACTCCAAACCTGTGCTTAGAAAGTGGGTTGAACAAGAGCATAAAATCTACTGGAATAAACTTCCAGGTTTATCATTCTCAAAAAAAATGTATCCTACCACAAAAAAACAAAGTGCAAGATATTCTATAAAATTCAGCAATAGTGATATTAGTATGCTAATTGGCCTAATAACGGGGCACAGTGGAGTAAGCCACCACATCAAAAATATGGGCTTAGTTGCAACCGACATCGGCCGTCTCTGTCTCGAAGACAGAATATATCCTATGTCATTGTGAAGCAGTAGCAAGGTTTCATTTCTACCGAGAAACTAGCTAACATGTCTCTCTTACTTAGATTAGCCAAAGCTATAGATTTATGGCAGGGTAAAGGGGCAATAAACGTACAATAGGCCGTGAAGGTCGCAGTGCTCTCACGTGTTCTCCAAATAAAAAAAAAATTTTTGGCGTAAGACCAGCAGATGGGGGAGGGAGGCGGGGTGCAATTTTTGTATATAGCACCGAACGTAGTATACAAAATGTTTGAAGCTGAGTTTAAAGATTGTAGCTTTCATAATTTTCTGGGCAATTAAATTTATGGCATTTGTATAGGAGGTGGCAGAGAAAGTGGGAGATTTTGGATGATTTTAAATTTGCTTATCAACATCTTAATTGTAGTGCTTTGTTACAATTTTAAAGTTGACAGCTCTCTTATGTGCAAGAGTGTAGCCTGGCGCATTTTTGAAAATTTTGCATTTGCATGGGAGGAAGTAGAAGCATTAAGGGGATCAGATCAATATTTTTTCTTTTTCTCTTTTGTTAATAATTATTTTATTTTATTTTATTTTTTCAATTTATTTATTCGTAATATCATTGATTCAAATTGTACATTTTAATATTCTTCATTCAAACCAAATTACTTCAACAATAACACAAAATGAAAATAATTTCAAAATTTTAGCTTTTCCAATAATTTGTTACAAATTTAAATATCTTATTTATTAATTAAACATATCTCTGCGGCTCTCACTCTCAAGCTTCGCTTATGTGGGTAGCTAGCTTAATACATTTTCTGTACATATTTTATATTATTTTATATAGCTGCAATAAGTAAATAAATAAATTTCATTCACATCATTATACTATGATTTAATGTACAAGTCAATAGCTGAGAAAAATTGATTTCTTTAAATTTCGAAATTTCATGAAATTTGTATGGGAGGGAGTAGAAGGAGTTTGGGGATGTTGACCGGTCACGAGCTTAAAGTTACTTTTTTGCTATAAATGACATATGACAAATTTCAGCACTATAGGTCAAAGCTTTCGAGAGTTATGTTGTAGACAGACAGACGGAAATCGAGGTTTTCGAGCGACAACAAATATTTCTGTACCCTTGGCGACTCTGTGCTAGCATTATATCTTAGCGTTACAACGGATAAGGCAATCACAATACACTCTCAGATTTCATCTAGAGTATAAATAACATTTAGTCTATGTGTCCTGCTGGGCGAAATTTATGAAATTTTGATTTATAAGGTTTCAGTAGCATTTAAAGTGCTCTATTGAAAAGTTGAATAAAATGACATAGCGCAGTCTACCTCCGAGGTACACAAATGTAACTTTCGCATGGAGGACCAAAAATTTTAAGAATCCTTTCACAACTAAATTATGGTCAGCCTTGGAATTAGCATTTATATTGTTATTAGGAGTGTTCATTTTACCACTTAAAAAAGTCGTGCCACAAGATTCTTAAAACATTCTGACAAACATTCAGACAACTACTCAAACATTTAACATTTATAACTTAAGTTTAACCTACAGCTAAATTTTTTTTAATTCCATTTGAAATATTTTCATTCATACAAATTGTACTCGTACATTCTCATCTCTGCATAATTTTGCAATAACAACACCGCCATGGTACTACAACAAACAATGTTCATACTTAATTTTAAAATGTTCGCAATCTCTTAATGCTTCTCATTTTCGTCGGGAAATTACATTTTCTTGCAAAAAAAAAAAACCAATGAAAAAAGAAAATGTAAATCTACTCACATAGAAAATTTTTATGTACAAATATATTTTCCAATTTCCCACTCTAAATCCTTAACTAACATATTTAATTAGAAAATCTTATCCTTCAGCACGTATATTTTCATCCCCGAGTGATTTAAAATTGTGGAGTAGAAATATCACACATATAGGAATGCGAAGTGCAACCATCATTTGTGACGACGACTATGGCATTCTCTACACAAATACAAATTTTTCGTAATCCTGAAATGGCATAGAACAAATACAACAGAAAATGTTATTACATTTTCGAATTTCGTGTTTAATTTCGCTCGGGATTAGTCCGAAATTATGGTAACGAATCCCAGCGAAAGGATAACATTAAAATGCGCTGCTCTCGAAAGCATCCTTCGTTCTTCCTATTTTTATTTTGTTTTGTTCTACCGTCGTACGAGTATATACTTTGGATGGCGGATTTATAATATAGAACTGAAGTAGCTTACGGCCAATCAGGTGACTAGAGAAATGTCGTCAGGACGAAAGTAGACGTTGCCGACGATGTCGACGTCGAAAAAGAAAATGTTTATCTCAAACAGATTTTAAAATGAACAAAACTTTTATGGAGCTTATCCCTGTTTAAATAACAAATTCTTTTTACTGTTGTTCAACATACAGGAACTGCACATTATAGGTACTCATATCTACGCTTGTTCTCTTACTAAATTACCCAAAGGGCGAAACGACGGGAATATCGTAAACCTTAAAGATTAAAGTCTTTGAAATTATTTTTGTTTTTGTACATTTCTATCCATTTATCAATATATCCTATGTTGTTAATAACTTTAGTATTTTATTGCGAGAATGCACGGGATAATCTCGAAACCTTGTAAGTCGATTAAATTGAAATTTCGCACGGTAATAGGTAGGAGCTGCCGTGTTGCTATGGGCTATTAGTTATTTTATGTCAATAGTTTTTTTAGCTATACGCTGATGATGGATCTCTTTGGGTAAAAGAAGACGGTTCTTCCCAAGGTCTTACTGGAAACTAAAGATTCATAATGGAAATCGTTATATTTGATTGAAGAGTAATATCCTACCAGCAGGACGATGAATTTTTTTTTAATTTTTCGTAGAAAGAGGACATTAGCAATGAAGAAAACAACGTATTGGCATAGTGTGCCTTTATTTAAATTATTAATAGCATAATTGGAAAATTATGTATTTCAAACAAAACAATCGATAAAATTAAGCGTAGTTATATTATTAGCCAGCTACAAAACATGGGATATTATGGAGAACTTCAATTCGTCCATAATGTCAAACAGCCATGTTAGGTGCATCAAAATAAGTCGACAGGAGTTTAATCGATTTTCGAAATTATCCCAGGTTAAGGAAGAAGTTCCAAATCATTCCAACCTAAGACCCAACCAAATCAACTAAAAAATCATAACAGAACTATGGTTGGCCATAAGGCCCAATCATGATAATCTAGATAAGATAGGAAAGAGTTTATTGTACCAGAAAATATGCCATCTCGAATTGTTTCAAATAGTGAATAGTAACTTTTATATGGGAGGTGGTAAAAGCAGAGGGGGAGCTTCGTAATTGTTGAATATAACTCCGAACGTAGTACACAAAATGTTTCATGCTGAATTTAAAGTTTGTAGCTTTCATAATTTTTGTGGAAATTAACCAAGTTTTGTCTGAATTTATGGCATTTGTATGGGAGGTGACAGAGAAAGTGAGAGGTCTCGGATGATTTTGAATTTGCTTATTAACATCCTACTTACATTGCTTTGTTACAATTTTAAAGTTGATAGCTCTAATATGTTCGAGGGAGAAATACTTTTCTTGAATTTCCAATACAAAAATTTGTGCGGGAGGTGGTAGAAGGAGTAAAGTGAAATCAATAATTTTTTTTAGCATTTATTGCAATTATTAAGGGATAATTTCAGAAAAATTTTAAGTTTGTGCTTTTTCTAGTTTCAATGAAAATCGATTAAATGCATTTACCATTATTGTGTGTTTGTATGGAAGGGGGTAGATGGAGTATTTGAATCAAAACCAAATTTTTGTCACATCAATGATATTTTTAATAGTATACTTCTCACAAAATTTAAAGTGGATAGCTTTGATGGTTTTGAAGAAAAATAATTCAAATGAAATTCTGATATTTCGTGAAATTTGGGGGTAGAAAGAGTTAGGTGAAGTTGATCATTCCTTACTTATCAAAAAACTTTCATCTAATTTTAAATTTTCGCACAACGCAACGAAGTTCTTGATGAACTTTTTATTCTCCCGACATCAACGAGTTAAATTTGGCGAACAAATGTCATTCTCTACGCACCTTTCAAGTGGCGTTCCACAGGGCTCCATTCTCGGCCCTCTCTTGTTCAGTTTATTTATTAATGATTTATCAGAGGTAATTGAAGATAGCAATTATCATTTTTATGCCGACGACGTACAGCTGTACTTCAGTAGCGCTGTAGGCTTGGTCGAAGATTGTGCAGCACGCATCAATAGCGACATTGATAGGATTTACAAGTGGTCTCTCTAAAATAATCTACAGTTGAATATCGGCAAATCTCAATACATCATCTTTTATAATCATTTGGAGAAATTATCTTCGTCAAATTTGCCAGTTGTCGTGCTTAATGGATCCCCTTTACAATTGCTTTCACAGGTACGCAACTTGGGTATCATGCTTAACTCTTCTATGAGCTACTGTAGCTATACTAAAGCTGTTCTTGGTAAAATTTATGCAGGATTACGCCGGCTCTGGCTGTTCGCTAGTATTCTTTCTACCGATTGATGCTGGTTAAGACACTTTTAATACCTCTTTTCACTTCTGGTAGACTGGTTTTTCCCATTCTCGATTCTATTTGCACACGAAAGTTCGAAGTTGCCTTTAATGACTGTGTTCGTTTTATTTATGGGTTGAGGAGATTTTCGCATGTCTCCCATGTCCGTAATTGCTTATTGGGTTGCTCGCTGCAAACCTGTGTAAGCCGACACGCTCTGATTCTTCTGTTTCGACTGATAAAATATGGGAAGCCAACGTGTCTGACTAATCGGTTAATATTCCTAAGCTCCACGCGTAAGGCTAATTTATTGATTCCGTGATGGCAGACAGTGATTTCGCAGCGCTCCTACTTTGTCCACTCAAGTAAATTATGGAATAAACTTCCTAGCCATGTTCGGGGTGCAGCCGGAGTTCTCAGTTTCAGAAGTCATTTGCATGTTTTATAAGTATCGATTCATCATCAATGGCGCGACAGCCCAAATCGGGCCCTGGCCTCCTGAAGTCGTCGCCTCCAATCGTCTCGATCCAAAGACCGCGTCCTCCAGCTGCTAATTTTTAAAATGGCTTTGCTGTCTTCATCAACCGAGTCTTCCCATCGCTTGCGTGGTTTGCCTACTGGCCGGTTACCACTCGTTTTGCCTTTAAGAGCACGTTTGGGGATTCTTCTGTCTTCCATTCGCTCTACATGGCCAGCCCACTGCAGTTTACGTAGCTTGATGAACGTTGAAGCTTCTGGCTCGTCGTAGAGTTGATACAACTCATGGTTGTATCTTATTCGCCATTCCGTTCCTTCCTTCACAGGTCCCAAAATTCTTCGGAGGACCTTTCTTTCGAATGTGTTAACTGCTTTTTCGGAAGTTCGCGTTAATGTCCACGTCTCGCTGCCATAACAGAGCACAGGTCGTATAATAGTTTTATAAATCCGCAGCTTATTGTTCCTGTGCACTTTCTTGGATTTCATTATTGGAAGTACCGAATAATACGTCTTATTTGCTAGTATTATCCGTCGTTTGATTTCGTCTGTTTCATTACCGTCCTTTGCTAGATTAGCCCCAAGATATATGAAGTTGTCCACACTCTCCAAATTATATTCCGCAATTGTTATGTTTTGTCTGATTGGCGTTCTCCTTCTTGTTTGCGTCATTACTTTTGTTTTGCTTTCGTTAATGCGCAACCCGACTTCTTTTGCGGCGGAGTCAAGATTGACAAATACCTCCTTAGCACTAGGGAAGGATCTTGCTAGAATGTTAATGTCGATTCATGTTGAACATTATTGGTAGTTTTTGCAATAGTTATAGAATCTAATTTTTATTATTTCACTTATTTTTTTTTCTTTTTTCTTGTTGTTTCTTGCAATAGTTTTTTTATTATTATTTTTTATCATTATTATTTTGTAATTAATTTATTTACTTTTTTCTTATCTTTAAACTTGCGTAAAAAAAGATTATAAATCTTGCGCATAATTTTTCTTAATGAATAAAATAAATTGAAATTGAAATTCAATTTGAAAATTGAAATTGAAATTGAAAATTGAAATTAAAGTTGAAATTGAAATTGAAAAGTTGATAGTTTTTCCAAAATTGGTTTCAATTGCTGGTGAAAACCGAATAAAAGCATTTTTGAAACTTGTGCATTTGTATGAGAGGTGTTAGAAGGAGTAAGGCGATCAGATTAATATTTATTGACGTTAATGATATTCAAATCATTATACTATGACCTAATTTTCAAGTCGGTAACTGAAATAGTTTCGGAGAAAAATTAATTTCTTTAAATTTCGGAATTTCATGAAATTTGTATGGGTGGAAGGGGGGTAGAAGTAGTGTGGCCGCTCACGAACTTAAAGTTACTTTTTAGCTGAAAATAACATATGAAAAGTTTCAGCACGATAGGTCAAAGATTTCGAGAGTTATGTTATAGACAGACGTTCACGACAACATATATTTCTGTACCCTTGGCGACTCTGTGTGAGCATTATTCCTTAGCGATACAAACGGTATAGCCAACATAATACACTCTGAGATTTCATCTAGAGTACAATAAAATATAACAGGTCTACGATTGGGCGTAAGGCCCAATCATGCATTATTCTAGATAAAGAGAAATTGTTTGATTTTAAGAAATTTTTTATGGGTGGTGGTAGAACGGGTAATGGCATTGAACCAATTTTTTTTGGCTAGTGGTGGTGAATTTTAGAAGTGCACATTTTTTAAATAATCTAGATAAAAGTAAATATGGACATAACACCTTGAGTAGGGGGTCCTTAACCGCCTCTGATTATTACGTATCGGTTGAATTATTTCCTGCAACGCTGGCAGTTTCATTCCTTGGAGCATCAATTCGAGTCTACGTGGAAAAAATCGAGCATTCGTGTCCAAGAAACCCGATTTTATTCAAAGTTGAACCTTTGATTGGAAAAACTTCTTTTGAAATAGCTGGAATTTTAAGAAAAGCTCAGATCAGATCACGCTGTATTTTGAGTAAGAAGTTATTGCAAAAATTTCTCATAATCATTTAGCAATGACAGTTAAGGCCAAATTGTCAAAAATTTTAATATTTAAAAGCTATGATCTAAAAGCTTTGGGGAACTCTTATTGCAAAACTATGTAAAGGTTACTACTACGATGCTTTCATCAGAATTCTCTAGAGTTACGAATATATCTTGGCCTCATGAAATTTTAAATTAAAAATGTTTTCTTCTATGAATAATCCCCCACAGAAAGATCAATCATATCTCAAAGACATTGCCATTTTAAACTTTTCTAACATATTCTGTTATAATATAATTCGCGCGCGAATTTAATTTAAAATCGCCAGAGATTTCGAGATGAGCACGAATCCTAACGTAACTTTTTTAATTTCTCTAGAGTCACCCACATTTATTTCAATTTCATTTTTGAACTTAACTAAAACCTTATAACACACCCTAGATACAATTTTCCTGTCCTTAAATTTTGTAAGGCTCATATCAAGCAGACACACATACACATACAGAGCAAGATGTTACAAAAGGACATTTTATGCTCGGAACGCAAGTAAAATAATGAAAACATTTTGAAATGGAATTTTCGGGTATCCTCAGACGACAATGATGACGACAACAGGAGAGGCAAAAAAAGGTTTGCACAATACCTTAGAAAAAAAAATACAATATAATACTGACGGAAACTACGAGAATGTCCTGAAATACCTTCAAAACCGAAATCATGTTTTTTTTTATTCTTTCTTATTTATGTACCCTTCGCTAACCTTACCGATGTTTGATATAAACCCCTGATTATCAAGCAAGCGGTCGATGTAATACCGCCTGAGAAAAAGGGTCAGGACGGAATCGCTTTTCGCATGTCCCTTGGGGTATTACGGAAGGAAAACCGCAACGAAAAATATTTCTAATGTCGACACAACATTCAAATTTTTCAAACCGAATTTTCAACCGGGAATGTGCGTTTGTCTTTAAAACAAGCCACAGGAATCATAAGTAATTTTTGGCAGGCGGGCTGGCTGTGAAAAGTGGTTCTTCAAAAGATTTAAGACCTTTTCTTTAATGGGAAAATTGTGTTCATGCCGTCGAAATAAGTTGAGTTTTTCGCTCCGCTAAGGAATATTTTTGATATCTAGTATGCGTGTGTGTGTGCGCGCTGTGTACATTTTTGTACTTCTCAGTTTGTTGAATTTAAGAAATTAAAAGCACATTAAATGAACATTTCGCAAAAGTTTTCATAATATTTATTTAAACAAGCAAGCTTTCCGGGTTGCAAAATTTATGCGAAATTTTGTAATGGTTTTATGGAGCCCCAAGGATGCGTGGTATTCAGTGAGTGAATGTTGCGTGCAGAAGAGAAAAGAAAATTGTTATGTGTTAAGGAAAAAAATGCCATTCTGTTCAGTATTATGATAGATGTCGCACTCAAGATTTTACTTTACTTATGACTTTTTAATATGCCATCAGATTCATACTCATTCCCTAATGCAAAAAAAAACAAAATAAACTGCCAACAAGTCGGGTGAAACTTTATTATTCTTGGGACAAGTTGCGGATGAGTGGAAAGTCAATATGCAGGTTAGAGTGGTTAGGGAAGGCTAAGTGAAAGGGAGTTCTTGGGCAGGGCTGTTGTCAATTTAACAATATTTCATTCGTTTCTGCAAGTTTGGGTTCTTATGAGAGTAGGAGCAGGGGTAATAGTAAGGGTGGGTGGATGTTAAAAGCTTTTTAATTAATTGCTTGAATCACGTCCACTATTCTCTGTATAGAATGTGTTTCATGGACGAAGTTGCATAGAATTTTCATAAAATTCGGTGTATTTTACATTCACGAAACCGAACATTTGTATGGGAGGGGGTTGAGAAGGTAGGGGAATCGTAAAATTTGATATGTAGTTTTATTTTGCTTCTATTGTAAGGTGCTTGTATAAGATTTCAAGTTCGTAACTTTTAGTTTGTTGGTTATTAGTTGATTTAATGAAATTGGTCGAAATCATAGTTTTGTATGGGAGGGGGTAGAAGGACAAGCGCAATTTCAAAACTTTTAAAACAACTTCATTTGAATTATTTTTAGAAGTTTTTCTGCAAAATTTGAAGTTGATAGCTTTTAAGATTTAGCTGACAACTTATTTCTTAAAAATGCTCGAAAAAATAATTTTGTATAGGAGGGGGTAGAGGAGGGAGGGGAATCGTAAGACTTGTGATGAAATTTTCTTTCTTTTTTGTTGTAAGATACTCGTACAAAATTTCAAGTTCGTAGCTTTTAATTTGATGATTTAATAAAATTGATCGAAATCATGCTTTTGTATGGGAGGGGGTAGGAGGGCAAGCGCGATTTCAAAACTTTTAACGTAATTTCATTTCAATTATTTTTGTAAGTTTGTGTGTAGAATTGATAGCTTTTAATAGTTAGGTGATAATTGATTCCTTAAAAATGGTCGAAAAAATAATTTTGTACGGGAGGGGGTAGAAGTCTTAAAGGTTTTCGACCAGTTAATATTTTGTATATTTAGGGGTTTTTTGTAAATGCATTTCGCAAATTTTCAAGTTTCAACCTTAAAATTTCACTCAAAAATTTTCAGTTTATGTGTTTTTTTCAATGGACATGAAACACCTTGTGCACGTTAGGCCGGGGGGGTCGGTTTATAACAATTACGGATCAAGTTGTTATTATTTTTCTATGTATATTAAATAGACGTATCCACATGCAAAATTTAAACTTTGTATCTTTCACCAGAGCCCCAAAAAAATCACTCAAAATTTTTGACATATTTGTTTATCACCTCCCTCCCCTTACACCTCCCAACTTAAAATGTTTATCAAAATTAACTATTATGTAGTTCTACAATCTGAAAAATTTTCGATTTGATATCTGTACTCTTTTTTGAGATATAGAGATTCGTAATTTTGAAAAGTGCGCCATTTTTGAAATGCTCCCCATTTCCCCCCACTACTATTATTTCAAGATATTATATTTTTTTTGTATTTTTCCAGTACAGTTTAATATAAATTTCAAGTTTCAATTACATAGCTTAAGAGATAGTTGAGATATTCATTTTTAAGTGTTTTTCTTTGCACCCCCTGACCCTTCCCCTTACAATAATTAACCACTCTCTAAGCTGATTCCAATGGAACTATATGCCACCTTAACGATCCCAAAATATGAATTTTTTACAATAAGTAATTTCGAAGATATAATCATTTGAAAAAATAATTCGGCCGACAATTTGTTTTTAGCCCCCTCTTTTCGGACGCCAATGAATAAAAAAATGAAATTATTTTTTTAAGTTGTCCCACAAACCCCTTTATATGTATGTTGAGTTTTAGCTTCCTATCTGTTACCATGGTTGAGATATTTGAATTCGTATTTTTCAGTCTTAGCGCTCCCCCCGCCTCCCCCTGAACCCGTACACCCCTCAAAATGGGTATCTGCCTGAGATTTGCAGCTATCTACAATCCCCCAAAAAATGAATTTTCTATCTTGAAGGGGTTGGGAGTTAATGTGCGCTGAGCGTACACACCGGCGTACGGCGTACAGACAGACGGATTTTTTTTTTTGCATTTTTAGGCTAATTTAGTCATGAAACGCGAAAAAACAAAATTTCAGGGTAGCAAATTTTTTTTTTTCCAAGTCGATCACAATACTTTATTATTAAAATAATAAAGTAAAATGAAAGTTTTTTTGCAATATTGAAAATTGAAATCAAATTCTTGTTTGGTGGTTTTGGAGGTCACTGATTTCTTGTAGATGTAAAAAATAAAAGTTCCAAATGATAAATTCAATACAACGAATGAAATTAAAGTAATTTTAAGTCACTGATCACAAATTCAAAACTGTTGGAATCGATTAAATAAGCGGATAATTTTAAATTTTATTAGAAGACACTGGTATCTAGTTCTATGTCAAAACGGCGGATCTTAAATAGTGGACGGAATCAATGAAATTTAGAACCGTTGATGAGAAAACCCCCGCCGTGCATTCCGCATACAGAATTTTGATGGGGTCCTTTAGGTCTGGACAGCATTTTTGGCGGTCGCATAGGAGCGTAGAAGTGGGAGGGGAGGAAATTAACCGGGAAGACGCCTCATTCAAGATGATGCTGTCGCTACTCAGGTGTGTGCTCTAACACCTTTTACACGGCGAAGGTCGTGGAAATGGAGCAACCAACCATGGAGAACGCCCACGTCATACAAGTGGAGCTTAACACTTAATTTTTATCTTAATCTTTCTCCTTATCAATTTTTCCTTTTTCTTTTTTATTATTAATTATTAGTATTAAAATAATAAAGAAAGAATTCACTAGTTCCGTCCGTACTTAGGACAGAAATGACTGACAATAAAATTTGATTTGAAAATCGAGAAAAGAAAATAAATTTAAGTTAATTCAGACTTAATTTAATTCGACGTTTATTTATTTATTTAGCCTACCGAACAGAGTCCTTACAGGCCTGATGATAAATTTGTATACATTATATATTATATATATTAATAATGAGAATAAATTAAACAAATGTAACGACAATTGGAACTTGAAAATAATATTAAAAGGAGAAAATTAAAAATTAAAAACGAAACATAAAACTACTTAAACATAAGAATAATAAAAACATAAATCAACAATAAGATCGCTAAAGATTGAAAGCTTCTAATACCATTTCTCTAAAGCAGTCCCTCGTACAGCTAATATCGATAACATTGGCAACCGAATTAAAATTAGATATGCTACGAGTTAAGGGTTCATTTGATCCATAAACTGTTTTATGTGCAGGATGTTTTAAAAAATCACGAGTTCGTAAAGGTCTCTCAGGAACATAAATGGATATTTTAAAAAGCAGCTCAGGAGAGCTAATTTTATTATAAAGAATATCTCGCAGAAACACTATCGAATGTTGTTTTCTTCTAAGATCAAGAAAACGTAAGTCGATTAACTTACAACGGTTTTCATAACAAGGCAAATAATTTGCCCAGTCCAGCCTCATCAAAGCAAAACGAGTGACTCTTCTCTGAACACTCTCAATTCGTCTACTGTGAATGTCAAATGATGGATCCCAGACAACGGAACAGTATTCTAAAAGAGGTCTTACCAAAGAGCAGAACAGAGATTTCAAAGTATAAGGATCCTGAAAATCAACTGAATTTCTCTTAACAAAACCCAAGCGAGAATTAGCTCGTGTAACCATACGGTCAATATGCGAAACTAAACTTAGTTTATGATCCAGCAATACACCTAGGTCATCGACTTCACGTGAACGAGATAGAACTGAATTATCCATACAATAGATATTCAATATTGGTGAACGACAACGATAAATAGACATAATCTTACATTTAGGAAGACTTAGCTCTAAGAGATTGAATTTGCACCAATCAACAAATGCATCGATTTCTCTTTGAAATTTATGGCAGTCTTGGAGACTACTCACTCTTGTGTAAATCTTTAAATCATGCGCATAGCCAAAACAAGAAGAATGTTGAAAAATTGAGAAAACATAATTTATGAACAATATAAACAGAATAGATCCCAAGTGGCTCCCTTGAGGAACTCCAGAATGGACAAAAATGCTTTTAGATATAAAGGAATCAATCTTGACATGTTGAGTTCTATTGCACAGGTACGAAGTAAGCCAATCAAGCATCTTGGAATGAAAGCCAAGAGCATATAGCTTAGACAGAAGAAGGTTGATGTGCACTCTATCAAATGCTTTAACGAAGTCTGTATAGAGGACATCAACTTGAAACCCTGCTTCTTGTGAATTTATAGAAAAATTACTAAATTGAGTAAGATTAGTTAAAGTCGACCTCCTGGAAACAAAACCATGTTGACAGGTTGAAATATATTCACGAACTAAGAAATATAGCTTGTCTTTGACAATACTTTCAAGAAGTTTAGGAATTGCGGATAGTTTAGAGAAAGCTCTATAATTTTCCACGAAATGCCTAGGGCCTGATTTAAAAATGGCAGTGATGTAGGAGTTTATCTTATTTAAATTTTCGTTTATACTTCAATTTTATTTTTTTATTTTTAATACACTGGTTTAATGCTGTAGTTTCGTTTTTTACTTATTATCTATTATATTCCTCACATGAAATTTGTATAATGTCCTTTAAATTTTTCACTTGGACATTTTTAGTTTTCATCTCAGAACTTTTGTTTCAGTTTCAAGAAACATCTAAAAGAATTAAAATATTTACATATTCAAAAGAATAAGCGTTATTTCGTAAACGGTTATTCCAAACACTTCTGGTGTACCTCAGGGTAGCCATCTCGGCCCACTCCTGTTTATTTTATTTATTAATGACGCGAGTTTTGTAATCTCTAACTCTAATATTCTTTTATATGCTGACGATGCAAAAATATTTCGTACGAATGATAATTTACTTTTGCAAAATGACTTAAAGCTATTTTTTGACTGGTGTACCCTAAACTGTATGCCTTTAAACATTGGAAAGTGCACCACTGCATCTTTTTCTAGGAAAAAGGATCCAATTGAATTCGTGTATGTTTTAGAGGAAATTGCTTTGCAAAAATTAAGCATAGTTCGCGATTTAGGCGTACTTTTTAATGATAAATTTACCTTCGACGACCATGTTGACTGTATTGTTATCAAGGCTAACTCCATTTGGGGCTTCGTAAAACGATGGTCTAAGGACTTTAATGACCCTTACATCACAAAGACACTTTTGTGCGATCAATTCTCGAATATGCCTGCCAGGTGTGGACTCCTTATTATGATATTCATAAGAATAGAATTGAGTCCGTGCAGCGAAGATTTTTGAGATTTGCTCTTAAGGGACTTCCCTGGTCAGACCCAATATGTCTCCCCCCCTTACTAAGAACGACTTCAACTGCTTTCGTTGAGTTCACTCGAAGATAGGCGATCTGTTCTTGGTACTGCAGTCGCAGTCAAATTAATTTCAGGCGAAATTGACTCCCCCATCTTGCTTGGAGCTCTCTCCTTCAAAATTCCTTGCCGTTCCTTGAGAGACTACGTACTCCTCGACATTCGTTTCCATCGAACTAATTACAGCCAGCATGAACCGATAACCTCTATTTCACGGGCTTTTAACGCTAATTATAGCAACATTGATTTCAATCTAAATATTGCTCAGATAAAGTCAGCTTTGTTAAAAAATAAGTAATGTTGTAATTAATTTTTTGTAAGTAATCATATGTTGATGAAGTGATAAATTAAAAATAAAAATACACTAATTTTCTCAGTACCTATTCAATTTTCAGAAATTGTATTTTGTATAAAACTTATTTATAGCTGAAAAAAAATTAATTCAATGCTATCACCCGTGTACCACTTCCCCTACAAAATTTCTTCAAATCAAAAAATTTCTCTTCCATTTAGAATATCGCACTATTCGGCTTTACGCCCAATCTTAGTCCTTTTATGTTTTTTCGTAACTTGATTTACTTTTCTGGAATCTATACACAACCGGTTTTTTCCTGGTTTTTGTAAAAGAACTATGTACTTGAGAACTCCAAGGACTATTGCTTTCTTCAATTACTTCTAATCCTATCATTCAATGTAACTTTTCAAACATAAGATTTTGTATAGTTGGTGAAACAGGGTAATGTCTTTGTTTAATAGGAGATGAATTTTCTACTTCTGTAACATGTTCTTCTAGAGTGGTTTTTCCTAACCGTTCGCTTTCAAATGATGGGAATTGAAGAATAATGTCTTCCAGTCTTTGTTGATCTTTTATGTCTAACATATTTAATTCAGATCAAATAAAAGTTTCAGAAATATGTTGTATATCTAAAGATTTACTTTCCACTGAAGCTACGACTGATGGAGCCAATTTGAATAATTTCCCGAAATCTACCCCTAAATAAAGTGATTGTTCTAAGCTTGGTATGGTATTACAAGCAGCTTGATGCGTATACACCTTTATATTCTATAGAAAACTAGCGAAGCGTAGTCAGCAGCGTACTTGCTTCACAGCTAATAGGTGGTGGGTTCGATTCCCACTCCAGGCAGCAGATTTTTTAAGCACGAATTTTCGAGTTTCTACTGGGCAAAATGGGCAAACGATGTAAAAGTGAAACAGTTCCACTTCAAGAAGTTCTGTATACTCAGTAGATGGTATCTGTTCGCTTTCTATCATTCAGCCTCCCCTAACATTTGCAAATATTTTTCAGTAGCAGCCAGTACAACTGAGCAATATACCAGCTTTATCACTCGATACGGTCGTTCTCACCTCCCCCTTCCCCAACCTTCCCAATCCCATTCCTTCCCTCCTAGACTGTGTTTGTGCATTGCGCATAAAGGCTGAAATTGCCTATAACACAGGTCATTCTGTAAAAAAAAGGAGCAACTACCATGTATAGAATAATTAGCACCATCTGCTGTTTGAATTTTTGACATACCTGGCTTAATTTTGGAGCTGAAATACTGCATATCACCAAAATTTGGATAGAGGAAATCATACGATTGGCGAAAAAGCATCATATGTCCGATTTACAAGAAAAGAGACAAACTCTGCTGTGAGAATTACAGAGGAATATCATTGTTGTGTACGTTCTATAAAATAATAACAAAAATAATCGAACGTCGTTTTAAGCCCTATACTAAAGAAATAATTGGCGAATACTAAGATGGATTCAGAACCGGACGATCTACAACAGACCAGATATTCTCGGTGAAACAAGTGCTTGGGAAATGCTGGGAATATAACACAGACGTGTACCAAATTTTCGTAGATTTTAAAGAAGCATACGACAGTATCAACAGAAGCGTACTGTACCAAATCATGCTCGACTTTGGAATTCCCCCAAAACTAGTCCGACTAACAAGACGCACAATGACGAATACTGAGTTCCAAGCAAGAATACAAACCGATTCCGCAACCAGCTTTCGAACAAAATGTGGTTTAAAGCAGGGAGATGGTCTAGCCCCCATGCTTTTCAACTAGGCACTAGAGTATGTCGTCCAAAAAATCCCAGTCGACACCAACGGGACACTACTATTCTAGTCCATGCAACTAGTAGCACACGCTGACGACATTAACATCCTAGTAATATCGCTCCCTAGTGCTAAGGAGGCATTTGTCAATCTTGAATCTGCCGCAAAAGAAGTCGGGTTACGTATTAACGAAAACCTATCAGACAAAAATTAGCAATTGAGGAATTTATAATAATTTGCAGAGTGTGGATATTTTCATATATCTTGGGGCTAATCTAGCAAAAGACGATAATGGAACAGATGAAATCAAACGACGGATAATACTTGCAAATAAGACGTATTATTCGGTACTTCCAATAATGAAATCCAAGAAAGTGCACAGGAACAATAAGTTGCGGATATATAAAACTAATATACGACCTGTGCTCTGTTATGGCAGCGAGACGTGGACATTAATGCGAACTTCCGAAAAAGCAGTTAATGCATTTGAAAGAAAGATCCTCCGAAGAATTTTGGGACCTGTGAAAGAAGGAACGGAATGGCGAATAAGATACAACCATGAATTGTATCAACTCTACGACGAGCCAGAAGCTTTAACGTTCATCGGGTTACGTAAACTGCAGTGGGCTGGCCATGCAGAGCGAATGGAAGAGAGAAGAACCCTCAAACGTGCTCTTAAAGGCAAAGCGAGTGGTAACCGCAAGCAATGGGAAGACTCTCGACTTGATGAAGACAGCAAAGCTGTTTTAAAAAACAAAACAGAATTATGATTGGGCTTAAAGCCCAATCATATGATACTCTAGATGAGATGGAAATGACTTTAATATCCGGAAAATATGTCATCTCAAATTCTTTCGAGACTTTTGCATGGGAGGTAGTAGAAGTAGAGGGTGAGGTTTATATTTTTCGTATATGACACCGAACATAGTATGCATAATGTTTTTTGCTGAATTCAAAGTTTTTAGTTTTCATTATTTTTAAAGAAATTGGTCATAGTTTTCCTGAAATTGCGGCATTTGTATGGGAGGTGGCAGAGGAAGTGGAGCGCTTAAGATGATTTTGAAACTGCTTATCATCCTCCTTATCACCATGCTTAGATTCAATTTCAAAGTCGATAGCTGTTATTTACTTGAAGGAGAAATGCTTTTCTTGAATTTATAATACAGATATTTGCATGGGAGGTGGTAGAAGGAGTGAAGCCGAGGTGATAATTTTTTCCAACTCTTATTTCAATTATTAAGAAACAAATTCTGGCAAAATTTGAAGTTTGTACTTTTTCTAGTTTGAGTGGAAATCGATAAAATGCATTTAACAAAAATTATGCATTTGTATGGGAGGAGGTAGAAGGAGTGCACGGATCAAAACAATTTTTGTTCGCATTATTAATATTTCTATTTTTATACTTTGTACAAGACATCAAGTTGATAGCTTTAACAGTTTCGAAGAAAAATAATTTAATTTAAATTTCAAAATTTCGTGAAATTTGTATGGGAGGGGGTAGAAGGAATGAGGTGAAGTTGATATTTATTTTTAAAATAAATTGCAATTATAGCAAAATTAATTCTGACAAAATTTCGTATTTGCAGCTTTACTAGTTTCAATGAAAATCGGAAATATGTATTTTTCATAATTGTCCATTTGTATGGGAAGGGGTAGAAGGGGTAAAGGGACCGGATCAATATTCCGTGGTATTAATAACATCTATATTGTAATACTTTGACGTAAATTTCATGACACACTAAATTTTTTAGCACTATAGCTCAAAGCTTTCGAGAATTATGCTGTAGACAGACGAGCAGACGGACAGATAGCAACTCGGAATCGAGGTTTTTGAGAGACATGAAATATTTCTGTACCCTTGGCGGCTCTTTGAGAGCGTTATTTCTTAGCGTTACAAACGGTAAGGTAAACATAATATACTCTCAGATTTCATCTAGAGTATAAACATAACAGGATTAAGAAATTTTGTGGGGAAATGGAGGAGGGGGTGACGACATTGAACTAATTTTTTCACATCACGCTAGAGTTGCCATCAAAATGTTTTGTACAAAATTTAGGATTCAAAAATGTAATACGTAATGAGAAAATTAGTGTATCGGATTTAGTGAAATTGTACAGTTTGTATGGGAGGTGGTAGAAGGAGGGGCGAAATAAGAAATAACTAAAAACATAATGTTTTTGACATGTTTTAAGTTGTAGATCAGCAGCATTCTTACTTTTCAGGGAAGTCGTTTTTTTTGTAAAGTTGTGAAATTGTGCCAGGTTGTATGAGAGGGAGTAGAAGGAGTGACACTAATCGTATATAATTTGTTCTTGGTACAAAACTTGAGCTCGATCAATTGTATACGTACTGAGTAAATTTGTTTCATTGAAAATTGTAGTTTGTATGGGAGGTGGTGGAAGGAAGGGGACAACTCAAATAATTTTTATTCAGTAGATTGAAATCATCATAAAAGTTATATATTCCTAATTTCAGATTTATAACATTTATACTTTTCGAACAAATCCATTTACTGTCAAATTTTGAAATTATGTCATTTTGTGTGGTAGGGGGTAGAAGGGTGAAGCTAATGGTTTTTTTTTTTTTTGGTTTTACTAATAATTCGTAATAAATACTTAGCGTATAATTTCAGCTCGATAAATGTTGTACGCACTGAGTAAAGTGTATTAGAGCATTTCATAAAAAAGTGCAATTTGTATTGGAGGTGGTGGAAGGAGGGGAAGGACGTACAAATGGACGAACGGACATCCGGTTTTGAGATTTTCGAGGGATTATATGAACTTCTGTATCAATCATATTTTTCTCAGAGCCTTATTTCTTGGTATTACAAACTTTTAACACTTCCAGATTTCATCTGGAAGACGCGGTCTTCGGATCGAGGTGATTGGAGGCGACGAGTTAAGGAGGCCAGGGCCCGATTTGGGTTGTTGCACCATAGATAATGATGATTTAATTTTTATATTCAACTCTTTTTAAAGTTCCAAACAATCTGCGCATAAACAGAAAATATTTGCTCCACTATCTAAAAGGCTAACTAAATTTTTCCCACCAATTTTAATGTGAACATAAGGTCTATTATCTCCAACTTTAGAATTTATATTGAAGAAAATAAACCTTATATTCAAATTATTACTGGTAAAAAAAATTTGGGAGTGAATTATATAAAATTTAGCGGCCATTTCCGTATCAAATCCTTAGCGAATTTTCTCGCAATCTATCAAAACATTTAATCTGAATTTGAAATTCAATCCAATTAAACTAGAATCATGTCACGCACACTCTTGAAAAACTTTTTATACATAAAAGTAATTCATCTCAAGTTGTGATATTTCTAAAACTTGAATTCTCTTATCTCCGAAAACTTTCACAAAGTTTTACAAGCAAGAGCCGATTAACGAGCATTTCGAATTCAAATTTGTCGAAACAACCTTTTGTCTAAGCTAATAAATTGCATTTTACTCACCCATAGACAGGAATTGAAAAGGGTTCGAGTATGAGGATGGCAAAGAAGAAGGAGTAGCAAACATAATTTCAATCAATCGAACCACTTGATCAAAGTTGAAATGAATTTCGGAGAAAACTTTTTGGGAGCCGTATAATTTAGAGAAAAGTTGTCCTTTTTGATGGCAGGAACGAGGTAAATCGAACCGAATAATGGCGACAACTTTATACAACATGATAAACTAAAAGTGGCCAAATATCCGGTCAAATTCGTGATACAATTGATTTTATGGTTACGATTGATTCAATTAGTTCTAATTTGATTGGATCTTAATGGTTTCGATTAGGGTTAAATATGGACTATAAGAGGGAAGGAAGTATATAAATAAATAGGCAAAATTGGTTATAAACAATGATAACGTAATAGAAAAAAATATTTTTGCGAATGGAATGTGCTCTAACTTCAACCATGATTCGAACCAATGCAATCTAATTGTCTGATAGATGGCACTGGTACAGACCCTCAACTGGATTCAATAATTAAAAAACTGAAGAAGAATAGAAGTTGTTTTCGATCAAATCATTATCCCTGGTTTTGAAAATGCACCACAAAAATTTACTTTCTTATACATATCTTTCATTCTTTATATTCCGAGCAGAGATCCTAAACGTGTCCAAAGGGACATTATTATCTATTTGCTCGGAGCATACTACATATAAATGACTGCTGAAAAAAAACCCGACCTCTGTACATCATTTAGGTTTCCTTACCAAAGTATCTCGGTACACAACTTTACTACGTACAATGAATCTTTAGCTGCGTAGCATTATTATTACTCGGATAGGAATCAAACAGGATTCTCTGTAGAGGGTCAGGATTATTTTCTAGTGTACTGTTGGAAATGGAACACTATACGCTTAGGACTCATAGAAAATTCCATTTGTCCATAATTGAAATATACGAGTGGATATGAAATGAAGATTAATAGAATGGACATTGGAGATTCTACGGGTAAGACGAAGACGACGACGACTACGACCTGAAAGGATCGGTTCGCAAAAAGGACGACAAGGGAAATCGGTGAGAGCTAGCTTAGAGCCGTCAAATGCACAACCGAATCGCTTTGACAGATTCATTTTTCTGAAGGACGAACAAAAGACTGGGTTCCATACATGTTAGGAACGAAATTTTGGGACATAATACTCGGATGGGGGTCTTATCGTGTTCACTTTTGGGTTAATAGTAATTCGTCGGACCAGTTGATTTATATGTCTGGAATATTGCTTGATTAATATTGTAATTGATGTGGTCATAAAAGAGAATTTGCAATGGTTATTGAAGCTAAGGTATGTACTTAATCGAAAAAGACATTTACTAGGGGAACATGATGTATGGTACAGTAGATCCTAGACAAAAGTAAAGCGTTGAAACTATTTTCATTGAGGAATAATACTTATCTTACAGAATCTAGCACAAAGGATGGGGCCTGAAGAACGTAATGACTAGTGGTGTACCGACTGTTTATAGAGGTAGTAAACTTGGCAGGTGGCTGCCTAGACAGAAGTCCGGGCGCACATAGACTATAGGCTGGTTCGTTGTGATGCCACAGAATTTCAGAAAAGACTTCCCTGAGGCAATCGGAGCTCTCTATGAAGTGTTCAAGGCTCCTAGCTTCCACATTTGATAGATTACCGAGGCTATCGATGAAGTGTGCGACTAAGTGGCGTCTACTTTAAAGAGAACAAGTCAAGTGAAAAATAGATGAAGAATCGTTTTTTTCTCTTCCTCATTAAAAGGAAGGCCACACCTCTTATCATGTCTTCCTATCAGTGTCCAGTAACGACTTCTCCTACGGAACTGATCATCTAACTGTTTAGCGAGATCAGTCTACCAGAGCGTTAAAATCTAGCACAGTCCAAATCCGTCTCATCATATTGCATGTAACACCATTCGCACATCACGGCAATATAAAGACATTGCAATACTTTGGGCTGCATTCTCCATTTCTTACCAACGACCTTTTTCAGGAGTAAAGAGCAACAGTAGCTTTTTTTTATACATTTCTGAATACTAGGTTTGCAGATCAGTTTACTATCAAAAATATGATCCAGATATTTTGCTCTATCTGCAAAAATAAGACTGATACTATCCAGGGAAGGAGGGTCAATATACTCGGTTTTCTGTGGGTTTACTCCCAGTGCACATTCACAAATCCATTTAGCCCAAACTACTCGAGTGCTTAGCAGAGCTAGCTATAGGAACGTCGTCGTCCGCATACGCACTCGACAACCTGCCTCTTCTGATTTTAGCAGTAATCTATTGACTGCCACATTCCGAAGACGTGGATAGTGGACCCCGCCTTGCGATGTACCTCTACTACCAACCCTTCTATCAGATGCGGTGCCCTGTTTTATGCTGATAATCATAGATGCCAATATCAAAATAATCATTATATCAAGCGATGGATTCACCTTCAGATTTGAAAGAGCGTCCGTAATTGCTTCCAGGTTTACGTTGTTGAAAGCCCGTTCGAAATTCATAAAAGCTACCATAGTGTCATCTTTAATACTTAGAGCTTATTCGATGTGGCATACCCTTTCAATATGTGTGTTGGGTTGCTGGAAATATTCACTGATCGATGCTGCTGAGTAGATGGATGTCTATCAATTGTTTAAATATTTTTAGAAGCAATGAGAAAATACTTATATGTTTTATGGTAGGTCCTTCCGACGTGCACGAAAGCTTCTTCCCGCTTTGGGGATAAACACTATTTTCACCTTATATATTTCAAGAATGTAGATCAGTCGTAGGGAACCTCTCAAAATAACGTTCAACCAGGTAAGGATAATATCAGTGGTTTTTTGAAATTCGGCAGGCATTATTCTGTTCGGTCCCGGTAATTTAAGCGAGCTGAAGCCACGTACTGCTCATTTGATTTTGTTCCGCGAGATGATGATTTCAAAGCCGGCATCGGTGCGGAGCGACTGTAGAGCTATCCGGAAAGTGAGTATTTAAGAGATTTCGTCCACGAAAAAGTCCATGACCCATCGGATTTCTTCATGTTAGTTGGTCATTGAGGGGGCGGTGAAAGGAATTTGGCAAAGTCTTGGCGCTTCAGATAAATTGCCTACCATACCGCAAAAAAAAACTTTCCAGATTCGCGCTACGCTTTTCTAAAGTTCTTCTTATAGCAGCGAAGGGCTTCCTTATAGGATTCTCACTTTGTGGCCTTAAAACAAGACGCCAGCAGTCTTGGTTGACATCCCGAATTTCTTCGCCCCACTATGCTGGCTCCTGTTTATCTCTTGGCTCCCTAACTCCATTAGAGCTATTGCCCCATTTTAAGCCCTGGTCAGGTTAGACATGATCATTAAGAGCACTGGTGGAGTCCGAAATGCTTGACAATATCCTGATTACTGACTGCGACAATATTCTGATTACTTCAACGATGGAGTAGAAATACATTTAATGTGCTCTTTGCAAAGCTACAAGATCTAGGCTTACCTTGATTCCTTGCGTAGATGAGAGTATAGTTAGGAGTCTTGAGTTCACAGATTAAGTTCCCAGCAACCCAAAGTTCCTGGATCAAGACTATGTCTTCTCCTTGCTGATTCAATCGGAGAAGTAACGAGGCTGATGTCAATTGGGAGTGGTGAAGGTTAATTTTCAGAAATTTCTGGGTTATTTCTGCAGGCAACTTCAACCTCAGTGAATTTCTTTTCTTCCAGGTCGGGAGGTAAGAGTTTGTCCACGCTGAGATGATGCGATGTTAGGTGCTCGTCCTTCATGTGTAAGTCTACCGACTTCTTTTATATTAAATAGACTAGCAATATGAAGAACTGAGTTGGGTTCGAATGTAGATCCTTCCCCTTCTGTCTCCATCATGGGTACTGGAGAAAAGACATTCTAGAATATTTGCGCTCTGCTTTCAATCCGCACCAAACTCATAATCAATGATACCTTCGGTTTTCTCAAGGTAGCTAGGGACTCTTTTTTGATTACCATTACAGGGCTTCCAGAGCTCCATTTGATCTCCTCCAGCTTCACAAACCTCCATTTATGGGTGGAAAGATTTGAGTTGCAGGATCATACATATGGTCCAGGAGAATTTGAGATCTCATTCCTTGACACAATCTCGAGTTAATTGCCTGGCCACACTTCAATTAATCTAGCAATTGCGATTTTGCATAGATCCGCGAACTTTGATCGGTTCACTGGATCAGTTTTACATGACCTTGGTGCCATTTGTCGTCTTTGCATACCGGTGGAGCACCAGGATAGTCACACATGATACCAGGGGATTTTGCTTTTCTTCCAGCGCTCGTAAGTAATGCATCCATCTGCATCAAATTTATCGAAGAATGCCACTACCAGGCAATATTTAGCGACATTGCTAAAGCAGAGTATGCCAAAACTCTCGGTACTGGTGAAGGCTGCCTTTGGCCTCTGTGCTTTCTTAGGGGTCTCATCCTGAGATCTTGTACGTCAACCTGCTGAGGGAGGTCTGTACATTTGGCGATCATTTTGGTAACCCAAGCCACAAATTCTCTGTTTCGGCTCTGAAATCTTCCGGGATATTCCCAAGGCAACTTAGAAGCCTTTGGGTGTTACGGCGCTCTCTAAAGAGCTGTTTTGAGGGTGGAATCCTTCAATGCCCCACTGATGTATCCACTGCGGATTAGGGAGGGTCTCCTCTACCAATTTCTGAGTGCTCGCTACTATTAGGTTCAGACTTGGTATCATTTGACGTCACCAGCAACAGTTTTGGTGGAAACCGATTTTTTTCTCGAGTGCCCAAAGCCACTAGATCCAAGCTTAAGGTTCAAAAATCTAGCTCTTTGCACGTTGGGGCCCTTGCGCTTTTTGCGTGGACCAGGTTTAGAAGCCATAGTCTTTGCAGCGCCCATAACGTGACCAGGTTTGCTGGCCAAAATCCTGCTTGGCTCCAAGGAAGCTTGGGAGGAAGCGTGCTAGCTGCCTTACGCCATTTTAAGAAAGCTGGTATCTGGGGTTTGCTTTATGTTATTAAAGTTAATGGACATAATGATTCCACGTAGCAAGCAATAAAAATCGGTCGATCTACTCAGAGATCTGCAGTGTGCAGACAAACCTAAATTATCCGCAGGGCGCTAGTATCCGGATCTTCCGCTAGCGAATGAGATATTTAACTTGGCACTGGACCTGGTCGATTCTCGGCACAGGTAACTTTATTCAGCGCAGGGGGGAAATTTTATAAAATAACAGGAAAAAAGGGAAGCGGAAGGAGGAAGTTGGAGAGAAGTTGCTAAGGTCTCTTTCAGAGAACTTACTGAGAGTGACCTCACGTAACACATAAATCGCGGCAAGATATACTGTTGCGTTGATAGTCTTCATGGGTTCCTCGTTTACATTACTCGCCTTTATGATCATTTTTGACTAAGTGGTCATTTAGAGATAACTAAAACTCTTTTCAAACTTGCAAGGGGAGGGTCAGAGGAGTACATAAATATATAACAATATAAAAATATCCAACAAATACGGGATTTTATTTATGTATGCTTTTCAAAACAAATAAAAAAATCGTTAAATCACAAATTATGGACTTTCACTAAAACAATTGCAATTAAAAATCTCATCCCTTGAGTACTATAACCATTACCAGCCTATTAACTTCCCACGCATTCCCAACTTGTCTGATAAATAATGAAGTTGGAACCGAATTTCTATCAGATATTTTCTGTGCGATATTGGAATCAAGAAATCCCTTTAAACTAAATTTTCATATTTTGCCTGCTGTACGAAAACTTATTTTTTTGACACTAAGCTCATAGCTTATGAGTTTGTTACCGAAAAAAATCCATTAACTCCTTAACGCAGCGTCTATAAACAGTGCTTAATATTGTCATAAAATAGCAATTCCATTATCGTAAAGTATAGATTCCATTTCTTTTTGTGTTGATATGAATATTAGTTATTATGATTTCAGCGAGGATAAGAATTTTTCATAGTGTCCACGTAGAAAGATACACAATCAATTGTTTAGCTATTAAATAGTAATTTTTTTTTTCGCTACGATATGAAATTAATTAATATTATATCATAATTAATAATCAACTGACCCCAACGAATTATTATGATTGATATTGGTCGACCAATTGATTGACGAAGAACCCTATATTATTCAATGGACATTGGATTAATTTAGTTTCATTGATATACAGAAGTGTATGCCATTGGGCAAGGTAAGTACGATGATATTAGTTTCCATGAAGTCAAATTTTGTGATACCGTGAAACAATTAGATTCCGTTAATAACAAATGGAAATTAAATTTCAATTATTTAATTTCAGCTCGAGTCCAGTAACCATAGTGAATGTAAGAGGATAGTAATGGAATTATTGATTTGATTTCAACAAATGGTATTTTTTATTGAGGTATGAAATTTCTACAAAAAACTTGACGGCATTTAGTGGTATTTTCGTTAAAATGCTTAGTGTAATAAAAATATTCAGCATTATTGGCAGTGAGTTTCGCTAGGAACTCTAGACTTTCACAGCTAAATCAGAGTCCCCCTCTACTTCCGTATTCTTTAACGTTGCCACACCTTCGTTTTCGAACGAGAATTAATTTCAAAATCATGCAGGAGTTTAGTGTCAATAAGTTTGCTGGTGCGGATAACATTACCTTAAGGACTTACTTAAGAAATTTCCTCTAAACCACTTTGCAATCTTTATCATATTTCATACTCTTCAAGGTGCTTTCCCCAGAACTGCAAAGTCGCGAATGCTCTGCTATTCCCCAAAAAATGATAAAAAATATCGCTCTATTACCATTACCTCAGTGCTTTCGAAAGTAATGAAAACTGCTATTAATTGCATAATAGTGAAATACCTTGTGAAAAAAATATGGACTCCGTTCAGGAATCTTCTATTCACAAATTCGGCGAAAGGATATTACTTGCGCTTGACATTGATAAAGCGTTTGACAGAGTTTGGCATAAATATCTCATAATTAAGCTTAAAGCCTCTAACTCGGCTTTTCTTAAATGAATTGCGTGTTTCCTCTTTGACCGCTTCATAAGAGATGTTCTAGATGGAGCTACCTATGCCCCTTTTCTATTGACTCATTCATATCAATCACCATCATTTTAGTTTTTACTCCTCTACAGAGGCATGTTCAGTGTACTGAAGCCGTAACGAAGCAATAGGTTAATTAAACTGTGACAACGACTTATCCTAAAATGGGCCAGGGAGAACATAGTTCAGATTAATGCCAACAAAATTCTGTCCTGTCATCTATCTCTAAAATATAACATTCCGGCGTCGGCAGCTATAATGTCGTTCAGTGGCGTGCAGATTCCACCTTCTGCAGACTTTACGTTACTTGGTGTAAAATTTAAGGGAGGACATCTGAGTAAAATTTGGAAAAAATCAAAAATTTTATGTTTCGCTTAAAAAATGCTTTAGGGTCTTAAAAATAATATACCATAAGATAGAATCCGGCAAAAGTGTCTAAATGTCCAAATTTTCCATTCTGCGGCGATGCCTCACAGGTATATCAGGTATATTTTACAGTACTTAAAACTTTAATCGCGTTTTTCTCGAAACCACTTTTTTTGAGACGGCCGGATACATAACTCGAATAAATCTTAACCGATCGATCTGAAATTTTGACGGTATATTCAAAATACCTTTATCTATCGACACACGTAGGATTTTTTGTTTATAATGCTTACTTTTCTTTTATCAAAATTTGGTGACGTTTTTTTTTCCTGAAAATTGTAACTTTTTTTTCGATCACTCACCATTTTGCGGAAAATCAATATGTCGCAAAAATCCTACGTGTGTCGATAGCTGTTGACGTATAGAAACTAACCAAACTTGATTTTTTGTTCTAGATCAAAAATTAAGGACGTTAGCTGTCTGGCCATGGACCCCCTTCCAAAAAAAAGGGCCTACGAAGAAATGCTGCACTGCCGCAATTTTATTTTGGATTTATTTGAAAAAGTTATATTTTGTACTTCGTGTCTACTATTATAAATCCTACTTTACAAATTTTTGATTGGCTCTTTCATTTGGCCAAAAAAAAATCCAGAAAATCCGCTTTTTTTTTTTAGTTACTCAGATGTCCCCCCTTAATAATCGTCTTGATTGGAGTCAACACATTTACCAAGTCGCTTTTGATGCCTCGAAACGTTTAGGTGTTCTGTGCAAATGCGGAAATGTTTTTGCATCTGAACTGGCCACCATCTATAAGGCCGACATCCGTCCATGTCTTCACACCTAGTATTGCTCGATCACATCTAAATACATGCGTTTTGTCTAATTAGACGTGGCTTCCATAGAGTCCCTCTTACATTGCTGCATTTGAAAGAAAAGATTTCCGAATTTTACACTGCTACGCTTTATTATTCGTAAGCTTTGGTCTTTGCTGAGACCTTTATCAAACTGATGATGGTGAACAGTGTTGAATCCGGAAATCTTTCCTTTCAATTCGAAATGCATTGTGAAAACATTCAACATACTCTGCATTTATTACAGACTAGCGATCCCGCGCGACTTTGTACGCGTAAGAATTGCAATAATGATCATTTTTTGAGGATGTATGTAGTTAGTAATACTTTATGCGGGATCTAAAATCTCCTCAGTTTAACGGCTCTTAGAACACAATGCTTTGTATTTTGTTGGAATTAGAACCATAAATTGTGAAGAATGAAACCATGATACTTGCATTTGTATGGGACAGGCTCGTGATGAAATCAATTCCATGATTTGAGATCATACACGTATAAAAGAGAGCTAAGGATATGTGAATAGTTGTAGCTTGTGTTAATTAAAAAAGTAGCCCAAAAAAATAACATTAAGCTTAAAAACATAATAGGACTACGATTGTGCGTAAAGCCCAAACATACGATACTATAGATGAAATCGAAATTTTCGTGATCTTAAAAAATTTTGTATGGGGAGTGGTAAAAGGGGTGACAGCATTGAGCTAATTTGTTTCACATCATGCTAAAGTAACTATAAAAATCTTTTGTACCAAATTTAAGCTTCAAAATTTGAATAGATACTGAGAAAACTAGTGCATTGGTTTTAGTGAAATTATGCAGTTTGTATGGGAGATGGTCGAAGGAAGTGGGTAGTTCCAAGTGCTTTTTTGAGAAACAACTATAATCATCCTGCAAATAATATATTTTAAATTTCAGATCAGTAGCTTTCATACTTTTCAAGAAAATCGAATTTTTGAAAAGATTTTGTGATTTTGTGTCACATTGTATGAGAGGAGGTAGAAAGAGAGAAGCTAATTGGTTTACTTATCCTCGATATTAATTATAATACTAATTAAGGATTTAGTAAAAAATTTGAGCTCGATAAATTTTATACGTACTGAGCAAATTGGTTTGTAGTATTTCATGAAAAAGTGCAGTTTGTATGGGAGGTGGTGGAAGGAGTGGGGGACTCAAATACTATGTATACCATAGGTCATATTCATGGTAAAAATAATTTATTCTGAATTTCAAATTATTCGCTTTTATGGTTTTCAAGAAAATTTGATTATTACATATTTTTGAAAATAAGTCATTTTGTATGGGAGGTGGTAGAAGGCATCAACAACTACAACAAATTCCTGTTAAGACCCCCTATAGGGGCATAGGACAAAACAACTCTCTTCCACAAGGAGCGATCCTGAGCATCGGCCTTAAGCTGTTGCCAGGACTTGTTTATTCCTCTGGCATCCTGCTCAACTGCTCGCTTCCATGTATTACATGGTCGACCAACCCGATGTCTTCCTTGAAGATTATAATCCAGAGTCTGTTTGGCGATGTTTCGCTCTGGTTTCCTCAAAGTATGACCGATCCACTGGTAGAAGGCATGGGGTCATTGAAATCCGACCAAACGCAGATTACATCTCAAGACGCACCTAATAATCTGTGAAAGTTTTATTACAATCGGCTCAGCCGTTTTTGAGTGAAAGCCGGAAAGACAGACAGACAGAAAAAAATTTTAAGAACGTGTGTTTATACTAAGTTATTGTCCAGATAAAGCAAAACACTAATTTATCGCCATTTACAAACAAATGATAGGCAGACACTACAATTATATTTATAAGTATAGACATCATCATGATAAATGTAGGAAGGAACTAAATTGCCTAAAACTATCTTACATGCCTCTAATACCCCCCAAGCTACACACGCTAACAAGTACACTGTGAAGCATCTACCGTGGAAAATAGTGCAACTTATGCAGTCCCTCATATCTCTGTTTTACCAAGCAATCTGTTTTCAATCAAAAAAGAACGCCATTTCAGACATATTTCTCCTTACGTTTCCCTTCTAATTTCCCTATTTCTACTTGTTTCCACCCATGTGCATTACGCAGTAAAGGATTAAGTTATTTCGGATATGGTAAAAAAATGGTAAGCTTGAAAGTTGGGGTCAATAGTAGTCATATTTGTCAAGAATATTGGCTTACAATAAAGTTGAATTGTGTAAATTGGTATGGGAGGTGGAAGAATGATCAATTTACTCAGTCACGAATTGATCATAGTTTATCGTCAAAAATTCAAAAATAACCCGCAAAAAATGTAAGCTTTAGTTCAATCCGTCCTTGAACTAAATTACGAATGGAGATATAAAAAATGTATGGTACTCAAATACAGAGTAAAAAATTAGATATCCCTATGAAAGTGCGAAATGAAAGTCTATAACTCTAAAAAACAGAAAATTCTTGTGTTCTGATTAAAAAAGCAAACCCTCACAGGACTGCGATTGGTCGTAAAGTCCAATCATACGATATTGTGGGTAAAATATAAATTTCATGCTGGAGTAGCTATAAAAATGTTTTACACGGAATTTAGACTTCAAAAATCGAATATGTACTGAGATAAACAGTGTATTCGATTTTTTGAAATTGTGCTGTTTGTATGGGAGGTGTTAGAAGGAGTAAGGTTTTTAGTGATTTTTTCAGAAATAACTAAAATTGTTATGCAATTAACATGTCTTAAATTGCAGATCAGAGGCATTCATACTTTACAAGAAAATCAAATTTATTTTAAAATTTTTGAAATTGTGTCTCATTGTACGGAAGAGGTGAGAACGATTGTAGCTATTCGGTTAATTCCATTCCGTTCTTAATAACAATGCTAATTATGTATTAGTACATAATTTTAGCTCGATCAAGTTTTACTGGGAAAATTGGCTTGTGGTTTTTCATGAATAAGTGCAGTTCGTATGGGAGGTGGTGGAAAGAGTAGGGTGATTCATATAATTTCAGTACCAAAGATCAAATTTATGATACATATAATAAATTCCAAATTTCAGTATATTAGCTGTTATGCTTCTAAGAAAATTTTCATTTTTGTAAATTTTTAAAAATTAATAATTTTGCATGGGAAGGGGTAGAAGGAGTATGGTGCGCTCGTCGCATATTATACTGTTAACTATAATGAACAGGATTTAAAATCAGCTACTGTAATTCTACTTACAGGAGATTTTAAATTCTGGCACTTAAAAAAAAAAATTAAAAAGTCAGTTGATAAAAAGTTATTGTCAGATAAACATTGAAAAATAATATTTTATAAAATTAAATAGTTGAATTAATTGTTGTTGAATTAAAAAGTTAAATAGATACATATAAATAATTGTTGCCAAATAAATTAATTAATTGTTAAAAGATTTAATAATTTTTAAATAGTTAAATAAGGGATTGAAGTTATTAACTCAAACCTTCAAAACGAAGGCTGTGTTAATAACAAGTCGAAAGAAAATTGAATACGTGAAGACTTAGGTCGGCAGTCAAACCATCAGATCCAAGGAAGCAATTAAATATCTAGGAGTTATGCTCGATAATAGACTGAAATTTAAAGATGACGTGGACTTCGCGAGCAAAAAGGCGTCACAAATGCAGGCTGCCCTTTGCCGAATGCTGCCAAACATCTGTGGATCTGGATATTACAGAAGGATTCTACTTTCCAAAGTAGTCAGCTCAGTCCTCCTGTACACTACTCCGGATTGGGCGGCGGCATTAATAACAAAGGAAACAAGAAAAAAGATGTCATCAACGTACTGGCTCTGCGCGATAAAAGCAATCACTGGTTTCGGACAATATCGGATGAAGCAGCCTGTGTCATAGCCGAAATTATCCCCATTGACATTCTCTACGAAAAAAGATTCTCGATCCACCAAGAGGCAGCTGTTGCCAGAAAAATAAAAGAAGAAGAAAAAGCAACATCAATAGCTATGTGGCAAGCCAGGTGGGACAACACTACAAAAGACAGATGGACCTATAAGCTAATCCCCGCAATTAAGGTCTGGACAAAGCAAGCGTATGGGGGCTGCAATTATCACTTCACGCAGTTCCTATCAGACCACGGCGACTACGACACGGTTCTACGGTTCGGACACGCTAACTCGCCTCTTTGTCCCAATTGTCCAGATCAAGAAAAAGACACAGAACACGCGGTTTTCAACTGCAGTCGCTCCGTAGAATGGAGAAATATTGTGCCGCGGCCACCATTCTAGCACCATAGCTAGGGTGTAGCCTAGTTGGTAGCGTGTTGATCTACAATGCGAAGGTCGTGAGTTCAAATCCCGGTCGACGCATAATTCCAGCATGGGTATACATTGGTCACCTCAATCTACGAAAATGAATAATTCGAAAATAGAGGGTTTTGCGAAGGTCTAAGAAACCTTCCAAATTAATAATGAAAAATGTTAAAGAATCTGAAGGTATGGAGGCAATGACCCGATTTGGGCTGTAGTGCCATTGTAGAAGAAGACCATTCATCATAGACTATATGATGAAATCAGAGGAAATTGGATGGAAATTTGCACACTCGAATGTGCCACAGGATCTTCGAAAAATCGAGAGAGAAAGGAGAGCAGAAGCAATATAACGAGCACAACATAAAATGCTAGCCAGCCCCGCGAAGTAATACTTACGGCCGTACTGCGTGGAGAGTGGTTGAAGTCTGTGCGCATGGGTGTGTTTCAGTACGCAGGCACATATCGGCTGACAGTTCTCTATCAGGATCAAGTATGTAAATCGTACATACCAATGGTACGGGCTATTTGTATCTAATGAAGATTCCACACCTCCCTGGCGTAACCAGAAAGAAAAAAAATCATCGATTATCCGCGATAATCAATTCTTTAAGACCTTGAACTGTTCACGCATACTCAGAAACAGCATAGAAGATCAAAGAACGGGCCAGAAAGAACAATATAAAAAGGGTGAGCGATTTTGATTGAGTCGATTGAAATCTAGAAGGCGATTTAGTCGTGCGAACGACTGCACGAATGGTGCGAAGGGTAAAAGGGCCACATTGAGAGCGAAAAAGTGTGTAGTGATTATGAAAACATACAGGAGTATGATTGGAGGAAGGGGGGGATGGGGACTTAAGAAATTTTATATGATGATTGGTTGAAGGGGTGATGACTTTGAACCCATTTTTCCACATCATGCAAGAGTTGCTATCAGAATATATTATAGAAAATTTAAGCTTCAAAACTTTAAGAGGTACTGAGAAAATTAGTGTATTGGATTTAGTGAAATTGTGCAGTTTGTATGGGAGGTGGTTGAAGGAGTGCGGAGTTCTTAGTGAGTTTTTCAGAAATAACTGTAAACATCATACAATCGACATTTTTTAGATTGCGCAGCATTAGCAATCATACTTTTCATGAAACGGACTTTTTGTAAAGTTGTGAAATTGCATCATATTGTATGGGACGGGGTAAAAGTAGTGAAGCTAATCGCCTATTTATTTGTTTGGTCTTACTAATAATTCTAAATAAATATTTTGTGCACAATTTCAGCTCGATAAATTTTGTACGTACTGAGAGTAAATTAGTTTACAGTATTTCATGAAAAAGTGCAGTTTATTTGGGAGGTGGTAGAAAGAATAAAAGGATTCGAACAATTTTTTGAAAATCGGTTTATTGTCAAATTACGGAAATGTGTAATTTTGTATGAGAGGGGGTGGTGGAGCGATTCGGTTTGTTTATGAACTTGTTCTTTGTAAAAAACGACTGGTACAAAATTTGAACTTCCTAGCTCAATACTTTCTCGAACTAGAAAGGACACGGACAGACAAACGGACAGACGGACATTCGGTTTTTATATTTTTGAGCGATAATATGAACTTTTGTTTTATATATTTTTTTTCCGTGCCTTATTTCTTACCGTTATAAACTTTGTGGCAAACTTATAATACTCTCAGATTTCATCAAGTGTGTTATAAATCAATTATAAAATACATTCATCTGTAGAATAGGGTTTGACATCAATAGACTCCGGAAAATTTAAAGGAACAATTGATTAATTGATGTAAATAAACAAGATTGCATGATAAACTTTGAATGGTCGATTGTTATAGTTTTGTTGAAATGCGATTAAACACCGCCCCCCCCACTCTCCAAAAAATTAAATCATTTTATTCGAAACGATAAAAATATCAATCAAAACAGAGCTTGATACTCATAAATCATATCAAATCCTTATTGACGTATACAAAAGGAACAACAGGACATAAGTTAGTCCGTAGAATTTTTGATTTTCATCGCTAATAAATTATTCATTATCTCCATATTATCGATGACAGAAGACAATAAATAGCAAAACTCCGAACTTATTCATTGAATTCATACATAAACTAAAGTAGCGTGTTATCATCTAGTGTAATATGTCAGCGGATTTATGTTCGATACGTCCAAAAATACAGAATTTCGATTCCATGTAGGGCAATTCTCAATATGTACCAAACGCCAGGCGAAAAAGAAAAATTCCAGCTCAGCTTTATCTTATTTCCCGAATCGGATTATCTATCTATTCACCACTGTGAGAAGGAAACTTGAAAAAAAAACACACACACCTCTTTAGCAGTCATCAACCATACTTATATTGTTAGCGCGTCCTCGCTAAGACAACGCATCTAAATCTACTCCATTTCCGGAAAAAAAAGGATCTCTCTATATAGGCGAGACCGATGGAAATAAAATAAAATTCACCGGAAATAAAATTATTGGGAAAAGCTTTTAAGGCAATCGCTTTAGCTCGTGAGTCGATAGAAAATACTGCTGCTTCACATACATAATAAGTTTTCCAGAAAAAAAAACATACAAGGACGAAACCAGAAGTTCATATATCCCTTAAAAAAGACTTTTCCTATCTATATTTTGTATTTCGAGTGAATTCCAGAGATTCTCATCAAATATATACAAACTAAGGAGTGACAAATTCTCATCGAGTCAGTACATCCCATCCACTACCAAGTGCCTATTGGGATTTCAACTAAGTGCCATCGGATTACCTTTTTCTTCACAATTTCTTTAGAATATTTTTATCTATTTGTTTTCCTGGTAGCACAGGTGGATATATCGCAATTTGTAAGCCGTTCAGATAGAGATTCGATGAAAAGACACATTTATTTATGTATCGCGAATAAACCTCTTTATGTAAATGATGGCAAAAATTTGTTACGGATTTTCTGAAGAAAAACTTAAAAATAAAGCATCGTCGCACTTACGAAATTTTCATCAAATTTCTGGAAAGGGTTATAGGTGATTTTAAAGTTTTTAAAGATGAAGTTTAATGAAAAAATTTTCCTTAAATTTTTATTGATTTACTACCGTAGGTGGGACCTGTAGGTTGCGAAACTTATCACGCGCGTGCTCAGGTGGTAGATGGAAGACGCCGCGGTGTGTCTCAAGACCCTCGTCCGCGGTTAGCATGACAATAGCAAGGAATTGAACTCGACAGTTGTCCTTTCTACAACGTGCTCATCGGGCACACGTCGGCAACCGCTTTGTTGTTAGCCTAGTTGATGAACATATTGAAGTGAAAATAGCAGAAAACATTCTTCCTTCAAAAACCATGCCGCGATCTAGCTCAAAAAACTATGAGATGGAGTCCCCCCTTAGTCCCCGACAAAAGAGAGTGCTAAAATCACCGGGTTCAAACGCGGTTCGGGAGCCACTAGAACGTTGCAATTAAATTCTAGTAATGCTGTGCTACTGGCAAGTGGACTGAGTCTTCTATGTCAGAGCTATGATCTCGCTTTCATAATGACATTAGGGGATGCAGCCTCAGAACCGAATAAGTCGATGGAGGTGGGAATAGATGTTGTTCATGCTTCGACGTCGACAATATCCTGCACAACTATCTCGGCTGGCCTTGGTACTAAAACTATCCAAACCCTTCCACTCTTCTTCAACCTAAACCTATTACCGTAGGTACTTCTTCCTCTACTTTCAATTCTTCTTATACTTCCGCTTCTTCTTGTACTTACCTGACTTCTACTTCTACAATGACGTTACAGCCCAAATCGGACCTTGGCCTCCTGATATTCAGGTTCCTTAACATTTTTCATTACATATTGTGGAAGGGTTGTTAGCCCTTCGCACAACCCTCTACGAATTTTTCATTTTCTTAGATTGAGGTGACCAATGGCAATGTGCCGGAATTATATATTGCGCCGACCGGGATTTGAACTCACGACCTTCGCATTACAAGACCAATACACTACCTACTAGGCTAAACCCTAGCTACTTACCTGACTACAATTTGTATTTTAATGATTTGTATTTCTACTTGTAGGAACCTATATTTTTACTTACATGTGAAATTGTATTTGCTAACACAACCCAGCAAATATTTTAACGTGCGCTCATAAATTTATGATCCAAAAACGATCGTTTTGCATGCCCGACTTGCAATATGCTTGAAAAACAAATAACATGATGAGTAATCTAAACGTTCGAAAACCGAGCAGGAGGGTAAAAAAAAATTATGTAAGCCATATATAAACCAAGCTCTGCAGAGTTCACATCACACGTGCGATATGCGAGTCCGAAAATGATGTCGACATAGTTGTGTCTATAGGCATATGACAAGTTCGTTTTTAGCGATTTTTTCTTTGCAAACTCTGTAGAGTTTCCTTGATAGCCAAAACTCGGAAAAACTCACGCCTTCTTATGTACGAATCAATACTAAAGTACCGAAAGTTCGTAAATGTGCGTACTGATGTAAACAAAACCAAGAAATCACCAATTAGCATAGATATCTAGTTTGCTTACACTCGCTGAAAAAAGGGACAGAACTAAATTCAGTCCACTTCATGTTTTCCACAAGGGTCTTCTCCTGATAAATAAAAAAAAAGATTTCTTTGTTTTTGGTTTCTCGTCTCTTGTAAGCGTTTTACAATTCATTAATGAATAGTTAAAAGTAATACATTAATGAATGTTCATTTAGTTCGCTTGTTGACTCGTTAATGTATCGTTAACGACGCTCGTTAATGATCAAAACACTCGTTAATATAATTCATTAACGAGTGTTTAATGAATTATTTTGTTTGCTGGGAAGTACTTGCTCTTGAACAAGTAAAACTTGTATAGGTAGAACTAACCTGTCGTTATTAAATTTGAATATTAATAAAAAATAAAACAACCGTATTACATAATGTCTTAAAATTTAATTACTAGTTTCGTTTAAACAATCGTTTTTGTTTTATTTGTCTGAAATTCCTCGTTGACCACAGGAATTGGTAAAATATCGGGCAATTCGAATTTTCTTGCCCGACTCAAAGCATTTTGGACTTGTTTATCTACACACGTTCTATAGTGCAAACGAACATGATTTGTACGTAAATACTTGCATCGATCCAACCCTTTTTTGGTATTTTGCAAAATTTGCTCTCGTTCGCCTTGCAAGGCCGATTCCATTACATCCAAGCGTTCGGAAAGTGTTGACATAATGTTGGTAAACATTCGCGGTGATGAAGGATCAGAACTTTCGAGTTTCGGATTTTCCGTAGGACTATCTGATGCAGCTACAGTTGACGACCGATTAGTTTCAACATTTGCATTTTCCATGATACCATCTTGACCCTAAATTATGCACATGTTTGTGTTTTATTTTGTTATAGGATGATATAATGAGATGTATATTTTGAGCACCGTTTTATTTTGCTTAGGCAGTAAGTTAGAGTTTTGCATTTTATATTATTTCATACCTTAACAATGGCGTGGAAAGTACAAAGTACTATGAATATCACAGTTTTTACCATTTTATCACTGTATGCACTCGAGACTTTAAACTGCATACAACTGAATTTTAATAATGTCCTTGTACCGGTTGTTTTTCACTATTTTTCTCAGGTGAGGAATCAAACAATCGTATATGAAAGTTTTCTTATTATTATTTTCGGAGAAACCACGAAATACTGGACTTAAAGTGAACGCAAAGTCCTTTTATATGGCAAAATAGCAAATAATATTTTAAGAGCGGGCGATTTTTTTTATCGTGCAAAAACAGGTGATAACGATGAGGTCATTCCCCTTTTATTAGTCTTATTTTGTTTTGAGATAAATTTTTTGTTTCAAATTCCAACGAAGTAACTCAATTCACTTTCTATTTAGCTTTGGATTTTAATGATAGGCTTTGTTATGTTGATAAAAAAAATCACAACTTTGTAAGCAACTGCATAAACATTATCATTAGCGCTTGATTTAGTGAGGTATTAATTAGAGCTTAACTTGTCTGTTAAAATAAATTTAAAGAAGATTTACTGGGTTTAGGATAGGTGTAAATTTTGTAACAACGCGGTGCCACGTACAAGAATAAAATCGTGAACACTTATGATAAGCTAGTCACACATCTACCCATGGGTAGAACTTGGGCAAAATTGTCTAGTGAATCTAGTCCTTTCCACGTACTAAGCTCATCCGGGTAGGGTAACCGGTACCGGTTACAAGTAATTTGTTATCTATCTGGATCGCTACCGTGTTATCCTACCGGTTATAAGTAACTGGTTATTTATCTAGTTTGATAACTTTGTATCCTATCGGTTATAATCCAATTTAGATAATAAAGATTTTACGTTAATATTATTTAAATGATTGTTCAGGAAACGTATGAATATGTATAATTTCTCGAGAAAAATATCAAAACTTCAATGAATAAAAGCCTTTCAGCATAATAAAATTCGGCGAAAACTAAAAACTTACCATCCAACCATGCACTACTTCATACATTACTCCAAAAATACTTCTGGTCGTGAGCGCAATGCATTTCTATCCTCTTAATGAAAACTTCATCAGAGTGAAAATATCTTTCTCATATTCGTAAAAACAATAACAATAGCCAAGGGAATATTTATGCCAACAACAGACATCACTGATATTTGCAATTCGACAAATCCGCCGGCGTTTTTTTTTCCACCCTTGATATTAGTCTCACAGGATATGGAAATTTTCGATTTTGCAACAGAATTTTACGAAATGGCAGTTGATAGGATTCATTCGTTATATGGAAATTATTAGGGTGCTTACCCAGGCGAAAAATGATCCAACATTCGTGTCGAAAAAAGGACTTGATGACAGCGAAAAAAAAAACAATCGAAAACATCAACGAAACTGATGGATCCTTGACAGCAATGCAATTTCAGAGACAGCAATTTATGAGGTTGAAAAGCCAAGTGCAATAATTGGAATGCAACGGAGAATACAAATAGTGTAAGTACTGAGTGAAAGCATGAGAGTATCCTTATGTCTTATGTTCTATAAATTGCTAAAATATATATACTCGTACGTCAGGTTTGATGTTCGAATTCGAGCTTGAAAGTTTTAAGATACATTTTGGCAGTCATTTGACCAATGAAATTTGAAATTTCTATGAGAGCAATTCAACCAGTCTTCAAACAATGCTTTCACTACAGCGATAACGTTGATTGGACTACAGGTAGATAGTTAGCTAAGGCTAAGGTGAAGCCTAGGGGGTTGCCACTGGGTCTACAATGTGAAGGTCGTGTGTTCAAATCCCAGTCGAAGTATAATTTCAGAACACTGCCTGATTGGATATACCATGGTTAGCTCACTCAACGAAAATGAAAATATTCGTAGATACAGGGTTGTAAGAAGGGCTAACAACCTTTCCCCAATAAGTAATGAATTGTAGAAACAGTTTTGAAAGCTGAAGTTCAGGAGGCCAATGTCCGATTTGAGCTGTAGTACCATTGTGGAAGAAGAAAAAGAAGGATCTATAATTTTGATGTTGTAGGTGGAGGTGGAGTGAGCGCTTGAACTGAAAACTAAGAACTCGAAGATATCAGCTATAGTTCTAGCTAGAAAGCTAAAATCGACACACATAGTTTGTGGGACAAACTTAAAACAAACTGCCAACAAGTCGGGCCCAACATTATTATTCTTAGGACAAGTTGCGGATGCTTGGAAAGTCAATATGCAGATTAGAGTGGTTGCGGATACTATCAATAGATCCAGTACATATAATCAATATTTCATTCGTTTATTTATGCAAGTTTGAGTTTTTATGAGGGCGGGGATGAGGAGTGATAGTAAGGGTGGGTGGATGTTAATGGTTTTTTAATTGATTGCTTGAATCATGTCCAATATTCTCTGTATTGAATGCCAGTTTTATAGACGAAGTTGCATAGAATTATCATAAGATTCGGTGTATTTTATATTCACCAATCTAAAAATTTGTATGGGAGGGGTAGAGGAGGTAAGGAAATTGCATCGGTTTTCGGTTTATAACAATTGTGGAACAAATTATTATTTTTCTTCTATATCAAATGATATATTTTATTTTTTTTATTTATATATGTAGACAACTAAAGTCTATTTTACAAAGAAAAATAATAAAAATAGAATAAATAACAATCATTCTTAATTCTAAATTAGAAATACATAAAAAAAAACTAAATAACCATTACTACAACTGCAATAATCTAAACAGCAAACAAAATATGATTGTATTAGACCTAAGAATTTTAATAATATCTTACATATTATCTTACAAATAAAGTCTTAAATTTAGTCATTATTTTGTTTTTGTAAGCATTTCTACTTACAGAACTGTTGAAGCAATCTGAATGCAAATTAAAGTTTTTTATGGCACAAGCAATAGGATCATTCAACATGAAATTAGAAGAATGATTCTCCATTTTCAGAATTCTATTGTTTCGAAAACTAAACCTGTGATCAACAAATTTAAAGCGGGAAAGGAGCTCGTCCGAAATTAAATTATAATTAATTAAATCGAATGCAAGGGTTGCCGAAGCAAGCTCTCTTCTTCTCTCAAGCGTGGTCATATCAAGCAAAAGTAGCCTACATTTGTAAGAAGGCAAACGGTAGCTACTAAACTGAAGGCTTCGTAAAGCAAACAGTAGGAATTGCACTTGTACTCTTTCAACCCTGTATGAGTCGACCTGAGTGGAAGGTGACCAGACAACACTTGCATATTCAAGCAGAGGCAACAACAACGTACAGAAAAGAGTTTTACATAAATGTGGGTTATTGAATTCCTTGACTCTCCTTTTTAAAAAACCCAACATAGCCATACCACTGCTCGAAATTTTATCTATGTGGGACTTGAAGGTCAACTTTGTGTCAAATATTACCCCAAGATCTTTAATTTGAGAGACACGTTTTAACTTTTCCTTGCTAATATTGTAGTCATACTGCAAAAACCAGCTATTTTTCTAGAAAATGTTATTACTGCACATTTTTTTACGTTTAATTGCATAGCGTTGTTCAAACACCAATCAGATAAAATGTCAATATTGTTTTGCAATATAAGACAATCCTGATTTGAGTCAATAGCTCTGAAGATTTTTAAGTCATCAGCGTAAAAGGATATTTTGCAATCGTTCAAGAGTAATGGCACGTCATTAATGAAAATTATAAATAAAAGGGGCCCCAATATACTACCTTGAGGAACGCCAGAGGAGACTGTAGTCGTTTTAGAAAGATGTGATGAGAATTTAACTTGTTGTACGATCCATCAAGTAAGACCTCAACCACTTCAAAAAAACACCTCTTATACCATAACGCTCCAACTTGAAAAGTAGTAGACCGTGGTCTACAACATCAAAAGCGCTAGAAAAATCAGTGTAGATAGAATCTACTTGATTTCTGTTACACAATTTTTGCCTAATGAAGGTAGAATATTCCAACAGGTTAGAGACGGTTGACTTACCCTTTAAGAAACCATGTTGACACGGATGGATAATTGGACTAACGATATCCACTAATATTTCCGCAACCAATTTTTCGAAAATTTTACCAATAGAGGATAAAATGCTTATTCCTCTGTAATTTCGAATGTCTGATCTATCCCCAGACTTAAAAATAGGTATTATATGCGCTGATTTAAAACATAAAGGAAATATTGATTGCTGAAGGGAAGCATTGAATAAGGGTGACAATAGCCGAGATACAGTATGGGCAGTTTTTTTTTTAAAAAAATTGGGGGAATGAGATCTGGGCCAGTACCTTTATTAGTATTTAGGTCAACCAACGCTGAAGTTATTTGATCAATAGTTAGGACCACATTAGTAAGCTTCTGATCATGAACAGGAATATGAGAAAACCTGCTAGGGTCAAACTTGAATGGCTTAGCTAGTTTGGATTTAAAATGATTGGCGAACAAATCTGCAATTATTTTAGGATCGGAAGATGAGCGATCACCGAGATTCATAGAAGCTGGATAGCCACTTGTACCGCGCTTGTCATTAATGTGTTGCCAAAACATTTTAGGACGATCAATCAAACTATTTACTATCTTACGGTCATAAAGTGCAACGGCTTCCGCTTCACTAATTTCAAATTGCTCGCGCAGATGCAGAAATCTAGTATGGTCAACAACTGATTTAGATTTTATCCATTTTCTGTAGGCCTTGTTGCGCTTGTTACGCAATATTCTAAGGCTTTTATCCATATGCGGGGGACAAGATAACTTGGTATTAATACGTTTGGGGGTGTATTTATCTATTATAAACATTAAAGTGGCAATAAGATTTTCAGCTTCAACATTCACATCAACGATGTCGTCAGAAGTATCTAAATTAGAAATTTCAAAATTTATCATTTCATAGTCAGCGTTGATAAAATCATAGGTTATGATCTTATTAGAGTCACTACGAAACTCATGGTTGGAAGAGAAATAAGTTAAGGCAAGAATATTGTGGTAAACACTCGTCTTTTTCGTCAAAGTAGAGGAAGCCTCTAGGTGGTTGGATGGGTATAGACAGGGTAGGCATCTGATCGGCGTCATTAGGCGACGCCCAGTGTTGTAACTGTCATATACACATCAATTGTGCTCATCATACCTCCTCGTGGTAGCCACCGGATCCTGGTCTTGTCCATCCGGACTTGACTTGCTGAACTGATGGGCGCGAGTGCTAATGAAACAGAAAAATTCTAGCACTATAATAATATGGCCCTCCAAGTTGGGGGTTGGGCGATGTGTTAACAACTCATCCTCGGAAAAAAACACCCGTTTCGAAACCTGAAGCAACGCCTCGGACTGGATTGATTCAACGGCAACGACTACGCAAACGAAAAATGGACTATTCCTTCGGATCTTGGAACGTGCGATCCCTGTACAGAGCAGGAGCAGTGAGAGAGCTTCTGGAACAGGCAGTCAAATACAATATAAACATAATTGCACTCCAAGAAACTAAATTATTAGGTAACGAGATTAATGACTTAAGATCGCACACAATTTTCAAAAGTGGGAAATCATCGGGAAGCCGGGAATTTGGAGTTGCGTTTATCGTCGACAAGAAGTTTAAACACCAAGTTACCAACTTCAAATCCGTCAATGAACGATTGTGTGCAATCCGCATCAAAACAAGTTTTTTTAATGTTTGGCTTATTAATGTCCACGCCCCAACGGAAGACAAAGACGACGAAGTTAAAGACGATTTCTACAGCACCTTAGAATCAACATTCGACTCCCTTCCGTCGAATGATATTAAAATAGTATTAGGTGACTTTAACGCGAAAGTGGGCAAAGAAGAAGCATACATAGGGACAATTGGAAGGCATAGTCTCCATGATATTAGTAACGACAACGGCCAGAGGCTGACTGATTTCGCCAGCAGCAAAAACCTTATTGTAAGCTCGACATGCTTCCCGCATCGTGATATTCATAAGAGAACGTGGGCTTCACCCGACGGAAGAACATTCAATCAAATAGACCATGTTCTAATAGAGAAAAGGACGGCCTCCTGCATTCTCGACGTGCGTACATGTCGAGGGGCTAATTGCGACACAGACCACTATTTGGTAAAGACCAAGTTTCGATGTCGAATCGCAAACCGAGGACACTCAAAAATACAACCGGTTCCTAAATTCGACATAGGGAAACTCAAAAACGAGAAAATAGTTGCGAAATATGCGTTAGCCTTGGAGAGGCACTTCACGACAATGCTGAATACCACTGTCAGCATGCCAATAGAAGAAATGTGGCAAAAAATCAAAGATGGCATTACATCTGTCGCAGAGGAGGTGATAGGACAACAACCCCGGCGCAAAAGAAATGATTGGTTCGACAAAGAATGCCAAGATGCCTTAGAACGAAAAAATGAAGCTTACAAAATATTAACGGAACGGCCGACACGAGCCAAACAAGACAAGTACAAGGATCTTAGACGATTTGCAAACAAAATATGCAGACAAAAAAAACGGAAGTACAATAATGACGAAATTAAAAACATGGACGAACAATTTAAATTACACAACACAAGAGCCGCGTATTCCCTTGTCAAAAGGATGAAAGAAGGTTACAAACCGAAAACGACCCTATGCAAGGATGCGGAAGGGAACATTATAAGTAACGCGGAAGATATAAAACTAAGATGGGCACAATATTTTGAACACCTTCTTAACCCGAGCCCATCACCTACACGAACAGCAGCAGCAGATACAATAGCAGGTATAACTGATGTAACAGCTGATGAAGGATCCGCTTTGAGTCCTCCCACACTCGAAGAAGTAAAAACAGCCCTAAGGAACCACCCAAACAACAAAGCGCCGGGCACTGATCAAATCCCAGCTGAACTTCTGAAAGCCGGCGACACCTGCATAGCGCATCTCCTACATATAGATTAGTCGCGGACATATGGACGCAGGAAATACTTCCTGAAGATTGGCGCAAGAGCATCATATGTCCAATTTATAAAAAAGGTGACAAACTCTGCTGCGAAAACTACCGAGGAATATCTCTGTTGTGTACGTCTTATAAGATTTTGACGAAAATTCTAGAAAAGAGAATTAAGCACGAGAATTATGCTGATAAAGTAATTGGTGAATACCAAGGCGGATTTAGAGCTGGACGCTCAACCACGGACCAGATATTCTCAGTTAAACAGGTGCTGGAAAAGTGCTGGGAATATAATATTGATGTGCACCAGATATTTGTTGACTTCAAACAAGCATACGACAGTATCGACAGGCGCGTACTGTATAAAATCATGTTGGAGTTTGGAGTCCCACCGAAACTGGTTCGACTGACAAGAATGACAATGACTGAGTCTTTGTCACAAGTCAGAGTAGAAAACGATCTGACTTCCAGTTTTAAAACAGACAACGGCCTTAAACAAGGTGACGGCCTCGCACCAATGCTTTTCAACTTAACACTCGAATATGTTGTTCGGAAACTTCCCGTTGACACCAAGGGAACACTATGCTTCAAATCCACACAACTCGTAGCATATGCCGACGACATAGAAATCCTTGCAAGATCTCTGGAGAGTGCTAAGGAAGTATTTGTAAACCTTGACTCGGTAGCAAGGGAAGTTGGACTACGCATTAATGAAAACAAAACAAAAATTATGACGCAAACTAGGAAAAAGACGCCAATCAGACAAAATATTACAGTAGGAGACTATAACCTAGAAAACGTAGCCAACTTCATATATCTAGGGGCAAATCTATCGAAGGATGGAAGCGAAACCATCGAAATTAAAAGAAGGATAATGATGGCAAACAAGACTTATTATTCGGTACTTCCAATAATCAAAAACAAGAACGTGCACAGGAAAACAAAACTTAAGCTATACAAAACAATCATAAGACCTGTGCTATGCTATGGCAGCGAAACGTGGACATTAACTCAGGCGTCCGAAAAACGACTTAACGCCTTTGAAAGGAAGGTCCTCAGAAGAATCCTCGGACCTGTGAGGGAAGACTCAATCTGGAGAATACGATACAATAGAGAATTGTATGCCATCTTCGACAATCCAGAAGTGTCAACCCTCATAAAATTTAAAAAATTACAATGGGCTGGTCATGTGGAGCGGATGGATGACGGAAGAATTCCCAAACGCACACTAAAAGGGAAAGTCAACGGACAAAGACCGGTCGGAAAACCACGAAAGCGCTGGGAGGATTCGATTGACGCAGACAGCAAATCACTGCTAAGATTTTCAAACTGGAGGACGCGGTCACTGAACCGAGATGGATGGAGGCAAAGCATTCAGGAGGCCAAAGTCCGATTTGGGCTGTAGCGCCATCGTAAGTAAGTAAGTAAGTAAGTAAGAGGAAGCCTCTGTTAAAGAAAAGTTTGAAGTGAAACTAGTGAAAACGAGGTCCAGAACATTTCCGAATTTATTAATTTTATCACATAATTGGAACAAACCAAGCGAGTGAATTTCGGATAAAAAAGTAACATGATGCTTTTTGATATTAAATGGGTCAAAAACGGAACTGCAAAACTCGCTGGGCTCCCATTTAACGCCCCTGAGATTTGCGTCGCCATACAATAAGAATTCATCACCCGGAAGGATAGATGAATGTAACATCGAGATGGACTCCGCAAGATCAGCATACTGCTGCTCAACAGAGTCATGAGGGATGTAGAAGCAGACTAAAACCAGATTTCTATCCTTCAACTGAAATTTACATGCATAAACTTCAAAAACTGCATTATTGGGTACTTGAACCCGTATGAGACAGCTAGAAAGCTTATTGTTAACTGCGATAAAGACACCACCTCCTCGTTGATCGACCAAAAAGGTTGGTTTAATTTTATCATTTCGAAAAATAGACCATCCAGGAGGGATGATTTCCGCATCCAAGTGCGTTGTGAGGAGCCAAGTCTCAGTAATCATTGCAATGTCATAAGGACAGTTTGCCAAATCATTACGAAACTGAGGCAGAGAGCCTCTCATTTCTGGCATATTATGAAAATAGAAATTCAGTTCATTAGCATTATTGAAAAGATCTGGAATAGTTTTAACTTGCTTTAGGATACGCAGCTGACTGCCAGAATTATGAGATGAGTTAACAGTAGTGATGATAGTGATAGAATTAGGGTCATTAGGTGCTAGACTATTAGGCACGAAAAAACCTGTTATGATCTTCACGTGCTCTTTGGAGATCAGAGATGTGCCTTGAAGAAACATGTGAGCCATAAGCATCGAGATCTTTCTGAACTTATTCAGGAGAAAGGCTAAATTGTTCATGAAAGCGTGTATAAACTTGTCGTAAGCTCTTAATATCAGCTGGAAGTCCCTCTTGTTGAATAGACAGAATCGTACTGGTCTAAGTTTTGCCATATATGCCACATGCAAAATCTAAACTTTGTATCTTTCACCAGAGCTCTAAAAAGTCAAAATATTCAACATTTTTGCTTAGAACCTCCCTCCCCTTGCACCCCCTAGCTTAAAATTTTTATCAAAATTTAAAAAATTAAAATATTGAATTTTCGATTTGATATCTGTACCCAGTTGTAAGATATAACGGTTTTGAAACCTTAAAAGGTGCACCATTTTTGAAATTTCCCCCCCCCCTTCCCAAACTACAGTATGACCAAATTTTATACTTTTCTTGTATTTCGCTAGTATAGCTTAATATATGTTTAAGGTTTTCAAGTGGAAGAAAATGGGAAGTATTTCAAAAATTCAGTTCCCAAAATTTCGAACCGTTATATCTCAAAACTGACTGCAGATATCAAATTGAGGGATTCCACGTGTGAAAAGGGGTTCCACTTAGTCTTCTTTAATCACTCTAACTTGCATATTGACTTTCCATGCATCCTCAACACAACTTCACAAAAAGTTTCACAATTTCATAAAAAAAAACACAAAACACGACTACGATTGGGCGTAAAGCCCAATCTTACGATACTCTAGATGAAAGATAAATTTATTGATTTCAAGAAATATTGTAGAGGAAGTGGCACAGTGGTTCACGACATTGAATTAACTTTTTCTCATTACATTAAAGTTGCTATCAAAATGTTTCATACAAAATTTAGGATTCAAAAATTTAATAGGTACTGAGAAAATTAGTGTATTGGATTTAGTGAAATTGTGCAGTTCGTGTGGGAGGTGCTAGAAGGAGAATCGAGTTTTTAAAGAATTTTTCAACAACAACTAAAAATATCATGTTTTTGACATGTTTTAAATTGCAAATCAGTGGCATTCATACTTTTGTGGAAAATCGACTTTTTTTAAAGTTGTGATATTGTGTCAGATTGTGAGTCGCTGGACGAGAGGGGTGGAAGGGGTAAAGCTAAAAGTCTCTGTTTTGTGCCCTTGCTGACAATTCTAAATTAATATTACGTGCACAATTTCAGCTCGATAAATTTTATACGCACTGAATAAATTGGTTTAGAGTTTTTCAAAAAAGAGCATAGTTTGTATGGGAGGTGGTGAAAGGAGGAGTACTTAAATAATTTTTATATAGTAGATTGAAATCACCATAAAAATGATATATTCCAAATTTCAGATCAATAGCACGTATCCCTTTCAAGCAATTCCCTTTATTGTCGTATAATTCCAAAATTGCGTAAATTTGTATGGGTGGGAATAGAAGGGGTAAAGCTAATCGTCTAATTTTTTTTTTGATCGTACTAGTAATTGAAAAAAAGGTATTAATGCACAATTTGAGTTCGATAAATTTTATACGTACTGAGTAAATTAGTTTAGAGCATTTCATAGAAAAGTGCAGTTTGTTCGGGAAGAGGTGGAAGGAGAGGGAGAACATGCATAATGTTTTACGGCAGATTGATATTATCATAATAGTAATATATTCCAAATTTCTGATCAATAGCTTTTATACTTTTCGAGCAAATCCGTTTATTGTCAAATTGCGAAATTTTGTCATTTTTTATGGGAAGGTATAGAAGGGGTGTAGCGATTTGGCCCGTTCTCGAACTTGACCTTACTTTTTTGTCAAAAACGATGTTTACGAAATCTAAGCTTTCTAGCTCAACGCGTCCTCAAGCTAGAGAGCGAACGGACGGAAGGATCCGGTTTTGAGATTTTTGAGTGATAATATCAACTTCTGTATCATTCATTTTTTTTTTTCAAAGCCTTATTTTTTAGCGTTACAAATTGAAGAGCAAACTTATAATACTCTCAGATTTCATCTAGAGCATAAAAAACGATTTTCTTGAAAAGTTGTTATTGTTGTAGTGAATGTTCCTAGTCTGGAATTTAAGGAGATGCCAATTTTATAATATTCGTAGTTTTTTCTGAAAAACATAACTAAAATTCTCTCTCTCTCTTTCCACCACCTCCCATACAAACTGCACAATTTCACTAAATGTAATACACTAATTTTTGCAGTTCCTATTCAATTTTGGAGGTTGCATTTTGTGTAAAACAAAATTAGCTTAATGCTTTCACGCCTTCTACCACTCCCAAAACAAAATTCTTGGGATCACAAAAATTTGTATTTCATTTAGAGTATCGTAAAATTGGACTATACGCGCAATCGTGGCGTTGTTATGTTTTTCCTGTAATATTTCGCAATTGTCGACAAGATCTCAGAACCCGTTAATTGCCTCGATGTCTTCCACGTTAAATTATTAGTATATTCTCTTTCTTTTAATTTCCCCAAAGGTTTCATATTTCATGTAGAAATTTCTTTCAGATGCTCTACGTTTTCTGGATTTGATTCAAAGTCGTGAAGTCAACCTATCGACCATACCTTACAAAATTGTTTGCTTTTAATTGGTATGATTCTTAGATTAAGTGCCAAAGGGATATTTCTAAAAATAAATTTTTCGCTGGTTTTTATAGCCAGCGCAGTTTTTTTTTCACTAGGGATGGTTAAGAAACGTTCCAAAATTCGAAATCCTAAAATAATCAGCTCAAGCACATAATTCAAGAAAATAAAAAAAATCACAGGACTACGATTGCCCATTCATTAGATACTCTATGTGGGTTAGACACTTTTGTGATCTTAGAAAATTTGGTTTGGGCAGTGCCTTCTACCACTACCAGTAACAGCATTAAATTAATTTTTTTCACATCATGCTGGAGTAGCTATAGGAATGTTTTATTCAAAATTTAAGCTTCAAAAGTTGAGTAGGAACTGAGAAAATTAGTGTATTAGATTTTGTAAAATTGTGCAGTTTGTATGGGAGGTGGTAGAAACAGTGAGTTGATTTTATTGATTCTTTAAGTAATAAGTACGAACATTATGCAATTGACATCTCTCAAATTGTAGACCAAGAACGTCCATTCCAATCAAGAAAATCGATTTTTTGGTAAAGTTGTGAAATTATGTCACATTGTTTGGGAGTGGGTAGAAGGAGTGAAGCTAATCAGTTATTATTTTTTTTGAATCTTAATAATAATGCTAACTAAGTATTAAGTACAAAATTTCAGCACGATAACATTTATACGTGCTGAAAAAATTGGTTTGTAGTATTTAATGAAGAAGTTCAGTTTGTATGGGAGGTGGTGAGAGGAGTGGATCGATTCGAACAATGTACCATAGATTACATTTCTAATAAAATTAATAAGTTCCAAATTATTAGCTTTTATTGTTTCCAAGAAAATCTGATTATTCTAAATTTTTTAAAATGAGTCATTTTGTATGAGAGCGTGTAGAAGGGCTCTATCCCTTAACCCTTTAACGGACTTGACCTCACTTTTTCGTCAAAAACGATGCGCATAAAATTTGAACTTTCTAGCTCAACGCGTACCCAGGCTAGAGAGTGAACAGACGGACGGATGGACATCCAGATCTTTTGAGCGAAGAAATAAAAAATGCATTTTTTTCTCCGAGCCTTATTTTTTAGCGTTACAAACTTAAGAGAAAACTTATAATACTCTAGTATAAATAAAATTGCATGGGAATGGGATATGCACGTTCACGAATTGGACCACGCGACTTTTCTTCGATACTGGTTTGTTATAGATTTTCACGTTTCACAATTAAACGATGGAGTCTAATTTTTTTTTGATGCGAATAATAAACTGACACATATGTATGTATGTGTGTATTATATATTTGTATCTCTATGTAAAAATATACGAGCCAATAATTTAACGAGCGCTCGCAAATAACGATCCTAAAACGAGCGCGAAATGACACAAGGCAAATTAACTGTGTGATGATCTTAGGCAAACAGATCATAAAGTATAAACAAAAAGGGTCTCACAACTTTGATCTCGTTAAATAGAAGCAGTTTTCATTTCATCATATGCATTGACAGTGCCAAAGGTTATTTGGTGAGATTTAGTTTGCAGAGGATCGTATTCGAGTGTGAAGAAAAATAGAAAAGGCATCTGCGATCTTTTCTTGTTTGGCTTTAAGATTCCAGTTCGTTAATAAATCCTTAATTTTTAATAGATAATATCGTTTATGAATTTTAAACGATGTCCGTTAAGGAATGAGAATAAAAGTCATTAATGATACATTAATGATTCATTGATAACGATTATATACTCGCTCTTGTAGGCATTTTACAATTCATTAATGAATCGTTAAAAGTAATTCATTAACGAATATCCATTTAGTCCGCTTGATGAATCATTAATGTATCGTTAACGATGCTCGTTAACGGTCAAATCGCTCGTAAATGTAATTCATTAATGATTCATTAACGAATTATTTAGTTTACTGGGATAACAGAACTACTATCATGCAATGAAAGAGAAATTTGATGAATTCACAAAATTTTTTATGGGGAGTGGTAGAAGGGTTGAAAGCGTTGCACTAATTTTCTCATATCATGTTAGAGTATGAACAAAATGTTTTATACAAATTTTAAGCTCCAAAACTTGAATAGGTACTAAGAAAATTAGTCTATTATATTTACTGAAATTGGGCCTCTTCTACCACCTCCCATACAAACATGGGAGGTGGTAGAAGAGCGATTTGGCCCATTCACGAACTTGACCTTACTTTTCGGTCAAAAGAATGTGTACAAAATTTGAAATTTCTAGCTCGACGCGTTCTCCAGCTAGAGAGGCCACGGACGGACGGACATGGGTTTTTGAGATTTTTGAATAATAATATGAACTTCAGTATCATTCATTTTTTCTCCCAGCCTTATTTGTTAGCGTTACAAAGTTTGTGGCAAACTAATAATGCTCTCAGATTTCATCTAGAGTATAAAAATATGCGTTACAAGCTACTTTTATGAAAAAGCAGAGAGACCGCTACCGTAGGATATACGCTGTTTCTAGGAAATGAGTAGAGGGTATACGGCATATACCCCGTATGCTCTAGGGCGACAACTTTGTGTATAATTCAAAATTGAATACAGATTTTAAACTGAAATTTTGTCTCACACTAGACCTGTATGATCTATTTATTTGGTGAAATTTTTAATTTGCGAGGAGGTGGTATAAGGGGAGGGAGGTGGTGGGCGAAAATGTCGAAAACTTTCCCGAATTGTTGTAGGGCTCTGGTAAAATTTACAAAGTCCAAATTTCGCATGTGCATGCATCCATTTGAAATAAAAGATAAAATTATAGTTTTAACCAAAACTTCGAAGGGAGGGTCAAAAATTTCGATTGAATTACTAAGCTAGGATCTTAAAATTTTTTTTTAAACTCATTTGAAAAAAAAAGCATGAAAGTTCAAGATAGTGCATTTCATATTGAAAGAAAATATTTTCAGATTTTACATTGTTTGTTTTATTATGAGTGACGTTTCGGTCTCTGCTAAGACCTTTCCAAGGGTCTCAGCAGAGACCGAAACGTCACGTGACAAACGGCGCTCAAACAGAAATCTTCTCTTTCAGGTCGAATAGCTTCGAAACTTCTACTTCCTCCCATGCAAAAGCCACCATTTTTAAGAAATCAATTATCATCAAACCATTAAAAGCAACGACCTTGAAATTTTGTAGAAACGCTTTAACAAACATTTAAATTGAAATTGTATCAAAAGTTTTGAAATCCCTTTTGTCTTTCTAACCCTTCCTATACAAAAGTATTTCGAAAAATTTCAGTAAATCAACTGATAACTAACAAATTAAAAGCTACGACCTCAAAATTTTGGTCCAGCACTTTTCAAGAGAAACAAAATAAGACTGCACCACAAATTTTACGATGCTCTTGCCTTTTTTTTATACAGAATGACCTGTGTTATAGGCAATTTCGGCCTTTATGTGCAATGCACAAAGGAAGGAAAGGAATGGGATTGGGAAGGTTGGGGATGGGGAATGAGAACGACCGTAGCGAGTGGAGAAGCTGGTATATTGCTCAGTTGTACAGGCTGCTTACTGACAAATATTTGCAGATGTTATGGGGACTGAATGATAGAAAGTGAACAGAAACCATCTCCTGAGTATCTAAGCCTTTTTGAAGTGGAACTGTTTCACTTTTACACCGTTTCCCCATTTTGTTGCAAATAATTTTTTATCACCAGTAGCAACTAAAAAATTTGCGCTTAAAAAAATCCCGTCTGGCGTGTGAATCAAACCCACGACCTATTGACTGAGAAGCAAGCACGCTGTCCACTACGCCACGGAAGCCCGTACAAATGTATGGTTTCATAAATATAAAATATGCCGAATTTCATAGAAATTCTATAAAACTTCCGCAATGAATCTAATATTCTGTACAGAGCGTTTTGAACGTGATTCAAGCAATTAATTAAGAAATTATTACCATCAACCCTGCCTTCTTATCTTCCCAATCTTGCATAAATAAACGATCAATTAGACTTCCCTACATTGACTTCTCACGCGTCCTCAACATGTCCCAAGAAAAATAAAGTTGTGCCTGACTTGTTTGCAGATATTTCTCAAAATGTTCATCGATCTGATTACGCATGGCTATTATAACGCATGCGTGGATTTCCCATTGGGTATAGCATATCAGCTCCATAGACCTCCCTTGTTGCCTCCCTATTTACTTAATAACCAAAATGAAGTCACCACCCCTCTTATGACATTATTATCAAAAAAAAAAAATCATCAGAGGAAATTATGGGAACGGCCCTAGTCCCTATCAAAGCACAGAAGAACGAAGCTCATTTCTCAATTAATTAGAACGTAAACTTTATGGCAGGTATTATGATAAACAAAAAGTAATAAAACAGGAATAGGTATAAAAATTCTCTCGTTACGCACGCACTTAGTTCCAATTCGTGTGCATGATTTTGATATTTTCATAAGTACTCTTTTATAAACATATATGACTGCCTTTATTGCAATATTAACTTAGCTTATCATTCTGCACATGACCAGATTTATTTATCGATCAAGCAAAACGTTTCTTTTTCGAATTTTACTTTCCCACTCGTACAAACTGTTCAGTCATCCCATACTCCGTCTTTTCCGATACGCCATAAATCTTTTCATTTCAAAAGTTGTGGGATAAAATCAATTTTACAATACGTCTCAGTTGTATTACTTTATTAGGTTTAACGGAGAGCTTGAAATACGAATTTCTCTATCCATAATATTTACTTTGGCAGCCAGATGATTAATTGAGGGCAATGTTACCCACAACGATTTAGAACTTAACATATTCCACTTTTTCAGCAAGATGATCTTCATTAGGAAAATTAAAACTAATCACAGTTTTCATTATAAACTTTCGGCTACAAAATATCCAAACTGAAGAGCATAACTTACTTCATTTGATTAAATATTTAAGTAGGAGATACTTACATATAATTAAAGATGGTGTAGTATTTCTACACTCGCATGCATACATACATTCTTAAACTCTGCATAAGACCTGAGATAAGTGAAAACATAAAGATATCTTCCTATCACACCTAGTAAAAGCTCGCATATGATTCGCGCATCCAAGCGAATTCAATACCGGAGCTATTAGTAGCACGAAGATGAACCTAAGTTCACAGCGAACGATGACGTAGCATGGGGACTTTGATAATGAGAGCATGGTGGTAGCATCCTTGTTTTACAGCCAATAGGTCGAGGGTTCGATTCAAACGCCAAGCAGCACGATGTTTTTAAGCACGAATTTTTCAGTTCCTACTGGCAATCTAAACGTTAAGCAATTCCACTTCTAGAAGGTTTTTATATTCAGGTGATGATTTTTTTCCGGTTTCTATCATTCAGTTTCCCATAATATCTGTAAATATTAGTCAAAAGCAGTTAGTTCAACTGAAAAATATATCAGATTCATCACTCGATACGGTCGATCTCACTCCTCTTCCCCTACCTTTCCATTCCCATTAATCCTTGCACATAGCACATGTAATTCTGTAAAAATGTTATAAAAGATCGGATACATGCCACTGAATGTAATTCTTAAGAGTAATTCTGCGTAGTTTTCGTATTGAATTTATGTATATAGGAAGTGTCGACAAGAGGTGTAGGATTTGTTTTCAAAATCCAATCAAAGAACGTACGGCGCTGCTGGTGGTCCGCTGGCTGCAGCTCTTGAGTCAATTGAACCTTGTACGCATGCAGAGTCAAATCTTTCATCAAAATTTGCTGCAATTTAGACTTGTAGAGGTCATGTTCTTGAGCACGGTGATGAATTGGAGTGTTTGGGTCGTTTTCAACACTGTCCTTCATTGCGGCGATATTTTCGGTCGAACGCCCAGGGCGAAGTCGTTTCGGTCTCTTCACACATTGTACTGAATTTTTTGACTAGGTTGCGTACACACGTCTCAGACGGCACATGATTGCGATCAAAATTTGCTCGAATTTTGCGCATAGGAACTGGGATTGAACGCGAATTTCCGTGATAAAATTCAACGACTTTGAAGCGTTCCATGGTAAATTTCTCGCGACTATAGTTGACAAATGTCATCAAAATAAGCCTGTAGAGGATATACACAGGACAGTTTTTACCTTGTTCAATGTAAGACTAGACGAGCTACTCTTGGAGATCAACAGGACTATAGAATACGAATATACTTTGGAGCAGCCATCGAAGAACAATCACTCAGAGCAGGAGGTTGTGCCGAGGCCGGAATCCAGCAATGCGAAAAAGCTAAATACATTAGCTGCATTACTGATGAGGACAATCAGCGCTGCAAAAAGTTGAAGAGATCAGCCAGGAGCGTATTTCAAAGAAACTGTACATCAAATTAAAAAGTATTGGGTCGGGTTTACGGATAGCTACGTCGAATATTCGTCTGCTAAAGAAGTTGTAGGCGAAGAAGCAACAACTCTCTATCACAGAGTTGAAGATTAGTGCTCCAAGGCTTGCGTGAAACTATAGACAAGGTGTGACCAAATATATGCAGACGCTAATAAATTATTTACCATAGACACAAAAACAAATGAGGACGGTGTATATACCAAAGCGAATAAGATTAGTTTACCATCCATTCAAATTCCAAAGTTTGATGATAACTACAAGCAAAGGGGAACATTCAAAGACATCTACAAGTAAGTTATGCATGACAACAATCAATTAAGTGATGTGGAGACATTGGTCTTCCTGAAATCCAATATCACAGGAAGCGCAGGCAAGCTACTTCAACTTTTGTCAGCGACAAAGGAGAACTAAGAAGCCGCCTGGCAGTTGCTCAACACATGCTATGAAAATCGTAGATTGTTAGTAAGCACAAAATTTGAGACAAACTTTTTGTTTCATTTTCTTATCCGTTGTAAAAATCGCCGTGGACTCTGAGGAGTACCCATTCAACCAGCAGCTGTAATCAAACTGATTAACAGACCGCGCTGATTTGTGGGATAATAATTAAAGATAGTCCTACCTGCTTATCAAAAAAAAAAAAATTCAAATATCATTTCTCAGACTCATTTACTTTATTATTCTAATAATAAAGTACTGTGATCGAGACAGGATTGCTCTAAACCTTGTTTAATGTGGTGCCTTACTCACATGGTGGAATTGCCACACAGTTGTCTTTAGCAACACGGATTGTTTCTGACGACAATCATTAACGCCCCCGAAGGTAGCAGTTTCTACTATTTGCAGGGTAAGTATTCATACTGTTAGAAGCGAGACCTATCTAAATCTCTGCCAATCTCTCGTTCATGGCAACAGGTTGTTAATCTAAATCACGCAACCTTACGCCGAGCTATTGCTCTGCCCGCGATGTGGGCACCATAAGCCACATCGTGTATTTCGAAGACATCCTCAACCAACGCTGGGGGTGGGAGTAACTTTCCATGGGCCCCAGCTCCCGATGTACCAGTTTACCCCTGGTAAGGCTACACATCTGAAGCATAGATCCCTGCGCTATGATCAGTTGCACCCCTCGGGTACGTGGGGACGGTCGGCCCCAAAAGTAGTTACTGGAATCGCCGAAGCTTTCTGGACTAGCACTTTCTTCCCTGCGAGATAGGTTTGCGGAGCTGACGGACCATACGGTCTGTTCAACTTTATCCCCCCTATCGTTGTAGGTTTCGGAGCCGGTATACAACATCGACTTAATCCCCCCTACTTGGGTATGATAGGCGGAGTTGACGGACCATTCAACTTTATCCCCCCCCCCACCTAAATGGGTTACGGAGCTGACGGTCCATCAACTTTATCCTCCTATCATTGCAGGATCGGAGCCGATGCCAATAGTATGATTGAACTAATAGGTTCAATATACAAGACATCGACTTTTTCCGTCCTACAGTTGTCAGGTTTCGGAGCCAGTGAATATAGTGTAATAAGCCCTCTTTAAAAGAAGGCTCAATACACCAAACGCTGACTTGCTCCCCCCCGTTGGAAGGTTTCGGAGCCGACAGCAAGCTGCCGACTTACTCCCCCCTATCCATTGCACATTCAATAGCTTCAGTGTGCCGGCTTTATCAACTTCAGTTGTTTTCATCTGTTGTTCGGACTTCCACTAATATCGACTTTATCAATCATCAGTAAACCTTGCTACTTTGCATCAGCGTTTCGCAACTAGTTATCATCGATTGCCTCCGTTTACAACCATTTATGCTACCATGTTTTTCCGACATTTGAACGTCAGCAACACCGTGGCTTTTCGCACACTTGTTCTTCGGTTCATCGATTTAATACCTCCATTTTTGCTCATTCGTGCCCATGGTTATCTATGCTAGGTTTCAAAGAAGATACATCAATGCGTTTCAAGGTACGCTAGTATCGACCTTGTCCCCCATCATTAGATCTCTACTTTATCAACAGTTTTGAACATCGTGGCTACTTTGCATACCGCGTTTCGTACACTAGTTTTCCTCAAGTTGCATCGGTTTCAGCCTCTTAACTCATTTTATGCACACGGTTATCTATGATAGGTTTCAAAGAAGATACAATGCGCGCAGGCTCACGCCAGTATCGACCTTGTCCCCCATCACAGATCTCAACTTTATCAACAGATTTGAACATCGTGGCTACTTTGCATACCGCGTTTCGCACACTAGTTTTCCTCAAGTTGCATCAGTTTCTGCCTCGGTTTTTGACAACCATTATTGCAGAACGTCAGCCAATGTCGCAGCCCGGTCCTAACAGAGCGCCGCCTCGTACCTTCCAGTTGCTACTTTCCTTACATTTTCATGCACTTTTAACACATATTTTAGCTCCATGATTTTGCACATTCTCACCCATTTATTCTTCATTCATACATCCTTTCAAAGCCCATTCGCTTTACATCATATCTGGTATGCTCGGATTTTGCTTCCTTGGGACCTCAGCGACTCCTCGCAGGGCCATAGGCTACTAGTTGACATCCGTTTCAGCAATTGATGGGTTGCGGAGCCGACGTAATATATTGCAATAAGTATTAACTCAAGGCAACTACCACCGACGGATTCCCCACCATCTTTGATAGGTTTCAAAGTCGACACAATGCGTTCTGTCACCAGCCGAAGCTGACGCTAGTATGCGACTTTGTCCCCTATCTGTAGACCTCTTAGCGTTACCCGGCCTGCACCACGTGGAGGTGGGCTTACTTCGCAGGCCTGTGATCGAGACAAGAAAGATACCCCGAAATTTTTTTTTTTCGCGTTTCATGACTAAATTAGCCTAAAAATTCCAAAAAAAAATCCGTCCCGCCGTACGCCGTACATATGGACTCATATCTCCGAGACTGTTGAAGGTAGAATGTTTGTTTTTGGGTGGATTGTTGATTGAGTAAGTGAGCTCTATTTTATAAATTTTGGAAGGGGTTAGGTGGAAGGGGGAGGGGGGAGTATGGGAAAAAGTCAAAAACTACACTTGCTGATATCTCCACCACGAATGCAGATAGGAAGTTGAAAATCAGTAGAGATATAGAGAAAGCTGTAGGACAAACTTTAAAAAAAATTTTATTTTTGTATCCATTGGTGTCCGAAAATGGGGGGCTAAAAACAAATTGTCGGCCGAATTGTTTTTTCAAATGATTATATCTTCGAAATTACTTATCGTAAAAAATTTATATTTTGAGACCATTAAGGTGGCACATAGTTCCACCGGAATCAGCTTAGAAGGAGGCTAATTATTGTACGGGGTAGGATCAGGAGTGGTGCAAAGAAAACCACCTAAAAATCAATATCTCGGCTATTTACAAGCTATGTAATTGAAGCTTGGAAAGTATATTAAGCTATACTAGGAAAATACAATAAAAATATAACATGTTGAAATAATAGTAGTGGGGGAAATGGCAAGCATTTCAAAAATGTCGCACTTTTCAAAATTAGAAATCCTTATATCTCAAAAAAGAGTATAGATATCAAATCGAAAATTTGTCAGATTGTAGAACTACGTAGTTTTTAATTTTGGTAAAAATTTTAAGTTGGGAGGTGTAAGGGGAGGGAGGTGATAAGAAAAAATGTTGAAAATTTTGAGTGATTTTCTTAGGGCTCTGGTGAAAGATACAAAGTTTAAATTTTGCACGTGGATATGTCTATTTAATACAGAAAAATAATAATAACTTGATCCATAATTGTTATAAACCGACCCTCCCGGTCTAACGTGCACAAGGTGTTTCTTGTGTACTGAAAAAAACACATAAACTGAAAATTTTTGAGTGAAATTTTAAGGTAGAAACTTGAAAATTTTGGAAATGCATTCAAAAAAAATCCCTAAATATACGAAATACTAACTTGTCGAAAACCTTTAAAACTTCTACCCCCTCCCATACAAAATTATTTTTTCGACCATTGTCAAGAAATAAATTATCTCCTAACTATTAAAAGCTATCAATGTAAAATTTTGCATAAGAACTTCTAAAAATAGTTGAGACAAAGTTGTCTCAAAAGTTTTGAAATCGCGCTTGCCCTTCTACCACCTCCCATACAAAAGTATGATTTCGACTAATAAGAAATCAATTATCACCTAACTATTTAAAGCTATCAATTTGAAATTTTGCATAAAAACTTGCAAAAATAATTGAAATGAAATTCGTTAAAAGTTTTGAAATCGCGCTTGCCCTTCTACCCCCTCCCATACAAAACTATGATTTCGACCAATGTCATTAAATCAACTAATAACCAACAAACTAAAGCTACGAACTTGAAATTTTATGCAAGCATTCTCTACCCCTTCCCATACAAATGTTCGGTTTCGTGAATGTAAAATACACCGAATTTTATGAAAATTCTATGCAACTTTGTCTGTGAAACACATTCTATACAGAGAATATTGGATGTGATTCAAGCAATTAATTAAAAAGCTATTAACATTCACCCACCCTTACTATTATCCCTCCTCCTCCCCTCATGAAAACCCAAATTTGCAGAAACGAATGAAATATTGTTAAATTGACAACAGCCCTGCCTAAGAACTCCCTTTCACTTAGCCTTCCCTCGAACCTGCACATTGACTTTCCACTCATACGCAACTTGTCCCAAGAACAATAAAGTTTCACCCGACTTGTTGGCAGTTTATTTAATTACAAAGTGTCCCTACTTTTTTGTCACAATGTATATTTACTAGAAAAAAAATTACTGCTCACAGATTTCCGTGTCGTGGACACACAACTGTTGGGGGAGAATGTACAAGAAGACACTGCTTAAAGTGGTCAAATACTTTACGCAAGCACTGTCGCGCTGGTAGTAAATTAGAATTACGCAAATTAAGCATATTGTAAAATAATTTGTCGATATAGGTCAGTATCGACAAATAATTGCTTACATCTTTGTGTGTAATGTAAAAATTATAATCAGCAATTTCTGGGCTAGGGTGTAGCCGAGTGGGTGGCGTGTTGGTCTTGTAAGGCGAAAGTCGTGAGTTCAAATCCGGGTCGACGCAATATATAATTCTAGCACATTACCTGCTTGTATACATCTTGGTCACCTCAATTACGAAAATGAAAAATTGGTAGAAAGAGGGTTGTGCGAAGGGCTAACAACTCTTCCAAAATAAGAAATAAAAAAATTTTAAGGAACCAGAATATTAGGAGGCCAAAGTCCGATTTGGGCTGTAGCGCCATTGTAGAAGTAAAATTTCTTATAACGATGATGATTGTATGTATTATTAAGTTCAAAATAAATTCTTGTATAGAATTGAGCTTCAGTGTTATTTCATTTTATTAACAGTCTGAATTTCTTTCAAGTAGAGAAATTTACATAATGCATAAAATGGCACTACAGCCCAAATCGGGCCATAGCCTCCTGACTTTCAAGTTTCTTAAGATTGTTCATTCTTCCTTGTGGAAGGGTTGTCAGCCCTTCGCACATCCCTCTACCCATGACATTTTCGTAGATTGAGGTAATAATAAGATAGCGTGCTGGAATTATACGTCGATCGGAACTTGAACTCACGGCCTTCACATTATAGATGAACACGCTACCAACTAGGCCACACCTTAGCTAGATATTGATTACTAACAGAAAAATAGCATAAATCTCTGCATGCTTGCAATTCTTATAAATGAAGAAAATTCAATTTGGGGTTACTTCATTGGCGAGTGAACGGATAAAAGTTTTATATAGAAATTCGGAAAGAAAAAAAAAATAAAAATTTGTCCATGTCAAAGTGACGTGAAAAACTCTTCGAGAAACTTTTCTATCATCGTCGAAACTAATTTTCCTAAAATTGAGTTCTGTTACAGTTTTCAACACGCCTGATCTACACTAGCGGAAATGCGTCGTACTAGATAAACCAACGATATATGTCAGAAAATCAGAAACTTTTTCCTTGTAGGATAGTGCCTGCCTTTTATAAAGTTTTCGTTCCCTTTTCTACTCTTATCTCATCCTTGTGTTTTATACGTGTTAAATATGAAAAAAAAAACATGTATTCGTATTATGTGTGTATAGTGTTATGAGACGACTCTTCTATTCTTCAGAGAATAAGATCAGAACTATTCAGAATATATTTGGCTGATTCTATGGAAAAATTCACAGAGAGCTGAAGAGAAAGGAAAACTTTTAATTCAATAAGTCGTCATCATGTTGGAATTTTATGTGGATGGCGCTCATGTTACTTTCATAAAGCATAAAAACGTGAATAATAAATTTGCTCGAAATCTTGATGTGAAATATTACGGAACAGTAATCTTCTGACAGTGCAACAAGTTTCGGTATATTAGATGCTCTTGAGAATACCATGAAACTTTTCTTAATCAGTTTATTAAAGCTTTTTTGTTTTTGTTTTTAAAGAAGAACTGAATATGGTATAACTTCATTTTATTAAAACTATTTAGACTTTTAGAGAAGCTTAATTTTATTTCATTAATGTAATAATAAAGAAAAGTGATCGTCTTGTGAAGAAAATACTATTATATACTTTTTTTTTACATTTCCTGACTAAATTAAATTGTTGGTGCATTACAGATTCGATGCAGTTTTGGACGGATTCAAATTTCGGGGGATTTAGACATTAAGGAGTAGTACCGGAAACTTTATTTATCGCATTTTGCATTGATTTCGAGTGCATGAAAGACCACGGATATGCAACAAGGGCTAAAATGCAACATTACTTACCTTCTTAGTCCCTGTTCGCCCCGAACAGGGCCTTCGCTGTCGTCAATGTCGCCATGATATTTCGCCACTCAGTGTACTGCTCTCCTCTTCGCGTAAGGTTTGCAGTACTCCGCGTTATTCACTCTGCCTACAAACTGGCATAGTCGGTCCCGATTTCGCGGTAGGCTCGGTGATCTGTTCCCATGGCATCGATGATTAAACGGGCGTTCCAAATTGCCCTCTTGGACTACCTTGTCGGTACGTTAGCTGCTCCCAACCAGGCTGTTTTCATCTCATCAGACCGGCCACTTTTCCATTGCGGCCCTTCTCGGTCGCTTCCGCTGTTCACGCTCCACGCAACATCTCTGAACCTCCACTCATTCGCTTTCAGCGACTTTCTCGGATTGCTATAGTTAGATCTTAAATGCCCTGTGTGTCCACAATTCCAACATCGTGGAGCTCAAGGTCTTAAACTCTGTCTTGCCAGCTCGACAGTAGGTGTAATTTACTAAGTATTGAACGTACCCAGTTGGGTACTAAAATGTTACCAACTAAGCATAAAAAAATATAATATAGGATACTTGATCTTGAACAGTCACCGTGTGTATATTTAACTTGCTACCTGCTCCCAACCTTATCCGAGTACCAAATATAACACTAGGGTTTACTTTCGCCCTAGCCCTGTTCTCCTGATTTCGACAATTGGTTCGCAAAACTGCTCTGGAGGCACATTCCGAAGAAGAAACTGATTTCCTTCTAGGCCTACAGCCGTAATTTCAACATCGGGGTCTTTTGTTGCTTCGCTTGTTGGGCTCGATTCTCTGGCAGAATCTTTGTACGGTTCCATCATAAACTCTTCAGATTCGCCAATTATTCGGCGACATAACCTGAGCAATTCATTCCTCTTCGCTGTATTCTTCTGCATTTACGTATCTGACGTTCTAAAATCGGCCACTCATGCATACACCCCTCGGCATAAGTATTTTGACATACGCCACTATATAATGGTATCGTTGTTTATTATACTCTTGATGTAACGGAACTTGTGTTTTGCTCCACACTTTTCTCTTCTTTTCAGCAGTAAGTATGAACAAGTTTTCGGCAATTGCTTTATGCATTCTCTTTCTAAAGAGCGAAATGCAGTCTGAGAGTAAAATTTAGAACGGTATAAGTATTTCGACATCACGTGATCTAGCTTATTTTTGCACTCCTAATCAGTTTGGCGTTTCCTGCAGCCATTGTGATTACTCTTCTATCCTTTCTTTATATTCAATTGTAGAAACTTGACACTTTTACTTAAAAAAATATGGGAAAAATATCTGAATTAAGTGACTTTATAAAAACTGAAATTGTGACAAAATATAATTTAGGTATCTTAGTAATAAATATCGCTAAAGAATATAATTTGTCGCGTCAAACGGTTTACTATCAAGTGAATAAATATAAAAAAAACTGAAAGTGTGAGTAACTTACGCCGATTAGGTAGAAATCGGAAAACTACTGACCATGAGGATCGACTGATTGTTCGAAAATTTCGAATCGATTAGCTAAAAATACCTAAAGCCGCGGCTTTAGAATGGAATAAATGTTCAAATGTAAACATTAGTGAAAGAAAAATTCGCCGTAGTTTGCAAGATGCCAAAATTAAAGCGTACGTTGCAAAGTCGATCCCGTTTATATCTCCTAAAAACAAAATTAAACTTTTGGAATTCGCCAAGAAATTTGTGAAAAAGCCAATATCTTTTTGGCGAAATATATTGTGGACAGATGAGAGTACTTTTGAGTACCATTCCTCGCCAAAGAAAGTTTACGCGAGAATTTCACAAACGATGCGTAAGAAAGTGGCACCAGTCTGTGAAAAAAATTAGCCATGGAGGCGGTAGTGTTATGTTCTGGGGATCCATTGCGTACAATGGCTTGGGAGACTTCGTGCCCATAGATGGTTCCATGAACCAAAAACAATATTTAAGAGTGTTAAATGAAAATGCATTTCCATCTGGAGATAAACTAATCGGTGAGGCATTCGTACTGCAGCAGGATAATGCGCCTTGCCATAAGAGCAAAATGATAACGAAGTTCCTGAAGGATGTTGGAGTCGAAACCTTGGATTGGCCACCACAAAGTCCAGATTTAAATGTAATTGAAAATGTTTGGTCATTCATAAAGGGAAAGAGAAGTGCTGATTTAACTAGGTCAAAAGAAGGAACCATCGCAGAAGTAAAACAGGCGTAGAACGAAATCCCAACAGACTTCCTGCAATCGCTGGTGGATTCCGTCCCACGACGACTTCAAAAAGTAATTCAAACTAAAGAAGGATACATATTCTATTGATTAAGATACCTCTTCAAAAAAAAAAAAAAATTTGCCTTAAAAATGTCTAAATGTCAAAAGTGTCAAAATACTTATGCTATACTGAAAATGGAAATCCTAATTTAAAATATTGTAAAGGTACAGTTGAAATGTATGATTTAACTTTTTTTTCCGTTGCATAGATTTTAAATGAAAACTGAATAAAAGTGTTTTGTTGCATGACAAAATACTTATGCCGAGGGGTGCAGATCGCTTTCGCCGTAGTAAAGTCGGGAGACGGCGGTGATGGTTCTGGGAGCTTCGATTTTACCAGCCAACCTTTGCCCTGAGGTTGGGTCTTACTCGTTTCTCGGGTTATTAGCGGGTGAGATGTACTGCTGTGGGTTCACGCCCCCCATTCGCTTCACGCATTCAGGGCAAGAATTTGGCATTCGTCGGGTATACAACATCCACGCTGTAGATGTCCTGCCTGCTCACATCAAGAACAGCAATGGAAGTCTCTGTACCGGTGCATACTTTCGTTTAAACGTTCGTTGAGGGTTGTTAAAATGTTTTTTTGGGAATGAGAACTACTTGTCATCAATAATATCTTTCGTATAGAGATAATCCATAAATCCATTGTTGATAAGTGTTTCGTGACCTTCGACTGGTGAGAAGTTATTGTTATTGTTCATTAATTATCAGGATTTGCGTTCTCATTTCTTTTGGAATAGGCTGAATATTTGTAAGCTTCCAAGAAGAGAAGCTCCTTAGTTCCTTCTACCACTGTACCTGAATTCAACACTGATCTAGAGCACTGCAGCTATAGTTAGCCTCGTGAATCGGGAATAATTGAAACAACTTTAATGCAAGAGTGGTATCTTAAAGTCTAATATTCTGTGCACTCCAATTAAACCTCGACTTTAAATGCAACCGCTCAAGTACGAAACTGTAATTATAATCGGAATACGAAAGGTTTTAGCCAACTGAAACATTTATGCAAATTTATCTAATCCAATTACTACTGACGACAATTAGTGTTTACGAGTTACTAACGACGATGAAGGCATCAAATAAAATTCAATTTATTTTACTGCATCACAAACGACTCAGATAATTCTCCTATCCATCTTACTTGCTATTAACAATAATTATGACGACTATCATGACGACTATCAAGAGGTTATCATTGAAGTTAGCCATATTAATTTCTTGATTTAGGTCTACCTAGTTTATGTGTAGACATGAAATTTATCACTACTGATATGACTCATTTCCCTTAACAGTCAACAATTGTTATATTATTGTCTAATATAAATTCTAACAGTTTGAGGTGTCACAAGTAGTGTTCCTGTTGTTATGATACCTGCCAGATGTTGACAGAGCATAGATAAAATCTACGGCTCTGTGGATGTTTTGGACATCTTCATTTTGAATTTCATACGAACTGAATTCTATGAAGAGGAGAGCAACAGCATGTCATAAGTGAGAATATTAATAAATTAAATTATATTCTTGTGTAGGTATGTTTAAGGGTGTGTTTCTCTTATATTCTAACATTATATGGGTATGCTCATCTATAAATGTGTTCCAACGCAATATTTAAAGCGATGACGTGATGATGCTATTTATGAGATATTTACGATGCAGATTAGAACCAAGGCGTTGTCATCAGAGATAACAGAGAATCTGTTTTGGTAACTGCAATAGGTGAAGTTTGGTTTGACTGGAAAAGTTTTATTTTGCTCAGCATTAGGAATATTTGATTCGTAAATATTATTATGATACTTGACCTTGATTCGAATTACAAAAAAAAAGTACAGCTAGCTTTAATTTAAATTTATATTGTAGAATTTAAATATCTGCAAAGTATGCCACTAGAAAAATAAAAATAAATTTATCTTTTTTTTTCATTTCAAATGCTAATCACTTTCACGGTCACTTTCAAGGTCTGCTATGTAGATCGCCTCCTCGCCGTGCAGACTGGGTAATGCTAAAAGAGCAGCATGGCTGGAAAGAGCTGCAGGGAGCATAAAGCCGGATGAGTCCACGAATATCAGGGCAGTCCGGGAGGAGAATATCCCGCGGTTAGAGATAATCACGGGATATTTTTCTCAAGAGACAGACTCGTCAGAGGAGATAACTACCCTCATTGATGCTCAAAATGTTGGCTTGTGCGCCTCAAATTGGAAGGTGCTTAGCAAAAGAGTAGAGGGCACAAACACCATTATAACCTTCTCCATCGACGGTTTATATGTATTAAAGGGGCACAGAGTCTGCTATAAATTTTTAAGCGTGACTTTCTGCCCAAAGGTCAAAGAGCTCAAAAGCAGCAGACCGGAGCTCAATGAAGATGGCTTTAACTCTAAATATTTTAACAGTTATTCAAGCCAATCTCCATCATGCATCATGAGATTCGCAAAAGAGGAATTTCATAAAAAAAAACCTAATACAGGAACCGAAAGCCGCGAAGCGGAAAATTAGAAATGGGTAAGTAAATTTTCGATAAAAGCAGCGACGGGCCAAGAGCTGCAATTCTAATATCACCAGAAATTAATTAATTTTCATCCGAACAGATTTAGTAGCGGTACTGGTGAAAATTACAAAGGCAGGAGGAGTTCAAAAAGTGATACTTGCCTCGACCTACTTTTCTGGTGAGGATCTAGATGCTCCACCTCAAGGCGTCATGGAGCTTGTGGAATACAGCAGAATCCACAAAATACCAGTCGTTCTGGGCTGTGACGCTAACGCGCACCGCACTATCTGGGGAAGTAGTGATATCAACAAAAGAGGGGAGTCACTTTTGGAGTACCTTACTACTAACAACCTAGATATAATTGAAAGAAACTGTTAGTTTGATGAAGGTCTCAGCAGAGACCGAAACGTCACGAATAATAAAGCGTAACAGTGTGGAATCCGGAAATCTTTTCTTTCAATTGGAAATGCTCTGTGAAAACATTCACCAAACCTAGATATAATAAATAAAGGTAACACACTGACCTTCATAAATTCAGCTCGGCAGGAAGTACTTGTCCTAACCATAACAAGTCCCTGCCTGGTTGACAAGTGCGAAAATTGGCACGTATCAAAAGAAGCTTCATTATCAGATCTATATAGGACTATACAGAAACCCTAAACGTACCAACTGGAATCTTTGCCAATCAGTTCTAGAATACGAACTCGGTATCGAAGAGGAATCAATAAGCAGCCCAGACAGCATTGATAAAATCACGAACAAACTCGCAAACAATACTATTAATGTTTATAAACAAAGTTATTCTGTTCTACACAAAAAAAGGGCTAACCAAACAGAGCTAAGGGCAAAACGCAAACAAACTAGAAAATTGTTTAATAGAGCATAAACGTTTGGAAACTGAGAGAGTCCCTTACTGAATATAACAAACTTCTAAAAAAGTATAAAAAAAGCCTTGGAGAAATTTTGTGAAGAGATAGATGATCTCCCAACGGCCATATCGGACTGCTAGAGAGACCGGATGGGCCGTCAATTAAAAGCAGCATAGAAACTCTTGAGATTTTATTGGCAATACATCTCCCAGGCAACAAGATAATTAACAACAATGAAGATTTAGAGGCAGAGAAACGGACGTATCGTCAAACTCCGTTTAGCAAAAGCATTGCTGGTAAAATATTCACTCCGGAAAAGATCAGATGGACGATCAACACCTTTAAGCTCTACAAATCAGCCGGATTAGATAAAATATTCACCGCATTACTGCGGAAGGGGTTAGAGATCCTAATGCCAATAATAGCCGTGTTCTTTTGCGGCTCTATACAGAGCAGATTAGCGTAACTACATTAGCCGTGTTTTTTTGCGGCCGTATCCAGAGCAGGTTAGCGTAACTACATTGAAAGCAACAACAAATCATCTATCCAGAGTAGGTTAGCTACCCCGGTTAGACCACTGGTGCAGCTAACCTGCTCTGGATAAATAGTTCCTGTGCTCATTGATAGAGGGCTCAGAAGTTTTTAGAACATGGTAATTTCATTTCCCAGTCGTTGGCAGCAATGAAATTTGACATTTCTGACAGTTATTTTTCGAAGATACGCAGTGAGAAAATTTTTTTTTTGTGAAAAATGTAAATCAATTTAAAAAATAAAAAGTAAAGTAACGATTTCAATTTTTATTAGGTGAATAATTCGATTTTTTTTTATAGATCTCGTCGTTATTGGGGCCGAGGCGAAACCCTCGCATCAGTTGATTCTAATAGTTCCAATAAAAACACTTTCCTATTTGCACTCATAATTGGATCTGTAAGGAAAAGTTTTCAATTATCGCCGAAAATTTGCAATATTTTACAGAAATTACCTGTTATAATTCACAACTGGCAATTCGAAGTAAACTTTTCAAATTGTTTCCAGGTGCAACAACTTACCAGTTCCATACTTTAGTACTAAACTTCTACTCTGGATCGTTTTTTTGAGGACTACCTTAACCTGCTCTACTCTCGTCCACAAAAAAACACAGCTATTGAAAGCAAGCAACAACAAATCATCTATCCAGAGTAGGTTAGTTACCCCAGTTAGACCACTGGGGTAGCTAATATACTCTGGGTAAATAGTTCCTGTGTTCACTGATAGAGGGCTCAGAAGTTTTTAGTACTTGGGAATTTCATTTCCCAGCCGTTGGCAGCAATGAACTTTGACATTTCTGACAAAATAACATATTCTCATAACCTTAGTTATTTTTGAAAGATAAAGAACTGTGAAAATTTTTTTTTGTGAAAAATGGAAATGAATCCAAAAAATAAAAGGTAAAGTAATGATTTCAATTTTTATTAGATGAATAATTAGATTTTTTTTATAGATCTCGTCGTTGTTGGGGCCGAGGTGAAACCCTCGCATTTTTGGAGTGTTACTCCAAGCGGAAGGACGAGTTCGAGCATGCCAAAAAAAGGAAGCATGCTTTTACAAATGTTCTCGAGGATTTAACGTGCCTTGGTGTCCTTGTAAGTAATTAAATTGAAAAAAATCAAAGATGTTAAAGGGTTTTGATTATAGGAAGACAACACCACAACGGAAATGTTGGAAACGCGGATGAAATCGCTTTTGAAAGCGTACAAGGCCAGTGCGGACAACGAAAGAAGAACCGGCGCCGCTCCGTGTGTCGCACCATTCTTGGAACAGATGGACGAAATATTCGGCGACGAACCTGTTATTGCCAATAAGCACACCGTCAACCTGTGCGACTCTCCAATCTTTCCACTAGACGAATCCAACACCTTCAGCGGGGCAACGCACGAAGACCTGGAGGATACGGACAGTTCATCGGGAATGACGACCCCAAATGCGTTGGCATCAACTGCTGCAGAACCGGCATCAGGATCTGCGCCAGCATGGGCATCTGCAGCAGCAGCGAAAAAAAAACCAAGTTCCATTCCTCGCCAAACCTATTTTCAAAAAAAATTAGAATTAATGGAGAAAAGAAGCATGCTGAAAATTTCGCAACGTCAGGAGCTTTTCGACAGTTTCCAGGCAAACTTGGAGATGATACACAAGAAAGAGGAGGCAGCTAAGGATCAGAGGCACGAGGAAAAAATGAAGCTGCTACAGCAACTCCTCGACAAACCCTAGATGCTTGTTCTTATTTCGAGATATTTTGTTTTATTTTCAAATTTTATTGAATTCAATTAAGTTTGTTTTATTTTTGTATTTTTTTATTGACAAATAAATACATTGAAAGTCGTTAAAATGATTTTAAATAATGCGGTGGTTGACCAAATGGTTAAATAATTGCTGGCGTCTATCAGTGGAGACATCGGTTGTGATTGTTGCACTGTCTGAGGTGTCCTCTGAAACTGAGGGATCAATATCAATCTGATCGTCGAACAAAATGCAAATATTATGGAGAATACATATGCTGAGAACGATATTTGAAACTGCGCATATATTTGTTTGCTCCGTAAAATGAAGCAGCCTTCTAAATCTAGGCTTCAAAAGACCGAAAGCATTTTCGACTACTATCCTTGAAGAAGAATGTACGTAGTTGAACCGTTTTTGTGCGTCGGTGAGTGATCCGTTGTCCTTAAAAGGTGGTACGAGCTAACTTCTTGATTAATATGCTGAATCGCCTAGTAGAAATGTATCCCAGCAAACATTTCCATCGCATTTTTTAAGGTACGTTGATAGAGTCCTGATCGTCGAAGTACACGGTTGTAGTGAAGTGAACCAGGCTCCCCGATGCACAGATCTATAAATTTCTTGTCAGGATCGACAACTGTTTATAAAACTATGCTGTATTTCCTTTTTCGGTCAAAATAATCTGCTTTATTTGTGGAAGGAGCTTTAATTTGAATGTGTGTGCAATCTATAGCTCCTATAATCCCTGGAATTTGTTGTTTCTCTTTAAATTTTCCAGAAACTTCTTCCGCAACATTTCCCCTAGGCCATTTGACATATAAATGCCCTATGGAGATGAACCAGTGACATATTTCTGAACCGCGGACCACGCCGATGATTTAGCTATACCAAACAAATTTCCTAGCTGCCGAAATGTCACTGTATTGCTAACATACCATAAGTAAAGATATATCTCTTTTGCCGGACCAATTCGTGACTGTCTGTCATGTGTTGCATCGGGGACAAATTGAGAGATCGAGTATTTATCGTGGAAAAAAAACATAAAATGTAATTTAAATACAAAATAATTAGCTTTTGACTTACCAATCAAGTAGCGGGAAGTAGAATGTTCTACCAAGGAGGATATATAATAACGAGTGACTACGAGTATGCTCTGCCGTGTAAGAAAATGGGAATGAAAGTATTTCCCTCCCTTACTGGCGAAATGCTCGAAATTTTTCGGAAAAATCGTTTCGCTATCTTTGTCTGGCACACTTCAAAATATTACAACTTACTCTTTCCCACTTTAAATTGTTCGAAACAATTGTTAAATTTTCGAAAGAATTGTTTCGCTATCTTTGTATGGCATACTTAAACCAAAAGTAACTATCTCTATCCCGCGTTAAATTGTCCGTTGCTTAAGTGCTTAGTTTAGACACGAACCAAAAACTAATAAAAATTTAAAAAATAAAGTTTTCTGAAATAAAACAGCAAATTCCATTGTACTACAAATTACTTTATTGCTAACTGAGTATTAGTATCCAAGAGAGAATACGAATTATGTTATTTTTTTTGTAAAAGTTTGAAACCAAGTTAAGCTTGGACACAATCTTCGAAAATTTCCGAATCAAAAAGTATTACCACATGAGACAGCCTATCAGACACTCCATTTTATATATGCGCCTTGTGTTCTACCCTAAAATGACTTTTAAAGTCTGGGGCAATACAGTTTTTGATAGTTGTGTCTTAACCTGCTCTACTCCGCAAAAAAATACGGCTAATGATAAAGCCAGCTTTGTATGGAGATATATCCCAAAAATCTGGTGGAAACTGAGTGTGGTATTTGAACCGAAGGTAGGAAATCATCCCATTTATCAGCCTAAGCCATATAGCCCTGTAAGCCTCACCTCCTTCTTCGTCAAAACGATGCAGAAGTTTGTGGACATTAACATCAGAACAGGGCCTAACAGGGTCTATCCTAATAATAATCAACATTCCTACCAAAAAGGCAAATCAACAGAGTCAGCCCTTCATGGTATGGCAAGACAAATCGAAAAGGCAAAAGATTAGAAAGTAATTGGTCTTTGCGCATTCCTAGATATAAAAGGAGCATTTAACAATACTACCCATGAACCCATAATAGAGGCAGCTATGAAAAAGGATTTGGAAACGGCCACGATAAAATTGATACACGCCATACTAAAGAGCCGAATGACAACCACGGATCTAGGTGATTGCACATTGATTGCACAGACCTATAGAGGCTGGCCCCAAGGGGGGTACTATCTCCATTTCTTTGGTCACTTGTAGTAGGTAAGCTCCTGAACCGTCTAACAGAACAAGGATACGAGGCAATATGATATGCCGATGACATCGTTATTATCATTAGAGGCAAATATGATTTAATAATAGCGGAAAGGATACAATCAGTCTTAGAGGTGATAGTGAACTGGTGTCAGTCTGAGAACTTGAACATCATTCGAACTAAGATTGATATAGTACCATTTACAAATATGAGGAAAATCCACATCATACCTCTTTCAATAAATGAAACACTAATACCATTTTCAGATGAGGTAAAATATCTAGGTGTCATACTGGATATCAAACTCAACTGGAACAAAGATATAGAATAGACTCATGCCAAAGCACTAAAGGCCTGCAAAAGCTTATTTGGCAAAAAATGGGAACTAAAGCCCAACATAATTTACTGGTGTTACAGAACAATCATTCTTTCAATAGTCACATACGGATGAATGATATGGGGGACTAAAATTTTACAACGAAAAGCACAGCTTATGCTATAAAAAATTCAAGGCTAGCTTGTCTTGGTATCACAGGTGCAATAAAAATCTGTCCTACTGCGGCAATGGAGATGTTCCTTAGCAACCCTCCGATACCCCTCCAAATAAAAACGGAGGCTATCAAATGGGTTTTACGCATACATAGGAAAAACAATTACATATCGGGGGATTTCAGAGGTCACTTCAAAATCCTAAGAGACCCAAAAGTAGAGGTTCTTATCTCCACACTATCGGACGCTATGCCGACAAAATTCAACTCCAAAGTTATAATCAGAGAACGCAAAGACTGACAATCCATGCTACCTGAAGTGGAAAGGGTATCAACTAGCTGGTATACAGATGGCTCGCGCAACTCTGAGGGCACAGGATCCGGAGTCAAAGGTCCTAACTTCTCGGTTTCAAAACCACTTGGAAAAGAAGCCACAATCTTCCAGGCTGAACTAATTGCAATGGAGCTATGCATCCAAGAGAATAGAAGTAGAGCTCATCGCAACAAATCTATTTATATCCTATCAAATAGTCAGGTGGTTCTCACAGCCCTAGCATCCATAAACACGGATCGAGAATAGCTTGGGACTGCCTTCAAAACCCAATTATTCTAGGAAAAAGGAACGATGTAACCTTAATGTGGGTATCAGGACATATGGGCATTGAGGGAAATGAAAAGGCTGATTGCCTTGCAAGAAACGGCGCAGAAACAAATTTTATTGATTCAGAGCCATTCTACGAAAAACCATAAGGGCAATCTAACCCTACACTTAAGAAGCGGATTGAACAAGAGCATAAAATCTACTGGAATAGACTTCCAGGCTTATTAATCTCAAAAAAACTAAAAAAAATGTGGAAGATATTCTAAAATTCATCAAGAGTGATATTAGTACTCTAATCGGCCTAATGACGGGGCACAGTGGAGTAAACCACCACCTCAAAAATATGGGCTTAGCTGAAACCGACATCTGCCGCCTCTGTCTCGAAGACTCAGAAACGACAGTGCACATTTTATGTTACTGTGAAGCAGTAGCTAGGAAAAGACACAATCTTCATGGGAAAGGTTTCCTTTCTACCGAGGAACTAGCCAAAATGGCTCCCTTAAAGATATTTAGATTAGCCAAAGCTATTGAGTTATGGTAGGGTAAAGGGGCAATAAGCGCACAATAGGCCGAGAATGTCGTACTGCTCTCACGTTTTCCCCAAATTATATATTTATATTAAAAAAAACACTTCCACATTTAATATGTTTAATAAAATGGAACTTTGTTGCTTGTATTTCATTTGTAATTAGCGAGTAGTTTGCTTCATCTCGAATGCACAGCTTTTGCTTTTCTTCTACAACGGCGCTACAGCCCAAATCGGACCTTGGCCTCCTGATATTCAGGTTCCTTAACATTTTTCATTACTTATTGTGGAAGGGTTGTTAGCCCTTCGCACAACCCTCTTTCTACGAATTTTTCATTTTCTTAGATTGAGGTGACCAAAGTATATCCAAGCAGGCAATGTGTCGGAATTATATATTGCGCCGACCAGGATTTGAACTCACGATCTTCGCATTACAAGACCAACACACTACCTACTAGGCTATACCCTAGCTTTCGCTTTTGGTCGCCCTTTTAAAGTACAAACATCATCTTTCGCGTATTATTTTGATATTTCTCTTAAAGATCGATCTTTCATCACGTGAATATATGAATGTAGTCAAGTTAGTGTGGCCCAACATAATGATTTTCCAATGCAGAATTTCAACCACAAAAAGAAATTCTGGTAAATGGATGTATTTAACCAGCAATTCCAACACGAATAAAACAAAATCCCATATTCCAAAACGAAATCGAAATCAAATTACATTGAAGCGTACTATTTGTATTGATATTCCGACACCCTAAATGTATTGGCTAATTTTCTGCACGAGTACCACCATTGCATATCAATTAGGAGCCCCTGAAACAAAGCTTCTCTCATATCCGAGTAATTTATTGAAAACAAAAGGATATACGGAAGTACGATACTGTTTGCAAGGTGTCTAATTTAATATGTATGGAGTAGTATCCAAGCAAAGCAGCTATGAGGGATCCGTATTTATCTCTTTAAGAATCTGCAACGGTGTTATTATTTTTTTTCCTTGACTTAAAGGTTCTTTTACAAATTCAATTTTCCTGGAAAAAATCGATTTTATGTTTTCATCGAGCAAAAGCAAAAGGCAAATACTAAAGTCGAGGACTGTTAATAAATTAATACATTCTTAAAGTAAGGAGTCCTGGAAAATTAAAACAACAGAATGAAAAGCGATGGCTGCAGGCTAAGCGGACTAGGTAAAAAAAAAAAATCAACAAGAGAAGATTCTTTGAAGGACATTCGAATATTCGAAGGGTAAAATGTGCTAGCCTTACCAAGAGCAGTGCAAAGTCCTTTAATTTTTCTGTTCCAGTTTTCCTATAAAAGAGGAAAACATAGCGAATACGCATGTATGGACTTTGAGAGAAACGCGGGTATGGTGAATTTCATACTAATTGGGGAAATCCTTTCGATCTAGCACAATTTTTGGTTTTCCAGAAAGGACTTTTCATATGTTGGGAAACAGTTCGATTTTAGTATTCCTGCAATCGTCAATTGTTTGAAATCGTTCTCTTCTGTTGTAAGAATCATCTGAGTTTTTTTTTGTTATTTGAATAGGTTTAAAGTTTCAGTGAAATTTTATATTGAATAAAACAAATTGTTCTATAAGTTTTTTTTCTTATTGCTTGGATTAGATTTTATTGTAAAATTTATTTGGAAAGAAGGTGATAAATGAGGTCAAATAGTTCTAAGTGATTCTGTTCTAGGGTTTTTCTCCAGTAATTTGTGGTGTCCTGCACCTGACATTCCAAATCTGTGGTATTCTATTTAAAATCGTTTTGTTGTGGGCATTTTAAAAGTATTTAAATTTTATTCAGAGTAAAATGTGATCAATCTCCAAATATCTAAAATCTCTTAAATGACTGTTCATATCCTGGAATTGTGATGAATTATTTTGAATCTGGTTGAAGTTAATAATATTTAGATTCGAGCATGTACTGCGAAATGCTTTGGTTCTTTCTGGAACTCTTAGACGTGAAAATGGATAATGTTTTTTTTTATCCTTACCAAGTCGATGCTCTGGAAAAAAATTGTACTCATCTAATTCATATTAAATAAAAGTTCTTCTATTTAATTTTGTGTAGGAGGTGGTAGAAGGGAATTAATTTGCTGAATAGCATTATTACAAAAGTAAACAGCGCCTAATTAGAGCACGATTGCTTTGAAAATTGGACTAACGCGTAGTCAAACTTCGAATTTTGTATGGGAAGTGGTAAAGAACAAAATGTACCATTTTGTATGGGAGGTGGTAGATCATATATAGTACTTGAATTTTTTTTAGCACAATGGATGGTGACAGGCGGAGCGATGGCCATGCGGTTTCGAGATTTTTGATATGAACTTCTGCATCATCTATTTTTTACTCCGATCTTTGGTTGTGCGAAGGGATAACAACCCTACCACAATAAGTAAAGCGAATGTTAAGTAACCTGCAGGTCAAGAGGCCAAGTCGCGATTTGGGCTGTAGTGCCATTTTAGAAGTTTACTTCTTAGCGTTACGAACTTTATGGTATTTTTTATAACACTCTCAGATATCATCTAGACGACAAGTAGAAGAAAATAGAATTATTATTACATACGAAATTCAATCATGTAAAATATTAGATGAAATGTGAAAGATATATATGTATGTAGTGAGTAAGCTGCTACTGCGCTGTATTGCGTTTCGTTTCAGGGACGCTTTCGACGGACTCGTCAGTAAGGCTTGTGTAAGTAGGCTGTGCCTTAGACGCTAAAAAAATACCGTGCAGGTAGTGGGATTAAGCTAGGGTGTAGTGGGTAGCGTGTTTGGTGTACGATGCGAAGGTCGTGAGTTCAAATCTCGGTCGACACATAGTTCCAGCACACTACCTACTTGAATATACTTGGTTAACTCAATCTACGAAAATGAAAAATTAGTAGATAGAGGGTTGTGCGAAGAGTTAACAAGCTAACAAAGCTTTTGCAATAAATAATGAAAATGTTAAGGAACCTGAAGGTCAGAAGGCCAAGGCCCGATTTGGGTTATAGCGCCATTGAAGAAAAAGGTGGTAGGATTAAGTCCCGGGCATTTTGAGTTGCGAAGCGATCGTATTGACCACTGAACTATCTAGACCCCACAGCTTAGTCGGTTTGTAGCATTGCAGTAGAAACCGCCACAGATATATGCTCTAGAAAATTCTTTCACCACAATCTTATGAGTAATTTTTGTGTGGGAGGTGATGTGAGAAAGTTTTACTCGCGCGTTGATTCATGTTGATTAATTTAATTTTCTAATTTTCGTATTTGAATGGGAGGTGGTAGAAGGAGTGAGACTAGATCAGAAAACAGTTTTCGTTACAAGAGCAAATTTACAGGTCGATGATTTCAACATGTTCGAAGCAGGGAACGCGAAGTTCGAATGCTAATAGAATTTGTATAGGTGATGGCTATAGAAGCTAAACAAAGTTAATAATTTTGAAAAATGAGAGAGATTTTTTTTTATTTTGTGAAAAAATTTCATATTTTCATCTTTTATGATTTTGCAAGTTATTGATAATTTGGCTTTTCAGGAAGCATGGCATTTATATGAGAGGTGGTAAAAAGAGATAGAGGCAAATAAAAAACATTTCTGTGTTCAAGACAAGAAAAAGGAAATTGAAAGAAAAGATTTCCGGATTATATTCTGTTACGCTTTGTTATTCGTGACGTTTCTGGCTCTGCTGAGATATTTATCAAATAGCTTAATAAAGGTCTCAGCAGAGACCGTTTTATCGGAATGTCGAGTCTCTGTCTATCTCCATTCATAGTGGAGATATTAGCAAAGGTATTATCGACTCTACTCCTCCCCACGCCTTGCCCTTCCACTGGACACTCTCCAAAATTTAAGTTAATGGAGCTCACTTCAATCTTCAATCCACATAAGAATTAACTTTCTATCTTTAACGATCTCGGAGATATGATTGCATATGTACGGCGGACGGTGTACGGCACTGTAAGGGACATTGCACAGAAATTGGGTGTATACTATTCGACAGTTTACCGCAAGTGCCCGGAACAGCTTGCAAAAGTCAAGAAGATTGATAAGTGTGCTTGCTGAGCAAAATATGACGCATCGAATGGAACAGAAACTATCTGTTTTTTTTTTCAAACAATTGGGACATGTAATGAAAGGACAGTATTGTATGACAATCATCGCTATAGCTACATGCTGATGAGGTCGTAAAACTCTCGGCGAAACCAAGCCTTCATCTGATAATGATGACTGTTTGAGGAACTGCAGCTGTAGGTGTTCGCTATTCCTTTTTTGCAAAAGTAGTAAAACCATTAATGCGGAGAAGTGAGTTTACTCAACTCGATAACTTGCATGAAAAATTGGGTGTTTATCAGCCTAGATTCATCAACAGAGATGGAGTTAGACTTCTTCGTGAAAACACATGGCCTCATGTATCAAGAACAATGGTCCAACTATTAAACAAGCTACAATATGAGACTCCTTTTCATTCACCTCCAACCAAGTACCACTTTTTTAATCATTTGGATAATTTTTTAGCGAAAAAACATTTTAACCCGTTGCCATCCGGATTGGTCATTCTGATCCGGATAATTTTAATTGGTGTGTCTTTGTATTACTTAATGCGACTTGGCCAAACTTCTTAGTAGCTGTAGTTAATAGTCGCCGCACTTTGTTCCTTGTCTCGGTTTAGTTGGTGTGCGATTGCAAATGGAGATAATCCAGCGTAAACATTAAAAAGGTAGATATGACCCATCCTTACTGCCGGTGTTATTATTCCGCGAGAGAGTCGTAACTCGAAAAAATGGCCTAAAACAATATTTTATGCCATACTAAATATGGCTGCAATCAATGAATTAATAATAATAATAAGCCCATGAAACTAAGTCAGTTTCTGTAACACTTAGATCTAGTACTAGATTTTTTCATTACTTATTGTGGAAGGGTTGTTAGCCCTTCGCACAACCCTCTTTCTACAAATTTTTCATTTTCATCGATTGAGGTGACCAAGGTATATCTAAGCAGGCAGTGTGTTGGAATTATATTGTTGCGAGCTAGGGGTTCGCTGGGATTTCAAGTAAAACACAATTCGTTTAAAAATAAGTGATAATTTATTTATTCGCACTTCAACTTAATTCGCACTATATGGCACTACCACCGATATTGCTCTGTCGCGTTCTTGCACCGGTTCGCTTCTTCCATAGATGTCGCTGAATGACTCCTGCTGTCTGAAAGCTTCGTACTTTTATACCATTTTCCCAATTCTCGAACCTTCCATGGTGTGTGTCTCAACTATACTGGAAGGTTCTAGATCTTTGATTATGGCTTTTTACATATTGGGGGACTGTTCTACAAAATTCGGGAAAGATCAATATTGCGTGGTTGCCAGATCTATAACAATATATTGCGTCGACCAGGATTTGAACTCACGACCTTCGCATTACAAGACCAACACGCTGCTCACTAGGCTACACCTAAACCGCCAAGGGTACAGAAATATTTATTGTCGCGCAAAACACTCAAAACCGGATGTCCGTCCGTCCATTCACTTTCTAGCTTTAGAGTGCATCGAGCTAGAAAATTCGAACTGTGTACACGTTGTTTTTGGAAAAAAGTAAGGTCGAGCTCGTGAACCAGCCACATCGCTCCATCCCTTCTACCCCCTCCCATACAAAATTAATTATTTTCATTAATTTATATTAATCGAATTTTCTTGGAAACTATGAAAGCTAATAATTTGAAATTTTGAATTTATTATTTTTATCCCAATTGTGATAAACAAATTATTGGAGCCCCTCCTTCTACCACCTCTCATACAAACTGCACTTTTTCGTAAAACACTCACTTTTCTCAGAATATAAAACATTTATCGAGCTCATATTTTGTACTAAATACTTAATTAGCATTATCACTAAGATCAGAAAAAATTAAGTGACTAGCTTTACTCCTTCTATCCCCTTCCATATAATATAACACAGTTTCACAACTTCACAAGAAATCTATTTTCTTGAAAAGCATGAATGTAGTTATATCTGAAAAAAATTTGTAAAATCCCCCCCACTTCTTCTACCACCTCACATACAAACTGCACAATTTCACCAAATCCAATACATTAATTTTCAATTTTTGAAGGTGACATTTTGTATAAAACATTTTTATAACTACTTTAGCATGATAAGAAAAAAATTAGTTCAATGCTATCACCCCTTCTACCACTCCCCATGCAAAATTTCTTGAGATCACAAAAAACTATATTTCATCTAGGGTATCGTAAGATTGCACTTTAAATTTTTAATTTATGTACATTGAAACTGAAGATGTTTATTTTGGTAAATTTTTTCATAGCTTTTTAAATACTTAGATCAAGTATTTACGGTAGTGTCAAAAATCTTTTATTTCACATAATTCAGATAAATAAGTGTCCAAAGAGTTATTTAACTATATTTTATCGATACATATATCAAATCTGAAAAGGGATATCATGGCACATAGCACAGGGGGATTGCGAACCCCTTACCTGTTCGTTTAACATTTAGCCACCATACCGACGCCGGACTAACAATGAAGCTGCTATCAAAAGTGGTCGAAAAATAATTTTGAATTGGAGCGGTAGAAGTCTTAAAGGTATTCAACCAGTTACTATTTTATACTTTTAGGGATTTTTTAAATGCTTTTCGCAAATTTTCAAGTTTCTACATTAAAATTTTATTCAAAAATGTTCAGTTTTCGTATTTTTTCTTTGCACATGAAACTTCTTGTGCACGTTTAACCAAGGGGGTCGGTGCATAATAATTGTGAAACAAATTATTATTTTTTCTATATGTATATCAAATAAATGTACCTACATGGAAAAGTTAAACTTGGTTTCTTTCACCGGAGCCCTAAAAAATCACAAAAAATTTTCAACATTTTTGACCTTATATTCCCCGAATTAAAATTTTTACCGAAACTAAAAACTTTATAGTTCTAGAATCTGACAAAATTTCAATTTCATATCTGTACTCAGTTTTGAGATATAGCGTTTTGAAATTTTGGAAAGTGCACCATTTCACTTTTAAGCTCAAATGTTTTTTTTTTCTCATATTTCGCTAGTATAGCTTAATAAATGTTCCAAGTTTTAATTACGTACCTTCAGAGATAGTCGAGATATTCAAATTTATGTATTGACCATCCCCTTTACAATTATTGGCATCCTCTAAGCTGATTCTGATGGATCTGTATTGGTCTCAAAATATGATTTTATGGTAAGTAATTTCGAAGATATAATCATTAAAAAAAGAAATTCGGCATATAATTAGTTCTTAGCCCCCCCTTTCCGAATACTTGAGGAAAAACGGATTTAAATGTTTTTAAAGTTAGTCCCACAAATCTTTCTATGAGGTTATCGATTTTCAGCTGCCTTGCTAGAACCATAGTTGAGATATTCGAATTCTTATTTTTCGGTCTTAGCACTCCCCCGCCTCCCTCTTAACCCTTGCACTCCACGAAATGGGTGTCAGCCTGAGATCCGCAACCATCTACAATCCACCCAAAAATAAACTTTCTATCTTGAAGGTTTTGGGAGTTAATATGCGCTGAGCGTACGGTGTACAGAGAGACGGTTTTTTTTTGCATTTTTGTTAGTCATGAAACGCGGAAAAACAAAATTTCAAGCTAACAAATATTTTTGTTCCAATGGTGAATGTTTTCAGAGTGCATTTCGAATTGAAAGAAACAATTTCCGGATTCTAGACTGTTGCGCTTTATTATTCGTGACGTTTTGGTCTCTGCTGAGACCTTTATTATATTTTTTTTTATAAAAGTCTCAGCAGAGACCGAAACGTCGCGAATAATAAAGCGTAACAGTGTAGAATCCGGAAATCTTTTCTTTCAAGTAAAAAGTAGCTTAAATTCTCGAACGAAAATACAGAACAAAATAGCATTTCTGTACCAAAACGAAGAAAACAATTTGTGTAACATGCATTTTGTGAAGCTCGCCTTAGATTGTTTATTCTTCAAAAGCCCAAAATTTTAGCACATCTGCTTGGAGCTTAACGTGTTAGCCATTTTTGTGGTGTAACTATGGAATTTCAGTCGTCAGTAGAAAGGGCCGCGCTAGAATTCTGATGTAACCCCAGACCTGAGCTTCACTTTATTGTTCCCTTTTTTCCAATTTTTTTCGTCTAAGCAAAGACCTTCCAGATCCCCCTCCCATACAAAGAACATAATTTATAGAGCCCAAGGCCCAAACTATGCTGTTGTGTGATAGAAATAGAGTTCGAACGATACGTGAAGGTAGCACGAAAAAGCAACTTTTTTCAATTCTTTTGTGTAATATTGTACCATAATTATCATATTTTACATCAACTAGGAATTGATCCCATGACTTTCGCTCTAATAAACTTAGACGCAACGCAAGTCCTTATTTCTTCGATATTATCATTGTTCATCGCATTCGACAGTTTATTAAGCTAGAAATGTATTGATATAATTCCGAAAATGTTACGATTACAACACTATACATTACTGTATGAAGCCCAGAAACAAATTACATTCCCTTAAGACGAAAATCACTTCGAGATAGTGTGAAGAAACTTGACAAAATGAACAAGCACTTTGGCACTGCTAAAAGCAAACAACGCTTCATCCAAGAAACCAGTATAAACTAGAGTCATTCCAGCATAATCTACGAAATATACTCGTGCACATATCGAAAAAGGAAATCCTCATTTATCCCAGAAAGTAATTTTTATTCATATATCTCTACGACACAGCCAGAATACTAAAGGATTTCGAAGGATTTTTGTCGTGCAAACTTTCCAGGCAGGGCGGAAAAAGAAAAATATAGAAATATACGCGAAAGGAGCAGGAGATTTCCTTTCGTGCGCTGACTGCTGCCTGGTATGATGTCTCGGAACGCAAAAGGAAGATTTACAGATACAAATAGTACGAAATTATGATGACGACAGCCGGAAACCTTTCATTTCGCTTCGAATCTCTTCTGTGGATACGATATAGCCTCATATTATGAAGTTTCTCGCGATATATTTCATCCTATTTTATTACAGCACAGCTGGAAGAAGGCTCTTACCAAATTACCAGCGAAAGCTTTTCGCGTCATGAATGAAGCATAAAAATTTCGCACACATTAACTCATACGGATACACACATACACACATGTTGCAGGGTTGATGGAGGAAAAATGAAAATTACTTTGACACTCCGCGTGATAATGTTTCGTTCTTGAACGATGAATTTTGAAAATGGGTTTCGCTGAAAGTCCTTTGAAAGTTTAACTTTGTTTGGATTATGTGCGAAACATCTTATGGCTCTTTTTCGTAGAAGATTGTATTTTATTTTACACCATTGAAAATGATTTAAAATTAAGGATGAAGAGTTTTTCGAAATTTTCAAAATAAAGGAATAAGATAGGGTATACTGTAGTAGGTCTAAGACATATCAAAAAGTAATTTTAATACTGTATTAAAATTGAGAGAGGTCAGACGGTATCTTTCAATGGAGAGAGCTACCGAAATATTTTAACTGATTTTTTGAACCTAAATTGGATGATATGAGGTTCCAGCAGAACGGTGTTACGCTTTATCATTGTTTAATAAATATTCTACAATGGCACTACAGCCCAAATCGGACCTTGGCTTCCTGACCTTCAGGCTCCCTCATTTTTTTTTATTATTTATTGAAGAAGGGTTGTCAGCCCTTCCACAACCCTCTATCTACAAATTTGATGATTTTTTGTTTGGCTCGTTTTTCATTCCAAAAGCATTGCATAATTTATAATAAATACTTAACTTAAAAGTCAAAAACAACAAATTTAAAGAAACACCGATTTTCAAATTTCAGCCGACTCTACTATAGCGTGTCTTCCGCCTCCTGCATGGAGTTACTCAGGGCGTAACTTACCGATTTAATGTTGAACAGATCTGCAACATAAAATTTGCCTGAGTTCATAAAATTTATGTTACTTTATTATTCCATTATTGTGATCGACTTGAAAAAAACCTGCAATTTTGTTTTTTCGCGTTTCATGAATAAATTAGCCGAAAAAACCAAAAAAAAATCCATCTGGACGCCATACGTGTACGCTCAGCACACAATAAATCCAAAATCCATAAAGGAGGCGTATGAACCGAAAAGACACTTTCGAAATTTCGAATCTAAGAATCATGCGAATAGCTCAAAATAGTTGTAGTAGTGATAAAATAGATCAAAAGAACGATCCGAATAGCTGCATGGCCAGATGCTGACTGGAAAAGTTGACTACGCAAATTCATGTACCTTTAAATTATCATAAGATGTAATTGGTTATGTACTTTTTATTATTTTTATTTTTTTTTTTTGGCTCATAACAAATCAAAATTCATAATCAAAATCAAGCTTTTTCAGTAAAAAATGGCTATTTTAGAATGTATCTTATCAATAAAATTTTCGAAATTGGGAAAATTTTCTCAGCGGAAAGACTTATTTTTCGGCTATTGCAAAAAAACTATCACTTTCTCACGAAATAGAAAAAATATTTGTTCATAAAAATTATATATTTGTTTAAAAACTGCCTGCGCTAAAGTGTTCAAATAAGTTCAAAACCAGCCAACCATTAAATCAGTTCCCATACCAAGGTTTTGATTTGAAAATATTCGAAAAAAACATAACAGGACTACGATTGAGCGTAAAGCCCAATCGGGCGATACTCTAGATGAAAGAAAATTTTTTTAATTTTAATAAATTTTGTAGGGGATGTGGTAGAGGGAGTAACGACATTGAACTAATTTTTTCACATCACTCTAGAGTTGCTATCAAAATGTTTTATATAAGATTTAGGATTCAAAAATTTAATAGATACTTAGAAAATTAGTCTACTGGATTTAGTGAAATTGTACGGTTTGCATGGGAGGTGGTAGAAGAAGGGGCGAGTCCTTCAAGACTTTTTCAGTAACAATTATAAACATCATGCTTCTGACATGTTTTAAATTGCAGATCGGTAGCATTTGAACTTTTCAGGAAAATCGACTTTTTGTAAGGTTGTTAAAATGTCAGATTATATGGGAGAGGATAGAAGGAGTGAAGCTAATCGTTTTTTTTTGTTTTTGGTCTTACTAATAATTCTAATCAAAAATTTTGTGCACAATTTCAGCTCGATGAATTTCATACGCACTGAATAAATTGGTAGAGTATTTCATGAAAAAGTGCAGTTTGTCTGGGAGGTGGCGAAAGGAATGGAAAGACAAAAATTATTTTTATGCAGTCGATTGAAATCATTATAAGAGTAATATATTCCAAATTTCAGATTAATAGCGTTTATATTTTTCGAACTAATCCGTTTATTGTCAAATTTCGAAAATGTGTTATTTTGTATGGGAAGGGTAGAAGGGGTTAAGCTAATCATATATCTTTTTCTGTCTTACTAATAATTCAAAATAAATGTTTAGTGTACAATTTCAGCTCGATAAATTACATATGCAATGAGTAAATTGGTTTCGAGCATTTCATGAAAAAGTGCAATTTGTATAGGAGGTGGTGAAAGAAGGGAGAGGACACAAATAATGTTTATACAGTAGACTGAAGTCATCATAAAAGTTACATGTTCCAAATTTCAGACCAATAGCGTTTATTTTTTTTTGAGCAAATTCGCTTATTGTCAAATAGCGAAATTGTGTTATTTTGTATGAGGAGGGGAGGGAGGTAGAAGGAGTGGAACGATTTTGCCCGTTCACGAACTTAACCTTACTTTTTTGGCAAAAACGACGTGTACAAAATGTGAGCTCTCAACGCATGCTCAATCTAGAGACGACACGGACGGACAGACGCACGGATATCCGGATTTGAGATTTTTAAGTGATTATTTGAACTTCTGTATCATTAATTTTTTTCTCTGAGCCTTATTTCTTGGCGTTAAAAACTTTGTGGCAAACTTATAATACTCTCAGATTTCATTTCCTTCGCTGTTTGCGACAAACATTATTTAAATGAAACCCTTCAAAATATGATTAAGTGGTTAGTCACCCTAATTCATTGTACCTTTGGAACTTGGCAAAAAAACACATTTATTGACTTATGTGCCTGTACATAAAAGCTATCAACTTCAAATTTTGGATGACCACGTATAAAAAATTTCAAAAAAAGTTTCATAAATTTTTGAAATCCTCCTTGTTCGTTTACCTTTTCCCATAATATTAATATGATTTCGACCAATTTCAATAAATCAACTAATACCCAATAAATTAAAAGCTAGTAAGTTTTTTTGGCCAGGGTGTAGCCTAGCATACAATGGGAAGGTCGTGAGTTCAAATCCCGATCGAAGTATAATTGCAGCACGCTGCTTGCTTAGTATATTTTGGCCACCTCAATCTACAAAAATGAAAAATTCGTCGATAGAGGGTTTTGCAAAAGGCTTACAACATTTTGACAATAAAATATGAAAAATGTTACAGAACCCGAAGATCAGGAGGCACAGGCCCTGTAGTGCCATTGTAGAATTAGGAGAACTTGAAATTTTATACGAGTACTTCTCAAGAGAAACGAAATAAAACTGCATTACAAATTTTACGATGCCCTCAAATCCTCTAGCCCCTCCCATAAAAATGTATGGTTTCGTGTAATTTACTTCGGCTGTGAAACTAATAGTGATTTCTATTCGGCAAAAAAATGTGACCCGTTTTTGCCCTTAACATTTTTTCTAGCAGTTCCTATGTTCTATTGGAAAAAAAAATTCTGCCCTGCTAAAAAAAATGGTTTGCGCACTAGGTAAAACTTGACCTGAAAATGCACATTTCTTGCCCCGAATTTTTCGGCGGTGCAACTCAATTGACCTGTAATGTACAACAATATGAAAAAAATAAATCAACTGACAACATCGGTAACAGATTCTAACGGATAGATCTTACTTAAAAGGACTTAAAACTTTACATGAAGTATGCAATATGAGTGCATACGTAACTTTTCTTAATTTTCCCAAAATCTTCACAGGACCATTTAGAGATAACAAGACAAACTAAAACGCTTTGTTTTGACAGTTTCGAAAGGCAATCAGCTGTTCGGTATAGAGATAACATGATAAAAAAAAATGCAAAAAACTTGCACTTAAAGTGTTCTATTGGAAATTGACCTGACCGACAGAACTGAGAAAAATGAGTGCAAAACTGCAATAATTTTGCATTTTAAAGGGCAAAAACGGGTCACATTTTTTTGGCGAATAGAAATCACTATAACATTCTATACAGAGAATTTTCAAGCAATCAAATTATTAACTTTCACCCACTTTTTCTATCCACATACAAACTCAAGCTTGCATCATTGATTCTATGTACTGGTAGTGATGTCAAGTTTCGTTACTTTTCGGTACCAGTAACTATTCGTTACTTTAAGGAAAGTAATCGTTACTTTCTACTTGTTACTAGGTACTCGTTGTTTTTAAATGACCGCCATATCATGTTGCAAGGATGGGAAGGTCAGTTTTTCAAATCAGAAATTCAAATAAAAGGAAAACTTAAGAGAAAACAAAATTTGTACTTTAATGCTAAGAATAAGAATTTAAATAGTTAAGTATTTATTTCCAATTTTAAATGAAAAAATTCTAAAATTTGCTAGCTGATACATTTTATTAGAAAACAACAAACAGTTTTTGAAGTTTAAAATATACCAAAAAAATATCAATTTATTTTAAATTTCGCTCCGAGTGTAGGGCTTTGCCTTTACCATAATTGTTTTCAATACCCCAAATCGATTCCAATACCCCAAATCGCTTCCAATACCCCATGCAGTAACTACATGTACAACAAGAAATCGCTTGTGAATCGCTCTTGATTTCGTTCGCGTAGTACGTGAATCAGCATAATGATATCTAGTCCGATTTTTTAGCTATCCCTATGCTAAGTTGAAAATTCCTTTAAACACCAACGTAAATCTTTTCGAATTTATCTTGTCTAATTATTTTTATTTTAAATAAAGTATAAAACGACAATGTGGAGGAATAACTTTTATTTAGTCGAAATTTTCTTGAACAAAAAATCTTCAAATTGATAAAAGAAAATCCCTTTATTACCCCAAATATTATCAGATTCAACGACTGGTATCACTGATCCCACAAACCTAAAACTAGTATCAAACGACTGCCTGCTCCTGCTATGCCACTCGAGCCGAGCATTACAACTCCACTTGACAAAATTGTCGGTGTGAAAGAAACGAAACGAAAAACATAACAGAATTATGATTGGGCTAAAAGCCCAATCATATGATACTCTAGATGAGATGGAAATGACTTTAATATACCGGAAAATATGTCATCTCAAATTCTTTCGAATAGTGAATAGAGACTTTTGCATGGGAGGTGGTAGAAGTAGAGGGGGAGGTTTGTATTTTTCGTATATAACACCGAACATGGCATGTAAAATGTTTTTTGCTGAATTTAAAGTTTTTAGTTTTCATTATTTTTAAAGAAATTAGTCATAGTTTTCCTGAAATTGGGGCATTTGTATGGCAGGTGGCAGAAGAAGTGAAGCGGTTAAGATGATTTTGAAACTGTTTATCATCATCCTTATCACCATGCTTTGATTCAATTTCAAAGTCGATAGCCTCATATGTATACATGAAGGAGAAATGCTTTTCTTGAATTTATAATACAGATATTTGTATGGGAGGTGGTAGAAGGAGTGAAGCGGAGCTGATAGTTTTTTCTAACACTTATTTCAATTATTAAGAAACAAATTCTGGCAAAATTTGAAGTTTGTACTTTTTCTAGTTTGAATGGAAATCGATGCATTAAACAAAAATTTTGCATTTGTATGGGAGGGGGTAGAAGGAGTGTACGGATCAAAATATTTTTTTTCACATTATTAATATTTCTATTTGTATACTTTGTACAAAATATCAAGTTGCTAGCTTAAACAGTTTCGAAGAAAAATAGTTTAATTTAAATTTCAAAATTTCGTGAAATTTATATGGGAGCGGGTAGAAGGAGTATGATGAAGTTAATAATTATTTTTAAAATAAATTGCAATTATAGTAAAATTAATTGTGACAAAATTTCGTATTTTCAGCTTTACTAGTTTCAATGAAAATCGAAAATATGTATTTTTCAAAATTGTCCATTTGTATGGGAGGTGGTAGAAGGAGTAAGGGATCGGATCAATATTCCGTAATATTAATGACATCTATATCATAATACTTTGACCTAAATTTCAAGTCGATAGCTTAATTAGTTTCAAAGAAAAATCAATTTCTTAATATTTCGAAAATTCATGAAATTTGTTTGGTAGAAGGAGTGGAGGGATGTGGCCCATTCACAAACTTAAAGTTACTTTTTTGCTAAAAATGACACATTTTAGCACTATAGCTCAAAGCTTTCGAGAGTTATGCTGTAGACAGATGCACAGACGGACAGACGGACAGCAGACAGACAGACGGACAGACGGTCACTCGGAATCGAGGTTTTTGAGCGACAACAAATATTTCTGTACTCTTGGAGGCTCTGTGCGAGCGTTATTTCTTAGCGTTGCAAACGGTATGGCAAACACAATATACTCTCAGAGTATAAAAACACATAATTTTCATTCTCTGTACTTTGCTTTGGAATGAAGGAACGGCGTTATACACAGGTGTAGGTTTCCATCCTACGCGAAAAAAGCAAAAGTTCCTTTCAGTATATGTATTTTTTTTGTATGTGGAACGAATACACGAGCAACGAAACGTTATGACAGTTCAGTTACTTTCTCGGGAGCTCATTTCGTTACTTAAGTAACGAATATAAATCTGCGTCGGTACTCGTTACTTCGGATTTCGTTTGGTAACGAGTACTCGTGTAACGAATAGTTACTTTTTTGACATCACTATATACTGGAGCTATTAATCTGACTACAGTTAAGTGTTAGATACTTGTTCGTTGTAATTTCACTTTTTATTAATTAGACTTTTAACCTAACTTTTACAAAACACGTTTGGACCGTTCAGTCAATGAGAAAGAAAGGAGCGAGGCTTGCCATGTCCGACCACCTGTTAGCTGGTCCGCTGGCTTCTGGTCTATTTCTAGTTTCTAGTTGGATATGACAGATAATTGATAAAAGCCCTGTCCCAGAACCTGCCTTAGTCATCCCTCCATGGGACACAAAAGGCGCTTTACCATAGTTGAGCAAAGGTGTACCCCGATATTTGGAGCGAAATTTAAAAGAAGTATCGGTTTTTTTGGTACGTCTTAAAATCAATGGTGAATTGGGGATGGTGAGCTCGCAGATGTTGATTGTGACATTTCTGCCAGACTCTGATACAGTGGGTCTCCTTCTTGCATAGAGTGACTCTAGTCTCCCTTATCCACTCTAACTCCCCACGCATTCTTTTCTTGACCCAATAATAATAAAGCTGTGCCCGAATTTAACAGGCTTTTAAAGTTAACTTGAAAGATATTTCGCTTACCAAATTATTCGTTTCTTGTTCTCAATCGCAGGAAATTGTGTGATTTGCTAAGACACCCACGATAATTATTTTTAAACTTTGAAAATCGTCATTATAAATGTACATATTTCTAGACCTACGCTAAGGATAATCCATCAATCATCCGTCTTCTGCGGATTAAATAAAATCTATGTCCGTCCAAAATAAAATCACTCAGCTTTGATTTTAATCAATCACTGAAAAAAAAGAACACTTTTTTTTCTGTTCAACACGTATTAAATAAAAAAATGTCTAGTCATCCTATTTTCGTCTTTCATCTGATATTATTTCTAATTTTCACTAGAGAGGTAAAATTAATTATTGGATAAGATTATAAATGCGTTGATTTATGGAATAAACACCAAGTTAGCACTTTATTCGACAAACACTGTGCTCAACTTTCAAACACAAACAGTCAATTTTGAAACAGTTTTATTTGTTTAAGATCCAAAATTAATAAATTTATTTCATGACATAAGTAAATCAATGGTACATGATTGGAAAATGTTCTTATAGTGGCGTGTAGTGTCCTCCTGGTACCGGATTATTGACAGTCTGAAATAGAAATAATCGATTAAATGACCGTATACATCCTATCTACTTGCCTATACTCTATAACATGCTTGACAAATCCCCTATAATGATATTGGCAATGATAATGATCGATATAGTATTTCGAAATCCGCAACACACATATGTGGACTGTTCGGATTTAATTTATAGAAAATCCAGTGAAGACCGTAAATTAAAAGGGATATCCAATGAGGACATGATTCAATATACGGGGAGTAGTGATGCAAAACCACACGCTGTATAGTTTATATTTGATGGTTAAGTGTTTGCTTTAATTATTCCAAGCTCCCTTTATAAATTTAGTCGGTTCATTCTAGGATTTATTTTTATTGTAAATGTTACATATTGCGATGCAGACATGTACTATTTACGCAATTATAAGCTAAAATTATCAAATAATGTTTTACCTTTAGAAAACTACTTTTAAACCTACAGGGCTTCTTTAGTACTTTGCTGACAATTTCTGTAAACTTCGAATCTTTGCAAAAAGTTGAAAATATAATCTAGTGTGCTACGTAAGCATCCTAAACTATGACAAAACATATCAGAATTAGAATTGTGCGCTAGTACTTTAGATAAAATTATTTCATTTCAAATTCTTCTTCTGGTACAAGATCATATTTGAAAATCTCACTGGTCTAGGTATGCAAACGTTTCGTGCTGAATTTATTGTTAGTAGCTTTCATAATTGTGCAACAAATTTTTGAAATTATAACATTTTCTATGGGAGGTGGAGGCAGGTTGATTTGATGCTTTTTGGACGATTTGGAAACAACTTATCAATTTTCTCATCACCACGCTTTGTTCCATTTTTAAACTCGAAAGCTCTCAAAGGGAAAATGCTTTTCTTGCATTTCTGTTATAAAAGTTTTAATGGGAGGACGTAGAAAGAATGGGGTGAAGCTGACAAGGCTTACAGGCTGACTAAATGAACCCTATCTAAACCTAGCCTAACCTATAATGTAATGGCACTTTGCAGTGAACTAACAAAACTGAAACTAGGCATGAAAGCAAGTTTATTTAATACGACTATGTAACGAAACATTATGTTCATTATCAATTCATGTTAGATGTTCGCTACTGCCTAGTTCATGGACTACCGAAATTCCCGCTGGGATGTGTTAAGCTCGTCATTTCGACTTAGTACTATAATTCAATATCTTCAACTTCACCAATGGCGCTACAGCCCAAATCGGACCTTGGCCTCCTGACATTCAGGCTGCTTAACATTTTTTTTCTCATTACTTATTGTGGAAGGGTTGTTAGCCCTTCACACAACCCTCTTTCTACGAATTTTTCATTTTCGTTGATTGACGTGACCAAGGTATATTCAAGCAGGCAATGTGCTGGAATTATATATTGCGCCGACCGGGATTTGAACTCACGACCTCCGCATTACAATACCAACACGCTACCCACTAGGCTACACCCTAGCATATAATTCAACATAGCAGTGTTGTATTTAGTGTTTTGGTGCTGGGTACGAAGTACTGCACATGAAGCGTTGAAAATTATTTTTTCATTCTAAGTCTTAATTACACTCTCTACTATACTACTATGACTTCTTCTTCAATGGCACTACAGCCAAAGTCGGGCTTTGACCCCCTGAGCTTTAGGCTCCCTAACATTTTTATACTCTAGATGAAATCTGAGATTATATGGTGTTTGCGTTACCGTTTGTAACGCTAAGACAAAATGCTCGCACAGAGCCGCCAAGGATACAGAAATATTTGTTGTCTCTCAAAAACCTCGATTCCGAGTTTCTGTCTGTCCGTCTGTGCGTTTGTCTACAACATAACTCTCGAACGCTTGAATCTATCGTGCTGAAATTCGTTGTGTGTAATTTTTAGCAAAAAAGCAACTTTAGGTTCGTGAACGGGCCACATTCCCCCATTCCTTCCACCCCCTCCCATACAAATTTCATGAAATTTCGAAATTTAAAGAAATTGATTTTTCTCCGAAAGCATTTCAGCTATTGACTTGAAAATTAGGTCATAGTATAATGATATAAATATCATTAACCTCGAGAAATATTGATCTGATCTCTATACTCCTTCTACCACCTCCCATACAAATGCACAATTTTCAAAAATGCATTTATTCGGCTTGCAAAGCTAAAAGAACCAATTTTTGTCATAATGTCATAATTAATTTTATTATAATTGCAACTAATTTTAGAAAAACCATTAACTTTACCTCATTCCTTCTACCCCTCCCATACAAATTTTACGAAATTTCGGAATTTCAATTAAATTAGTTTTCTTCAAAACCTTCAAAGCTATCAACTTTAAAATTTGGGAAAAGTATACTATTTTAAATACGATTGATGTCAAAAAAATTTGGTTTTAATTCGGATATTCCTCTACCCCTTCCCATAAAAATGTAGAATTTTGGTAAATGCATTTAACCGATTTTCATAGAAACTAGAAGAAATAGAAACTTGCAATTTTGCCAGAATTTGTCCCTTAATAATTGTAATAAATGCTAAAAAAATATCGCCTTCACCTCACTCCTTCTACCACTTCCCATACAATTTTTTTTATTGGAGGTTCAAGAAAAGTTTTTCTCCTTCGAACATATGAGAGCTATCGACTTTAAAATTGTAACAAAGCAATATGAATAGGATGTTGATAAGCAGATTCAAAATCATCCAAAATCTCCCACTTTCTCTGCCACCTCCTATACAAAAATTGTTCAATTTCCTCGAAAATTATGAAAGCAAGAAACTTTAAATTCAGCATGAAATATATTATATACTACGTTTAGTGTCACATACAAAAATTGCAAACCTCCCAAACAAAAGGTAAGTAAGTATTTTATCTAGAGGGTTTTACGCCCAATCATAATGCTGTTATGTTTTTTCTTTATATTATGAAAAGATTGTTAGTACTTCGCACAACCCTCTACGATTTTTTTTTTTTCGTAGATTGATATAACCAAGCAGGTAGTATGCTAATATTATACGACGACCGGGACTCGACCTCCCGACCACCCACTACCCACTAGGCTACACTCCAGTTACAACTATGCATATTTAATACAATATGCTTCATATGCGTTGCTATTTTTGTTCCAGATCTCTTCAAAAGACTACAAACAATATTCAAAATTGAGCACTATTGACAGATTTACATTAATTCAATCTTTATCAAGTAAATTATCGACATGACGTGACACTAAATTCATACAGAAATTAACGACCTTGAAAGGTTGAAAATAACAAAATATTTGGTCGTTCAGTTCAATGAAATATTTATTACATTTAAATTAAATAAATTACAAAGAATTTCACAAATTAAATTTAAACATAAAAAATGGTCCAAAAAAGGACATCCACTAAAGGAGCCGAGCCACCCTAATTTATGGCGTACAATTGTGTCTTAATTTACATGGTTTATTGCTGTGCCTCTGTTGTAATTCGTTATTCGCAGATTCACTCGGCGCGTTTCTTTCAAATGGCATAAGAAATGGCGTACGGAATGAAAGTGTGCATAAGACACAAATTAGAGGCACGTGAAATCTTTGAAATTACAACAACAAGTGATGAGTTAGAATTACCTGAAACAATACCGAAGAAGCTCGAGTGGCCGTAATTGCACGACAACGACAACGACGGGACTAGAATCGAGTAATTGTACCCATGAGGAAGATAACAGTTTTAGTGTTTAGTCTGACCTTTTTTGTGACTGTGAGTATGGGGTTTAACTTTTCTGCTGTTACCTTGATCTTAATACCTTTCACACAGGATTACGCCTTTTGTGGCCCGATTTGTATTCGAAACAGATACAGAGCAGCAGGCTGAAACGTGGAGTTTTCTTCTGTCGGCTCTCCGGGCAGCAGATAAGATAGAGTGTTCGATTCAGGAACAAAATAATAAAACACTAGGCTAGGCAGTTTTTGTTTACTGCCTACAGGTCACAAATCAATACAAATTAGTTCTGATAAATTCTGTCTCTGGGATTTCTGTATTTTCCTTCCTTTTTTCCAAAGATATTGCTATAATCCGATGACGACATATTTGACCTTAAGGCTCCTCTTTCTTCTTCGTGTTCAGTGTTTTTTGTTTTTTGCTAAATTTTACACTTTTAATGGAGCTATACTATAGTTTTGGTAGTTATGTTTTTTTTGGAAAGTTTTATCAAATTGATTTTTTGTGTTTTCAAGGATATTTTTGTCTCAGAGACTAAAGTTGAAAAATATATTTCCACTTGGAAATTCTTATTATTTTTTTTACTTTCTAATAGAAAACTTTATTTCACTTAACTGAGAATAAAGCCTAACAGGACTACGATTGGACGTAAGGCCCAGAAGTAGTACAGAAGTTAATATTATCATTTAAAAATCTCAAAAGTGGATGTCCGTCTGTCCGTCCGTCCGTCTGTTCGCTCTCTAGCACGTGGAGTTGGAACATTCTAATTTTGTACATGTTGTTTTTCTCAAAAAAGTAAGGTGAAGTTCGTGAACGGGCCAAATCGCTCCACCCCTTCTACCCCCTCCCATACAAAATGACGCATTTTCGTGATTTGACCGAAAAACATAAATGCTATTGAGCTGAAATTTGGAATATATTATTTTTATACCAATTTCAATAGTATAAAAATTATTTGAATCCTTCTACCACCTTTCATATAAACTAAACTTTTTTATGAAATATAAGCCGATTTATTCACTACACATAAAATTTATCGAGCGGAAATTTTGAATAAAGTATTTATTTAGAATTATTAGTAAGACCAAAAGAAAAAAATTAAATGATTACAAACAAACAATTTTTCAAAGAGTCGATTTTCCTGAAAAGTTTGAATGCTACAGATCTGCGATTGAAAACATGTCAAATGCATGATGTCTGTAGTTATTTCTGAAAAATTCACTAAGAACTCCCCACTACTTCTACCACCTCCCATACAAACTGCACAATTTCACTAAATTCAATACACTAATTTTACTTTATTATTCCAATAATAAAGTATTATGATCGAAACAGAACAAAAAAAAATGTGCTACCCTGAAATTTAATTTTTTCGCATTTCAGCCTAAAAATGCAAAAAAAACCAAAACAGAATTATGTTTGGGCTTAAAGCCCAAACATATGATACTCTAGATGAGATGGAAATGACTTTAATATACCGGAAAATATGTTATCTCAAATTCTTTCGAATAGTGAATAGAGACTTTTGCAGAGGAGGTGGTAAAAGTAGAGGGGGAGGTTTGTGTTTTTCATATATGACACCGAACCTGGCATGCATAATGTTTTTTGCTGAATTTAAAGTTTTTAGTTTTCATTATTTTTAAAGAAATTGGTCATAGTTTTCCTGAAATTGAGGTATTTGTATGGGAGGTGGCAGAGGAAGTGGAGCGCTTAAGATGATTTTGAAATTGCTTATCGTTTTCCTTATCACCATGCTTTGATTCAATTTCTAAGTCAATAGCTCTCATGTACTTGAAGGAGAAATGCTTTTGTTGAATTTATAATACAGATATTTGTATGGGAGGTGGTAGAAGGAGTGAAGCGGAGCTGATAATTTTTTCTGACACTTATTTCAATTATTAGGAAACAAATTCTGGCAAAATTTGAAGTTTGTACTTTTTCTATTTTGAATGGAAATCGATAAAATGCATTTAACAAAAATTATGCATTTGTATGGGAGGGGGTAGAAGGAGTGTACGCACCAAAACAAATTTTTTTCGTATTATTATTATTTCTATTTGTATACTTTATACAAAATATCAAGTTGATAGCTTTAACAGTTTCGAAGAAAAATAATTTAATTTAAACTTGAAAATTTGAAAATCGAAAATATGTATTTTTCAAAATTGTCAATTTGCACCACCTCCCAGGTAGAAGGAGTAAGGGGATCGGGTCAATATTCCGTGATATTAATGACATCTATATCATAATACTTTGACTTAAATTTCAAGTCGATATCTTAAATAGTTTCAAAGAAAAATCAATTTCTTAATATTTCGAAAATTCATGAAATTTGTATGGGAGGGGGTTGAAGGAGTGGAGGGATGTGGACCATTCAAGAACTTAAAGTTAATTTTTTGCAAAGAATGACACAAAAAAATTTTTAGCACTATGGCTCAAAGCTTTCGAGAGTTATGCTGTAGACAGACGCACAGACGGACAGACGGTCATTCGGAATCGAGGTTTTTGAGCGACAACAAATATTTCTGTACCCTTGGAGGCTCTGTGCGAGCGTTATTTCTTAGCGTTACAAACGATAAAGCAAACACAATATACTCTCAGATTTCATCGAGAGTATAAACAAATCTTGAAAATAGTTGGAGTATCAGATACAACCATCTACGATTATCTCAGCATGTCTAAGGTCAGCGCAAGATGAGTACCGGGAATGCTCTCAGCGGTTCAAAAAAGGCAGCGCGTCGAGTATTCACGCGAGTTTTTGGATCTCTGTGAGAGATGGAATAAATTATTACTGGAGACGAAGCTTGAGTTCATCATTACGAGCCTGAAGTAAAGTTGGAGTTAATTCAGTGGTTCCGTAAGGGCGCTTCACCCCCTAAGAAGTTAAAGGTCTCACAATCAGCCGGAAAAATCATGGCCACTATTTTTCGGGATTCAGAGGAGGTTTTGATGATCGACTATAAAGAAAAAGGACAAAATATCACAGGAGATACTATACTAATCTACCACAAAAATTAAAGGATGCCGTGAAAGAAAAAAGAAGGGGAAATTGGACTCGAGGTGTGGTGCTTTTGCATGACAACGCACCTGTTCACAAAAGCCACGTTGCGATGGTTGCCATTCAGAAATGCGGCTACGGAATATTGAACCACCCCTCTTATAGTCCAGATCTGACCTCTTTCAATTACTATTTGTTCCCGAAACTGAAAAAAAAAAAATTACCAACGATGAAGAGGCGAAGTCAGCAATTTCAGCCTATTTTGAAGGCCTTGAGAAAATATTTTTTTTTATAAATAATTAATAGACTTTGTGAGAGATATGATAAATGTATTGTACTTAAGTGAGAATATATTGAAAAGGAAAAATAATAACTTGTTTAATTTTACCCCCCTTCCCTGTCATTCTGACCTTCCGTCGTAAGTTAATTTTAAATAGAATGCCTTCATTTAATTTCGGTTTCGTTATAATACTAAAATATCCTATTTGTCAACGAAATATCCAATTTATTCCAACAAATTTTTTTTTCCAAACAATTTAATTAAGTAGGCGATTTCTTGAATATAAATTCGACAAATCTTCGGCAGCCGAATTAACTAGATTTCAAACCCTAAATTATACAAAAAAACGAGAAAAAAACTTTGAAAAAAATAAAATATTGCCATACTTAAATTTCCGACAAATTGATCACATCAACTTTAACTTCGGCTTCAATTTTCTTTCAATTTCAATTTCGAGTACAAAATTATTACCATTTAGCAGCGCAACAACCTAAAATTATTTCCAAGGACTGAAATATTGTTGTGAATGCTGGATACTTTAAATGAGGGATCAAGAGCTTTGATGGTCATAGCTCTCGTTCGTTCGGTCTTTGGTCGTTAGGTATATGCTTTAGAATCCAGCGATTTGCATTTTAATCCCGGCAGACGGAAAGTTCCAGGATCAGGAAGACCATCGTCCATTTGCATAATTAGAGCAATTGTGCTTTGGTCTTTCATGTTAAGCTAACCAAAAAAAAAAACAAAAGGAAGAGAAGAAAAAGAACGTGCGACGAAATGACGACTACTGAAAACTCCCGAGGGATAATAAACCAAAGAGTATTATTCAGTGTTGGCTCTTCATCTAGGACATTTCCCGGATAGCTATACATAAATATATTCTTACAAATTTAGACGCTCATTGACATAAGCATTTCGTCCGTCTTTTTCCGTCTTTATAAATTGAGAGTACGGGCGTACGCGAAAAATATTTTCGGTTTCGAATTAATTTAGCGATAAAACAGAATCGATGTTTTTTCACATTTAAATGGAACGGGCGATATCGAGCCTCCCGAAAATACGACGAAGTCGTTGTAAAAGCTTAAAATATTTCTAAATTTAGCTCAAACGATTTTTAATAACAACGTTGTTTCATCTGCATGGGTAATGATGATGGTGGGCGTTGGATGACAGAGATCGGAGGTGGTAAGAGTATTAAAAATCATCCATTCAATTGGAATCGTAAATAAACAAAAATAATTCCCGACAGGTGATGACAGTGGAAAATAAAAGTAAAGTAAAGTGGTATTTAATGGTAAATATTTGCTGTCGACTTGATCGTTCTTATTTCATTTCGAACATTTTCGCAACGAGTCCTGGAAAGCAAATATCTAAAATAACTTAACTTCTATACTTGGGAGTCTTAGTAGATACAGACAGTGTATAGATGTCTCGCAGAAAGCACTTTCATATGTTCAGGACTACGCCTAGCATTAGGTGTTTATTTATTCAGATGACAAATTTTCCGCTAATTCGTTGATACCTGTCGGGAGAAGAGAACGAAATAAAGCTGATTACTTGCCGATGTATTAGGGTAAAGATCAAGTGATTATTTAGTCGCAATAAGCCTTCGATATAGAAAATATATACAAGTTAAGACTCGCACGTGATGTCAGCTTAGTACTTCTTTGAATTTGACAGGCATGGTTTAATGGCTTTATATTTTGACGAATGATTTGAAGTCAGTTAGTAAGGAGTAAATAATATAGAGAAGACTTAAAATTAAGGATTAAATTGTGAAATTGTGGGTGGTTTCTGTTGAAAAACGTAATACTTAGAATCAGCTCATAGACTTGAAACTTGCCATATCCAAATTCTACACAATTTCCCAAAGTTTTATTATATCCGAAAATTTCCGATCATAACAAATTAAGACGGAAGAGCATAATATTCCTTAATTATTGGGAGTGCAAATTCAAAACTGCTGTTTTTTTCAAAATTCGAGCCCTTATTGTTCAAAAATGGTTAAATATTTATTATTCAAAGAAATGTCCATCGCTAGCCACAACTGTTTCCTACCTTTCTATCACTTTGTCGTGTCTCTTTTGATACTATTGTCGTTTCTCTTTCAACGCTCGGGTCAAACGCATCAAGTGTAGTCGATAGTGATCTCTCGTGATAGTTTTTCTCGGTTTCAGCAGCTCGTGAGATACCACTACAATTCTCCTTCTTCCAGCACGATGTCGGTCCTCAACGTCAAAATCACCACTCTTGAAGCTTTAAAGCCACTCACAACATGCTCTTCCACTAAGAGCAGCCTCAACTTAAGTGCTTGACAGCACTAGACATGCCTCAGCCTCAGATTTTTTTCAATTGAAGACAAAATCCAAAATTTCGAGACGAGAATTTGGCTTAAACTTCGACATGTGACGTTTCTGACCCGTCATTTGGTGCTAGCGCCATCTATTCGGAAACGGCGGGCATCAATTTGCAATTCCGATACTTTTGGTTGCACACGAGCATCATATCTTACACGTTACGAAAATTCGTTTAACAGGCGCACCATTGTTGAGCGTTAACTACATACATATATACATACAAATGTAGTTGTCTCAATTTTGCTGAAAGTTAGAACTTCAGCTAGGGTGTAGCCTAGTAGGTAGCGTGTTGATCTTGTAATGCGATGTATAATTCCAGCACATTGCTTGCTTGTATATACCTTGGTCACCTCAATCTACGCAAATGAAAAATTCGTAGAAAGAGGGTTGTGCGAAGGGCTAACAACTCTTCCAAAATAAGTAATATAAAATGTTAAGGAACCTGAATATCAGGAGGCCAAGGTCCGATTTGGGCTGTAGCGCCATTGTAGATGTCGAAGAACTTCACAAACCCATCTGGCTGCAGTTTTGTTGATTCCCTATACGAAAGATATGGTATTAGCGTGTAAAAACTGTGAACGCGTCCTCAATATCCAAGCTGTTTCAAGCTGAAAATGTGGCGTTTCTGTTGATGATTTACCCTAGTTAGTATATTGTCTCAAAGGGGGGGGGGGAGGTATAGCTTTGTGGGTCACCCTTTAATGCATTGCATAGCTATGTCAGTATACGAAAAGGATGAAATTTGGTAGTATTCTGAGAATTTTGGGGGAGAGAGACGGAAATGGCGATGGACATTACGTTTGAAGCGCTGTCGGCTATACTTGCTAGTAGGCAATGCCCCCCGCAGGAGAGTACTTGCAGGATGCAGTTTTTACCAATTCATGCAACTATTTTTAGGGAATAGCGACTCCACGGACCTAACCATCCCTCTGTGGAATGGGGGCAGAATTCACCCACAGTCAATCCTGCTCACCCTAAAACTGGCAAATGGGCATTCACTGGATCATGGGCTTATCCTCCGTGAGCTTAAGACCTGACTGATACGAGAAACAGATACAGCGTTTCGGATACGGACGGATTCTGGCATTCAAAAACAGACTACGCATTCCATAAACAGAACAATTACCAAACGTCCAACTGCAACAATCCTCTATTAGGGACGATCCCCAGATAAGGAAGAGATAGTTTCCGCCATTTGGTCAATGGCGAAAGCCCCAGGTGTAGACGGACTACTAACTGAACTCCTCAAAGTGGACCCGGAAATAACGGCCGCTATACTCCTCCCACTTTGTACTGAAGTGTGGAATGAAGGAAGATATCCGACTGAATGGAAGGAGGACATCATTGTAAAAATTCCGAAGAAGGGCGACCTTCGGGATTGTGGTAATTGCCGTGGTATATGTCTATTTATTGCCTTATCGGAAATCATGGCTAATGTAATTCTCAAAAGGATTTGTGCTGTCGTTGAGAGCACTCTCGAAGTTTATCAGGCTCGTCTTGTACCAACCTTTTCAAATACCCTACGGATAATATTGGAGTAGTTAGCAGAAATGAGTTCGCCATTACGTCTCATGTTTGTTGACTTCGAGAAGGCTTTCGACAGCGTTAAGCGAGAATACATATGGAATCGTGGGGGAAGTACAGGTTTTTACCATAAAATTTCATTCAAAAATTTTCAGTTTACGTGTTTTTTTCATTGGACATGAAACACCTTGTGCACGTTAGACCCCCACTCCGGTGCATAACAATTTTGGAAGAAATTATTATTTTTCTTGTATGTATATCAAATAGATGTATCGACGTGCAAAATTTAAATTTTGTATCTTTTACCAGAGCCCTAAAAAAATCACTCAAAATTTTCAACATTTTTACTTTTCCCCAATTTAAATTTTTTAACAAAATTAAAGACTGTATATGTAGTTCTACAATCTGGCAAATTTTTGATTTGATATTTGTACTCAATTTTGAGATATACCGATTTGTAATTTTGGAGAGTGCGCCATTATTGAAATGCTTTCCATTTCCCCCACTACTATTATGTCCACATGTTATATTTTTTTCATATTTTGCTAGTAAAGCTTAGTATACGTTTCAAGTTTCAAAGACATAGCTTAAGAGACAGTCGAGATATTCATTTTTAAGTGTTTTTCTTTGCACTGCCTCTGACGTTCCCCATTACAATAATTAGCCTCTTTCAAAGATGATTCTGGTGGATCTATATGCCACCTTAGTGGTCCCAAAATATAAATTTTTTGTAATTAATAATTTCGAAGATATAATCAAAAAAAATTCAGACGACAATTTGTTTTTAGCCCTCTTCTTCTTTTCAGACGCCAATGGATAAAAAAAATTAATTATTTTTAAAGTTTGTCCCACAACCCTCTTCATATCACTGCTGATTTTCAGCTTCCTATCTGCATTCGTGGTGGAGATATTAGCAAGTGAAGTTTTTGACTCTTTGGCATTTATACTTTTCGAACAAATTCTTTTATTGTCAAATTTCGAAATTATTTCATTTTGTATGGGTGGAGGTAGAAGGGGGTAAAGCTAACCATTTGTTTTTTTTTTGATTTTACTAATAATTCGAAATAATTATTTGATGCACAACTTCAGCTCTATAAATTTTATACGCACTGGGTCTAAAGCATTTCATCAAAAACTGCAGTTTGTATGGGAGATGTTAGAAGGAGAGTGAGGACAGTAATAATTTTTATACTGTAGATTGAAACCATTATAAGAGTATTACATTCCAAATTTCAGATCAATAGCATTCATATTTTTCGAGTAAATCCGTTTATTGTCAAATTGCGAAATTGTGTAGTTTTGTATGGGAGGAGGGACGGAGCGATTTGGCCCGTTCACGAACTTGGCCTTACTTTTTGTCAAAAACGATGTGTAAAAAATTTGAACTATCCAGCTCAACGCGTTCTCAAGCTAGAGAGGACACGGACGGACGGACGGACGGTCATCCGGTTTTGAGATTTTTGAGTGATTACATGAACTTCTGTATCATTCATTTTTTTCCGCGAGTCTTATTTCTTGGCGTTACAAACTTTGAGCCAAACTTAAAATACTCTTAGATTTCATCTAGAGTATAAACATAACATGACTACGAGTGGGCGCAAAGTCCAAGCATGCAGTAATCTAGATGATAGAGATTTTTTTTATTGATTATAAGAAATTTTGTATGGGGAGTGGTAGAAGGGATCATCATGGTATTGAACTAATTTTTTCGCATCATGCTAGAGTTGCGATCAAAATGTTTTATACAAAATTTAATGTTCAAAAATAAATAGTGAGAAAATTACTGCATTGGATTTAATTTTTTTTTTTTTTAATTGTGTCCTATTGCTTGGGAGGGAGTAGGAGGAGTAGAGCTAATCGTCTATGTAATTATTTTCGGTCCAACTAATAATTCTAAATAAATATTTAGGGCGCAATTTCATTTTGATAAACTTTATACGTATTGAATAAATTGATTTACAGTATTTCATGAAAAAGTGCAGTTTGTATGGGAGGTGGTGAAATGATTAATGCAATTCGAATAATTTTTATATAGTAGATTGGAATCATCATTCAAACAATATATTCTCAATTTCAGATTAATAGCTTTCATACTTATTGAGAAAATTGTTCGCGAATTCCGAAATTGCGATACTTTTTATGTGAGGGGGTAGAAGGGGTGGAGCGATGTTGTCTGTTCACGAACTTGACCTTACTTTTTCGTCAAAAATGACATATACAAAGCTTAATCTTTCTGACCGCATTCTTGTTACGGCTGGGGTCGTCACGTTTGGAAGGATATCGTGTATATTTCGTTTCAATACAAAAACTAAGTTTACGTTACAAGGTATCTTTATTTTCATCCAGTTTTCTATTAAAGAAGTTTCAAAAATTTAAACAAAATAGTTTTTAGTTATTGAGCTGTTACATTTACAGGTTATCCTGATCTCTTTATACTATCCTGATTTCCTGCTAGAAAGGTGCTGACTTCACGGCAGGTCATCAAATATTCCAGTGTTTCCTGGTATTGTCCTAAAACAACATTCGTACGATCTTCAACTACCGAAATAGATCACGTCTGTCCAGCTGCTAGCAAGTGATCTGATCCTTTTATGTTATTGTTATTTTAAGCACATTTGTTGCATGATAACATACCATGGGAGTTATTCAAGTATCATATGATTGGGCCTCACGCGTTTTCAGGTTCTCGTCAACGAATGAGAATAAAAGATCGCTGAATATCTGAGCTATAAAGGAACATACAGTGAACTCGAGTTGGTTGAAGAATTCCAAGGAAAATTATGTAGCATCTGTTTGAATAACAGACTAATCTACTCTAAGCTTCAAAGTAATTTCATAAGAAGAAAGCGGCATTGCAACGAAATGGTGACCAGGTGCTATATCAACGACGTTAAAGGACGACTTCTTTCTTGACAATAAAAGACTAACATTGTCTCCAAGTCATTAAGCAACGAAAAATATAGCCCTGCTTTTTCAAAAATAAGTAAAAAATTGGTGCACGAGTAATAATCCAAGATAAACTACAGACACTTGACAAATAATGAAAAAAAAAACGATTTAATTCAGCCCTTAATACTAAGCTTCAGCTTCTTAAATCTTAATTAATTCCAAAGAAAATCTTCCCTGAATCATAAGCGAAAAAATTGATAATACCTCAAGGAACGTCCTCAGGAAACAGGAAACTAAAGCCCATCGCATTGCTGTATCGGTGATCGACGACAAACAAATTACGTATAAAGGAATTGTAAATGACACCTTTCATTGTCTCCTGTAACATCTGGCAGCCTGTCATATCTACCCAGGTTCTTCTAATCCGCCGAGCTTAGCGTTAACTTGCCATTTATTGCCGCTAGCTTGAACTCAATGCAATATATAGGATTTCGAAGGTCCTGTCGTTTGAAAGCATGAAAGATTTCATCATCCATAAATGGCAAAAGCTCTTATTCAAGCCGATACGAACGAACGGTGGAGAGTAGATAATCATCAGCCCTTGGAGAAAATCAATAGCTCAGCAACTTTCTATAAGGATATTCCCATCGGACGAATTAGCGTAACCGTTTTGTCATCTCGTCCTGTGCGCTAGCATCGCTGCTCCCGAAAATATCAAAGTATTGTCTTGTCTCGTGCGTATTCGATTTTAATTTTTTTTTTGTTAAGAGAAAAATCTTATGCACGCGCAGGCATACAAGAGTGATTTATGGATATATGGATCCATCGAAAGACGTTTTTGTTCTCGTCCTTTTTCCGATCATCGAGAGCGAAGGAAAAAAATCGTTTGCAATGGCAAAATTCGAATGGTCCTTGTAGTAAATGCCCCCCGTGGTTCTTTTTTCTTGTCGTGTTCCTTCCAATTATATCATCCCATTAAGCACATGATCGACATGGCCATGTTTTATCCTTGATATCGTAATTGCTTACACCGCAGTTATCAAAAAGCAGTTGAGCTTGGCCTAGCTTTAATTACCGCCGGCAATGACTAATCGGTTTTTGACGTTTTTCTTTCTCTTCGTTTTTCTGGCCAAAAAAAAAACATGTTTTTGAATTTTCTCTGGCGAACAATTAATTACGAAGTCATGTTAAGGACATTCCAACTAAGACATTTATGCCTCATGAAATTGATAAAAGATGAAAAGGGTAGAAGAGGGATAATAGTAAAACAGAAAAATTACAAGGAACAAGAGAAAAGTGAATCATAGTGTAAAAGTCGTCAGGGCTTTATAAATGCCGAAATTACGGAGTTATGACAGAAGATAATGTTGTAGAAGAAGAAAGTAGAAAGGGATATGATGTAGCTCTTTAAAGCCATAAATTAAGGATAATTAATTTGATAATGAATAAGCGTAATCTTTTATTTTTTATGAGCTTCCTTTATTGTTTGACTTTTCTAATTTAATTTAAAATATGTAGGCATATCATGAGTATTATGATAAACTCATTAGTGTGTGGGCTATCGCAAATGAAGTTAACGATCGACCACAGTATTCCTTGACAATTATGCATATTAGAGTTATTAATATTAACATTTAGATTGGTCACAACAAATATTTTTGTGTCAATAACTTTTTAATTGATTGGTCGAATTACGCCCAAAATTCGCTGTATAGAATGTTAGTTTCATGGAAGAAGTAAATTCTCGGTGTATTTTATACTATATTTTTTGTGGTTCCCCCCCTCCTCTCCCCCTTTTACTGTATAACGATTTTGGTTCAATCATACAATTATATCAAATATTTTTTCTTTAAGTATTTCAAATGGATGTATGCAGGTGCAAAATTTGAACTTTGTATCTTTTATCAGAACCCTAAAAAAATTTGTGAAATTTTTCGACATTTTGGCCCACCACCTCGTTCTCCTTATATCCTCCATCTTAAAATTTTTCCGAAAATTATAGATTACATAGTTCTATAATTTAACAAAAAATTGAAATTAACACTTGTTTTGAATTTTGAGATATAACGGTTTGAAATTTTGAAAAGTGCACCATTTTTGAAATGCTCCCCATTTCACCCCACTACTATTATGACAAAATCTTATACTTTTTTTTAGTATAGCTCACTATATGTCTTAAGTTTCAATTACATAACTTAAGAGATAGTTGAGATATTAGTTTTTAAGTGTTTTTCTTTGCACCGCTTCTGACCCTCTCCTTACAATAATGAGCCTCGCTCTAAGCTTATTTTAGTGGATCTGTATGCCACCTTAATCTTCCGAAAATATGAACTTTTTTATGGTAAGTAATTTCGAAGATACAATCATTTAAAAAAAAAACTTCTAACAATTTGTTTTTAGCCTCCCCCCCCCCCCCCCTATTCGGACGCCAATGGATAAAAAAATTAAATTATTTTTAGAGTTTCTATACTTATACCGATTTTCAGCTTCCTATTTGCATTCGTAGTGGAGATATTATCAAGTGTGGTTTTTGACCCTTTCCCATTTCCTGGCTCCCGCTACGTCATACGAGGGAGTACGTATGGCGGGACGGATTTGTTTTTTGCATTCTTAGACTAATTTAGTCATGAAACACGAAAAAACAAAATTTCAGGGTAGCAAATATTTTTTTCTGTGTCGATCACGATAGTTTATTATTAGAATAATAAAATAAAAATACAGAGTTCATAAGCTCACTTCGCAGGATTTGCGAGCTTTGAACTAGCAAGAGAAGACAATTGTAGTATTCCGAACTGCGATAAAGACTGTAAGTTTGTCACCAAAACTATCCTGAAAGGCATGAAGCTCTACAAACCTTGTAGTTTAGAGAGAGTTCGGCCGTCGTGGGACTCTTGACTCACAAACGAGTGTCTTGCTGCAATCCAGGCGAAGAAACAATCATTTCAATATTTTAAAAATCATTAAACTTTAGTTAACAGAGAGCTATACATAAAACCAAGAAGTACCAGTAAATCTGTCCTCAATCGTGTTAAATTTGATCACGACCAAAAACTTCGACGGAAAATCTTTCAGAGTCAAAAAGGCTCAAGAGATTTCTGGTCATTTGTCAAAACGGTCAGCAATGATTTCATCTCTTTATTAACACCACCACTCGTAGATGGTGAACATACCATAGTTGATCCTGTTGAGAAAGCTAACCTATTGGCAGCAAGTTTCGCGAGAAACTCCAGACTACCATCTTCAAATCAAACCCCTCCTATCGCAACACCAGCGGGTTTTTCGCTGCCTGCGCTGTATTTTCGCCTTAGTTTCTTATCCAGGATTCTGCTGAAGCTCAATAATCACAAGTCCCCTGGCTCTGATCGCATTCCCCCCATTACCTTTAAGGTGTGCTATTTTTCTCTGACTAAACCTCTTCGCAATCTTTTTCATCTATCCTACTCTTCTGGGTGCTTTCCACAATTGTGGAAAGTTGTGAATGTTCAGCCAATTCTCAAGAAAGGAAGCAAAGCGAACCCCGCCAACTACCGCCCAATAGCCATTATTTCAGTGCTCTCGAAAGTAATGCAAATTGCTGTCAATCGCAAACTCGTTAAATATCACGAGGATAAACAGCTTATCCATGATCGCCAATACGGTTTTCGTTCTGGAAGATGGACGGGAGATCTCTTGGCTTATCTAACGGAACGCTGGCACTCTTGCTGGTATAAATACGGTGAAGGTCAATTTCTTGCGCTTGACATTTCAAAAGATTTTGATAGAGTTTGGCATGAATGTCTTCTTGTTAAGCTCACGGCCATTAGCCTGGATGCTACCCTCACGTAATGGATTGAGAGTTTCTTGTCCAAATGCACTTTACGAGTAGTATTTGATGGTATAATTTTTTCTCTTTTACAACTACTTCTGGTATCCCTCAGGGCTCTGTCCTATCGTCCACTTTGTTCTAAGTATTCATTAACGACCTTTTGTCTTCTACTCTCTTTAGTTAACACCTTTGAATTTTACTCTACTGCGGATTCTCTCATGCAATCTATTCGGTTCGCTGGACTCCGACCTCGACTTAATCCTGGAACGGGGCAGGAAAAATAAGGTAGAGTTCAACACTGCTCAAACACAGGCCTGTTATCTTTCCTTTAAACGTCACGTTCCAGCGTCGTCTTCTAATGTAGCCTTTAATGGCATACAACTTGGCTTTTTTTGAGATTTAATCCTTTTAGACGTAAAGTTCAATAACCATCTCGAGTGAAGTCAGTCTTTGAAGTTGCCCTTGCGCTTCGAAACGTCTAGGTTTCCTTCGTGAATGCAAAAAATTCGTTACGCCTCATGACTTTGCTACCATCTACAAGGTCTACATTCGATCTCGCTTAGAGTGCAACTCGCAACTTTTAGGCTGGGGCTCCCAAAACTGACCTTGCGCTGCTTGATCGAATCCAAAACCATGCGTTCCGACTTATTGGAGATAAACCACTACGGCTTTTAGTGAAAGAAATGTCAGAGTACTCAGCATTTACTGTCGCTACTTCCATAGTAAATGTAGTTCGGAACTATTGGCGCTTATTCCTCCACTTTACGCTTTTCCACGACATACTCGTCAAGCAAAACATACGCACTATTATACTGTCAAACTTTTATCTTTCCGTTCAGTGAAATTTAGGCGGTCATTCAATTCCCGAACATCCAGACTCTGGAAAGCATTGAAGCTAAAGTTTTTTCCAAACGGGTACAACTTCCATTCCTTCGAGAATAATGTTCACCGTCATTTCCTTCTCTCTCCATCCGAATTTTAATCCGCTTCCTCTACCGACTTAACTGTGCAATGCATTAAAGGATGGCCCACAAAGTTATACTCGGTACCATAAAAAAAAAACAAAAAAAAACAAAATGAGTACCACTTCCACTGCAGCAATAGAGCCACTTCTCAATCTGGCTCCCCTACATCTGAGAATAAAAGGAACGCCCATAATACAGACTATTCACCACTGATGATATGACAAAACGCAAAATTCCCAGCCCTTCTCTGACTTCAGAAATTGAAAAAGAAGTAGTTCTTACAATACTTCTCTGTGATTCTATGGTAGCAAGACACAGTTTCACTAAAATATTTAAGGAGATCTTATCAGATTGTTAATACTGGGCCAATACACACAATCCAAGAAAGCCATGAATAATCTGTTACACAGTTGGATCTAAAACCTGAAACGTGTAGCTGCTGGAGTATCGTCCCAGTACTAGTATTTACGTCAGTATGCATAAGTTTTGTACTAATTGCTAAGCTGAAATATATGTAGTAGAACCATGTTTTCTGGAGAATATAAGCAGAGCATACCATAATCATCTCAAATACGATCAAAGATCGTGCAGTATTGTCTCAGGTACTAATCGAACTATGAAATAAAAACCGAGTAACTCTCATTTGGATCCCTAGATACAACGGCTTTGACTGTGGATTTAAAATGAGACGCAGCCTATGCGGCGATCGCAGTGAGGTTGAAATGTATGAACTTGTATGATGTTATTCACAATCAATGAAACTTACGTAGCCTAGATAAAGCAGTTGGTCAATTTTCAACTTTTTCGCGGCGATTTCATCCTTTTCCTTCTTACCTTTTCTTTATTTACTAATTCGAATCTGACAAGCTAGTTTTAAGAACTAAATCAAATTAATACGGTTTATTCTAATTAATTAGGTATACAAATATTTTTGTACTCTAGATGGAATCTGAGAGTATTACATGTTTACTCTAAGGTTTGTAACGCTAAGAAATAATGCTCGCATAGAGTTGCCAAGAGTACAAATATATTCGCTGTTGCTCAAAAACTTCACAACCGGATGTCCGTCCGATCACTCTCTAGCTTGAGAGCACATTAAGCTAGAAAGCTCAAATTTTATACATGTCATTCTTACTAAAAAAAAAGGTCAAGTTCGTGAACGGACCAAATCGCTCAACTCCTTCTAACCCCATCCACACAAAATCAAAATGACATATTTTCACAACTTCATTATTAGTTAATTTTCCTTGAAAACATATACGCGAGGGATCTGAAATCTTAAACTTACCATTCCCGTAAAAAATTAATTTCTAAAAAAAAAAAAATTAAATCATCGCACTCCTTCTACCACCTGCAAAATTCTTTCATTTTTTTCAGTGTCCGTAAAATGTATGGACTTCAAATTTTGTGTGAAGTATTTTGGTACTAATTATAGTGATACGAGAAGAAATTAGATTGATTACTCTACCTCTTCTATCACCTCCCATACAAAATGACTCATTTTTGCAACTTTATGTATCAGTTTCTTGGAAATTATCGAAAATAGTGCTCTAAAATTTTGAAATTAACTTTTGTTCATTTTAATAAGACAACTGAAATCGTCCTTCTACCCCCTTCCATACAAACTGCACCATTTCACGAAATACAATGAACCAATTTTTTCAGTACCTATCGAAGATTTGTAGCTCAAATTTAATACAACACATTCTGGCAGTGACTGCAGTGAGATTTGAAAGAATATGTTTGATTCCGCTAGTCCTTCAATCACCTCCCATACAAAATGACACAATTGCATAACTTTACATTATATCGATTTTTTTGGAAAGCATAAATTTTACTGTTCTGAAATTTAAACCACTTCATTTATATATCGATTTTAGTCATCTCTGCAAAATTTGTTGAAATCCCCCTACCCCTTCTAACACCTCCCATACAAAATTCATAATTGAGCGAAACGCAAATATTATTACAAATATTCTGTTGCTCACAGCATATCAGTCAGATTTACACAATATTCCGCTTTCATTCGGAATGTCGCTACCTCACTACGTATAAGCAGCGTGAGCTGCGTAGGGTCTATATTTCGTTGTAAATGAAGCATGAGGATAATATTCAAGCTGATTCATTGGCCAGGGAAGAAGGATCCGATTCGCAGGTCCCCTTCCTTATTGCGGGATACCACTTAATACTGCAACAATGCTTATTCAAATGTGGACCGCAGTGTGATATTTTCTGACTCGGTACCAGGTAATAAGCATGCTAAGCTTATTATGCCAAAATATTTCAATAAAAGAAATTCTGAATATCTGCAGTTTTTTTTTCCTTTTTTTTACAGAATGACCTGTGTTATAGGCAATTTCGGCCTTTATGTACAATGCACAAACACAGTCATGGAGGGAAGGAATGGGATTAGGAAGGTAGGGGAAGGGGAGTGAGAACGACCGTAACGCGTTAAACAGAAATCAGACTAGATTCTTCTTAGGTGTCCTAACTGGACACAACATATTTAGAAAATTGGAGTCTCAGATGATAATCTCTATAGAATGTGCAATGAGGAGGGAGAAAACCCTGAGTGTATTCATTGTGAACCACTAGTGAACAAAAAAAACTCCTTCATTTTGGACAACGATTCATGAGCCCAATTGAAAATTTAAACATTCCTCTTAGTGATATTCTATGCTTTATCAACAGCACTGGATGCGATGAGGAACTACCGTGGGACATCATTATCGGCCCATCATTCTCAAACTAAACCTACCCACCGTGTAATCTAATCGAATCTAGAGTATTCTTCTAGCATACAGCAGAACAGACTAAATGCAAAAAATTATACAATATTACAACTTGAAAAAAAAAAAAAAAACTATCGCTCACTAAACGCGAGGCTGAGCAGCCAGCTCTCAGTGATGGCAATCGAGTTGAAAGCGTTTTGAAAATTACCATCTGCTGTCGACTGAGTGTTGATGAAAGTGCTATACGTGCGAAGGACATAAACTGAAAAAATTTACGAGACAATGTCGACATATCACACTCCAATGCTTCCACTATGCTAGGAACGACGTGGTCATATCTGCGTTCGGGATTGTATTTGATTTCCCAAGGATTTCTGATTGGTGCCCGATTCCCGGAGAACAACTGAAAGGACTTCGCTTAGTAGCTAAACTCTATGAGCTTATACGGTCGCTAAAATATGTAGGTATGGGATTTAGTGAGACCGCATCATCTTCACACACGAATGATTTATTATCGAAAAATTGCTTTTATGGTGTATTTACGAGTCCGCATAAAATTGATCCTTTAATATCAAGAAGTCCAATTTCTGTTTATATATAGCTGAATCCGATAAAACTCAAGACTAGGAGCTTAAGTTGACACCAACGTCATATTTATTGTAGTAAGAAATAAAAAAAAAATAAATAAAACTGAGCTGAGCTAGCAACTATAGACGTCGGTATTAGCCTAATAAAAATCAAATTTGAATACAATAATTCTGCATGGATGGATATTTTTTAAGGGAAAATCGACGATAGAGTATGAGAATTAAGCCATATGACTTCCATTTAGTTTTCCCTCTTCTGTTTTCAATTGCTCCACGTAAGATCGTTCCAAGTCCAATTGAATAGAAACTAAGTGTTCCTGTTGATTTTATTTTCGTATAATTTTCCACTTACAAAATATTCTCTATATATGAGAAAATATATTTTGAATCAATTTGTTGGTAAGAGAGATGTTATAAAATAACGTGAGAGGCTCAGTATGAAAGATATACGAGTACTATGTGGTTTAGACGTTGATATAATAAATTTGTCACCGATTTAGCTGAAGAATTATTCTTGAGAAGACCATTTGTCGCAATAAAATTTGGTATCCCTGGTTTTAAGGGTTCTCAAGAATTCAGATGCAGGAAAAAAAACGGCAGGACAAAATTGTGAGAAAATTTTTTACAAAACAAAACGTAAAATAAATATTGCTCTCGCATCCAAGACAACTCTTTTCAGCCTGACATACAATAACTTAGAGTTCCACGTAATTGAGCTAACTAAAAACGCAGGAAATACATAAGAAAATAAATTTTATTGATAAATGTTATACGCCCAATAAATATTGCTTAACAGTATAACACAATAATAGTAGAAATTGCAACTCTAATAGCTTTCTGACCATGACCGTGCCTACCACTCTAGTATAAGGTGTGCCACACCAGGGCGGCAGCTTTCAGGGGTAGTAAATCGTAGAAGATTTTTATATTTAGATAGATAGATAGATTTCCTTATAATGGTTTCTTTACAGCAAGGTACGTATGTATATTGGTAAATGCTTCGAAGCTAAACATTACTTAGGATGGTACCCTTTAATGCAATTTACACAGTAATATCAGTATAGGCAAAAAAGGAATTGGAAGTTAAACGGGATTAAATAGTAGATGAACTCTTGGACCGTCTAGCAGAACGGGGATACGAGGCTATATGATATGCCGATGACCTCGTCATTATCATTAGAGGCAAAAGTTATTTAATTATATTGTAAAGAATACAATCAGCCTTAGAAGTGATGATGAACTGGTGTCAATCTAAGAACTTGAACATCAACCCAAGTAAGACTGAGTTAGTACCATTTACAAATAGAAGGAAAATGTTCATCTTACCCCCTTCAATAAATGGAACAATAATACTCTTTTCAGATGAGGTAAAATATCTAGGTGTCATACTGGATAGCAAACTCAACTGGAACAAATATATAGAATGGACTCATGCCAAAGCATTAAAGGCATTTTGGGCCTGTAAAAGCTTATTGGGCAGAAAATGGGGACTAAAGCCCAAAATGATTTACTGGTGTTACAGAACAATCATTCTTCCAATAGTCACATACGGATCAACGACATGGTGGACTAAAACTTTACAAAGAAAAGCACAGCTTACGCTACAAGAAATCCTAAGACTAGCTTGTTTTGGTATCGCAGGAGCTATGAACACCTGTCCTACAGCGGCAATGGCAATGTTCCTTAACATCCCTCCGATACATCTCCAAATAAAAAAGGAAGCTAACAAAGGGGCGTTACGCATACAGAGGGAAAACAATTACAAACCAGGGGATTTTAGAGGCCACCTCAAAATCCTAAGAAACCCAAAATTGGAGGCTCTAACCTTCACATTATCGGACGCTATGCCGACAAAATTTAACTTTGAAACCCCCTTCAAAGTTATAATCAGAGAACGCAAGGACTGGCAATCCACGCCACCTGAAATGGAAGAGGGATCAACCATCTGGCATTCAGATGGTTCGCGCACTTCTGAGGGGACAGCAGCCGGAGTCAAAGGTCCTAACTTCTCGGTTTCAAAACCACTCGGCAAAGAAGCCACAGTCTTCCAGGCTGAACTAATTGCAATAGAGCTATGTATCCAACAAATCAATGTATATCCTATCGGATAGTCAGGCGGTTCTCAAAGCCCTAGCATCCAATCAACACGGTTCGAGGTTAGTTTGGGACTGTCTTCAAGACCTAATCATCCTAGGGAAAAGGATCGACGTAACCTTAATGTGGGTAAACTTTTCATGCAACGGAATACTGCTCTCTGGTGGTCTACTTAAAAATTATAATTATGACACTCTTCTATAAAGAAGTACATAATGATCATAAAGTACCCGGAATAAAATTACTCTGGGGAATGATATATCAAAATTTTTTTTGGTAGGCAGGTAGGACAGTCCTTAATTATTGTCCCAAAAATTATCTGTTAATCAGTTTGTTTACAACAGTGGTTGAATGGGTACATTTGCCACCTATCAAAAAAAAATTGATATATCATTTCCCAGACTAATTTTAATTACAAATTCCGGGTACTTTATAGTCACAATGTATACCATATTAATATTCTTCCTATGAGTTTAGTACGAATTCAACACTTTTTGAGTTATGGCAGTCTTGTTCCGAAGAAACGATATGACTGCCTGAATTTCAATGTACGAGAACTTGGAACAATAAGCTCGTATTCGTGGGAAACTAGGAGAATATATCCAGGATATGGGAAAAGGGGAGGAATGAGGTTGTGTGTTTCACTCCCCTCACGTCTTTTACCCCCCCTCCCATACAAAGTGACTCATTTTCAAAAATATAAAATTAGCAAATTTTCTTGGAAACTGTAAAAGCTATTAATTTCAAATTTAGAATTAATTATCTCAATTATAAATGCAATCTTTAAGTGTGCAAATTATTTCAATCCATCCACTCCTTCCACCACCTCCCATACAAACTAAAATTTTTCATAAAATACTATACATCAATTTCCTCAATACGTATAACTTTTATGGAGCTGAACTGTACTAAATCTTTAATTAGCATTTTTGTTAATACCAGGAAAAAATAACCGATTAATTTCACTCCTTCGACCCCCTCCCATACAATATGACACAACTCCATGACTTTACGAAAATTCGATTTTCTTGAAAAGTGTGAATGCGACTGATCTGAAATTTAAAATATATCAATTGCATGATGATTATAGTTGTTTCTCGAAAAATCACCAAAAAACCTCAATCCTTCTACAACCTCCCACAGAAATTATACAATTTCATTAAATACAATGCACTAAGTTTCTCAGTACATATTCAATTTTTGAAGCATAAATTTAGTACAAAATATTTGAATAGCTACTTTAGCATTATGTGAAACAAATTAGTTCCGAATTGTCACCCCTTCCACCACTCCTCATACAAAATTTCTTAACATCACAAAAATTTCAATTTGATCTATAGTATCGTATGATTGGGTTTTACGGACAATAGTAGCCGTGTTATATTTTTACGCTTAATGTTATTTTAATTGGGCTTTTCTTTTTATTTAACACAAGCTACAACTGTGCACATGCCTTTAATGCTCTTCAATACATATGTGATCTCAAACCACGGAATTGATTCAATCACGAGCCTTTCCCATACAATTGCAAGAATTGTTTCATTCTTCATAATTTTTGGTTCTGATTCCAACGAAATACAAAGCATTTTCTTCAAACAGCCATTAAACTAATCAAATTAAAAATCCCGCTTAATGTTTTAATAACTACATTTTTAAAAATTGCTTATTTTGCGATTGTTACGCGGACAAAGTCGCGGGCGATCGCTAGTAAAATATATAAAGAAAACATATTAATTTGAAGCAAAACCGTTATCCACCAAAGGTGGGCCTAACATGCACTAGGTGTTTCACGTGCATTAAAAAAAAACAATACAAAAAGTCAAAATTTTTGAGTGAAATTTCAAGCTACAAACTTGAAAATTTGTAAAATTCATTTGAAAAAACGCTTAAAAGTTTAAGATATTAACTAATCGAATACCTCTTAAGCTTCTATCCCTTCTCATATATAAGTATTTTTAAGAAATCAATTATCACCAAACCATTAACAGCTATCAAATTGAAATATCTTACAAACACTTCTGATGACGGAGACGCGAACCAGTGCAGGAAAGCGATAGAACAGTACGCGGCGGTAGTACCATATAGTGCGAATTAAGTTAAAGTGCGAATAAATAAATTATCACTTATTTTTAAACGATTTGTGTTTTACTTGAAATCTCGGCGAACCCCTAGCTTGCAACAGTATGATTTCGGCCAATTTCAATAAACCAACTAATAAACAGCAAATTAAAAGCTACGAGCTTGAAATTTTGTATGAATACCTTTCAAAGACACTTATGAAAGCTGCATCACAAATTTTGCTATTCCCTCACCTCCTCTATTCCCTACCAGACAAATGTATGGTTTAAAGAATATAAAATACACCGAGAATTTCATAAAATTTACATCGTCTATGAAACTAACATTCTATAGAGCGCGACTCGAGCAATCAATTAATAAATTATTGATATGTAACCATCCCCTCGCCCCCTCTACCCAATACAAACCCAAACTCACATATACATATAAACAAATGAAATATTGATTCTATGTACTGAAGCTGTTGATGGTAATCGCAGTTTAGTGTTAGATAATTGACAACAGTCCTGCCCTAGAACTCTCATTCACATAGTCTTCCCACGTATCCTCAACTTGTCCGAAGAATTATAAAATTGCGCCCGACTTTTTTGGCAGATTCTTTTTCTTATTTCATTTATTTCACATATTGATCTTGTCAAAAACCCCCACCGTAGAATTCTTAATACACGAGCTTTAATCTGTACTAAAATTTCGTCTTTTATTCGTTAATTCTTTCTTTGCTGTCCATTGTTGTGTGTCTTGAAGAAGAATGTTTTCTTTTCAATTGCAAAGCAAACATGGTTCTCTGTGTAGTGTTGTACTTTTGATGACGTTACGGGTTCTCCATTTATTTCACAAAAATTCATTTCCCTTCATGGCGGTCACAATGACAAATGTCCGACTGTTCCGGCCTTTGTTAGCTTATTTCGAGATGAATGAGGAATATGACCCTATCCTTTAAACAGATATAGTTTTCTTCGGTTCTGTTTTGCCGCACGAAATCATATAAAAATATTCTTCCCTAGAACGATTTCGAGTCCAAGCACGTCGTCGTCGGTCCCAATCCCAACCAACTTCACTCGATTCTGTTTCTGATGCTGCATGAAGTCAGCCATTGAAGAAAAAAGTGGGATTGGCGGGAGAAGTGCTTCTTCTTTTCAGAAATCTTACTCTTTTCATCTTTTCGACTTCATTATTTGCTTCCGGTCCTTCGTGTATATATTCGCATAATATAGCAATTATTATTCACTATATACATCTACTTGTATATTTAGATATACAACTATTAGACTTTTTTTTTTCTTGGCAAAAATGGTTTTCGGGTGGGTTGTCCTTGATGGCAGCTAAGTGATGTTTTCTTTTTTATGGTTTTTATGCAAAAGCATTGTTCAAATCTTCCGCCTTAATTCCGTATTTTGAAATTTTTTTTTATGATTTAATTAAAGTCACTAAGAATAGAAGGAATAATGAAAAGAAAAAAATCTTCAGTCAATAAAAACAAAGTGGACAAAGAAAATGTTGAAATTAATTTGATATTTCAAAGTTTCAATTATAATGGTTATAAGTGGAGTAGTTTTAAAAGTGACTAGATCCATTTTGTTGCAAATTTTTAGAAATTGTAAAAAACTGTTATTGTATAAAAGAGAGAATTCATTTTATCAGTAGAATAATTGAAGAAATCTCAAAACGCTCGATGATTTTTGTGTACTTCGGCAAAGTATGCGAAATGTTCAGTAGTCAGAGCTTGATACTTTTGTATCTTTAGAGAAAGCTTAGTCAATAGAAAGGGCAAGCACGTGAGTGAATTGGCCTCACTGTACCCCAAAAATACACATTTTGCACGTAATTTGACAGACCTGAAGTTACTCTATGAAAAAGGAAGAACAAGGCACCTGAGGGAGTTTGGTCAGTCGGTCAAAGTGGGCACTCTTTATTTTCATATGGATTAGGAATTTCACCCAGCAAGAAAATGTTCATTTTCAGCACAAGTGGTAAAAAGGTACATCGCTGGGCCGCACTGCATCAATTTTTCGGATTGCGCTTGAACCAAAAACTACGAATTCAAATATCTCAATTATGGCTGCTCTAGCTAAAAAGCTGAAAATCGATACGTGTACAATATTTAGGGGTTTTTAATAATAATTTTAGTTTTGTCGTCCGAATTTGTTATCAAATCATTATATCTTCATTACCAGTACTAATTGAAATAAAAATAAACTGCCAACAAGTCGGGTGCAACATTATTATTTTTGGGACAAGTCGAGGATGCATGGAAAGTTAATATGCAGGTTAGAGTGCTTAAGGAAGACTAAGTGGAACCCCATTTCATAATTTTGTATGGTAGGGGGTAGAAGTTTTAAAGATATTCGACCAGTTAATATCTCATACTACTTACTATATTTTTTTAAAATGTATTTTGCACATTTCGAAGTTTTTACCTGGGAGGAGGGGAGGGGGGGGGCTGATTCCGGTGGATCTTTATGGCACCTTAATGGTCTCAAAATATAAATTTTTATGGTAACTAATTTCGAAGATATAATCATTTAAAAAAATTCGGCCGGCAATTTGTCTTTTCGGACCCCAATGGATGAAAAAATTAAATTATTTTTAAAGTTTGGGCTAGAAATAAATTGTCGTTTTTTTCCAAATGAATATATCTTTGAAATTACTTATCATAAAAATTAATATTTTGGGATCATTATGGTGGCATACAGATCCACAAGAATCAGCTTAGAGGGAGGTTAATCATTGTGAGGGGAAGGTTCTTGGGGTGTAAAGAAAAACATGTCCTCGACTGAAAACGGGTTCGACGGAGTGGTGATTTCAGTTTCGTGGATAAGAAAAATTCATACGGAGTGAGTACGGTGGTTAATTGATGCAATTTGTTGTTTTTTTGGCCTTAAATCCGGTCACAATTGAGCCTCAGTGCGATGGCACATTTTCATCGTGGAAAATCCATGAATTCTCCTTCCATAATTCCGGCCGTTTTTTAAGGATTTGCTCACGTAAACGATTCAATGCGGTCAAATAGTACTCCTTATAGACCGTCTGTCCCCCCAGATTGAATTCATGATGGATCGAACCTCGACTATCGAAAAAAACAATGAGCTTTGTCTTAATTTTTGAGCGGCTGTGGAGTGCATTTTTCGGTTTTTTTTAAAAAAATCCAGCTTTATTGGAAAGGGTCGAGAAAGGACGTGTTTCACGGCCAAAGTATCCACCAAAATCAAACGAACGGACTCACGGGAGATGTCGAGCTCTCCTGCTATCTCACTAATACTTGTAAAACGATTTTCGAGCATCATTTCCTTCACTTTTTGAATGTTGTCGTCAGTTGAAGAGGTCGGAGGTCATCCAGAACAAAGCATGTCCTAAAAGGCATTGAACTACTCGAAGGTTCGTGTTTTTGATATTACTGAATCACCGTAAGCCTTTTCTAACATTCACAACAATTCCGCACACTAAATTTAGTTGGAAACACAAAATTTTTTTCATTGTTACAAATTTTAAATTTTGCTTGTGGATACTTCTATTTGATATACACATAAAAAAAATAATTATTTGTTCCACAATTGTTATGCACCGAACTCTTCGGTCTAACGTGCAAAAGGTGTTTCAAGTGGAATGAAAAAAACACAAAAACTGAAAATTTTAAGATAGAAACTTAGCAAAATGCATTTGAAAAAAAAGCCCCAAAAGTATGAAATACTAACTGGTCGAATACTTTGGAAATTTAATATAAAAAATTATTTTTTTTTCTACCATTTACATATAACAAATCAACTTACTATTAAAAGCTATCAATTTGAAATTTGCCACAAAAACTTTTAAAAATAGCTAAAACAAAATTGCGTCAAAAGTTTTGAGATCACGCCTGCCCTTCTAGCCCCTCCCATATAATAGTATGATTTAGACCAATTTCAATAAATCAACTACTAACCAACAAATTTAAAGCTACGAACTTGATATTTTGAACGATTTTTTTCCGAGTCGATTATAATTCTTTACGAACTTCCTACGAACTTTTCATTTTCGTAGATTGAAGTGACCAAGGTATATCCAAGCAGACAAAGTGCTGGAATTATATATTGCGCCGACCGGGATTTGAGCTTACGATCTTCGCATTACAAGACCAATACTCTACCCACTAGACTACACCCTAGCTGGTGGCGCAATGGCCCACCATAATCGACTTAGGGAAACTCCAATATTCGTAAGGTGTTGGGTTAGTGAGGTGCAAGGAAAGCACTTCAAATTTCATATCTCGATAATATTAAGCCATATTGAACGAAATATGAGAAAAATATAAAATTTGCATTTAAATTGGTGGTAATTGGTGGTATTCCATTAATAGGACACTTTACAAAATTTTAAACCGTTATATCTCAAAATCCCACACAGATATTAAAATTTTACCAGATGCAGAGATCTATAATCTTTGGTTTTGTGAATATTTTTAAGTTGAATTAATAAACGGAGGAAGGTGGTGAGCAAAAATATTGAAAACTTTGAGTTATTTTTTCAGTTTCTGGTACAAGATAAAAAGTTCAAAAGCACGTGCATACTAAGCGACCTTCAAACACCTTAAAAAATCCTTAAAATAACATAAAAAATTTAAATTTATTAATTTTTTTTAATAACGCAACATTCTCTATAAGGAAACACATTTTCATTTAGAGCAATAATTATTTTTCCTGAGAGAGAGGATTCAGTGGCATTTGGGTAGTTTATACGGTCTTCGGAAATGATCTGTAAGACAAATTGTTTCTCATTTTCATTTTTTGTGAGAATGCTATTGTATTCCTGCATTAGTTTAATATCTCATTCTGCAGCATCATTCACCACAACTGTCTTGTTGAGTTTTTCAATTCCACTTTTGCAACCAGGATCATTCTTCCATGCTGAAGGGTCCTTGTGGAGAAAATTGGTGCCGATAGAAAATCGTATTAAGAAAGTTCTGTAATGGGAGTTACAAAAGACGAAAATTTTGTAATGGAAGAAAAATCATTTAGGATCCGAATGTACCTGTTTATTTGATTTGTTTGTTCTTCATATTTGTCTACTTCCAGCATATCCTGGAGGTGGTAAGCAAAAATGTCGAAAATATTGAGTAATTTTCTTAGGGCTGTGGTAAAAGATACTAAGTTCAAATTTTGAACATACATCAGTTGTATATACATCAAAAAAAATAATAATTTGAACATAAAATATTAAGCATAGAAATTTTTTCAAGTGTATCAAAAAAAAAAAATAATAAAAACTGAATATTATTGATTAACATTTTAAGATAGAAACTTTAAAATATCGTTTTAAAACATATCGGAATAATGATTGGGCGTAAAGCATTGGACATTTTTTGGCAGGTGGTTAAGGAAGTAGAGGGTTTTAGATGATTCTGATACTACTTATCAACAACTCTTTCACCATGCTTTAATTCAATCTTAAAGTTGATAGCTCTCATATGTTCGAAGGAGAAATGCATATCCTGGAGGTGGTAAGCAAAAATGTCGAAAATATTGAGTAATTTTCTTAGGGCTGTGGTAAAAGATACTAAGTTCAAATTTTGGGCATCAAAAAAAATAATAATTTGAACATAAAATATTAAGCATAGAAATTTTTTCAAGTGTATCAAAAAAAAATAATAAAAACTGAATATTATTGATTAAAATTGCCAAATTGTCTTAAAACATATCATAATAATGATTCGGCGTAAAGCATTGGACATGTTTTGGGAGGTGGTTAAGGAAGTGGAGGGTCTTAGATGATTCTGATATTACTTATCAACATCTTTTCCACCATGCTTTGATTCAATCTTAAAGTCGATAACTCTCATATGTTCGAAGGAGAAATGCTTTTCTCGAATTTACAATGCAGATATTTGCAAGGGAGGTGGTGGAAGGAGTGTAGCGAAGCTGATAATTTTTTTAGCATTTATTGTGCATTTGTATGGGAGAGGATAGAAGAAGTATTTGGGTCAAAACCTTCTTTCTCTTTCTCAATGATATTTTTATTACTATACTTTTCACAAAATTTCAACTCAATAGTTTTGACTGTTTCGAAGAAAATTGATTTAATTGAAATCTAAAAATTTTTGTGAAAAAAATTGAGCATTTGTATGGGAGTACGGGGATCTGATCAATATTTTGTGATATTAATTATGTATGCATTTTTGACGCAAATTACAAGTTGATAGCTCAAATAGTTTCGAAGGAAAATAAATTTCTTCTAATTTCGAAATTTCATGAAATTTGTATGGGAGGTGGTAGAAGAAAGGGGGTGATGTAGCCCGTTCACTGACTTAATTTTAATTTTTTGCTAAAAATGACACACATCAAATTTCTGCACGATAGCTGGAAGCGTTCAAGAGTTATGTTGTATTATAGACAGTCGGACAGATGAACAGACGGTCACTCGGAATCGAGGGTTTTGAGCGACACCTTTGTACCCTTGATGGCTCTGTGTTATTTCTTAGTGTTACAAACGGTAAAGCAAACACAATATACTCCCAGATTTAATCTATAGTATAAGACAGAATAGAGTTATGATTGGGCGTAAAGACGGCAGAGGTTTGTAATTTTTGTTTATGACACCAAACGTGGTATGCAAAATGTTTCGTGCTGAGTTTATAGTTTGTAGTTTTTATTATTTTCAAAGAAATTGGAAATATTTTTCTGGAACTGGGGCATTTATATGGGAGGTGGCAAGGGAATTGGAGGGTTTTAGATTATTTTAGAACTGCTTATCAACATTTTTATCGCCATGCTTTGTTTCAATTTCAAAGTCAATAGCTCTTATATGTTCGAAGAGAAATGCTTTTCTTGAATTTATAATATAGATATTTGTTAGGGAGGGGGTAGAAGGAGCAAAGTGAAACTGAACATTTTTTAAGCATTTATTGCAATTATTAAGTGATAAATTCTGACAAAATTTTAAATTTCTGCTCTTTTTAGTTTTAATGGGAATCGATAAAATGTTCTTACCAACATTGTGAACAATCATCCCTCTAATAGTCACATACGGATCGACAGTCAGGTGGACTAAAATGATACAACAAAAAGCACAGCTTATATTACAAAAAATTCAAATACTAGCGTGTTTTAGTATCACAGGTGCAATAAAAACCTGCGGCAATGGAAATATTCCTGAACATCCCTCCGATACATCTCTAAATGAAAAGGGATGCAATTAAAGGAGTGTTACGCATACAGAGGGATAACAATCACAAATAGGGAGATTTTAGATGTCACCTCCAAATTCTAAAAAATCCGAGAATTGAAGTTCTAACCTCAACACTGTCAGATACCATGCCGACAAAATTCAACTTTGAAACCCCATTCAAAGTAATAATCAGAGAACGCAAGGAATTACAATCCATGCTACCTGATATGGAAGAGGGATCAACCATCGGGTACACAGATAGCTCGCGCACCTCGGAGGGGACTGGAACCGGAGTCTACTTCTTCTACAATGGCGCTACAGCCCAAATCGGACCTTGGCCTTCTGAAATTCAGGTTCCTTAACATTTTTCATTACTTATTGTGGAAGGGTTGTTAGCCCTTCGCTCAACTCTCTATCTACGAATTTGTTTTTTATTTCCGTAGATTGAGATGACCTCCTTCCTAGGATTATTGAAGGCAGTTCCAAACAAGCCTGGTCTGTATTTGTTGGATGCAAGAGCTTTAAAAAACTGCCTGACTCCCCTAATATTCTCTTGAATACATAGCTCCATTGCAATAAGTTCGGCTTGGAAGATTGTGGCTTTCTTGCCAAGAAGTTTTAAAACCGAGAAATTAGGACCTAACCTAGGGTATAGCCTAGTAGGTAGTGTGTTGGTCTTGTAATGCGAAGGTCGTGAATTCAAATCCCGGTCGGCACAATATATAATTCCGGCACATTGCCTGCTTGGATATACCTTGGAGACTTGTATTACGACCGGTATTGCAAATACAATATACTCTCAGATTTCATCTAGAGTGTAAACATAACAGGAGTCCTATTGTGGGTAAACCGAAATCATGCAATACTCCAGATGAAATAGAAATTTTTCGAAACTTTAGAAAATTTTGTAAGGGGTGACGGCATTGAAGATAAGACTAGCTTAAAAAATTTAAAAGGTAGGTACTGAGAAAATTAGAAAATTGTACTTAGTGAACTTATGCTGTCTGTATGGGAAGTGCTAAAAGTACTGGAGTTCCGTTTTTAGCGAATTATAACTAAACTCATTGTACAATTGATAGGTTTTAATTTGCATATCAGTATCTTCCATAATTTTCTAGGAAATTGACTTTTAATAGAGTTAGGAAATTGTGTCATATTGTATGGGAGGGAGTCGAAGGAGCATGACTTATCAGTTAATATTTATTTTTTATTTTTTTATTCTAATTGCTCGGTTAGTTATGTATATACGTACGATGTAAATTGGTTCATAGTATGTCATGAACAAATGCAGTTTGTAAGGAGAGGTGATAGAAGGAGTGGGGGGATTCAAATTACTTTATTGTTAGTTTCGTGAACTTTACTATTATAGTTTTCAAGAAAATATGATTAATGTAATTTTTTTTAAATATTTAATTTTGTGTGGGTGGAGATAATTTGAAATTTTGTGTGATTCATTTCTTTCTCCGAGCCATATTTCTGAGCGTACCAACTCTGTGGCAATACTCTCAGACTTCATCTAGAGTTTCATTATATTGGTCGAATACCCTTGCATACAAATATATAATTTCGACCAATTTCAAGAAATTAACTAATAACAACAAAATTGAACGCTAGCAACTTGAAATATTGTTAGAACATCTTTCGAAAGAAATGAAATAAAACTAAGTTACAAAAAATTAACGATTCCCCTTGGTTTTATGAATATAAAATACACCAAATTTCATAGCATTGTCTTTCGTCTAGGAAATTAATTTTCAGCGTAGAGAATTTCGATTTTGAAGCAGTCAATTAAATTGTTCATCATCATTCACCTATCATTTCAACCTTCCCACCCTCTCTCCACTACCATACAAAGACAAATTTGCTTATAGAAATGAATGAAAGATTGGATTAATCCATTGGTGCTATTGATAATAATCGCAGCTAAGTTTTAAATAATTGACAAAATACCTTCCCTAGAATTCTCATACTTTTCGGCTCTCCTATCTGCTACCACTTCAACCAGGAAATTAACTTCTCCAACTAGTCCCAAGAATAATAACCAACTGCCCGACTTTTTGGCAGATATTTTTTTTTTTAATTTTTGCCTCCTATTTAAAAACATACATAAGTATCTATCTCGAGTAGGAAGATAATTCGAGAACGAAAATCATCCTGCGATTATGTTTAAATCCTCATCCCGTCATTTTCCGTCCAAAATTATATTTAGGTGTACAGTACAGACATATCGCGATTATGAAGTTAAAATTTGATTAAAACTTACAAAAAGTTAGGTGGCAATCTATAAATAATAAAAGGACTTTGTGCGATTTGATTGAAACCTAAACTGTAATTAGCAACATAGACACTAGCCACACCCTGCCGACTCCGCCAAATCTGAACCTACTCATAAATCAAATTAACAATTTACTGCTGATCCGAGAAACGTTAACCAAAATAAAAGTTAATTAATGTCAAAGAGAATACTTAAATAATAATTTGTTTATTAAGGCACTCGTCTAGCCGCCAGCCTGAACTTTATTTCCGAAAAAATCTCGGAAAGGACACCCGCTAAGGTCGTTTCTGTGTCTACACTCATCATCATATTTGTAAACATGCGCTGCTTCTTCTTTAATTAACTAAATCGATATGATGGAGAGATGGGACGTGTCTGGTCTATTTACTTCCTATGCCGGAGATTAACTTAATTCCGCCCTTTCTCGGGGCGGTCGGATTAAAAGGGACCGGGGCATCGGGAAGCAGGTTTGAGCGGGTGGTGGCCTTTCATACACCCTCCAATTACTCAACTGGGGGCAATAGAGTAGTAGAAAATGTTTGCACAACGTACAACGTTACATTTATGCGAATTCGTGCTATGCGAGCGTCACATTATACACAGCAAGAAAGCTTGAGTTTTCGAAGAATGGAGAAGGGTGAAAAAAAAACTAAGCTTGAAAATAAGTTAAGGTCGCAAGCTACAAGACTCATATCAGCTATTTGTTATTTTAAGGAATTGTGCGCATTTACGCCAAGGATACTGCTGCTATTACCATGAACCATTATCCAACCAAGCTTGCATAGATGGTATTTTATGCATTTTACAATTTTAATTTCAACATTCTTAGCATTCTGCGATTTTTATAGAGTGCCAAACAAGCTATTAAAGAGTCCTGGAAGGTCGCGAACGGAAGTTCTTCCTTTGATCGTTCGAAGCTTCGTTCTTTGTATTGTTTTTCAAGTTTTTTTTTTGTATTCTCTCAATGTCGACAGATATAAGAATTCGTGTTTATAGTAAAGACTACGACATCAATTTATTCTTACCACAACGACTTTTCATTATGCTACGAAAAATTACGAACAAAGCCTTTTGTGTTTTTCTCAATCCTTGTTATCTGTTTCAGAAAACGCAGTGGTGGAATAATTCTAGCATTTCTATTCTAGTTAACTGCGACGCCCTGCAATGGTTGAAAGTAATTGCTGCTTCGTGTTTGAGAATATTGTTGAAATCATGAGAAAACTGTAATAATCTTGAAGATGGCATATTATTGCTTTATCTCCGAATTTCTTAGAGCTTTGAGAGTGGTGAAATAGGTCAGATGATTATTTTCTACTCGGTAGTAAAAGTTTAATTAGCTAATACACTCATGTTTCATACGAAGATATTTGGGTGATAAAATTAATTTATTTTCAGTCTGTTTCTTTTGCACAGTTTTGGCGAATTTAGGCCTCTTACTGTAGGCTTTCTAATTTTTCATTTGAATCTGTATCTGTTCTAGAGTTGGTTCAACGAAGAGAAGAGCACTGTTATTGTTGAGAAATTGTACGTTTCTTGTGAAATTGTACGTTTCTTGTACGTTTCTGTTCTAAGTTACAAAATTAAGAGTTTACATCCAATAGATATTCAGATATTCAGCTCACATAGAGGTAAAGGTAACAGCTGGTTCTGTTCCAGTAAAAGTTATAAGTGTTGATCAACAATGTTTTAGATAGTAAAAAAAATTTAATTTCAATTATTTATGAGCTTCAAGGTCTAAGGTCTCATTCTGCATTATAATATTCAGTTTGCAGATTACTTATCAAACCACTTTAAAGTCACACATACTTCAAACCTTTGGAGTGTTATACAAAATACTTTGAAAAAAAGGTTCTTTAGAAAATTTCGTTCACTTCTAAAAGAAAATGCTTCTCGTTTTCTTTTGGACCGAGCATTTAAGAGAGATGTTTCGGTCTTTGCACATGTTTACGGAATAACAAATTAATTTATGCTTGGCTGGCATTTTTCAACGATGCTAATAATCAGCAATAGTAAGCATTGTGAAGGTTGTTGATGTCTACGCGATAATCAGCATCTTTTACGAGCCATTATACTTTGTGAATATTTAAAATTTTTTTCACTCTGTCATTATTTGAAAATCATAATATAATCTGCCCTTAATTTTCCTCATATCCAAAATATATTGAACAGATATGACGCCTTCAATTATGCAACAAACAAGAGCACTAAGCAAGCCTGATGTCACACTTGACTACTAAATTTTTTCTCGTAATAGGTGTCCAATTTGAGTTGAACATGAAATGTTAAAACCTGCGATCGCCGTAGTAAACGGCAACATATCACCAGTGAATTTCTTTGATTAATATCTTTGGAACAAAATTGGCGTTAGATTTGTGGGAGTTATCCACAATTTAATGCCTTTACATTTAAGGGGAGAAATACCTTTAAAAATTTCAAAAAATCGATTTTTTTTTTGCATATTTCGAAAGTATGATATCTTAAGAATATGCTGACCAAAATATTGACTCGAAATATTGAATATTTTCGGAATTATCGCATATATTTAGAGCGCGGCTACAGCATGCGGTCGGTAGCGAGTCGGGCGCCAGACCCTTAGAGGCGGATCAACTTTTGCTTCACAATTCTTTCTTATTAACCTTGTATATGGCCAGGCAGATGTTTGAAGGGGATATGCGAAACGAAACGTTGCCCGAGCAATAGGGTCAGTTTAGCTTGAAAGTTTGTCGTGAGCGGTTGAATTTTCAAAACTAAAATGCCGAACTATCCGAAAGGAACTCGTGATAATATATGTAGCTCGGAAAGGTGCAAACAAAAAATGATTTCAAGGAAATCAATTCACTGATGCGAGCAGGGAGAGTTTCGGGCCGAGTACAAGTGGCGGTGAAAGTGCAAGTGCTAAAAAAATAAAGTCTAAATGTACAGAGGATATCCGTACAAATCCTTTGCACGCATAATAGAATAATTGAGCTTTTACCAGTTAGTTAGTTTATCATAAAGCGATCGCCTTAAATCCAGAGATGATTTGTTAGAGAGATGCCTGGAAGGCCATACACAAAATGCTAACAAAAGCTTCAACTCGACGATCTGGCGATTGGCTCCGAAACACTTACATTCAGGACTTAAAATTGTTGAAATTTCAGCCTACATTGCTGCTAGGGTATTCAATGATGGATTTTCTTCGATTTTAAGGATTATGCATTGGACATAATCAGAGTTTTTGCTGAAACGTGTGATGAGAACCGGATGAGTCTTTCTAACACAAAAGAAGCTCGCATAGCCAGAAAACAACAGCTACCTGAAATTTGGAAGGTAGCGTGTAAATAAATAATTTTTTGGGGGTCAAATATGTCGAAAAAATGGTCGAAAATTTGACCTTCCAAGTAAAATGGCTCCCAAATTTTCAATTTTGCACTTTTCATCATTTTTTAGGTATGTCCTTCTTCTTTATATGTCAGTAAATGAATGAAACTTATTTCATCTTTTTCAGATCAAAATAAAACAAAATGGCAGCTGCTGCACTTTTTGATGTCGCGAGAAACAGGCGTCCGAAGACTCTCCATAACGCCGCCATTTTGTTGGCCATCCGAAAAAATTTTTTTTGTTAAGTTCAAAGTTATAATAAACTCATATCCAAATTTCACAATGATTCGATTATTTTATACCCTATAAAAAAAATCCCGAAAATGCCTATTTTTCACGATCCTAAAGGTATTTCTCCCCTTAAGCGGCCGTACCTACCATCGGTCAATATCGATTTCAAATCATTTTGCCTACGATTTAAAATCGAGAGAGTAAATGATTTTGTTCTCTCTGAACACTTTTTCGTGTCGTAATTTACTCGACTCCTAGCCTGTCGTACATGCTGTGATGATTAGTTTTTCCACATCGATGCGGGAAGATGCAATTAAAGCAATGTGCAAGAATAAAGAGGAAGTGGAAATGAAAGCGGGGAAATAGGTCACGAAGGAATAAGGAAAGAAAATGATGCATTGGAAAAAATACAAACACAAAAAGTTATCAACAAGCATAGGTCAATGGATTTCTCATCATTCACCACCTACGAACTTTGATCTGCGACAACACATACAAAGAATGCAAGCGATCATCGAAAATGCGAAGGGGAAAAGACAAATCTCTTGAGAGCGTACAAACATCTTGTAAAAGAGACCAACTGATTGAAAAATCGGCGCTGACCAACCTCTGCTCTGGTCGCCGTCTCAAGGCATACTGAGCTTCAATTTTCCCTGCGAAATTTACTGATTGATTTTCAAACAGTTATGATAGATTTTTTATGAAAACTAATACCAAACTTATTGAATAAGCTTAACAACATTCTATTCTTCAATATCAGTGTTAAAAAAATTTCATAGTCATCAGTTTTAATACATAAATTCGAACAAAAAAATCAATAAGAAACGCTCTTTTTTAACTCCATTTATTATTAACAAAACTTATAAAAATCGAAAAAGTTCTTCTGTCATGCACTTGTCGCAACCTTTTTCTATTGTTATTGTAAAAAATAATACATAATCGTCGCCTGACTTATAAGTCATAAATCGCATTGAAAAGTATAGTTTTTCTCATTTTTAAAAAACCGAACCCGGAGTTATGCTGTAAACTTTTTCCTAAACATAATTTTAAAAATTTGTTTCTAGCATGTTGTTGTGAAATTAACAAGGATTAAAATTATAAAAATGAATTTTCATTATATTTAGTGCTTTGTCAGGAATGTCTGTACGAAAATAGCCATTTTTGATTTTGATTGATATTTGATTGCAATTAATTGTTTTCTTACGTTTGCCAAATTTTAAGGTCGATAGTTCCGAAGAAAACTAAATTTCTTGAAATCGGTACGGGAACTGATAGAAGGAGTGTGAAAATGTGCTAAATTTTTGCAAAAAAACATAACAGAATTATGATTGGGCTTAAAGCCCAATCATATGATAATCTAGATAAGATGGAAATGACTTTAATATACCGGAAAATATGTCATCTCAAATTCTTTCGAATAGTGAATAGAGACTTTTGCATGGGAGGTGGTAGAAGTAGAGGGGGAGATTTGTACTTTTCGTATATGACACCGAATATGGCATGCAAAAGGTTTTTTGCTGAATTTAAAGTTTTTTGTTTTCATTATTTTTAAAGAAATTGGTCATAGATTTCATGAAATTGGGCATTTGTATGGGAGGTGGCAGAGGAAGTGGAGCATTTAAAATGATTTTGAAACTGCTTATCATCATACTTATCACCATGCTTTGATTCAATTTCAAAGTCAATAGTTCTCATATACTTGATAGAGGAATGCTTTTCTTGAATTTATAATACAGATATTTGTATGGAAGGTGGTAGAAGGATTGAAGCGGAGCTGATAGTTTATTTCAATTATTAAGAAACAAATTCTGGCAAAATTTGAAGTTTGTGCTTTTTCTAGTTTGAATGGAAATCGATAAAATGCATTTAACAAAAATTATGCATTTGTATGGGAGGGGGTAGAAGGAGGGTACGGATCAAAACAAATTTTTTTCGCATTATTAATATTTCTCTTTGTATACTTTATAAAAAATATCAAGTTTATAGCTTTAAGAGTTTCGAAGAAAAATAATTTAATTTAAATTTCAAAATTTCGTGAAATTTGTATGGGAGGGGTAGAAGGCGCAAGGTGAAGTTGATAATTATTTTTAAAATAAATTGCAATTATAGTAGAATTAATTCCTTCAAAATTTCGTCTTTTGAGGTTTGCTAGTTTCAATGAAAATCGAAATTATGTATTTTTCAAAATTTTTCATTTGTATGGGAGGGGGTAGAAGGAGTAAGGGAATCGGGTCAATATTCCGTGATATTAATGACATCTATATCATAATACTTTGACCTAAATTTCAACTCGATAGCTTAAATAGTTCCAAAGCAAAATCAATTTCTTAATATTTCGAAATTTCATGGAATTTGTATGGGAGGGGGTAGAAGTAGGGGGGGGGGATGTACCCCATTCACGAATTTAAAGTTACTTTTTTGCTAAAAATGACACACAAAATTTTTTAGCACTATAGCTCAAAGCTTTCGAGAGTTATGCTGTAGACAGACGCACAGACGGACAGACGGACAGACGGACAGACAGACAGACAGACAAACAGACAGACAGGCGGACAGACGGTCAGTCGGAATCGAGGTTTTTGAGCGACCACAAATATTTCTGTATCCTTGGCGGCTCTGTGCGAGCAATATTTCTTAGCGTTACAAACGGTAAGGCAAACACAATATACTCTCAGATTGCATCTAGAGTATAATGACATAATTAAGTTTGATAGCATAAAGCCTTCGAGATTTATGTTGTAGACAAACGGCCACTCGGAATCGAGGCTTTTGAGCAAGGACAAATATACATATCTGTAATTTTGTCGGATTTGAAGCTAATTACTTTATTACTCTAATAATAAAGTACATATTGTGATCAACTTGGAAAAAAAGATAGCAACTCTAATTCTTTTTTGTTTTTTTTCTGTCTTTCATGACTAAATTAGCCTAAATAAACTGCCAACAAGTCGTGCGCAACTTTATTATTTTATGGACAAGTTGAGGATGCATAGAAAGTCAATATACAGGTTAGAGTGGTGAAGGAAGACTAAGTGGAACCCCCTGTCACAAGTGGAATCCCCTTTAGGGCAGGACAGCTGTCAATTTAATACTTAATTGCGAATTTGATCAATAGCTCCAATACATGTGATCAATGATTCATTCGATTATGCAAGTTTGGATATTTATGAAGGGAGAAGTGATAGTGGGTCGGGTGGGGGGTTTGGGTGCATAACAATTGTGGAACAAATTATTATTATTTTTCTATGTAATTCACATAGATATATACACATGCAAAAGTTATACTTTGTATCTTTCACTAGAGCCCCAAAAAATCCACTCAAAATTTTCGACGGTTTTGCTTATCACCTCCTTCCCCTTATACCCCTAAGTTTAAAATTAAAGACTTTACCAAAATTAAGGACTATACAGTTCTGCAATCTGATGAATTTTCGATTTGATATCTGTACTCAGTTTTGAGATGTAACGGTTTGATGTATGTGATATGTTGATATGTTTTAAGTTTCAATTACACAGCTTATGAGATAGTTGAGATATTCATTTTTAAGAGTTTTTCTTTGCATTCCCCTGACTCTCTTCCTTGCAATAATTAGCCTCCTTCAAAGCTGATTTTGGTGGACCAGTATGCCAACTTATTAGTCCCAAAATATGATTTTTTTATTGTAAATAACTTCATAGATATAATCATTTGAAGAAACAAAAATCGGCCGACAATTTGTTTTAGCCTTTTCTTCTCTTTTCCGGACGCCAATGGATAAAAAAATTAAATTATTTTTAGCTTCCTACCTGCATTAGTAGTGGAGTTATTATGAAGTATAGTTTTTGACTCTTTCCCTCACGCCGCCTCGCCGTTCCACCTGACAATTACATTATGGAGCTCACTTCACCAATAAACAATCCACTCTAAAATGAACATTCTATTCTTAACGGACTCGGAGATAGGAGTACATATGCACGGCGTACGGCGGGACGAATTTTTCGTTTTGTATTTTTAGGCTAATTTTATTAATTAATTAATAATTACCACCTCCTTCCCCTTCCAGCTCCAAACTGGAAATTTTTGCACAACATTAAAGACTGTGTAGTTCTACTATCTGACAAAATTTCAATTTGATATCTGTTTCGAGTTTTGAGATATAACGGTTGGAAATTTTGAATGCGCACCATTTTTGAAATGCTCCTCAGTTTCCCCCACTACTATTACCTTTAAATATTATATTTTTTCATAATTCCCTAGTACAGCTTAATATACGATCCAAGTCTCAAATATGTAGCTTAAGAGATAGTCGATATATTAATTTTTAAATAATAAAAAAAATTAAATTACACTCAAACCTGTTTTTGTGCGGTGGATAGGGACCGCATGAAAAAAAACGCATAAAAAAATATCGCAAAAAACTTCACAAGTAGCAATAAAAAATAGTTTTTGCAATACAATTAAAAAATTTTTGTTTTATGCGGTGGATAGGGACCGCATAAAAAAAGTCTCACATAGAAAAAAACTTAAAAAATTTACGAAATAATTAGGAATTGCTTTTTTAAAGGAAATCAAGTTACGAGGCTTTGCAGCTACTTGAAATCTCGCCAAACTTCATGGAATCTGATTTAGAAAACACACATGCGAACATTTTTCAATGGGGATGCTTTTTTGAGTTAATTCTTGAATCCACAATATGAGCACCTTTTCCGTTTTCTCTATCAAAATGTTTCTTGAATACGATGCTCGTTTGGCGCTTTCATTTGTGGCACTATTACTAGATTTAGTTCTTTCACCTGCACGTTTTCGCATGCCTCTTCTAGTGAATTCACCTAATCCAAACTCTTTACCAAGAGCTGTGGATCCTTCACCTTCTGCTATTCGTATTAAAATCGTAGTCTTAGTTTCTAAGGAAATTACCTTCCTTTTCGCTTTGTTTTTGCCCTGATTCATTTTTAAGGATTATGTCTAAACATAACAGGGCTACGATGTAAACTTCAATCTTACGATGCTCTATATGAAATAGAATTTATTGTGATCCCAAGAAATTTAGTATGGGGAGTGTTAGAAGGGATGCTAGCATTGAGCTAATTTTTTCCCCATCATGCTAAAGTAGCTAAAAAAATGTTTTATTCAAAATGCTTACGCCAAAAATTGAATGGAAACTGAGAAAATTAGTGAGTTAGATTTAGTGAAAATATGCAGTTTGTATGGGAGGTGGTAGAGAGTGGAAGGATTTTAGTGATTTTTTAGGAAATAACTAGGAATATTATAAAATTGACATCCCTTAAATTTCAGACTAGTATCATTCACACTTTTCAAGAAAATCGATTTATTGTCAAATTGTGAAATTGTGTCATTTTGTATGGGAGGGGGTAGAAGGGGTGAAGCTAATCGTCTAATTTTTTTTGGCCTTACTAACAATTTGAAATAAATATTTAGTGCACAATTTCAGCTCGCTAAATTTTATACGCACTGAGTAAATTGGCTTATAGTAATTCATGACAAGTACAGTTTGTATGGGAGGTGGTAGAAGGAGGGGGAGGACACGCATAATTCTTATACGGTAGATTGATATTATTAGTAAAGTAATATATTCCAAATTTCAGGTCAATAGCTTTTATAATTTCCGAGCAAATCTGTTTATTGTCAAATTGCGCCATTGTGTCATTTTGTATGGGAGGGGTTAGAAGGGGTGGAGCGATTTGGCCCGTTCACGAACTTGATCTTACTTTTTTGTCAAAAACGACGTGTTCTCAAGATAGAGAGGACACGGACGGACAGACGGACGGACTGACATCCGGTTCTGTATCATTCATTTTTTCTCCGAGCCTTATTTCTTGGCGTTACAAACTTTAGAGCAAACTTATAATACTGTCAGATTTCATCTAGAGTATAAACATAAAATAAAAACCCTAAAAATTTGTATCTAAATAGTAAAAATAATAAATTTACCTTCAACCGCACAAAAAAAAACGCATAAAAAAAATTGCACAAATAAAAAATCGCACAAAAAAAGACCGCACAAAAACAGGTTTGAGTGTATTTTAAAAGTTTGTCCCACAAACCCCTCTTTATGTATGTGGATTTTCAACTTCCTAGCTGGAGTCATGGTTAAGATACTTGAATTCTTAGTTTTCTGATCGCGCTCCCCCAAAATTGGTGCCCGTCTCAGATCCGCAACTATCTACAATCCCCCAAATAATTAAATTTCTATCTTGTAAGGTTTGGGAGTTGATGTGCGCTGAGCGTACACGTCGGCGTACTGCGGATAATAAAATAATAATAATAAAGTAAATAAAGTAAAATTATGATCGAATTATACAATTTTTCAAACCAGATACCACAATTTAGACAGACCTAATTCTATTAAAAAAAGATTAAAAAGATTTACTGCGATAGTTCCTTTCAAATTTTACTTAAACCATTTTCTTGAATTAATCGACTATCCAAGATTTACGTAGTTTAATGAAGTTTTTCTGATTACTAAATTCAATGAGAAATGAAAGAACTCTTTTTCGTCCAGTTTTAAAAGTGCTGGAAATAAATCACTAAAACTTTACAAATGTCTAAAGTTTAATCTGTTTCTTGTTTCGGAAACTTTTAGTTTAAATGAAATTGTGTAAAGCAAAAAAAAAACGGTGATATTTTAGAGGAGATAACGAAATACAGTATTGAAGTAGAAGAGAAAAATTAAGCGAAAAGATTAATTTTCTGTAATGGGTGTTCTGATTAAGTTTGAGATGTGTTCAGTACCTAAATATAAATGAAAAATAATTTTAATTGAATATTGTGAAGATTGATGTTGACTTTTTGCTGAAAAATGTGTCAAAATGTTTTATCATCGGGACTCGTTAATACAGCGTAAATTGAGCTACAAGCGAATCTAATACAATCAGGAAAAAAAAGTTTATTAGGCCATCTAATTTTTTGTTGAAAATATTCCAAGACAATAACTAACCGAAACATAATGCTCCCGCCTAACTAACTACAAAGCCAATATTCTTCGCTTAAAATTCCAAAACTTGAAAATCCAATACAAGATTCAAAAACGTCAAATATATTAAAAAGTTTCGAAAGCAAACAAACATTAAAGTCTTCGGTTGTATTTTAACTCACATATAGCATTATGCCTAAGTGGGCTCATCATGAAATCAGCCAATAACCCTCCAGGAGCGAAAACTTTGAAATAATTTCGGCAACGACTTCTAGATAAGAACGAAACTTTTTGATATTTCCGCCTGTTAATAATCTTCCACGGCCTCCATTTTACCCGTATACTACATCGACTTTGAAAAGGCAAAAAGGGAAAGGCATACCGCCAGAGTTATGTTTCCTGTTTAAGTTGCCGTCGCTCTTCTTCCAAACGAATTTTCAATTTCGGGAAACTTTTGACTGCCATAATTGAATTTAAGATGTCAAAAAATGCCCCTGTATGGAATGCAGGAAAATAATAATAAAAAAAAAAAAAAATTAAAAAATAAAGGACTACTGGTTAGGATAGGAAGATATCCCTACGAAACCTGTAATATAATATGGTGTAACCGCAGGGCCTTTAGTCATAAAAATCCATTTTGGTCTACCTTTTTTCAGTCGCCCACAGAACTCCTTTCAGGAGCTTCCTTGTGGCCACAACCAAGCAGCCGACCGAACAGAAGAAAAAGGCAATCTAACCACCTCTCTTATCATATCCTTTTTCATCTTCTGATTTCAGACAAATAAACATCCTGAGACGAGGACCAAATTCGAGCCAGAGTATGCTGTCAAGCGTTCCTTCGTCGGCCGAAATTGAATAAAAAAGGACTATAGTATGTCGTACTGAAAAAAAAAGCGTTCCTCATTTGAAATTCTGGAAAAATAATAATAATAATAATAATTTTCGTGCAGTCATTTGATAAACAGTCGGAGCACATTTGGGGACCACGTAGCCGACGCAGGACAAAAAACCGCCTGTAATTGAAAGTAAATAGCACACGGGAAAAACACATTTGATATGGTGAGAAAGGAGGATTCCATTTAATGGACCCTTAACCTAAAAGGTGAAATAAAATGGAAATGTGTGCAAATGATTTAACTGATAAAATACACTGGCAGAGGATGGGAAGATATAGGATGGAAGGTTTGCAACCGGTCATTATAATACGCGGTCCTTATTATGGCGGTAATATTCATTCCAACGATCGCGTTTGAAAATTTAATTATCCATTAACGTCACTCTAGACGCACGTATAAACAATGCGTTTACCAGAAGCAGGTAAATGTCCTACGAATGCTTGGGTGGTGTATAAGTTAATATACTTATACTATCACTCATAATTAAAATTTTAATGTACTCCCACCGGTAATGGTAATTTACAATGAAGCGTGAGCAGCAAGGTTTTACCTTAAATGGATGTAAATTTCCATTTTATAGTCGCAAAGAATTGTTTTTTTTTATCCCCTTAAATCTTTCTTTCGTAATGCATAATATATTTTTAAATGTACCATAATTTTGTAAATTATTTCAAGAGATTCTGCACATTTAGATTTATAGGTTCTTCAGAAATCTATTGAAAAGATTCGCTCGTGGATTTTTGTATTAACTATTGAAGATTGGTACCTGTAAATATTAAAAAAGAACAACATTACAGAGCTACGATTGCGGGTAAACCCCAATTATGCGATACTCTAGATGGAATTGAAGTTTCAGTGACTAAAAATGGATACTTTTCCTTCGATAACCATAACCTGCTTACACTTTATTGTATTGGAACAGTATTGTGTTGAAATCTTTTTAAAGCGTATTGTCAAACTGTGAGTTTTATGTGGAAGGTTGCAGAAGGGGTGGGGAGTTTCAACGATTTCTGAGGAAGCTAAAATCGATCTAGAAATAATACAATTTATATATAAAATTAGTATCCTTTATGCTTTCCATGAAAATCGACATACTACAAGGTAACACAATTTTGCTGCTTTGTACTGGAGGAGATGAAAAGAGTAGCGAACTTATTTTATCACACCACAGTCACTACCAAAATGCTTTGTATTAAATTTGAATTTCAAAACTTTGGTAGCTACTGAGAAAATTATTTCATCTTGAAATGGTGCGATTTGGGAGGTACACAAGGATTGGGAGGATTTTCAATATTGAAATAAAAGTAAATAATATAACTGAAAAGGTGCTAACTTCCTAATTTCGAAGCACGAGCAGTGATATTTTCCAAGAAAATCGACATATTATTAAGCTATAAAATTGTGTCATTTTGTATGGGAGGTGGTAATAGGGGCGACGAGATCAATCTAATTTCTTCATAAAAAATGTAACCTCCATAAATTTTATAGATTCTGGAAAAAGGCGACATTGCATTTCGTGAAATTCTGCAGTTTGAATTGAAGATGGTGGAAGAAAAGGGGTGATCTCATTTCTTTTTTAAAAAGAAACAAATTTATTTATTACAAAAATGGTTAGCTCAAAATCTCAGATCTCTAGTATTTATATTTTCCAAGAAAATCAACTTACGATAAGGTTATGAATATGCATCATTCTGTTTGGGAGGGGGTAAAAGGGGTTATCCGATTTGGTCCGTTCACAAACTTGACCTAAAATTTTCACCAAAAATAACGTGTACAAAATTTGAGTTTTCTAGCTCAACGTCTAATTTTTGTATCATTAATTTTTTTCTTTGAACTTTCTTTCCTAGCGTTACAAATTTTAGAACAAACTTACTCAGATACCGTCTAGAGTATAATCATAACAGGACTAAGATTGGGCGTAAAGCCCGATCATACGATACTTTAAATGAAAGATCAGTTTTTGTGAATTTTAAGAAATTTTGAATAGGAACTGGTAGAAGGGGTGACGGCATTGAACGATTTTTTCACATCATGGTGGGGATGAAAATTTAAGGTACTAAATTATTGGATTTAGTTAAATTGCACAGTTTGCATGGGAGATGTTTGAAGTAGTTGGAGTTTTTTAGTGATTATTTCAAATTGACATGTTTTATATTGCGCATTAGTAGCATTTATACTTTTCAAGAAAATCAATTTTTTGTACAGTTGTGAAACAGTGTTATATTGTATGAGAGGTGGTAGAAAGAGAGAAAATAATCGTTTATTTTTTTTCGGTCTTACTGATAATTCTTAATAAATGTTTAGTGAACAGCTCGATTGAATCAATCGATTAAAAAACTACTAACATCCACCCACCCTTACAATCACCCCTCACCCCTCACCCCTCACCCCTCCCCTCATAAAAACCCAAACTTGCATAAATAAACGAATGAAATATTGATAACATGTACTGGACCTATTGATCGTATCCGCAATTAAGTATTAAATTGATAAGAGCCCTGCCCAAGAACCCTCTTTCACTAAGACTTCCCTAACCACTATAATTTGCATATTGACTTTCCATATATCCTCAACTTGTCCCAAGAATAATAAAGTTGCGCACGACTTGTTGGTGGTTTATTTATACTCTAGATGAAATCTGAAAATTTATCGCGTTTGTCTTATCGTTTGTAACGCTTAGAAATAATGCTCGCACAGAGTCGCAATGGGTACAGAAATATTTGTTGTCGCTAAAAACCGTGTACATCTCTCTACAACATAACTCTCAAACGTTTTGATCTATCGTGCTGAAATGTGTTGTATGTCATTTCTAGCAAAAATAAAACTTTAAGTTCCTGGACGGGCCCTCCGATACAAATTTCATGAAATTTCGAAATTGTAAGAAATTGTTTTTTTTGCGAAACTATTTAAGGTATCAATTTGAAATTTGGGTCAAAATGTATAGATATATATCATTGACATCACAATATATTGATCTGATCCCTTCACTCCTTCTAGCCCCTCTCATACAAATGTTCAATTTTGAAAAATTTGGTTTGTTGATTTTCCTTGAAACTAGCAAAGCTTGAAAGACAAATTTTAGTATAATTAATTTTATTATAATTGCAATCAGTTTTGAAAAAATTGTATGGGAAGGGGTTCCATACAAATTTCGTAAAATTCTAGAATTTCCATTTAATTATTTTTCTTCGAAACTATCAAACCTCTCGACTTGAAGTTTTGTTTAAGTATGTTAATGGAAATAACATTAACGACGAAAAATTTTATTTTGCTCCGTTTACTCCTTATACCACCTCCCATACAATTGCGTAATTTTGTGAAATGCATTATATCGATTTCCATTAAATGTAGGAAAAATACAAACTCAATATTTTGCCACAACTTATCCCTCAATAATTCAAATAATTGCTAAGAAAATGATCAGCTCCCATTCACTCCTTCTACTTCATCCCACACAAATATTGATATTATAAATTCAAGAAAAGTATTGTTATAGATCTGACAACCACGCAATTTGATCTTTCCCGAATATGCCAGAATTATGTAGAACAGTCCCCCAATATCTAAAAAGCCATAATCAAAGATCTAGAACCTTCCAGTATAGTTGAGACACACCCGACGAATACACCACGGAAGGTTCGAGAATTGGGGAAAATGGTATAAAAGTATGAAGTTTTCAGACGAGAGTTAGTCATTTAGCGACATTTATAGAAGACGCGAACCGGTGCAAGAACGCGATAGAACAATATCGGCGGGAGTGACATATAGTGCGAATTAAGTTAAAGTGCGAATAAATAAATTATCACTTATTTTTAAACGAATTGTGTTTTACTTGAAATCCCGGTGAACCCCTAGCTCGCAACAGTATATCTACTTCGAACATATGAGAGCCATCGACTTTAAAATTAAAACAAAGCATGGTGATAACGTTGTTAAAATTCAGATTAAAAATCATCTAAGCCCTTCCACTTCCTCTGCCAGCTGCCATACAAATGCTCCAAATCCAGGAAAACTATGTCCAATTTCTTTGAAATTAATGAAAACTTCAAACTTTAAATACAGCATGAAACATTTTGCATACCACGTTCGGTGTCACAAATAAAAACTATCTCTCCCTCTGCTTCTGGAACCTTCCATACAAGAAGAATTTGAGATGATATATTTCCCAACACATTAAACTCTTTCCCATTTAATCTAGAGTGTCGTATGACTGGCCTTCACGCCCAATCATATGAAATAAATATTCGGTATTAACGCAATCAATTCAATCAATTTCTTGTTCATCTGCTTGCTTCCATGTGTTAGGCCATCGACTAGTCCGACGTTATCCATGAGGTTCATAATCGAGAGCTTGTCTGGCGATATTTTGCACTGATTTCCTTCAAGCGTGACCGATTCACTGCCATTTTTGCTTCAATTTATACAATAATACAACATTCAGCAATTCAAAAGAAATCTTCATAGCCACTTTCGTCTCTATCCCCTTAATTCCCAAAAACCAATATTGTTCCCCCCTCATCGGAGTTGTGCTTCAGTACAAAAGAGCAAGCCCTATAGTTGCAAAAAAAAAATCCTCCTTTTTAGCCTGTCCAGTTGTGCTCCAAATATCGTCGTAAGAGATCTGGCCAGAATATCCCTAAAATACGTCGGAGGCATTGGTTTGCAGTTTCTTAGTAAGCTTAAGTGCAGTAGTTGTAGTAATATAATATAAAAAATATAATTCCAGGGTATAGCCTAGTTTTTTTTTTTTTTTTTAAAGCACCGAGTATAACTTAGGGGGTCACCCTTTAATGCATTGCACAGTTAAGTCAGTAAAGGAAGTGGATTAAAATTTGTAGTATTATGGAAATTCGGATGAATAGAGAATGAAATGACGGTGAACATTATTCTTGAAGGACTGGAGGTTATACCCGTTCGGAAAAACGCTAGCCGGCAATGCGTTCCAGAGTCTGGATGTTCGGGAAATGAATGACCGCCTAAATTTCACTGTACGGGTAGATAAAAGTTTTACTGTATACTGGTGCGCATGTTCCGCTTGCCGAGTATTTCGTGGAAAAGTGTAAAGTGGAGGAATAAGTGCGCATAGTTCCGAACTGCATTTACTATGGAAGTAGCGATAGTAAATGCTGAGTACTCCGACATTTCTGCGATGCTCGAGGGAGTCAATAGAAGCCGTAATGGTTTCATCCCCAATTAGTCGCAACGCATGTTTTTGGATTCCGTCGAGCAGCGCAAGGTGAGTTTTGAGAGCTCCAGCCCAAAGATGCGAGTTGTACTCTAAGCGAGGTCGAATGTAGGCCTTGTAGATGGTAGCTAAGTCGTGAGGCGTAAAGTATTTTTTGCATTTACGAAGAATACCTAGGCGTTTGGAAGCGTCAAGGGCAACTTCGAAGAAGTGTTGACTCCAATTGAGATGGTTATTGAACTTTACGCCTAAAAGAATAAAATCTTCGGAGTATCAGAGTTGACGCTGGAATATCACGTTTGAGGGATAGATGATAGGCCTGTGTCTTAGCGGCATTGATCTCTACTCTAATTTTCCTGCCCCATTCCTGGATTAAATCGAGATCTGAGTTCAGTGAACGGAATAACTCTCTGCATTTGGAAGCAATATAATGCATGTTTGATTTCGCAACAGAATCAAATTCATAGGTGTTATCCAAGGTACTGTCATCCGCGAAACTGTGGATTGGATTGAGAGTAGAAGACAAGAGATCATTAATAAATACTAAGAAAAGGGTCGGCGAAAAGACAGAACCCTGAGGGACACCGGAATTGATTGAGAATGAAGAAAAAGTAACGCCGTCTAATACTACTCGTATAGTGCGTTTAGACAAGAAACTCTCAATCCATTGAATGAGGGTATCATCCAGGCCAATGGCCGTGAGCTTAACAAGAAGGCATTCATGCCAAACTCTGTCAAAAGCTTTTGCAATGTCAAGCGCAAGAACTTGACCTTCGCCGTATTTATGCAGGCAAGAGTTCCAGCGTTCCGTTAGACAAACCAAGAGATCTCCCGTCGATCTTTCAGAACGGAAACCGTATTGGCGGTCGTGAATAAGCGTGAGATATTTAACGATTTTGCAATTGACAGCAGTTTCCAGTACTTTCGAGAGCACTAAAGTAATGGCTATTGGGCGGTAGTTGGCGGGGTTCGATTTGCGGGTAGCGTGTTGGTCTACAATGCAAAGGTCGTGAGTTCAAGTCCCGGTCGACGCATAAATCCAGCATACTTGGGTATACCTTGGTCACCTTCATTGATGGAAACAAAAAATTCGTAGATAGAGGGTTGTGCGAAGGTCTTACAACCCTAAGAAACCTGAAGGTCAGGAGGCCAAGGCCCGATTTGGTCTGTAGTGCCATTATGGGAGAAGTAGAAGTATAACCCTGCAAATGACGATGCACTAAGGGTCACAACAGCCACTTTACAATATTTATAAATTTCCCTTATTTTTCTGCTCGAGAACAGCTTATGGCTTCGTTCAGTTTTTACACCAGTTTATCAATCATCAACTACACGTGTGCTTGCAACAAGTATTTTAGGATTGAGACGATAGATACGGACGGATGTACGGTTCAAGTTTTCTTCTTCTTCTTTAATAGCACTTTGGCCTCCCAACCTTCAAGTTCCTTAACAGTCAAGTTTTAATTTGTAGTATTAAGCAAATTATAAACTATCTTATTAATATGTAGATCATTTAAACATTACGGGTCGCTATTCGCATAAAAATTCAAATTGAAAGTCCCAAAACATTCAACAGCATTTTAAATATAAAACTCAAAATGGATATCGAAACACCTTTATAGTTCCGAAAATAATCTTTCAAAGCAGCATTTTGCCAGGTGAATACCAAACATCGTTTAATTTCCGTCCATTCGCCAGCTCCCAATCGCAATATCCATACCTTAATTTCAGCTCATCTAATTTTCCATTAATCATGTTTCATGGATAAAAACGCCATGGTAGTACAGCGCTTTGACTTCAAATTAAAATCGCACATTTACAAAAAAAACAGACAAATACATACATAGCTATCTTTCGAAGGCTGAGCGTACTGAAAATTCATTTTACAAATGAATGATTCGAATTTTGTTGGTTGTTCTGTAGTCGTAGGGAAAAATATACATTAATAAATATGTACATATATATAAATAAAATAAATTCATTTTCCAACTTGTTCAGGTGCAAACCGAAAAGATAAATTACCTTTGATATTACGGATGGTAGAAAGCAAATTAACTTAAATAAATTAAAAAAAAACACCTTAAAGGGAATTCGTTCAACTGAAAATCACTATAAATTGATTTTTTTTTCCAAATATACTACTGCAAGTGATAGTCCTGATAATGCAGAACAATTAATTTAGTGACAATTTGTAAAGATTTTTAAAATAGTCGTTATTATGCAGTAAATGAGAGGTTATTTTTACAGAAGTAGAGAGATTCCATTTACTGTAGTGTCACGCATTATTTGCAGAGAAAAATTTCGTTATCGTGGATTTTACTTTATTTAATATATTTCTAAAATTTGAAATCAAATTATTGAGAAAACTTTAAAATCGACTTGCTTACAGGTAAGTAATCTTTTTCGTATCTAAAACATGGATCTCTAACTCAATTAACAATCCTAATAAAATGATCAAATAAAATCGAAATTCTCAACCGTTTTCCATAAAATTATATAGAAAAAATCAAAAAATTTACTTCATCTCCCGAACAATAAGCAGATGCCATCAAAAATTCTACACGAAATCACTTAATGCCAAAAGGGCGCTATCTTCGTCCCATTAAGCCATCAAAATGACTCGTAACTAAGGATATTACAAAAGTCCTGTATCCATAAACTCGATGTCATTTTAAGTGAATTAAAAGACACAAAAAAAGAAGAAGAACTAGAGAAAAAAGAGAGAAAGTAAAGATCAATAGAGTGGCTTTAAATATAACTTAGACGAAGATGAATAACGTGGAAGTGAGAGAGAATGTACATAAAATTTACTGAATATTCCAAGCTTAATTCTTGGTCCTTTCTATATATTGTCCTGCTTTATGTGTGTTTTAATGCGTAATACCTTTACGTTGCAGTAGGTACCCTAAATAAATTTTCATTTTGCCGTTTTTACTACCGACAAAATTACTGATTTAATAGACTTCTAAAACTTAAGTTTACACGTAGCATGAACTTAATTAAAAGTTTTTGTTGCTTTATGCAAAATATACTCAATTTAAGTTCACGTATAATAATTTCAAATTCAAATAAAACGACTGCAAAATGTCCTGGGTATAGTTAGAAATTTTGACACGATGAATTATATGGGTCTCATATGAAATGTAAATTGTGTAACTTAGTTTTAAATTGTCTTTTAAATTGTTATATTAGTAGAAATTTTATGTTATTAACTTTTTTTATTATTATAATTTGATCAAAAACATTTTGTTTTGCTTTCAAGTTCACTTTAGATTAACATGTATTTAGATGGGGTCTTAACATTTTGTTTTTATGTAAGAATTTTCTCATGACTGAATATAATAATTTATTGTCTAATATTTTCAATTCATTTCAGACTGGGTGAGTATCGTTGTCGGAGACATCCTAGTAAAAATATTTACAAGACTTCACAATTAACGATGAAAAAAAAATAATGCTTTAAGTCTAAAAAATATATCGTAACAAAATTATGATTGAGTGTACATAATACCAAATTACCAATACCCAAGATAAAATGGAAAATAGTTTCATGTGTCGAAAATATGGCCTCTGAAATTCTTTAGAGTACATTTGTATGGGAGGACAGAGAAGGAGTGTGGGAGGCTTATAATTTTTAAACTTAACTTTGAACTTGGTATGCAAATGTTTTGGGGTGAATTTGATGTTTATTGCTTTCATAAACTTCAAAGGAATTGATGTATTGAAATTTTTTTTTATGTGGAACGTAAGTAGTAGAAGAAGTGGAACGATGATTTTGAAACTGCTTATAAAAATTCTAATCAACTTTCCTATGTTTGAAAGAGAAATACTTTTCTTAAATTTCTAATACAGAAATTTATATGAGTGTGAATAGAATAGAAAGGGTGAGACGAAGTTGATAAATATATTCAAATAAAATCTGAAAGAGCTAGGGTGTAGCCTAGTGGGTAGCGTGTTAGTCTACAATGCGAAGGTCGTGAGTTCAAATCCCGGTCGACGCATAATTCCAGCACACTACCTGCTTGGGTATACCTCGGTTACCTCAATCTACGAAAATAAAAAACTCGTAGATAGTGGGTTGTGCGAAGGGCTAACAACCCTTCCGCAATAAATAATGAAATATGTTAAGGAACCTGAAGGTCAGGAGGCCAAGGCCCGATTTGGGCTATAGCGCCATTGAAGAAGAAGAAAATCTGAGAGTATTTTAAGTTCGTAACGTTAAGAAATAAGGTTAGGAGAAAAAATAAATGATACTGAAGTTCATACATATGTATTATCACTCCAAAATCTCAGAACTGGATGTCCGTCCGTCAGGCCATCCCTGTCTTCTCTAGCTCGAGAATTCGTTGTGCTAGAAAGATCAAATATTGGACACAGCGTTCTTGACGAAAAAGTAAACTCAGGTTTGTAAACAAGCGAAATCGCACAACTCCTTCTAACCCATCTTATACGAAATGACAATCTTTCAGGATTTGACATTAAGCGGATTTTCTCAAAAAGTATGAAAGCGATTGATCTGTAATTTAAGTAAATTATTTTTGAGACAATTTAATTCTACGGTGTAAAAATTATTTGAATCCTTCAACTCCTCCGACCACCATGAAATTCTCTAAGCCAATTTTCTCAGTACATATATAATTTCTTAGTGTAAAATTGTGCACTAAATATTTATTTAGAATTTTTATTACGAAAAAAAATAAATAAATAAATTAATTAGACAAGTAGCACTCCTTCTACTTCCTCCCATACAATATGACACAAGTTCACAACTTTACAAAAAGTCGCTTTTCTTGAAAATCATGGATGCTTCTGATCTACAATTTTTATTCAATTGAATGATGTTTATAGGTAGTTGTGAAAAATAGGTTAAGAACTTACTATTTCTTCTACCACCTCCCATAAAAACTGTACAACTTCTATAAATCCTATACACTAACTTTTACAATACCTCATAAGTTTTCGAAGCTTACATTTTGTATGAAAGAGTTTGATAGCAACCCTAGCATAAAGTGAAAAAATTAGTTCAATGCCCTAACCCCCGTCACTTCCTACACAAAAATTTCTTAAAATCACAAAAAAAAACAACAATCTTTTTCACCTAGTGTATCGCATTTTTGGATTTTATGCCCACTCCTAGTCCTGAAATGCTTTCCTTAATATTTCTCGCAATTATTCAATCAGATTCTCAAAGAAAAAACATAACAGGCCTTACGCCCAATCGTAGGATACTCTAGATGAAATAAAAATTTTTTTATTTTAAGAAATTTTGTAGGGGTAGTGATAGAGGGGGTAACGACATTGAGCTCATTTTTTCACGCTAAGGTTGTTATCAAAATGTTTCATACAAAACTTTTGATTCAATAATTTAATAGGTACGGATAAAATTAGTGTGTGGCATTTAATGAAGCTGTGCAGTTTGTATGGGAGCAGTGACGTGGCGTGATATTATTGCTAAGGGAAGCAATAACAATAACTGTATTAAGCTAATAAATTTACTAGATCATATAAATTCCTCCATTTGAAGAACTTATATTTTCACTGTGTCCATGGAATGCCTCTACTTGGCATCTTAAATGACACACAATGTCAATTAAAATTTGAATAATTTCTCTACTTCTTGAGACTTTCTCACTATGCAAAATTACTAATGCATGTTGGTTACTTAACAAATTCTTCAATTCTGTAACCTGAACCGAATTTAAAACATAAAAGCACTGATTTTAAATCCTCATAGCTTTTTGTGTCACGTCTGTCTATAGCTAAATTATTTAAATTCGCCAAACATTTTTGCCATTAGAAAATAATAAAAATGGCCAACAAAATAAATTTTGTGTGGTTTTACAACCACGAAACGGTTCGGTATCTGCGTAAATTTCACTAGTAAAATGGAATTACCTTAACATATCTCCCCTTCATATAGATATCGAATTTGCGCTTGGCGGGAGCGAAAATTTTGCAACGTACGGGCCGTCAGTCTCGTGTATGTATTTTTAAAATCGCATCTCGGCTTTGGACTTTCACCCAAATGATTTTGTTTAGAAAAATCGTCAGAAAAAAACTGTCTTATACACGTATATGATGTGTACAGCGTTAGATGACAATAACGCGCGTTTCCTTTTAGACAATTTTTAAATAAACTTATGTATTCGTTCTGATTATAGTTTAATATTACAAGACTCACCAGAAGGTAACACGTAAGGGAAGCAATGCTTGCATCAATGAACGCCACGCCACTGTATGGGAGGTGGTAGAAGGAGGGGCTGGTTCTTAATAACTTTTTCAGAAAAATAACAAACATTATGCTTTTGACATATTTTAAATTGCAGTTTAGTAGCATTCATACTTTTCAGGAATATCTACTTTTGTAAAGTTGTTGAATTGTGTTAAATTGCATGGGAGGTGGTAGAAGGAGTGAAGCAAATCGTCTATTTTCTTGTCTTATTTATAATTCTAAATAAATACTTAGTGCAAAATTTTGGCTCGACAAATTTTATATGTACATAGTGAATTATTTCTTGAAAAAGTGCAGTTTGGGGAAAGGAAGGACTCAAATAATTTGTATACTGTGATTGAAATTATTATAAAAGTAATATATTCCAAATTTCAGGTCAATAGCTTTTATGCTTTTTGAACAAATCAGTTTATTGTCAAATTGCGAAATTACGTCATTTTTATGGGAGGGGTTAGAAGCAGTAAAGCTAATCGTCTAATTTTTTTGGTCTTGCCAATAATTCCAAATAAATATTTAGAGCACAATTTCAAATTGATAAATTTTATACGTACTGAGTAAATTGGTTTAAAGCATTTAATGAAAAAGTGCAGTTTGTGTGGGAGGTGGTGGAAGGAAGAGTACTTAAATAATTCTTATACAGTAGAATGAAATCATCATAAAAGTACTATGTTCATAATTTCAGATCAATAGCATTTATACTTTTCGATAAAAGCCGTTTATGGATAAATTGAGAAATTTTGTTATTTTGAATGGGAGGGGGTAAGGGGTGAAGCGATTTGGCCTGTTCACGAACTTGTCCATTCTTTTTGGTTAAAAATTGCGAGCACACAATTTAAACTTTTTAGATCAACGCGTTCTCAAGCTAGAGAGGACATGGACGGAAAGACAAGCGGACGGACATCCGGTTTTGACATTCTTGAGTGATCATATGAACTTCTGTATTATTCATTTGAATTCATTTGAATTATGGGTCAACCGGGATTTCTATCACCTGCCATACCAAACGGCACAATAGCACAGCTTTATAATATGTCGATTTTCTAATCTGGAATTTAAAGCCCATCATTTCTATATCGATTGTAGTCACCTCTGTATACCGCCCCCCCCCACCCCTTCTATCATCTCTTATACAAAAGTCACAGTTCGGCAAAACGCGTTAAGACAATCATCAAGACAATACTGATCTATTCCGACATAAAGTGAATGTTGTATTTATGTGGTAGGAGAATCAACCATTATAAAGTCATTAAAAATTCAATTCCGTCTGGAGTATCGAATGATTAGGCTTTACTCGCAATTATAGGAAATCATGACCAATTTAGTGATTCTCTCAAATCTTCTACTTTGTCCCATTCAATCCCATAAAACATTCATAAATTATTTCTTTTATCAGTACTTAGGAAAATCTTGATTTTTCAGATTCAATATTTTTAAATTTTCTTTTAAATGATTTCCTTTTGAAAATATCCCTTCGCGATTGTACGTAACCATTTATTATATATTTTTGCTCTGTTATTTTTGCACGAACTTTGATGATACAAATTTCCGTCTGCATCACATTTAATTTCGAAAAAAAAAAAAAAATGAAAATTATTTTAAAATGTTTTAAATATTCAAATATTTGACAACTTGTGGCTAGGCTAGGATCTTATTTTATCGTTTTTTCAAAAAGATTTTACCAACCGGTCGAAAAAAATTGATATATGTATGAAAAACTGTTAAAATCATGAACTCCACGATGAATTTGATGAAAACTTTTAGATTTTTTTATGTCAAAACAAAATCTTGTTTCTATTAAAATAAGTGTCCGATTTGAAAAGTGAATGGCTATCATTATACTCGTTGAAAGAATGCAACTCGAAGATATTTTTGAAGGAGAAGATCAAAGACGATTGAATATGGATGAAATTTATTTAAAATAGGAGTTTGGGTAGATCGGTATTTTAGCCTTTAGAATAATTCACAGTTCATCTGATCAGATATTTTTGAAGTTTGGGAGTCAAGTTTTTAAATGCAAGAAGCCTTAACACTTATATTTACAAGCTTAATTTTTCTGACATTATTTATTGAAGTCATTGAATTTTAATAAAGCATTATGACATTGCAGGTGGTCGAAATTCGACCAATTCTGCGTGTAAAATAACGAAAATAATACTTTCAATGTGAATTTGTCTAATGTTAGACATTAATTAAAAACAAGAACGTAAATTAAAAATATATAAAACAATAATAAGACCTGTGCTATGCTATGGCAGCGAAACGTAGATGTTAACTCAGGCATCCAGAAAATTAATAGATGCCTTTGAAACAAAGATCCTCAGAAGAATCCTCGGACCTGTGAGGGAAGACTATATATATAGAACACGATACAATAGAGAATTGTAAGTCATCTTCGACAATCCAGAAGTGTCAGCCCTCATAAAATTTAAGAAGCTTCAATTGGTTGGTCATGTGGAGTGGATAGCCGATAGCTGAAGAATTCTCAAACGCACACTCAAAAGTCAGTGAACAAAGACCGGTCGGAAAAACACGGAACCGCTGGGAGAATTATGGGAGGTGGTACAAAGGGTGAACGAAATCTTACAATTTTTACAGATCTAACTAAAATCAATAGAAAACATTACATAAGGCCCAATCATGCGATACTCTAAATGAAGAGAAATTTTTGATTTTAAGAAATTTTGTATGGGGAGTGGCAGAAGGAGTAACGGCATTGAGCCAATTTTTCCACATCATGTTAGAGTTGCTATCAAAATGTTTTATTGAAAATTTCAGCTTCAAAAATTTAGTAGGTACTGAGAAAATCAGTGTATTGGATTTAGTGAAATTGTTTTGTATGGGAGGTGGTAGAAGTAGTGAGGAGTTTTTAGAGAGTTTTTTCGAAATAACCATAAACATAATGCATTTGACATGTTTTTAATCGCAGATCTGTAGCATTCAAACTTTTCAGGAAAATCGACTTTTTGGAAAGTTGTGAAAATGTGTATTATTGTATAGGAGGTGCTAGAAGGAGTGAAGTAAATTTTTTTTTATCTTACTACTAATTCTGAATAAATACTTTGTTAAAATTTTCAGCTTCGTAAACTTTACATGGGCTGAGTAAATAAGTTTATAGTATTTCATGAAAAGTGCAGTTCATGTGAGAGGTGGTAGAATGAGCAGGGGGATTCAAATAATTTTTATACCGTGGATTGAACTTGGTACAAAAATAATACATTCCAAATTTCAGTGCATATGTACTTTTCGAAAAAATCGGTTTACTGTCAAATCTTGAAAATGCGTCATTATATATGGGAGGGGGTAGAAGGAGTGGAGAGATTTGGCCCGTTCACGTACTCGAACTTACTTTTTTGTCAAAAACGTGCACAAAATTTGAGCAATCTTCCAAGCCGAACTAATTGCAATGGAGCTATGCATTTCAGAGAATAAAAGGAGGGCTCATCGCAACAGAACAATTTATATCCTATCAGATCGTCAGGCGGTTCTCAAAGCCCTAGCGTCCACTAAATACTGATCGTGGATAGTTTGGGACTGCCTTTGAAACCTAATCATCCTGCGGAAAAGGAACAACGTAACCTTAATGTGGGTTCCAAGACATATGGGAATTGTGGGAAATAAAGAGGTTGATCGCCTTGCAAAAAACGGAGCAGAAAAAAATTTGATTGGACCAGAGCCATTCTGTGGAAAACCAAAAGGGTACTCCAACCCAATACTTAGAAAGTGGGTTGAACAAGATCAAAAAGTCGACTGGAATAGAATTCCGGATTTATCAATCTCAAAACAAATTCATCCTACTAAAAATAAAAAACCACAAATTGAAGGATATTCTACAATTCAGCAAGAGTGATATTAGTACCCTTATCGGCCTAATGACGAGGCAAAGTGGAGTAAACCAACACCTTAAAAATATGGGTTTTAGCTGAAACCGGCATCTGCTGCCTATGTCTCGAAGACTCAGAAACGACAGAACACATCCAATCTCACTATGAAGCAAAGAAAAAGACTTTTTTGTAAAAGAACACACGATCACCCAGAATTGACGCTTTCCTATATTGCAATGGAGTTCAACATTTTGAATCTTGGTAATTATTCGTATGAGAGGTAGCAAAAAAATTCGCACGAAGTTCCTATAACTATGCACAACAATCAAACCCTCGTAGAAAAATTCCATCAATCATTTTAATTTTATTTTCTTTCCTTACACCAACACCTTTTCAATGGATTTTATGTTATTTTAGTGGTGTAAATGGTCATCTATTCTGACATCAATCCTATCACATCGTATCAATCCAATCGAAGTATCCTTCATTTCATCTTCCCTATCATAACTTTCATCGCAAGAAATAACTTTCATCGCCGATTTACGAGAACACTGCAATGTACGCGAATCTCTATTTTCGTTATGTATTTTATATTTGTTTAAAAGGGACACCGGCGAGGATTTATTATTATGATTATAAGATATCGATCTTAGAAGAAAATTTGATGCGTGCACACATTGTTATGGGTACTGGTTCGAATTGGATACGTGACTTTCAGAATTACCTTAAATTTTTTACAAAAAAAAAAAGCACTGCAAAGTAATGTTTAGGATATTTTTCCATTTTCTGGCAGAAAAATCAAGTAATACGTATTCATAAAATTTTATCATCAAATTTATTATAGAGTTAAAGTTGAATGGTAGATAGAATATGAGAAAATTTTGTTTTGGTTTTTATATTTTCGAAAGATGAGGATGCATTGAAATACAATCATGAATTTTTGATTTTGGTTTTAACTTCTCGTCGAACAACATATTCTGCGAAAGATATAAAATTTTCTGCATAGCAATACAAAAGGGCTTAAATTGCAAAACCAATTTAATTTCAATGTTAAGTAACGATTCGCGAATAAAACAGTTTTTTCTTCTTCAAAAATGTACTTAGGTTAAAAAGATATTTTTTGTACATTATTTAATCGTTTGATTTAATTTTTTTTAAATTATCACACACCTTTCGCTACTAATTTTAAACAGAGACATCGTAAACTCCTAGAATAACTGCTTCTAACATGAAAAGAATTAACGAAATTTAATCCGGTTTTATTCAATGACTGAATCGTGATCTTAAAACTTATCCGATACGAGAAACGGATACAGCGCCTCGGATACGGACGGATTACATAGTAACGACTTTTGGCATTCCAAAACGAACTATGATTGGCGTCTAGAACGTTCGAACATTGAACGACGGTGGAAAGGTCACTCGGCCTATACTCCGTCAATTGGTGATCAACCACGAAATGGAGCATTCAAATTTTGGGTTTGAGCGAGGCCAGGTAGGCAGGATCAAGAGAGGAACGAAACCCATGCAGAGATACCATTTTGTACGCTGATCCTGAGCGTGGAGCCAGATATATGGTACCATATCGGTTGTCCTTACACCGAGAGCGAGAAACAGTCTCATAAGCTGTAAACCAATCTTGGATAGGATAATCGTCGTCAGGCTCAGAACTTGTGCCACAATTCGGCAGTGCCATTCAACAACTAATGCCGCAGCATCTGGTGATAAAGAAGACAGCCAACTGAGTGCCACCTTCCGACGTGTTCCAAGGGGTGATATTATTATCATCTCAAGAGATATGAACGCCCAGGTTGGCTCTGACAATACTGGATTAAAACACGCCATGGGCTAACACGTCATGACAATGGATTTAAAGGTTTGAAAACAGCGAATTATTTGTAGAGTTTTGTAGGGCTCGGCAAATGGTCATCGGAGGGACCCTTTTTCCACACAGGAATCACCATAAAAACCGTGGGTCTCCGTTGATGGTATTACTTAGAAACAAATCGACCATTTGGCTATAATTCGTAAATGGAGAAGATGTTCCTCGATGTGCGAGCGAAACGTGGAGCTTACCGGGGAGGGATCACCACTTGATGATGGCCTGCTTGAAATTATGCACAGCAGCTATCCCACGGCTACAAATTCTTCGAAGCACAAGCTTAATGTGGGTAGACTTACATATCCCAACAAATCAGCTTATAAACAGTTGCCATCTGAAGTTGATTGGAATAATTTCAAAAATGAATGGAATCTTTGTAAATCCAGCTTACAACTAGAAAAACATTTGCATGACCAGAAACTGAGGAAAAAATTTTGAGAAGTCCTAAGGGCAGCAAAAGTTTCTGGTCTCTCGCTCGTTCCATCAGAGGTAGTTCTACATCATCTATTCTATCTTTAGTCTACAACAATGAGGTTATTACAGATCCTAACATGAAGGGAAATATCGTAGTGACTCCATTTGCTGCCAACTCTTCTTTATCACCAACGAACTCTACCCTTCCAAAGTATACTGCACTAAATCCCCCCATTGGACAATTTAACATTCGTCCGCATAATGTATACCGAGTTCTTAAGAATCTAGATGCTAACAAAACGTCAGGTCCAGATGGAATCCCTGCCCTTGTCCTTAAAAATTGCTGCGCTTCTTTTGCTAAGCCTCTATGCAAACTTTACCATCTCTCGTTATCGCCCTCCACTGTCCCATCTTCATGGAAGCTTGCAAATGTTCAGCCAGTCCGAAAAAAAGGAGAACGCATCAATCCCGCCTATTATCGTCCAATAGCAGTAACCTCAATTCTGTCAAAGGTCATGGAAACATCATCAACAATGAAGTTATAGAATATCTCAACATCAATGATATTATTGACGACAAACTGTATGGATTCCGCAAAAAACGTTCCACAGGAAACCTTTTAATTACCCTCACTGAACGTTGGAACAAGAGCATTCACCAGTTTGGTAAATCTTTTATTATCGCTTTCGATATTTCCAAGACTTTTGACAGAATATGGCACAGTGCACTTTTAATCAACCTTAAAGCTATTGGTTTGGGCGACTCTCTTATTGCCTGGATTGACAGTTTCTTAGATCATCGTTCAATGCGTGTGGTATTGGATGGTGTAGTTTCCCCTTCTTATAAAATCAACACTAGTGTCCCCCAGGCTTCGGTTCTTCCATTTTTTTTCTAATATTTTTTAAGTCATTAATTTCTTCAACTTTGAAGCTTCGCTGATGACAGCACACTAGACTTCTCCTATCACTTTAACACTGCGTCCTTAGCCCAATGTACTAGCTTAGTAAACAACGCAAGTACATGGTCCAATCATTGAATGACGACCTGGCTAAAATTCTTAGTTGGGACAATAAGAATCAAGTCGAATTTAATGCTTTCGAAGACCCAGTGCTGTCTTGTGTCCTATAAACATTACTCTAACCTAGACCCAATCACCTTTGGAGGCCAGCCATTAACCAACTCTTCAAGTGTTAAGATGTTAGGTATCATAAATCATAGATAACTTATTTTGGAACGATCATATATTTAACATCGTCAAGCTAGGGTGTAGCCTAGTGGGTAGCGTGTTGGTCTTGTAATGCAAAGGTCGTGAGTTCAAATGCCGGTCGATGCCATATATAACTCCAGCACATTGCCTGCTTGGATATACCTTGGTCACCTCAATCTACGAAAATGAAAAATTCGTAGAAAGAGGGTTACGTAATGAAAAATTTTAAGGAACCTGAATGTCAGGAGGCCAAGGTCCGATTTGAGCTGTAGCGTCATTGTAGAAGTAAAAGAAGGAAGTATATAAATGTTTGAGTTACCTATAACGGCGTAGAAACTCCCTCACCGGTTTTGGGTTACTGACAATTTATAAGTCCTTTATTAGACCACGTCTTGAATATAATTCTCACCTATGGGTGGCAGCTGCAAAAACTTCTCTCTCCTATCTGGACTATTAAAATTATTGGAGATTCTGACATCACTTCATCGCTCGATTTACTCGAGCATAGACGAACTGTAAGCTTTTTAACCCTTTTATATCGCTACTACAATGGAGATTGTTCGGACAAAATCTTTAGTCTCTTGCCCCCATGTATGCCCTTACCCCGTAATACTAGAGCTGCTTCACGCGCTCATAAGTATTCTCTCAACCCCATCTTCGGTCGGACTGTTAAATTTCGTGATTCGTTTTTAAACCGGACTGTTCGAATATGGAACTCGCTGCCCATCTGAGTATTCCCGCATGACTACAACATTCAACAATTCAAAAGAAATATTCATAGCCACATCCGTCTCTATCCCCTTAATTCTCAAAAACCAATATTCTTCCCCCCTCACCTGAGCTGTGCTTCAGTACAAAAGGGCAATTCCTCTAGTTCCGATGTCACATAAAAAAAACGCGAATATACCACCGTTTTACACGAAAAGTCATTCATATTGGGTAGATATGAAGCGCGTACACTGGACGCCAATTGAGAGCAACCAGAAAAACGTTTCTAACTAGTGCTGAAGAATCTGTGGGATATATGCTAAGCGGTGAGAATGGATGGATGTCTCAAGACACGTGGAGCAAGGTTGGCGTTCCGAAAAAGCCAAATTGGCAATCAACTCTCAACCCGTTGTCAAACAAAGAACTAATGAGTTCAGACAGAACTACTGCGATGCTCATATACAGCTTAAAACGGCAGTTAAACGCGACAAGAGAAAGGCCAAGGAAAATCTGGCCAAAAAGGCAGAATCTGGGGCTTACATCGAGGATATGGATTCACTATTTAAAATTATAAAGTAGTTGTTAAACAGGAATTGCAGCGCCAACGAACTGGTGAGAGATATCAACGGAACTCTCCTTAATATGCGGCGATCGAAAGAATTATCTGATATTTTAAACATCGTGTCAGAGGAAGATATTCTGGAAACCGAACAATTGCCAAACATCCAACCACAACAATCCTCTATTAAGGATGATCCCCTAGATAAGGAAGAGATAGTTTCCGCCATTCGGTCAAGGACGGGAAGAAAAGCCTCAGGTATAGACAGACTACCAACAAACTCCTCAAAGCGGACCCGCAAATAACAGCCAGTATACTGTGTGGAGTGAAGGAAGATTCTCTAAAGGGCCTTCCAGTACAGACCATACAAATACCATATGGATAATATTGAAGCAGTCTCCCAGATGCACCTCCATCCTCCAGTTGTCTCGGTCCAACGACCGCATCCTCCAGTTTGAAAAATCGAGAAGCGATCTGCAATCTGCGCCGGCAGAGTCCTCCCATAGCTTTTGTGGCATCCACTGCGGTCGGTTGCCTTGAGCTTTGCACTTGAACACTCGTTTTTAGATTCGTTCCTCGTGCATTCGCTCCACATAGCCAGCCCATAAAAACTTGCGCAGTTTGATCACGATAGATGTTGGTGGGTCATCAAATAGTTGATACAGCTCATGGTTGTATCGAATTCGTCAATCATCTCCTTCCTTAACTGCTCCGTACATCTGCCGAAGAATTTTCCGCTCAAACATGTCGATTAACTTATCCAACACTCGCGTGAAGGTTCACGTTTCGCATCCATATAGCAGCATAGGACGAATCAATATCTTGTAGATGCGTAGTTTATTGTTTCGATGGACTTTCCTTGATTTCATTATGGGGAAGACCGCATAAAATGCTTTGTTAGCTGTCGTGATTCTTCTTTGAATTTCATGTCGCTCATTGCCGTCCTTTGTGAGAAGGGTTCCCAGGTATACGAATTCATCCACCTTCTCGAAGTTGTATTCACCAATAGTAATGTTCTGCCTCTCTGGGACAGACCTTCGTGCCTGGGTCATGTATTTAGTTTTCGCTTCATTGACCCTACTTCACCCGCTACCGACTCCTACTCCTGGAATACTTCCTTAACGCACAGTATAGATCAGGCCAGAATATCCACGTTGGCTGCGTACGCTACCAACTGTGCGGACCTTACGAGTAGAGTACCTCTGGTGTCCACTGAGGTTACTGAAGTTGCCTTCCTGACGTCATACTCGAGCACCAAGTTAAAGAGCATGGGGCAAGAGCATCTCCTTGCTTGAGACGTGAATCCATTGGAAAGCTTTTGGGTCAACTCGTTTTGAATTTTTACTTGGCGCTCATTGTGTTCCATCGTGGCTTTTATTAACTGAACTAGTTTCGGTGGGACATCTAGTTCAATCGTTACTCTGTACAAAGCACTACCGTCGACACTATCACAAAAATCGACGAACAGTGCACATTAATATCATATTCCCAGCATTTTGCTAGGACCTGTTTTACTGAAAATTACTGATCCGTTGTCAATCGTTCGAATCTGAAGCCACCTTGATATTCTCCCATGATGCTGTTAGCGCATTCACTGAGTCTTCGTTCGATAATTTTCGTTAAAATTTTGTAACACGTACACAACAATGAAATTTCTCTGTAATTTTCGCAACGCAGACGGTCATTCAGCTGTGCGCTGAATACTACCCTTAATGTTCTGCCACATTTAGTCAATACTTTCCTCAGAGTCAGCCTAAGATACTGCCTCAATATGTGCTTTGATTGTGGTCATAAATTCCACTATCGCTGTGTCGTCCTGCAGTTTTTGTATATTGAGCTTCGGAGCCCAGCTCCTTTTGTTAATAGAGCGCCATTATAATGAGAATAATATCGTATAATGACGGCTTTTTAATGACTGAGATAAGATAACCGCTTGCACGATATTGGTTATTCGTAAGAATGTGCCATTAATCTTCTCATTATAATAATATATAAAAAATTAGATGCGAAAATCTTGAGCTTTTCTTTCCTTTTTATGCCCCACTCCCTGCATGAATAACAGTTTCGCATGAGCTGCAACAGAGCGCTCGTTATTGGCGTCCCAACCATAAAGGTCGTGGTACAAAAAATAATACAAACATATTTCACGTTTGATACAGAAATTAAATTATTCCCACATCTTCATTTCTATCCCCGAACAACACGTCTTCATTTATTTTACAGATCGTACGCTTCGAACCTCGTATCTCCCTTTGATAGCTGTCTGAGAATTCCACGAAATCCTCTCATCAGCTCTACGCCTTGCTTCTTCTCCATCGTCGACTTACGGCTAAATTCACTGACTAGTACCATGAGGGGAAATCCAAGGTATGGAATGGTGACTCTTGTGTGGAAAAAGGGTTCCTCCGATGACCAATTGCCGAGTACTACAAAACTCAATAAATTATTTGCCATTTTGGTATCCCGGAATCCAAGTTCGTGACGAGCCGATCCAAGGGTCACCATGTTTTCCCATGACGTCTTCTCTTATCAGAGCCAACTTGGGCGTTCACATCTCTTGCGATGATAATTATATCACCCCTTGAAGTACGCTCGAAGAAGGCACTCAACTCCTCTTTGTCACTAGGTGTTGCGGTAGTAATTGGTGCGTAGCATTGTAAAATTGTGATGTTTCTGACACGAGTACTGAGCGTGACGACTATAATACTATCTGAGATTGGTTTCCAGCTGATGAGACTGTTTCCCGCTGTCGGTGTAAGCACGAGTGCCACGCCATTTTCGGCTTCATACTCGGGGCCTACGCACAGAATGGTGTTTCCGCTGGGGTTGGTTCTTCTTCTAATCCTGTTCACCTGACGTCGTTCAAGCTCAAGATTTGGATGTTTCCATTGCACAGTCGATCAATGATTGGGGGTCTTGGACGTAGTGAGTCCAGGCCTTCCAACGTCGTTTATTGGTCCAAAGTTCCAAAAACCAATCATGGCCCGCTTTTCGATGCCAAAAGTCGTTTCCGTAAAATCCGACCGTATCCAAGGTGCTTTACCCGATTCTGGATACGGGCAAGCACGACTGGTTGTGGGTGTATTCTAGTGCCCCAGGGTAAAGGTCTAATTTTTTGATTTTCATATTTTTATACGCGACTACAGCCAGCGAACGTCAAGATGGCTACTCGACATGCTTCTTTTTGGAATTCCCTAACTGTCATTAAAATTTCATTGGGTGGGCTTACTGCAGGGAGTCAACCGGAGTGCGAGTCAACCACTGTATTCTCCCAACAGGAAACTTTTACTAAATGAAAGCCTCTTTCCACTTATCACGGAAAAGGAAAATTGAGGTTGTCTTTTTCAAAAACAGCTAATGTACTGATTTATTTTAATAATGTAGGGCTATGAAAAAGGTTGGTTTTTTATTGTTCAAATAAAAATTTATTTTATCAGCTTCTAGCTGAATCTAAAATCAAATTTGAACACGTTTATATATATTAAAATTTATTGACATTGATTTGGACATAAAAACCATTGGCACCATTATTGCCGACGTGCAAACAAATTGCCGTCAAGCGGTAATCAATTTTGAACTTAATGTGAAAAGTTTCAAGTTCTTCGAAGCATAAAAGTGGCAAGCCAACGCAATCTACCTCAAATTGACTTTTTCTCTTTTATTCATTTGGGGTGCAAGAAAGGAAAAAAAAAAAGTAGAAAACTCTACTCATTCGAACTTTCACACAGAATGGAAAACCGATCCATTGCAAGTATACGTTTTCCGTTTAGCTCTACTTTCTCCGATATCTTTTCGCAATTTATTTCCTTAACTAAAACGTGGAAAAAACCAATGGAGAAAACCTTTTACTAACTAAGCGGGCGTATGCTAACGCTACGGTTTCATTACTCTTTCTATTCGCAATAACAGTCTCATTCTCAAGACGGACTACCCCACATCGGGTGCGGCACAAAACATCAACGAGAAAAAGTCGACCACATTGTTTTTTTTTTTTTTTGCAATTCCTTCGTTAGTACCAAATCTAACTCGAAGCGATTACCGGAGAAAGTTCTTTATACTTACCCTGAACGAAAGGGGTAGAATAGAAAAAAAAATTAAGGGAAAAGTTAGTGCTTAGTGACTGGGATATCGGTAATTTGTTCAAATTAATGAGGACGTGAACCAGAAAGGAAAGAAATACAGATGTAGATTACAAGAAACCCCTTCACCAGGTTGGGAGGCGAGCGAGGGGTGTAAGATGAATGTTGACTTCTGAAGAAAAACTTTCTTTTCAAAGTGAAATGTGCTCGGATTCTTCATAAATTAAACTTCGATTGCTTGACTTAACTCTTATCCATGCATTTTATTGCCCGCCAGAAATCCAAATTAGAACAAACGAACTTAGAAGTTCGGAAAATGAGAAAGAAAAAGGCAACATAAAAAATCTGTTTCCAATCTTGTGGTCAGAATTTTGGGGAGATTGTTCCGCAAAAAAAAAAACAATTTAACATGGGTTGTAGAGATCTATCGAATCGGATGATTTTCAATCTCCATCCATCGGAAAGCTTGCCTTGCTAAACAACTAAGATATAGAAAATTCGGTTTCGGTTCGACACTACCTTTAATACCGAATTTTCAATTGCTACTGCGGAAACTTCCGTTTCACTTGATTCTTGCGTAATTTACATTTTCTCCCAAGGGATAGAGTTTGATGGTTATTCCTGAAAAGTTAAGCGAAGCGTGACTCTTTTTTAACCTCTTTCACATCAAAATTTAAGCTTCTCGTAGATAAAATAAACTACCAACAAGTCGGACGAAATTTTATTATTCTTGGGACAAGTTGCGGATGCGTTGAAAGTAAATATGCAGGCTAGAGTGGTTAGGGAAGACTAAGTGAAAGGGGGTCCTTGGGCAGGGCTGTTATCAATTTAACACTTTGCGGAAACGTTCAAATGCTCCAGTATATGTAATCAATATTTCGTTCATTTATTTATGCACGTTTGAGTTTTTATGAGGGGAGGGGTGAGGGGTGATAGTAAGGGTGGGCGGATGTTAATAGTTTTTTAATTGATTACTTGAATCACTTCCAATATTCTCTGTATAGAATGTCAGTTTCATAGACGAAGTTGCATAGAATTTTCATAGGATTCGGTGTATTTTACATTCACAAAACCAAACATTTGTATGGGAGGGGGTAGAGGAGGTAGGAGAATCGTAAAATTTGTGACGCAATTTTATTTCCGTTTTCTTGTAAGGTGCTCGTACAAAATTTCAAGTTCGTAGCTTTTAATTTGTTGGTTATTAGTTGATTTAATGAAATTGGTCGAAATCATACTTTTGTATGGGAGGGCTTAGAAGGGCACGCGCGATTTCAAAACTTTTTAACGTAATTTCATTTCAACTATAAGTTTTTAGGCAAAATTTCAAATTGATAGCTTTAAATAAAATAAAAATGGTCGAAGAAATAATTTTGTATGGGAGGGGGTAGAAGTTTTGAAGATATTCGACCAGTTAATATTTCAAACTTTTAGAGTTTTTTTTTTAAATGTATTTCGCAAATATTCAAGTTTCTTCCTTAAAATTTCATTCAAAAATTTTCAGTTTATGTGTTTTTTTTTCATTCTACATGAAACACCTTGTGCACGTTAGACCCATACTTCGGTGCATAACAATCTTAGAACAAATTGTTAGTTTTTTTTTATGTATATTAAATAGATGTATCGACGTGCAAGATTTAAACTTTATATCTTTAACCAGAGTCGGAAAAAAATTACTCAAAATTTTCAACGTTTTTGCTTACCACCTCCTTCCCCTTAAGACACACAACTTAAATTTTTTACCAAAATTAAAAATTATATAGCTCTATAATTTGACAAATTTTTGATTTGATATCTGTACTCAGTTTTGAGATATAATGATTTGTAATTTTGGAAAGTTCGCCATTTTTTAAATGCCCCCCATTTCCTCCCACTACTACTCACATGTTATATTTTTTTCATATTTCGCTAGTAAAGCTTAGTATACGTTTCAAGTTTCAATTACATAGCTTAAGAGACAGTCGAGATATTCATTTTTAAGTGTTTTTCCTTGCACACCCCCTTATCCTCCCCCTTACAGCCTCTTTGTAAGCTGATTCGGGTAAATCTACATAAATGCCACATTAGCGGTCCGAAAATATGAATTTTTTACAATAAGTAATTTCAAAGATATAATCATTTGAAAAACAAACTCGGCCGATAATTTGTTTTTAGCCCCCCCCCTCTCTTTTTGCACGCCAATGGATAAAAAAAATAAATTATTTTTAAAGTTTGCCCCACAATCCTCTTCATACCTCTGCTGATTTTCAGCTTCCTATCTGCATTGGTGTTGGAGATATTAGCAAGTGAAATTTTTTACTCTTTCCCTCCCCCCGCCTCCCCTTCCACCTGACACTCCACAAAATTTAGATAATGGAGCTCACTTAACCAATCAACAATCCACCAAAAAACAAACATTCTTTCTTGCACAATGTATGGCGTAGTTACAATTTGTTCGCATTATTGGAAAAAAAATTTTAGTGATAGCAAACATTTTTTTTTCTTTTCGTTATACACAGAATTATTGGTGCCGCAAAGATGTTCAGATTAAAAAAAATTAAGCGAAAAGAAATTCATGATTTTTTGACAATACCACAAACAACGAGAATAAGAAAGATATTTCTTACGGAGAATTTCGCACAATGGAAAAATGTTTATTTGCTAACATGCTGAAATTCGGCTATTCGTGGAGTAATGCATTCGTTTGTAAGGACGAATGTGGCATTGATTAGAATAATCCGGATATAAAATGTTAATTTGTATGCGTCTTTAGGGCGACTGACTTGGTTGAATCGAGAATAATTCGCAGAGCTACCATACAAATGTAAATGTTCTTTTTAGTACGTAGTTGAGCATTAAAGTTGGTTTATTCTATTTCTGCTTGCCCTTGAATTTCGAAAAATATGGAACGATGGACTTAAAAGTGGGTGCAGCTTAGTGGGTAGCAAATTAATCTACAATGTGAAGGTCGTAAGTTCAAATCTTGATCGTTTGGGTTAATTTGGAACATCTTAATCTGAAAGAAAAGATTTCTGGATTCTACACTGTTATACTTTATTATTCGTGACGTTTTGCTCTCTGCTGAGACCTTTATCAAACTCTCAGCAGAGACCGAAACGTCACGAATAATAAAGCGTAACAGCGTAGAATCCGGAAATCTTTTCTTTCATTTCGAAAGGAACTGTGAAAACATTCACCAAACCATCTTAATCTATTTATTTCGTTTAATTCGTTTTGCATGTACTATACGCCATTGATCCGGCTGGACCTACACAGAAAAAAGTGAGATAAAATTTGAAAAAAAGCATATATAATCTCGAATCTTGAACCTATCTTGGCGAACTGCTCCAATATTATCCGTAGGGTATTTGTGTGGTCGGTACAAGGCGATCCTTTACGGGATCCAACCTAATTAACTTCGAGAGAGCTCTCCACAACATCACTAATCCTATTGAGAATTACCCTAGCCATGATTTTCGATACGGCAGTAAGTAGTCATATGTACATATGTACCACTGTATGACCACTGATGCGCCTAAAATTATGCCGTGATAAACATTATTTAAAAAAGACATGGAGACAAATGACATAAAACAAAAAACAAACTAAATTTTTATACTCTAGATGCAATTAGCGAGTACTATAAGTTTGCTCTAAAGCTCGCACAGGGGCGCCAAGAGTACATAAATATTTGTTGTCGCTCGAAAATCTCAAAACCGGATGTCCGTCCGTACGTCCGCCTATGCGCTCTCTAGCCTGAGAACGCGTTAGTGTAGAAAGCTCAAATTTCGTATAAGTCCTTTTTGACGAAAAAGTGAGGTCAAGCTCGTAAGCGGGCCAAATCGCTCCATTCTACCTCATCCCATACAAAATGACACAATTTTGCAATCTATACATATAAATATATTTGTAGTGTCTGTCTGTTATTTGTTTAGAAATGGCTATAAGTTAGTTTTTTGCTTTATTTTAGTAATAAATAAGCAGAAACTCACGGTTTTAAAATTCTTCTCTGTCTGTCCGTCTGTCTGTCTGTCCGTCATCACCTCCCATATAAACTGCACTTTTCATGAAATACTTTAAACCAATTTTCTCAATGCGTATAGCTTTCATCGTGCTAAAATTTTGTATAGAATCCTTAATTAGCATTATTATTAAATTTGGGAAAAAATTAACCGATTTTCTTCACTCCTGCTACCCCGTCCCATACAATATAACACAATTTCACAACTTTTCAAAAATTCTATTTGCTTGAAAAGTGTGAACGTTACTGAACTAAAATTTAAAATATATCAGTTTTGTTTCTCGAAAAATCAGCAAAAAACACTCCTCTCATTCTACCACCTCTCATACAAATTGCACAATTTCACTAAATCCAATACAGAATGCAAGTTTCTCAGTACCTATTCAATTTTTGAAGCTTAAATTTGTTACAAAACATTTTTATAGCTACTCTAGCATGATGTGAAACAACCCCTTCTACCACGCCCCATACAAAATTCTTAACATCACAGAAATTTCATCTGTAGTATCGTATGATTGAGCTTTACGCAGAGTCGTAGCCCTGTTATAGTTTGAAGCTTAATGTTATTTATTTCGGCTTTTTATACTCTAGATGAAATCTGAGAGTATTATAAGTTTGCCACAAAGTTTGTAACGCCAAGAAATAAGGCTCGGAGAAAAAAATGAATGATACAGAAGTTCATATAATCACTCAAAAATCTCAAAACCGGATGTCCGTCCGTCCGTCCGTCTGTCTGTCCGTCTGTCTGTCCGTCTGTTCGTCCGTGTCCTCTCTAGCTTGAGAACGCGTTGAGCTAGAAAGTTCAAATTTTGTATACGTCGTTTTTAACAAAAAAGTAAGGTCAAGTTCGTGAATGAGCCAAATCGCTCCACCCCTTCTACCCCCTCCCATACAAAATGACACAATTTCGCAATCTGACAATAAACGGATTTCCTTGAAAAGTACAAATGACATTGATCTGAAATTTGGAATGTAATACTTTTATTATGATTCCAATCTACTCTATAAAAATAATTTGTGTCTTCCCCCTCCTTCCACCACCTCCCATACAAACTGCACTTTTTCATGAAATGCTCTAAACCAATTTACACAGTGCGTATAATAGTTATCAAGCTGAAATTGTGTACAAAATATTTATTTAAAAACATAACAGGAGTACGTTTGGGCATAAAGCCCAATCGTGCGATACTCTAGATGAAAGAGAAATTTTTGTATCTTAAGAAATTTTGTAGGGGAAGTGGTAGAGGGGGTGACGACATTGAACTAATTTTTTCACATGGCGGTAAGGTTGCTATCAAAATGTTTTATACAAAATTTAGGATTTAAAAACTTAATAGGTACTGAGAAAATTAGTGTATTGGATGTAGTGAAGTAGTGCAGTTTGTATGGGAGGTGATAGAAGGAGGGGCGAGATTTTAATGACTTTTCAGAAATAACTATAAATATCATGCTTTTGACATGTCTTAAATTGCAGATCAGTAGTATTCATACTTTTCATGAAAATCGACTTTTTATAAAGTTGTGAAATTGTGTCATTTTGTATGGGAGGGGGTAGAAGGGGTAAAGCTAATCGCCTAATTTTTTTTTGTTTTACTAATAATTCTAAATAAATATTTAGTGCATAATTTCAGCTCGGTCAATTTTATACGCACTGAATGAATTGGCTTAGAGCATTTCATGAAAAAGTGCAGTTTGTATGGGAGGTGGTGGAAGGAAGAGGAGGACTCAAATAATTTTTGTACAGTAGATTTATACTATCATAAAAGTAATACATTCCAAATTTCAGATCAATAGCATTTATATTTTTCGCGCAAATCTGTTTATTGTGAAATTACGAAATTGTGTCATTTTGTATGGTAGGGGGTAGAAGGGGTACAGCTAATCGTCTCATTTTTTTGGTCTTAATAATAATTTTAAATAAATATTTTGTACACAATTTCAGCTTGATAACTATTATACGCACTGAGTAAATTGGTTTAGAGCATTTCATGAAAAAGTGCAGTTTGTATGGGAGGTGGTGGAAGGAGGGGGAAGACACAAATTATTTTTATAGAGTAGATTGGAATCATAATAAAAGTATTACATTCCAAATTTCAGATCAATGTCATTTGTACTTTTCAAGGAAATCCTTTTATTGTCAGATTGCGAAATTGTGTCATTTTGTATGGGAGGGGGTAGAAGGGGTGGAGCGATTTGGCTCATTCACGAACTTGACCTTACTTTTTTGTTAAAAACGACGTATACAAAATTTGAACTTTCTAGCTCAACGCGTTCTCAAGCTAGAGAGGACACGGACGGACAGATGGACAGACAGACGGACAGACAGACGGACGGACGGACGGACATCCGGTTTTGAGATTTTTGAGTGATTATATGAACTTCTGTATCATTCATTTTTTTCTCCGAGCCTTATTTCTTGGCGTTACAAACTTTGTGGCAAACTTATAATACTCTCAGATTTCATCTAGAGTATAATTATTATTAAGACCAAAAAAATGAGACGATTAGCTGTACCCCTTCTACCCCCTCCCATACAAAATGACACAATTTCGTAATTTCACAATAAAGAGATTTGCTCGAAAAATATAAATGCTATTGATCTGAAATTTGGAATATATTAGTTTTATGATAGTCTAAATCTACTGTACAAAAATTATTTGAGTCCTCCTCTTCCTTCCACCACCTCCCATACAAACTGCACTTTTTCATGAAATGCTCTAAGCCAATTTACTCAGTGCGTAAAAAATTGAACGAGCTGAAATTATGCACTAAATATTTATTTAGAATTATTAGTAAAACCAAAAAAAAATTAGGCGATTAGCTTTACCCCTTCTACCCCCTCCCATACAAAATGACGCAATTTCACAACTTTATAAAAAGTCGATTTTCATGAAAAGTATGAATACTACTGATCTGCAATTTAAGACATGTCAAAAGCATGATATTTATAGTTATTTCTGAAAAGTCATTAAAATCTCGCCCCTCCTTCTACCACCTCCCATACAAACTGCACTACTTCACTACATCCAATACACTAATTTTCTCAGTACCTATTAAATTTTTAAGTCCTACATTTTGTATAAAACATTTTGATAGCAACCTTACCGCCATGTGAAAAAATTAGTTCAATGTCGTCACCCCCTCAACCACTTCCCCTACAAAATTTCTTAAGATACAAAAATTTCTCTTTCATCTCGAGTATCGCACGATTGGGCTTTATGCCCAATCGTACTCCTGTTATGTTTTTTTTAATTAACACAAGCTACAACTATTTACATGTCCTTAATGCTCTTCAATACAAATATGGTTTTAGATCACGGGATTGATTTGATCACGAGCCTGTCCCATACAAATGAGTATCGTGGTTTCATTCTTAATAATTTATGGTTCTGTTTCCAACAAAATAGAAACCTTTGTCTTCAAAGGGCCATTAAACTAATCAGTTTATATATACCGGAGAATGTATTACTAACTTTGAGATTCTTACGTGGACAAAGTCGCGGGCGATCGTTAATTTAACAATAAACGGATTTGATCGAAAAGTATGAGATCTATTGATCTGAAGTTTGGAATGTGTTACTTTTATGATGATTTCAATCCGCCATATACGAATTATTTGTGTCATCCCATTCCTTCCGCCACCTCCCATACAAACTGCACTTTTTCATGAAATGATCTAAACCTATTTACTCAGTACGCATAAAATTTATCGAGCTAAAATTGTGCACTAAATATCTATTTAGAATTATTTGTAAGATCAAAAAAAGAGATGATTAGCTTTACCCCTACAAAGAGGCATTAAACTAACGAACTACATTTGCTAGAAATGCATGTTATTAGGATTCCTATGTGGTTGATTAATAATTAATTGGGTTTACCCAGATTTAATCGTTTTGTAGACAGAAATGTTCGCACTTTACTTCAAAACATTAAAACTGAATCTAAAAATGTCGCAACTTTTGAAATTCGACTTTTTGGCCATCTTAAATTAAGCATAATCTCAGGCAAAGATTAAGTTCATAGATTTTTTTCTAGTAAAAAAATTATACTAGCGCAATTTATAAAATCTCCCTTTAAAAGATCAAATTCGGTGAAAATCGCAATAAAAACTGTAAAACAGTTAATAAATCTGTTTGACAAGTAATATTAATCGATTTATCGCACCTTCGAATCAAATCTTCACTAATATCTTTCAGATAAAAAGCGACAGCAAAATTTTTTTTAAAAAAATTTTCTTTACGTTTCATAGAACCGCTAAGAATAATCAATTAAAAAAGTGTCAAGAGATGCCACTTTTGAACGATAAAGGTCTGACAAGGGCAAGCCTAATACCAATGAAAAACTTTTTAACAATAACAAAATTCAAGGTGTGTTACTTCGAAAATCATTCAGTGGCTTCAAAACCGACGAAAGAGTAAGGAAAGGGACTTACTTGAAGACGAAAAAAAATTTCACGAGATAAAAATGAAGAAGAACACAAGTAGTACTAAAGTTCGAAAAATTTATGCGCCTGACATCGATGTCAAATAAAGTTCTTGTCAATTTTTTTCCATTTAAGTAGATTGAAAGTAAAAGTATTTTACACTTAGTCACAGTTGACGAACTTCAATTCGTTCAGTTTTAATGGAACAAGGTTATATATGTTTTCAATGTAGTACGCACATATATGTGTCATGTAAGCCCAAAATAAAGGACTCGTTGTTTTATACTTCGTATAGATTTAGCACTTTAATTACATGTACATACTTGTACATCCACATAAATATACTCGTACATAAACCCAATAATAACGCTACCAATGAAAAAAATACCCTTTAATTCCTCTTCAGACAAGATCAGGATAAACATCCTTTATGTCTTATATGAACACTCGTAAAAGACCTAAATTGGCTTCAGGTTTAATTTCAGCCAAGAGCTGCCAAGAATGCGAGGAGGTTACGCACTTGAATCTCTTCATCAAACGAGAAAATTCTATGTAAGGATATCTTATCTATATCTTTGGCAAGGAGTAAGGAGTCCGACAAAGCAAGTAAATACGAAAAATGTTTCGTCACTTTTAGCCTTGAGGACATGCCACTTAATTCTGAAGCTTATATATTGTGTTTTTACTACTTCAAGTTGCAAGTAATTCATCTGGACCTGATGGACAAAATCATTATTATTTTTTGTTTTTTGTTTGTTTGAGTCTAAAAATTCTTGTACTTTACTCCTGGAATGTAATAAAGTTGGCTGAATCCAATTCGCTCAGATATAAAATTGTGAAAAGAATAATGAATCCCTGTATGAGAGGGAAAAACCGGTTAAGTCCAAATAAAGAAATTTAATGGTTCGAAGTTTATTATGTTGAAATTTCAATGAGCTAATTATGTGCCTCTTTAGTACATCAATCGGTCCAAAGGTTATCGCACTATTGAGCACGATTAAAGAAGAAAATAACTTCGACGAAGAACTTTGCAGGACAAATAAGCAATCTGATAGATTTTAGCAAGAAGATGTAAGTGGCAATGAATTGTCCTACCTTGAGGCTCCCAATTCAACCCTGTGGGTCGCTCCCATGATGAGACAAGCCTGCTAGAAATTAATGGCTGATGCACTAAATTTTTTCTCAACATTCGTTTTTATTAGAATGTACTTCAAAAAGTAACTTCAAAAAAATCACTAACCCGATATTATTACGTTTTATGTGCTCTTGTTTCAGACTTTTCATTTAATTTTCACTAACATTTTTAAAATGCTTTTCACTTTACTACCACAACATTGTGGGTTTTATGCGTACTCTAAAAGCACAAGATATGTAGTTAAGAAAAAAAACAAAAATGTTTAAATAATTAAATTATAAAACTTTTCCTCTATCCTCGAGAAATTTCTGCGGAAATATTCTCAAGTATTTTGCCATTATTATACCCATCCAAACAGAAACCTGTTGCCTTTGAGACAAAATGTTCTAATTAAAATAACTAACCCACCACATCCTGTTGTCACGACGAAAGTAACATGTTTCGAGCTACGCAACTATTGACACACTACTAAGCACGAATATCATAATAATAATAATAAAGTGTATAGGTAACGCGGATTCTGTACCGAATTTCACGTCACCTATTAACGTGGATAATTGAATGAAAATTTGTCAAAAAGTTGAGTAAGGGGACCCCGGTTAGCTCCCATCGTAGCTGTTCATTTTATCCCTTATGCAGGCAAAACATTGTTATAAATTCAATAAATTATTCTTTAGTTACAAAGCATTCATTAGCTAACGTTACCACAATTTCAAGCTTAACTAGAAGGAATGAAAGAAAATCATGTTTAGATAGAGACATGATGAGAATATAATGTATAAGGATACATGCGACACTGACTACGGGTTGTTTTCCGTGGAAAAACCCTTAAGGTTAACAACTTGTAAATTCGTGTAATGCGATTAAGTTGAAGCTCAAATGTTAATGTCTTTGAACAGTAGTTTTGAGTAATTTGCCATCAAAGTTTTTTGTCGATTAGACACATATTGTTTTCATACATTGGAGAAATTTATGAAATCTTATTATCATTTGAAGACAGTGAAAACTGGTGGGTATAAACTTTCATTGTACTGAAAGGAAATACTCCGAATATTTTCTTGAAATGATGAAATTCGTTCAAGTTTTCGATTTTTCCTTTTTTTCGAGTTTTAATTGAAGAATTACGAATTTGATGAACTAATTGAAAAAAAAATTTCCGGATTCTACACAGTTACGCTTTATTAGTCGTGACGTTTCAGTTTCTACTGTGAAAACATTCACCAAACCATTGATAAACTTAGTTTGTGGGATGACTCTCGCTGAACTAAGCAGGCAAAATGATATGCACTGCTAGGTATTATTTAACACTTGTGTCAATATCTGGCCACACTTCAGTTTTTATTTTTAGGGTTTTTACTTGAAACTTCAGCACATCCTCAATTAACATGTTTTTCTCCTCTTCTTCTATAATGGCACTATAGCCCAAATCGGGCCTTGGCCTCCTCACCTTCAGGTTCCTTAACATTTTTCGTTATCTGTTGCGGAAAAGTTGTTAGCCCTTCGCACAAGCTTCTATATACGATTTTTTTCCTTTTCGTAGATTGAGGTAACCAAGGTATATCCAAACAGGTAGTGTGCTGGAATTATGCGTTGACCGGAATTTGAACTCACGACCTTCGTATTGTAGACCAACACACTAACCACTAGGCTACACGTTAGCTCAAATTAACATGTTTTTAAGGGATTGTAACTTCTTATCACATATCTTAATTTGTAAACACCAGGAGGTTTGAAAAATAAGATTTATATATCATTAGTCAATGCAAGGCCACACGTGTGGCCCATATATTTTTAGGCTGTAGCTATCGCTGAAAGTATTGAAAAACAGTGAAACTGGGTGAAAAATTAGAATTATAGTTCACATTTATAACATATTATGTATATATATATGTATATTATTTTCATTTGGGAATTAGGTACTACATAGTAAAAATTTTGTTGTAGTTATGCAGTGCTCGCCACATATATAGTCTTCCTAAACTATTTCTTGCAGATGCCAAACAGCCATTGCATTTTACCACGTGTTGAGTTAGATCAATTGAACGTATTTCGCCTGAGGAAGCAGATTGCATTGGTTTTCTGAAAACACTTTCTATTCCACTATGAGTGATGAAGTTTGTTATTAATGAAAGATTTTCTGCGCCGTGATTAATATTTGGTAAGACTACCCGTTCGCCTAGCTCCTGGAGAAAAATTCGTCTTCTATCAGAGCTATTGTTAGGATTGCTTTCATGATAAGCTTTTCAGACAATCCTCCTTCTCCTCTCAATGGCACAACAATTTAATTTGGGTCTCCTCCTGACCTTCAGGTTCCTTAACATTTTCATTACTTATTCTGGAAGGATTGTTAGCCCTTTGAACAACCCTCCTTCTACAAATTTATTCATTTTCGTAGATTGAGGTAACCAAGGTATTTCCAGGTTAAGCGTGAAGAAATGCGGTGCGAAAAAATGAATGGGGACTTTTTGTTTTTTTGGTTTTGAAAAGTTCGGAGAATGTGAAAGATTTCAACTGAGCCGAATACGGCCGTTTTGTTTCACACCTCGATTGTAACCTAAGGGGTCACCCTTTAATGCACAGTTATATCGATACAAGACAAGATGTAATTTGGTAGTGTTGCGTGAATTTTAGGGGAGAGATCAAGAGATCTTCCGTCGGCCTTCCAGAACGGAAACCGTATTGGCGATCGTTAGTGGTTTTCGCTTTACTTCCTTTCTTGGGAATCGGCTGAATATTCGCAACTTTTCGCATTCGTGAAAAGCACTCAGAAGAATAAGATAAATGAAAATGATTGCGAAGGGGTTTAGCCAAAGAAGAGGAACACATTTTAAGGGTATTGGGGGAAAGCCATTAGATCCAGCGGACTTGTGAGCATTGAGCTTTTGCAAGATCCCGTATATGAGACGCGTGTGAACATGTAGCGGAGCCAGTGGTTGGAAATTGATAGCTTTGAAAAAATTGAATTACAAAACCCGAGTACACACTCACATTAAAGATGAAACTAACATTGAATTATAAAACAGGAGTTCACACTAAAATTTGAAAAAAAAAAATTAAAGTTGAATTATTAAACCCGAGTGCGCACTAAAATTTGAAAAAAAAAAATTAATATTGATTTATAAAACTAAACAATTTTAAAAACTAAATCTTGAAGTATAAAACACTTGCGACACACAAGTTGGTCTTCGCCATACGACCGATGTATCCACGAAATGCAGACACCAGAGGACTCCGTCGAATCCAGGAAAATAAAATTGGCTGCAAGATCCCGGGCCCCAACGCTGGAATCCAGATAACTCAATGCTTAACGATTAGATTTATATTAGGATTTAACAATAAGTTACATTTAATGTGAACAACACCAAATACTTTTTTTTCATTTCTTTTTCTATTCCATTTTTTTCCTAAATGAATTTTACTGTGTTCAGGCAGCATACATGCACGGATCCAACCACGTACGTCGAATTGGTTTTTCTATTGTACATAAAAATGAAGTGCTAAGGTCCACCGTTGTGTCTTCGTTGCTCGCCATGGTTAGTAGCTCCATTACTACGACCTTTGCTGTATAAAAAGCGTTAGAGCATACACCTGGGTAGCGACAGCACCATCTAGGACGAGGAGTCTTCCAGGTCAAATTCTCCCCACCCATACGCTCCTGAGCGGCCGGAAAAGTGCTGACCGGACCTGGACGATCTCATCAAAATTCTGAATGGGGAATGGGACCCCATTTCATATCAAAACATCGCCAAACCCTGGATTATAATCCTCAAGGAAGACGTCGGGTTGGTCGAAGCAAGCAGTTGAGCAGGAAGCCAGAAGAACAAACAATCCCTGGCAACAACTCTTTAGCATGTGCCGATGTTTCTGTCCTTACCTCTTATAGAGGGTCTAAATTTAGAATTTGATTTGATCTAACATTCGACTATTTTCAGCAATTCGCATAATTTTTCGAATCGAAGTTACCTCATCTTGAACGAAAAAGTTTTTTAGGAAAATAACTTGAAAAAATAAAATATATCGGAAAAATGCGCTTTTGGAAGTTTGCACATGGCGTCTTCAAATTTCAAAATGATAATAAGAAAAAGTTTTGCTCTAAAACGTGTGAAAAGCCCTTTTTAAAGGGGTTTACAATGCGTTTTTTATAAATAGCTCGAAAACTAAAGTCGCAGTTAGGTTTCAAAACAAAATTATTGCCATAAACATAGTTAGGCTGCCGACACACGATAGAGAAAAAATCGTATTAAAATGAAAGCTTCCACTACAGCTTTTGTAGGTGACATACGATTTTTTTTTTTAAAAACCGTATTAAATCAATCTAAGAAAGCTCTAAGCATTACGTCAGAGCGAAGCTTCAAATTTAAACGTAAAACTTAAATTTTGAAATTCTTTTGTATTTCGCCTTGTGAAATCATGAAAAATTCTATTTCGCAAATAAATCATGGACGCACCGTTAAATTCTCTAAAATTTCATTCTGTGAAGTTGTTTGTCTCTTTTTTGTAATGTCAACGAAATAAGACGTCATTGAACGTAAATTTCTCGAAATTTCCTCGAAATTTCCTTCTATTTCGTATCGTAAATTCCCCGCTTGAAAGTTTCTTTTGGATCGAGTATTTGCTAACCGAGATAATATAGATTATAGAACGATATTATCTCGGGACTTAATATCGAAATTAATATATATTAACGCGAGTTAATATCGAAAAGTGAGATAATACGATTTTATCTCTATCGTGTGTCGGCAGCCTTAAGATTGAGGTTATTTAATTATTTCTCCACGATAAATCCAATTAAAATGTTTATCGGTGTATAATGAAAGTACCATCTCAATCTGAGAAAGAATCTAAAAGATTTGCCAACATGGGGAGCGGGAGAAAACCAGTTAATATCTTAAACGCTACATTATTATACTCTAGATGAAATCTGAGAGTATATTGTGTTTGCCTTACCGTTTGTAACACTAAGAAAGAATACTCGCACAGAGTCACCAAGAGTACAAAAATATTTGTTGTAGCTCAAAAACCTCGATTCGGAGTGACAGTCTGTCCAGCTGTCTGTCCGTCTGCCTGTCCATCTATCAGACAGAACTCTCGAAAGTTTTGACATATCATGCTGAAATTTGATATATGTCATTTTTAGCAAAAAAGTATCTTTAAGTTCGTGAACAGGTCATAGTTCCCCACTCGTTCCATCTTCACCCATACAAATTTCATGAAATTGCGAAATTTAAAGAAATTGATTTTTCTCCGAAACTATTTCAGCTATTGACTTGAAAGTCAGGTCATTGTATAATGATGTAAATATCATTAACGGCAAAAATATTGATCTGATTCCCTGATCCTCCTCATCCTTCTACCCCCTCCCATACAAATGCGCAATTTTCAAAAATGCATTTATTCGGTTTTCATTGTAACTAGCAAAGCTAAAGGAACCAATTTTTGTCGTAATTATATTTAATACAAATTTTCGGAATTTCAGCAAATTTTTTTTTCTCCAGAACCGTCAAAGCTATCAACTTTAAATTTTGAGAAAAGTATTCTACTATATGCATCATTGATGTGGAAAAATTTGGATTTCTACTCCTCCCATACGAATGCACAATTTTGGTAAATGCATTTAATCGATTAATATTGAAACTAGAAAAAATTTTTGTCAGAATTTGTCTCTTGATAATTGCAATAAATGCTAAAAAAATCTATATATCGTCCGACTCCTTATACCACCTCCCATACAAATTTTCTTAGTAAATATTCAATAAAAGTATTTTTCCTTCAAACATATGAGAGCTATAAACTTTGAAATTGTAACAAAGCAATGTGATTACGATGTTGATAAGCAAATTAAAAATCGTCCAAAACCTCCCACTTTCTCTGCCACCTCTCATGCAAATGCCATAAATTCAGACAAAATTTGTTTAATTTTCTCGAAAATTATGTAAGCTACAAATATTAAATACAGCATGAAATATTTTGTATACTATGTACGGTGTTATATACAAAAACTATAAACCTCCCCATCTGCTTTTACCAACTCCCATGCAAAAGTCACTATTCACTATTCGAAAGAATTTGAGATGACATGTATTACAATAAACAATAAACTCTTTCATATTTCATCTAAAGTATCATATGCTTGGACTTTACGACCAATCATAACACTTCAGAGCATACCAGTTTTGATTGAAATTTTTATTTTTTTTATGTTTATAAAATGGGTTTTTGCACGCGTTATTTGAACATTGTACATATATTTCTCCAAAGCCATAAGAAAAGAGTCAACATTTTCAACATCCTTGGTTACGATCTCCTTCCCCTCGTTGGAGGAGTTTCGCCTGACTTGTTGGCAGTTTATTTGTAAAGATTTTAATTTGTTAAAATCTTTACAAATAAACTGCCAACAAGTCAGGCGAAACTTCATTATTTTTTGGGCAAGTTGTAGATGCATGGAAAGTCAATATGCAGGTTAAAGTGGTTTGGGAGACTAAGTGAAAGAAAATTCGTGGGCAGGGCTGTTATTAATTTAACAATATTTCATTCGCTTATGCAAGTTTGGGTTTTTATGAGAGGAGCGGGAGGGGTGATAGTAAGGGTGGGTGCATGTTAATAGCTTCTTAATTGATTGCTTGAATCATGACCAATATTCTCTATATAGAATGTGTTTCATAAACGAAGCTGCATAGAATTTTCATAAAATTCGGTGTATTCTACATTCACGAAACCGAACATTTGTATGGGAGGGGGTAAGGAATCGTAAAATTTGTGATGCAATTTTATTTTATTTCTCTTGTAAGATGCTCGTACGAAATTTCAATTTTGTAGCTTTTAATTTGTTTGTTATTAGTTGATTTAATGAAATTGGTCGAAATCATACTTTTGTATGGGAGGTGGTAGAAGAACATGCGCGATTTCAAAACTTTTGAGGCAATTTTGTTTCAACTATTTTTAGAAGTTCTTATGCAAAATTTTAAATTGATAGCTTTTAATAGGTGATAATTGATTTCTTGAAAATGGTCGAAAAAATAATTTTGTTTGGGAGGAGGTATAAGTCAAAAAGGTATTCAACCAGTTAATATTTCATATATTTAAGGATTTTTTTAAATATATTTTGCAAATTTTCAGTTCCTACCTTAAAATTTCAGTCAAAAATTTTCAGTTTATGTGTTTTTTTCAATGCACATGAAACACCTTGTGCACGTGGAACAAATTATTATTATTTTTTCTAAGTATATCAAATAGATGTATCCAAATGTAAAATTTAAACTTTGTATCTTTCACCACAGCCCTAAGAAAATTACTCAAAACTTGTAACATTTCTGCTTACCACCTCCTTCCCGTTACACCTCCCAACTCAAAAATTAAGAATTATTTAGTTCTACAATCTGACAAATTTTCAATTTAATATCTGTACATAATTTTGAGATATAAATATTTGTAATTTTGAAAAGTGCGCCATTTTTGAAATGCTCTCCATTTACCCCCACTACTATTATTTCCACAGGTTATATTTTTTTCGTATTTCGCTAGTATAGCGTAATATATCTTACAAGTTTCAATAACATAGCTTAAGAAATAGTTGAGATACTTATTTTTAAGTGTTTTTCTTTGAACGCCCCTTGACCCTTCCCCCGGCAGTAAATAGCCTCTCTCTAAGCTGATTCTGGTGAAGCTATATGCCGCCTTAATGGTCTTAAAATATGAATTTTTAAAGTAATTTCGAAGATATAATCATTTGAAAAAAACAATTCGGCCGACAATTTGTTTTTAGCCACCCCCCTTGTCGGACGCCAATGGATAAAAAAATTAAATTATTTTTGTAGTTTGTCCCACAACCCTCTTTCTATCTCTGCTGATTTTCAGCTTCCTGTCTGCATTTCTGGTGGAAATATTAGCAAGTAGTAGTTTCCCCTCCCCCGCCTCCCCCTTCCACCTAAAACTCCGCAAAATTTAGAAATTGGAGCTCACTTACCTAATCAACAATCTGCCCAAAAACGAACATTCTACTTTTAACGGTTTTGGAGATATGAGTCCATATGTACGGCGGACGGCGTACTGCGGGACGGATTTTTTTTTTGCATTTTTAGGCTAATTTAGCCATGAAACGCGAAAAAACAATATTTCAGGGTAGCAATTTTTTTTCTTCTGTGTCGATCACAATACTGTATTATTAGAATTATAAAGTAAAATTATAAATCGTAAAGCTCTACAATCTGACAAAATTTTATATTTGTATTGGGTTTTGAGAAAGAATGGTTCCAAATTGCTCCACTTCTAAAATGCTCCTCATTTTCATCTGCTACTATTATGACTGATTGTTACATTTATCTCAAATTTCGCTGCTTACTACTATACTTACTATTTGTTCCAATTTTGAATTACATACATAGCTTAATAGATAGTCAAGATATAAATTTTACAGTGTTTTTATTTTCACCACCCGACCCTCGCCCGAGTTGTAGGGGTAACTATTAGCCTGATTTAAAGGGTGGTTTGATGATGAAACTTAGGTTAAATTTGACTGAAAGTCAGTACTATTAATCATGTAAAAAATGGGTTCTCTAGTACTTTTCTAAATCATTCATTTCTGTTGCATGGAATATTTTATAAAATTCTGAGTAAATTTTTGACGCTGATTTTAAATATTTTATCAGTTTTTATGTATCAGCTCTAGTTTTTGAATTATAAGAGGGGTGTTTTTTTATTTTGAGACAAAAATATTTAATTATAAAAAAAAAAAAATATCAGATCTAGAATTTTGTTTTATGTGATTTTCTACTGTTATTGAATGACGAAGTGCTACTCTGAATATTCCAGCAAAAATCGGCCATCTATGTGCATTCCAGCCATCTTCATAGTCCGAATATCTTGGTGGAATTGTTTGCCCTGTTCTTCACTTAAGTCACCTGGATTTTCAAGAAAGCGATCTAAATGGCTGTGCAGGAAGTTTACTTTGATGCTCATGTGAGACAACGTACTCAATGTAATCATCATCCTTTTTATTACCTAAAAAATTTGAATAATCCAAACAAACGAGTCCCATGCATTCTTCTCAATTTCTGACATTGAACTTCTGAAATCAGGATCGTTCACCAATTTGCGAATTTGTGAGCCATCAAATATGCCTGCTTTGAGCTTTTCTAAACTCATATTCAGAAACTTTCTTGAAATATACTTGAAACATTCACCGTTTTCGTTTAATGCTTTGACGTATTGTTTCATCAGACCAGGTTTGATATGCAGAAGTGGTAATATGAAACGATCTTGTGGTACAAGAGAGACATTTATAACATTAAAACATTAATGCTACCTGCAATAGAACACACTTCAAACTGCGTTTTCACGAGTCGATAAATCAACACCATTCATTTGAATCATTTCTCTGCAAGCCCATGGCAGTCATCAAACCAGAAATATTTCTGCAATACATAATATTGTCTTCTTCAACGAAAAAATGCAGTAAGCTTTGTTCTCGAGTGCGGTAATACGAAACTTTAGTTTCGCTAGTTCTGAGATTTCTCTGTTTCAATTGGGAAGCTAATAATTCAGAAGAAGTTTTTGACAGTCCAAGGTCTCTAATTAAATTATTAAGCTCGTTACCAGTTATCGTGATGATTTAAAAGCTGACGCCAGATTAGTGGAGGCCAGAACTCAAAAGACGTAATTCCTCAACACAAATTTTTTTGGCACCCAGTACTTGTTTCTTGTCTCCAATGGAAAACCAAAACACTCTAAATGTACTTGTTTTACGAAATTTGAGACACTCAAACGAATTTTTTAAAAATTTATTCACCACAGAAATTACAAAAACTATTTGCATTGTTAATGCAGACCCTTTTTGATGAAGACATAATAAAAATTACAAAGATTTATCTACAACGCGACCATAATAGACAAAAGTTAATGTAAACAGACTCAATATGCACGTAGTATCTGTATCTCAAAAACTGGAGCTGCTTGAAAAAAACTGAAAATAGATTCGAAATCAGCGACTTCGAATTAATAAACAACTGTTAAAATATTTCATGCAACAGAAAAAAGTTTCATTTTGTTGTGCTATGTTATCAGTTTACTTTACTTTAAAATTTTAATTTCCGAAAATTTAGAATTTTTAGCTGTGACACTCTTGCTCCGAGTTTTGATCAGTTTTCTAGTTCTATAACATGCACTAACAAATTTTTCCGATACGATTGCTATGAATTTTGAAAACTCAGTTCGAGCTATGACGGCATTTAATTTTGAAATGACGTGCTCTACGCTCCAATTTCTTGTAAGCTGTCTAATGGTGAAAACCACATCAAAAATCCGTTCAGACTTTTTTGAGAGATGCTGTATGCTACAGCAAATTTTTTGAATCAAACGATTTTATTATTAGTATGCGTAGATATATAGAATGATTAAGTAAAATTCATTAATCGTGAAGGTCTAACAATACATGTAATAATATAAACGAATGTTTCTAAGCCCGAAGGTTCTAAGTCCAATGCCAGATTTGAAATTGCTCCATTGCAATAATTTGGTATTAAAAATTATGTAAATGCCTTAGAAAAATTCTGTGTCTAACCACAAAGCAAAATTGCTGTATGTATATTAGAGTATTCACTACTATTTTTTTTTACAACATTTCCACATTTTGTAAAGAAAAAACTATATAAACCTCTTTAAATTATCCTTGAAATTCTCAACTTCCTATATTTAATTAATGATCTACTCGAGCTTCAGAACAAAAGGATTTTCTATCATCTTAACCGTCGCAAGGTGTGTCTTTCAATGTATAAGTAGTTGGTCCGTGTTCTCTCTATTGTAGCAAGACCATGACAAGTGAAACTAGCACTGTAGGCTACATCCAAGGCTGGGTAATATTTCAAGGTGCCGGGAGTAATTAATCACAAGGTAAGGCTATTAAAACAAAGGCAGTCAGACATGACGATGTCCAATCAATTGTTACAGTTCCGGGGAGAGCAAGAAACGCTTACTAAGAAATGGGTATCTTACTTCTGTATAGGGTTCTTAGAATGCATCAAAGAATGAATTCAAGAGGATTCCAGAACAATGCTTTAAACTTGGACACCGATGGACAATAAGATTGAATTCGTGATTAGAATATACCCTAGAGCACTGAATCAAGGCATTGCTAGTCTTATGTCTTTTGTAAGACTGTCAAGTTAATGTTAAATTTTTATTACACGGATTATTGAGATACTTTTACTTGGATGTAATATCGGTTGGCTAATTTTGAATGTTTTCAGAGATGAGTTGGGACATATGAGGATGTTTGTTGAAATATAACTTACTCTACTTAAATATTCTCAATAGTGGTTTCTTTCTTTCGCTTAAGTTTTACTCCCTTCAAACATCATAAAATGTCCTTCATTAAAAAGCTTAAACATTCCTAAATATTGTAAATGCCTCCTTCCATTCTAGCTCAATTTCAAAACTGCAAATTGAACTTTCAATGCGTAATATAATGTATAGGATATTTCGAAATCAAACCGTAGCCGTACTTTACTATAGGGGATCTACAAAATATTATCGATTTCTGAATTGGGATCAGAAGCAGTCATGGCTGCAAACAAATGGAAGCTATTTGATAGTAAATATCTCTGTTCTTCGGCTTTTCTATTTGTTATTTAGAGATACCTATGGGATTTCATTGAAACAAACCATGACGTTGTCTGTTTGTTGGCAAAATTCCTGGAAACCTATCACCACTAAAGAAGAGAAACTTTATATAGGGAAAAGAAAGGAGTAAACCTTTTCATAGAGTGAAGAGTGTAGCATTTAGTTGTCGTAATGTGTATAGAGGATTGGTGAATAATATAGACGCTCTGCTGGAGATTAAATTTGTCGTGAATCGGCAAGGACGAATTGTTAACAGGAAATTTACTTAACGCTGGTAACAGCGTGTGGCATAACTTTCGCATCGCGTTGAAGTGAGTGAGAAAATTTGAACAAAATATGAGGTATATTTGCTGGAAAATAAAAAGAAGGTCTGAGAAAGGATTTGTACCACTGAAGAAGTATTGTCAGCATGGACGGCTTAACCAAGAAGGATGTTGGTATTCTTTTCTCACTCCAAAGGTTAAGAGGGATCTCTCTTCGCACAAAGCTGTGAGTGTTCAATGCATACGTCAAATCCTTGTGGTTATGTGATTACACTGGTCATAGCTAAATTTACCAAGAAACTGCAAACGTAAGAGAAGTAATGCAATTTACCCGCCGCTTTTTATGGGCATTTTCGTCAGATATTATCACCAACCACAAGCTTCAAAGAACAACTGGGCAGATTGACATAGGTATTGCGACCCAAAGACGGTAGTTGCAGTAGATCGGTGACACAAGAGGAAGCCAGAGCAAAACATCCCTTAACAACCTATGGATTATACCACTTAAGGAAGATTTCGATTTTTTCGGCAGGGTGGCACATTGAAGTAATCAGTTCCAGGAGATCAGAGGAATAAATAAGTTTTGGAAAATGCTATTGATTGCGCTTTGTGAAAGACGCCCGTTTCTGTTCTATGCTCATTTAGAGGTTTTAATAATGGATTGATTGATAGAAATTGGGGAAAAAATTAATGTAGTTTAAGGAATAACAAAACTGTAAAATAAGAAACCGATTTTTTATTCTTGTATATTGTAAAAAAAAAGTCGTTTTAAAGAAATTTTTTCAAATTAATAAGTGAAAATAACTAAAATTGTCGAAAACATATCGGTTTTATTATCTGCAGATACGGAATAATTACCACTCGAATTGAATTTGGCCCAGCCGTCAATCCTGTTTTTCTTTGTGACAACTTTTTTAAGTTAACTTTTTTTTTAAAAATTGTCTCATGACGATAGTCATTTCGGTATGGATTCTTATAGTAACCATGAAAATTTTTGCAAACAAACCGAAGACGGTGTACATAATAAACAATAAATAATTATTATTTTATAATGCAAATATAGTAATTTATTAGTTTCTCCCACGTACGAGTATCTTGTACTTGTAATGGAATAGAAATATAGCAGGACTTATAGCAGGACTATGATTAGCTAGGGTTTAGCCTAGTAGGTAGCATGTTGGTCTTGTAATACGAAGGTCGTCAGTTCAAATCCGGGTCGACGCAATATATAATTCTAGCACATTGCGTGCTTGGATATACCTTGGTCAACTCAATCTACGAAAATGAAAAATTCTTAGAAAGAGGGTTATGTGAAGGGCTAACAACCCTTCCACAATAAGTAATAAAAAATGTTAAGGAACCTGAATATCAGGAGGCCAAGGTCTGATTTGGGCTGTAACGCCATTGTAGTAGTAGTAGTAGGACTACGATTGGTCGTAAGGCCCAATACTCTAGATGACAGAATTTTTTTTTGATTTTGAGAAATTTTGTAGGGGGATTGGAAGAGGGGTGACGAAATTGAATTAATTTTTTCACATCACGCTAGAGTTGCTACTGAAATGTTTTATGCAAAATTTAGGATTTAAAAATTTAATAGGTACTGAGAAAATTAGTGTATTGGATTTGTGCAATTTGTATGGGAGGTGGTAGAAGGAGCGCCGAGGTCTTAATGACCTTTCAGAAAAAACTGAAAATATCATGCTTGTGATATGCTTTAAATTGCAGAACTACCAATTCATCTCTATCAATAGCTCAGTAAGTCTTATTGCTACAATTAGCTTTCGTCAGTTGCTACTAAGCCGTCCCGGCTATACCGAACCCCTGCTTTTCGCACCCGCCAGCCAGTCTAATTATCAACAATACAGGATTAATTTCCATCCTTCCGTTAGCTACTAGGTCGTCCCGGCTATACCGAACCCCTGCTTTTCGCCACCTTCAGTCCGCTCCTACTCTCTCCCGTTTTTATACTCTAGATGGAATCTGAGAGTATTATAAGTTTGCTCTAAAGTTTGTAACGCCAAGAAATAAGGCTCGGGGAAAAAAATGAATGATACAGAAGTTAATATTATCACTCAAAAATCTCAGAACCGGATGTCCGTCCGTCCGTCCGTCCGTCTGTGCGCTCTCTAGGTTGAGAACGCGTTGAGCTAGATAGTTCAAATTTTGTACACGTCGTTTTTGACAAAAAAGTAAGGTCAAGTTCGTGAACGGGCCAAATCGCCCCACCCCTTCTACCCCCTCCCATACAAAATGACACAATTGCACAATTTGACAATTAACGGATTTGCTCAAAAAGTATAAAAGCTATTGGCCTGAAATTTAGAATATGTTATTTTTATGATAATATCAATCTACCATATGAAAATTATGCGTGTCCTCTCCCTCCTTCTACCACCTCCCATACAAACTGCGCTTGTCATGAATTACTCTAAGCTAATTTACTCAGTGCGTATAAAATTTAGCGGGCTGAAATTATGCACCAAATATTTATTTAAAATTTTTAGTAAGACTAAAAAAAATTAGACGATTAGCTTCACCCCTTCTACCCCCTCCCATACAAAATGACACAATTTCGCAATTAGACAATAGATGGATTTACTCGAAAAGTATAAAAGCTATTAGTCTGAATTTTGGGATTTATTACTTTCATATTGATGTAAATCTAAGGTAGAAAAATTATTTGCGTCCTCTCTCTCGTTCCACCCCCTCCCATACAAACTACACTTTTTCATGAAATGCTCTATGACAATTGTCTCAGAACATATAATATTTATCGAGCTCATATTTTGTAATAAATACTTAATTAGTATTATCACTAAGAACAGAAAAAAATATTTCATTAGCTTCACCCCTTCTACCCCCTCCCATACAATATGACACAGTTTTACAACTTCACAAAAAATCTATTTTCCTGAAAAGTATGAATGTTACTGGTCTAAAATTTAAGAGATGTCAATTTTATGATATTCTTAGTTATTTCTAAAAAAATCACTAAAATCCCCCCACTCTTTCTACCACCTCCCATACAAACTGCACATTTTCACTAAATCGAACACACTAATTTTCTCAGCTCCTATTCAATTTTTGGAGTAAGCATTTTGTATGAAACATTTTTATAGCTACTTTAGCATGATGGGGAAAAAATTAGTTCAATGCTATCACCCCTTCTAACACTCCCCATACAAAATTTCTTGTGATCACAAAAAATTCTATTTCATCTAGAGTATCGTAAGATTGCGTTTTACGCGCAATCGTAGCCCTGTTGTTTGTTAGTTTTATTACCCGTGGTTACCTCAATTTTCACATCCTTCCGTCTGCTACTAGACCGTCCCGGTTATACCGAGCCCCTGCTTTTCGCATTCTTCAGTCTGCTACTATTTTCCGCATACCACAACCATCACTTGGTACTTTTCATCCATAGCTTTGTATCAATTTTCACACCCTTTCGTTAGCCACTAAGCCGTCCCGGCTATACCGAACCCCTGCTTTTCACTTCCTTCAGTCTGCCACTACTTTCCGCATTTTTCATTTGCAACTTTATGCTTGCCTTAATTCAACTTCCGTCAATTCCTTCATCTGACACGTCTTGAGATATTATCCATACAACCTAGTACGAGGTTTCCAATACTTCCTTCCATAGTACCAAGTTTAAGCTCCTTGATGAGGACTTTCCTGCGAAAGCTCGAAATAATGGAGGCGCTAAAGTATCCAAAGATACTCTCATGATTCAGCAAATTTCTCCTCATGCAACTACACTCCGTGCAGGGGCAGTCTGGCGACAATTAAAAGTCCGATACTCAGGATCGCGCCTTGTGGAAGAGAACAGTTTCTGTTTTCTGGCCTTATAGGGAAAATTGACTCACTCAGCCATCTCCTTTACCAACCGCACCAGTCCACAATTAATGCAATTCAATATTAATCTCAGCAATTAACAAATTGTATTTCTCCTAGAGTAGTCGTTGGCGTTTTCACGCAATAATACGATGGCTTTTTACTATTTTGTAAAACAATTCATTTAACTCTTCTTTTAGAAAAATGTATCGAGCATTCAGTGGATTATTTTGAAGCAATTATCTGATACCACTAAAATAAAAATAAATTCTAGTACTTTGCTGAATGTTCTTGGTTTCTTACGAAACACAGAAGCAGACGTGTAATGCTAGTTGGACTTAAAAAATAAATTTTGGTTAGCGTTCCGCTTTAATAAAAGAAAATTTTACTAAAAATTTAATGACTAACAACGTAAATGTTAAGCAACTGAAAGGTCAGGGCACCATGGCCTAATTTGGGCTGTAGATAGCAAGATAAATGTAAGTAATGTCGAACATTTTTGTTTCGATCTGATTACCTCTTACCACCTCTCATACAAATCCATTTTGATTTCTTTCAAAACTTGACTATGTCGAAACATGAAACTTTGCAGAAATTTTTTTCATAATAATTAGAACAAATATTTGAAATATTATTAACTTTATCGCACTCTTTCTATTACTTCACTATTAAGTGTCTATGCGCACAATCATAATTATTTTGAATACTTTTTAAACTCTAGATGAAATCTGAGAGTGTTATAAATTTGCGACAAAGTTTGTAACGCTAAGAAATATGGCTCGGAGAAAAACATGTATGATACAGAAGTTCATATCTACAATGGCGCTACAGCCCAAATTGGACCTTGGCCTCCTGATATTCAGGTTCCTTAACATTTTTCATTACTTATTGTGGAAGGGTTGTTAGCCTTTCGCACAACCTTATTTCTACGAATTTTTCATTTTCTTAGATTGAAGTGACCAAGGTATATTCAAGCAGGCAATGTGCCGGAATTATATACTGCGGCGACCGAGATTTGAACTCAAGACCTTCGCATTACAAGACCAACACACTACCTACTAGGCTATACCCTATAACCAGAAGTTCATATAATCATTCAAAAATCTCAAAACCGTGTTACGGTCCCACCGTAACTAAGATCCGGCCTGGGGAAAACGGAAAGGAATAGGTTAGCAGCGGTGTAAGCCGGGATCGCGTAAAACTACTTACCTTTCACACTTCCGGGCCAATATCGCACCTACCCTTTATTAACACTAATAAGCTGGCTAAAGGCGACGAAACATTAAAGTAGAGTAAAAAAAATAGTCTAACTTGTAAATTGCATTAACTTATGAATCAAATTATCTTGTAAGCTGACGTCGAATCGCGTATTATCGTCGGAGAAGGAGCAGCATGAGCAGATCATCCAACCAGAATTTCCGGAGTGTACATAGTAAATAAACTATTTATCCAAGCGAAGATCAAAACGAGAACTGACCAATCACCGATCGTCGTAGCGGCCATATTGGTATTCGTAACCATGGAACCTGATAGTTGAGACGAGAAAGCTTTACCTGAACTGCGCGAAATGGTTTGCGCCTAAGGTAGCAAATTTAATCGAGGTTTAGCTAAGTAGAGGAAAGCAGATAAAGCAGGATAATCATGGCGGAGAACCCCAGAATATATGGGCTGTTGAACAAAGGAAGTTCAATGGCCATATCCGAAAATTTAAAATAAAGCCGTTGGGGATTCCTGATTCCTGGAATCTGCGAAGGGCATAATAAGACAGCGACACGTTGGAATTCTGGAATCTGCGAACTGCGAAATAAGACAGCGATACGTCAATGTCCTCTCTAGCTTAAGAACACGTTGATCTAGAAAGTTCAAATTTTGTACACGTCGTTTTTGACAAAAAAAAAAAACAAGTTCGTGAACGAGCCAAATCATTCTACCCCTTCTACCCCCTCCCATACAAAATGACAAAATTTCGCAATTTCACAGTATACTAATTTTCCTTAAAAGTATAAAGGCCTATGATCTGAAATTTGAAATATAAAACTTTTGTGATAATTTCATTCTACTGTATAAAAATTATTTAAGTCCTCTCCTTCCTTCCACCACCTCCCATACAAACTGAACTTTTTCGTGAAATGTCCTGTGCCAATTTACTCAGTAAGTATAACGATTTGCTCTACCGGTTTTTTTTTCGATTTTTTAAAAATGGTCGGGAAAACAATTTTGTGTGGGAGGGGGTAGAAGTTTGGAAGGTATTCGACCAGTTAGCATTTGATTCTTTTAGAAGTTTTTTTGAAATGCATTTTGAAAATTTTCAAGTTTCTACTTTAAAATTTCATTCAAGAATTTTCGGTTTATGTGTTTTTTCATTGCAAATGAAACACCTCCGTGCATAACAATTACAGAATTTTTATTATTTTTTCTGTGTGTATAATAAATAGATGTATTTACATGGAAAAATTAAACTTTGTATCTCTCACCAGAGCCCTAAAAAAAACTCAAAATTTTCGACATTTTTGTTTATTATACTCCCGACGTAAAACTTTTACCAAAATTCAAAACTATGTAGTTCTACAATTTGACAAAATTTGAATTTGATATCTGCACTCAGTTTTGAGATGTAATGTTTTGAAATTGTAGAAAGTGTAATGCTCCCCATTTCCCCACTACTATTTTGTCCAAATGTTATATTTTTCTTGTGTAGCTTAATATAAGTACAAAGTTTCAATTACATAGCTCAATAAATAGCCGAAATATTGATTTTTAAGTGTTTTTCTTTGAACCCTCTGACCCTCCCCCTTACAATAACTAACCTCTATGTAAGCTGATTCCAGTGGATCTATATGCCACCTTGATGGTCTAAAATTATAAATTTTTTATGCTAAGTAATTTCGAAGATATAATCATTTGAAAAAAAAAAAAAATTCGGCCGGCAATTGGTCTTGCAATCCAACGGATAAAAAATTAAATTAATTTTAAAAGTTGTCCCACAAACCCCTTTATATGTATATCGATTTTTAGCTTCCTAGCTGTAACCATGTTTGAGATATTTGAATTCTTAGTTTTCGGTTTAAGTTCTCCCCTCGCCTCCCCCTGAACCCTTACACCCCTCAAAATGGGTGTCCGCCTGAGATCTACAACTATCTACAATCCCTACAAAAATTAACTTTCTATCTTGAAGGGCTTGGGAGTTAATGTGCGCTGAGCGTACACACCGGCGTACGGCGGACGGCGTACAGACAGACGGATTTTTTTTTGCATTTTTAGGCTATTTTAGTCATGAAACGCGAAAAAACAAAATTTCAGGGTAGCAAATTTTTTTTTTCAAGTCGATCACAATACTTTATTACTAAAATAGCAAAGTAAAATTATTCGAGTCCTCCCCTTCCTTTCACCACCTCCCAAACAAACTTGAATTTTTCAATAAATACTCTTAACAAATTTACAATTTATCGAGCTGACAATGTGCACTAAATATTTATTTGGAATTATTTGTAAGACCGAAAAAAATTAGACGATTAGCTTCACTCCTTCTAAGCTCTCCCATACAATCTGACACAATTTCACAACATTACAAGAAGTAGATTTTCCTGAAAAGTATGAACGCTAATGATCTGCAATTTAAAACACGTCAATTAAATGATGTTTTTATTTATTTTTGAAAAAGTCTTAAGAACTCGCCCTCCTTCTACCACCGCTCATACAAACTGTACAATTTCACTAAATCCAAAACACTAATTTGCTCAGTACCTATTAAATTTTTGAATCCTTAATTTTGTATAAATTATTTTGATTGCAACTCTAGCGTGATGTGAAAAAATTAGTACAATGCCGTCACCTCCTTTATCACTTCCCCTACAAAATTTCTTAAATTCAAAAAATTTCTTATATTCAAAAAATTTCTCTTTCATCTAGAGTATCGCAAGATTAGGCTTTACGCCCAATCGTAGTAATGCTATGTTTTTTCTTTTCTTGGAACATATTCAATTTCAATCACAATTAATGATAAAAAACAACGAGTGAAGCAATCAACATAGTAAACTAAATTAGTCCACGTTTGAAACATGTGTAAATCATTTTTGTGACGAAGTACTCATTACGTTCAGGAGACGTTATTCTCAGAACCGTTAAATAATCATTATAATGAGTTGATTATGTTAATCACAATACAATCTAATTGTTTCCTGAATGCAAAAATTGCATTATGAATAGTTTGTATGAGAAAGGAGTAAATGGACATTATATTGAACTTCTTTCCATCCCGATTTAAATTTCCGAATTGTATTGCAACTGCTTTGATAAAAACGTTTATCGAATTGAAATCCCCGAAGCAGATTTGATTTAAATTCAATTTATTTTGATTGAAAGCGACTTCTGCACTCTTCGCGAAGCTCGTTGAAAAACGTTTGAGTTTGGTTTCACTCTCGCGTATAGTTCATTTGATGAAAGAAAAGGAACACCACTCCATCAATGTTTTTTCGATACAGCTTGGTACATAGTTGAAAATGTAACAGCACGATAACTCTTTTCGGTAGAATGTACAGAAAATGTGAGTTAGTTATATGATATGGATGATGGAATGCATAAACACGACTGCTATTACTGCTGATTTCTGGCTTCTTGCAAAATAATTGTACGCCATTTTGACTTACAAGTTGCTTCTTTCAGAGCTTTTTCTACACTCTCTACAATGACTTCTACTTCTACAATGGCACTACAGCCATAATCGGGCCTTGGCCTCCTGACCTTTAGGTTCCTTAACAACTTTCATTATTAATTGTGGAAGGGTTGTTAGAACGTTTATCTTTGAATTTTTCATTTTCGTAGATTGAGGTGGGCAAGGTATACCCAAGCAGGCAGTATGCTGAAATTATGCGTCGACCGGAACTTGAACTACACCCTAGCTACAATGACACTTCAGCACAAATCGGGCCTGGGCCTCCTGACCTTTATATTCCTTAATATTTTCATTACTTATTATGGAAGGCTAACAACCCTTTCATACAACCCTCCATCTGCGAATATATCATTGTCATAGATTGAAGTGACCAAGGTATATCCAAGCAGGCAGTGTGCTGGAATTATACGACGATTAGAATTTGAACTCACAATCTTCGCATTATAGACCAACACGCTACCAACTAGGCTACACCTTAGCTTTCTTTCAGAGCTTTACACGTTAGTAATTTCAAAGTTCCACAATTACCACAAATTGAAAAAAATTTGTGATAAAAGACAATTCCATTAAATTTCCTAGCCGAAAACAAAACAAAGTTTTATTCGTATCCGGAAACTTCAATGCTTTTTGTAAATAAAACATCGACAATTTCATTAAGTTCTTCTCTCACGAATATCGACTTTATTAAAATTAGAAGCAAACTTTAGTACATCTCGCTCAACAAATTCACACTTGTATCGTATCAAAGTCGTTTCGATTCTGTTAAGCCTTGATTGGAGTTTAATAGTTGTTCCGAAACATTCTAACTGAGCTCTTTCTTGGAAAAATTTATAGGAAAGTCCTTCTGGAATTTATACGAGTTTTCTTTTAAAGGTCAATTTTTTACTTGTAAGAAGTACGCGCCAATTTCGTTGTAGGGTTTCTGAGATGAACTTATTTTGTTTTTTCTACAAAGGCTGTGTCCTTTGGGAAATATAGGTAGCATGAAAATTAGGGGGCAAAAGAAAATGCGTTTCAGTTTAAGCAGAGGGTAAGGGAAGGTATACCTAAAGGTTATGTTGCTTTTCGACCGGGGCATGTTACCTATTGAATTTTAGGATTGATTTGATGACTATTTTATAGGCACGTTAAGAGTGAGAGAGAACGTTGGCAAAATTTTCGAGTTTTATTTGCCTTGAAGACGTGTTGATTGTCGTCTTCTTTTTGTCACTCACTTAGGAGCGTAAGTGTTTATACTCTAGATGAAATCTGAAAGTACATTAAGTTTGCTTTACTGTTTGTAACGCTAATAGATAAAGGCTCATAGTCATCAAGGTAAAGAAATATTTGGTTTCGCAAATAAACATTAAGTTCGAGTGGCCTTCTGTCAGTCTATCTATCTGTCTAAGACATAACACTCTAACGCTTTCAGCTATCGCGCAAAAAAAAATATTTTTTGTCATTTTTAGCAAAATATAAAATTTAAGCTTGTAATTGGGCCACTCTTTCTACTCCTCTCATACAAATTTCATAAAGTTTCGAAATTTTAATCCAATTGTTTTTCTTCGATACTGCGAAAAATTTGGCCTTGATCTGAATACCCGTTCAACCCCACACATACGAATCCACAATTTTAGTAAATCGATTTTCATTGAAACTTCAAAAAGTCGAACTTTTATATTTTCCCAGAATTCGTCTCGTAATAATTGCAATGAATGCTGAAAAATATCAAACTCGTTGATTTTTTTCTGCCCTCTTCCACAGATATCTTACATTAGAAACTCAGGTGAAGCACATCAAACATGTGAGAGCTATCGCCTTTAAAATTAACCCGGAGCATGGCGATACGAATGTTGATAAGCGGTTTCAAAATCATACAAAACCTCTTACTTACTGTGCCACATTCAAATGTCAGAATTTCAGAAAACCAAAGTTCCTTGAAAATTATGAAGGCTGCAAACTTTGAATTCTGCACGAAATATGCATGCCTCGTTTGGTGGCATATATAAAATTTCCAAACCTTCCCTCCACTTCTTCCATCTCTCATAAGAAAGTTAGTATTCACTATTCTAAGGAATCTAAGACGACATATTTTGCGGTAGACTAAACTCTTTCCCATTTCATGTAGAGTAATGTATGATTAAGTTTTACTTCCAATCATAATTCTGTTACGTTTTTACTCAAAAGAGTATTATAAATTTTCTCTGAAGTTAGCAACGCTAATAAATAACTCTCAAGACTTCAAAGCCCTGTTCATCTGTCTGACCGTACGCTCTCTAAGTTTAGAATAAGCTTGAAAGATAAAAATTTCTTCATGTCATTTTAGGCAAAAAAGTAAGGTCAGATTCGTTACTGGGCTAAATCACTCGCCCCATTCTACTTCCTTGCATACAAAATGACACAATTTGATATTAAACTGATTTTCTCCAAAAGTACAAAAGCAATTAATCACAAATTTCAATTTATTACTTTTATTAAGATTAAGAAATTCTCGAGCTAAAATTGTGCACTTAGTAATTTTTTAGAATTATGAGTAAGGCGCAAAAAATTTAGACAATTAGCTTCACTCCTTCCCATACAATATTACAAACACAACTTTGCAAAAACTAGATTTTGCTGGTCTGCAATTTGAGACAAGTTAGGTGCTTCTAATTATTTCTGAAAAATTCATAACGAACACCTCACTCCTTCAACCACCTCCCATACAAACTGTAAAATTTCAGATAATCGCCTATTCTTAGTCTACATTAAATTTTACTTTATTATTTTAATAATAAAGTATTGTGATCGACTTGGGAAAAAAAAAATTGCTACCCTGAAATTTTGTTTTTTCGCGTTTTATGACTAAATTAGCCTAAAAATGCAAAAAAAAAATCCGTCTGTCTGTACGCCGTCCGCCGTACGCTCAGCGCACATTAACTCCCAAACCCTTCAAGATAGAAAGTTAATTTTTGGGGTGATTGTAGATGGTTGCGGATCTCAGGCAGATACCCATTTTGGGGGGTGTACGGGTTCAGGAGGAGGCGGGGGGAGCGCTTAAACCGAAAAATACGAATTCAAATATCTCAACCATGGTAACAGCTAGGAAGCTAAAACTCAACATACATATAGAGGAGTTTGTGGGACAACTTTTAAAAATAATTTAATTTTTTTATCCATTGGGGTGCGAAAAGGGGGGGGCTAAGAATCAATTGTCGGCTGAATTTTTTTTTTTCAAATGATTATATCTTCGAAATTACTTCCCATAAAAATTTGATATTTTGAGAAAGTTAAGACGGTATTAAGATCTACTAGATAGAAGCTTATTATTTTAAGGCGGAGGGTCAGGGGGGTGCAAAGAAAAACACTTAAAAATCAATATCTCGGCTATTTATTAAGCTATGTAATTGAATCGTAGAACTTATATTAAGCTATACTAGAAAAATACGAGAAAAATATAACATTTGGACAAAATGGTAGTAGGGGGAAATGGGGAGCATTTCAAAAATGATGCACTTTCCAAAATTTCAAACCGTTATAATTCAAAATTGAGTGCAGATATCAAATTTAAATGTTGTCAAATTGTAGAACTAGGTAGTTTTTAAATTTGGTAAAAGTTTTACGTTGGGTGGTGTAAGGGGAGGGAGGTGGTAACCAAAAATGTCGAAAATTTTGAGTAATTTTTTAAGAGCTCTGGTGAAAGATACAAAATTTAAATTTTCCATGTGGATACATCTATTTGTTGTACATACAGAAAAAATAATAAAAATTTCACAATTTTTATGCACCGACCCCCCTGGTTTACCGTGCACAAGGTGTTTCATGTGCAATGAAAAAACCACATAAACTGAAAATTTTTGAATGAAATTTAAAGGTAGAAACTTGCAAACTTGCGAAATGCATTTAAAAAAAATCTTTAAAAGAATGAAATATAAACTTGTCGAATACCTTGAAAGCTTCTAGTCCCTCCCACACAAAATGATTTTTTCGAATTAATTATCACCTAATTAGTAAAAGCTATCAATTTGAAATTTTGCACAAAATCATTTAAAAATAGTTTAAATAGAACTGCGTCAAAATTTTTGAGATCACACTTGCCGTTCTACCCCCTCCCATACAAAAGTATGATTTCGACCAATTTCAATAAAACAACTGCTAACCAACAAATTAAAAGCTACGAACTTGAAATTTTGTACGAGCACATTAAAAGAGAAAAAAAAGAAAATCGCGTCACAAATTTTGCGATTCCCTTCCCTCTTCTAGCCCCTCCCATACAAAATTATTTTTTCGACTATGTTTAGGAAATCAGTTATCAGCTAACTCTTAAAAGCTACCAATTTCAAATTTTGCGCAAAAACTTATAAAAATAATTGAAATGATATTAATTTAAAAGTTTTGCAATCGCGCTTGCCCTTCTATCCCCTCCCATACAAAAGTATCATTTCGACCTATTGCATTGAATCAACTAATAACCAACAAATTAAAAGCTACGAACTTGAAATTTTGTACGAGCACACTACAATAAAAAGGAAATAAAATTGCGTCACAAATTTTACGATTTCCTTACCTCCTCTACCCCCTCCCATACAAATGATTGGTTTCGTGAATGTAAAATCCAATTTTACCCAATTTTATGAAAATTCTATGCAACTTCGTCTATGAAACTGAAATTCTATGCAGAGAATATTGGACGTGATTCAAGCAATCAATTAAAAACTATTACCATCCACCCACTCTTACTATCACCCCTCACCCCACCCCTCACAAAAACTCAAACTTGTATAAATAAACGAATGAAATATTGATTATATGTGCTGGAGCTTTTGAACGTTTCCGCAAAGTGTTAAATTGACAATTGCCGTGCCCAAGAACCTGCTTTCACTTAGTCTTCCCTAACCACTCTAACCTGCATATTGACTTTCCACACATACGCAACTTGTCCCAAGAATAATAAAGTTTCGCCCGACTTGTTGGCAGTTTATTTATACTCTATATGAAATCTAAGAGTATTATAAGTTTGCGACAAAGTTTGTAACGCTAATAAATACAGCTCGGAGAAAAAAATGAATGATGCAGAAGTTCATGTTATCACTCAAAGATCTCAGAATCAGATGTCTGTCCATCTGTCCATCCGTCCGTGTCCTCTCTAGCTCGAGAACGCGTTAAGCTAGAAAATGCAAATTTTGTACACATCCTTTTTCACAAAAAAAAGGCTTAGTTCGTGAACGGGCCAAATCGGTCCAATCCTCCTACCCCCTCCCATCCAAAATTACTCAATTTAGGATTTTCACAATAAACGGATTTTCTCAAAAATTATGAAAGCTATAGATCTGAAACAATAATAAAGTATTGTGATCGACAAATTTTTGGTAGTGCCAGATGGAAGGGGCAGGCGGGGAGAGGGAAGAGGGGGAGGGAAAAATCAAAAAATTACACTTGCTAATATCTCCACCACGAATACAGCTAGGAAGCTGAAAATCAGCAGAAGTATAGATAGGGTTGTGGGACAAAGTTTAAAAATTGTGTCGACAATTATTTCGAAATTTTTGAGTGATTTTTAGGACTCTAGTGAGAGATACAAAGTTTAAATTTTGCATGTGGATACATCTATTTTATATTATTTTTCAATATCGATTTAAATCAAAATTAAATTGTCAATTCGCAAACTCAGACTTCGAAGATAATTTACGTCCATTATTAACAATGGAATGGGTACACCTCAATAGGACTCGGCGATTTTTACAATAGATAACAATTTCGAGCAAGTAATTTATCTGAAAATTTATGTTTCCGTGTGCAGAATCGTTGCGAATGTTGGAAAGTGTTAAGGTGATTCAGTAATATCAAGAACGCGTATGAGTATTTCAATGCCTCTAGGGATGGTCGAGAGATCCTTGAAGATATGCCTCGTTCTGGACGACCATCGACCTTTTCAACTGACGAAAACATGCAAAAAGTGAAGGAAATGGTGATCGAAAATCGTCATATCTGTGTTAGGTAGAGATCGACATTTCTTGCGAGTCCATTCGTTTGATTTTGGTAGATATTGTGGCGATGAAACACGTCCTTGCTCGACTCGTTCCGATGAAGATGAATTTTCTTAAAAAAAAAGTACCGTGAACAGGTCCCTTTGGAGATCCTCGATTGTGCAAATTCTGATCCCACATTCATGGAGCGCACCATAACTGGTGATGAGACATGGGTCTGTGAATTTGACATGCAAACCAGTCAAAAATCATCGGAATGAAGGAAAATATGAGCCAAAACCGAAAAAACCACGCCAAAGTTGCTCAAGAATCAAGATGATGCTCCTTGTTTTTTCAATATTCGAGGTTTGATCCATCATGAATTTATTCCGGTGGGACAGACGGTCAATAAGGAGTACTATTTGACCGGGTTAAAGCAATTGCGTGAGCAAATCCCTAAAAAAACGGCCGGAATCGGAAGGAGAATTCATGGATTTTCCACGATGATAGTGCACCATCGCATTGAGCCTCATTTTTGACCGTATTTGAGGCCAAAAACCAAAAGATTGCTTCAATCAACCACCGTATTCACCAGATTTGACCCCGTGTGTCTTTTTTCTATCCTCGAAACTGAAATTACCGCGCCGTGGAATCCGTTTTCAGTCGATCGAAGTTATAAAACCAAAATCGCCGTGGACTACTAAGGTTTACCCATTCAACCTGCTACTGTAAACAAACTGATTAACAGACCTCGTTAATTTTTGGGATAATAATTTAGGGCAGTCCTACCTGGTTACCAAAAAACTAAATTTTGAAATATCATTCCCCAAAGTAATTATACTCTAGATGAAATCTGAGAGTATATTGTGCTTGCCTTACCGTTTTTGATGCTAAAAAAGCTAAATAATGCTCGCCAAGGGTACAGAAATATTTGTTGTCGCTCAAAAATCTCGATTTCGAGTGACCGTTTGTCCGTTGAACCGTCTGTCCGTCTGTCTAGAACATAACTCTCGAAAGCTTTGACCTATCGTGCTGAAATTTTTCGTATATCATTTTAGCAAAAAATCAACTTTGAGTTCGGGAACGGGTCACATCCCCCCACTCCTTCGACCCCCTCCCAAGCAAATTTCATGAAATTTGGAAATTTAAAGAAATTGAGTTTTCTCTGAAACCGTTTCAGGTATTGACTAAAAAATGATGCAATAGTAATTTAATGTGAATATCATTACTGTCAAAAATTATTGATCTGAGACTCTTACTCCTTCTATCCCCTCCCATACAAATGTACAATTTTCAAAAATGCATTTATTCGATTTGCATCGCAACTAGCAAAGCTTAAAAAATCAATTTTTGTCAAAATTGACCAGTTTTGTAAAATTTGTCAACTTCACCTCACTCTTTCTACCCCCTCTCATACAAATTTCACAAAATTTTGAAATTTGAACAAAATTATTTTTTTCCAAAATCGCCAAGGCTATCAAGTATAAATTTTGAGAAAATTTTATTATTATAAGTATCATTGATGCAAAAAAATTTGGTTTTGATCCGAATACTCCTTCTACCACCTCCCATACAAATGCACAATTTTGGTAAATGCATTTAATCAATTTTCAAACTTAAAATTTTGCCACAATTTGCCCCTCAATAATTGCGGTAAATGCTAAAAAAATGTGGACTCCGTTTCACTCCTTCTACCACCTCCTATACAATTTTTTGTATTGAAAATTCAAGAAAAGTATTTCTCCTTCGAACATATGAGTAACAAAGCAATGTGATTAGTATGTTGATAAGGAAATTCAAAATTTCCAACACCTTCCACTTTCTCTGCCACCTCCCTTACAAATGCATAAGTTCAGGCAAAAATTGTTCAATTTCCTCGAAAATTATGAAAGCTACAAACTTTAAATTCAGCATGAAACATTTTGTATACTACGTTCGGTGTTATATACAAAAATTACAAACTTTCCCCCTCTGTTTTACCACCTCTCATACAAAAGTCACAATTCACTATTAGAAAAAACTAAAAATGACATATTTCCGGTACAATAAACTCTTTCCAAGTTCATTTAGAGTATCATATGATTGGGCTAACTCTTTCCAATTTCATCTAGAGTATCATATGATTGGGCTTTACGACCAATCATAATTCTGTTATTTTTATTTGCAAATTGCTGTTACTGTTTTTTCACAGTGTAAACAACTCCTATCCGCAGTAAATAGCAAGTACAAGAATGGACACGTCATTTAAATGTTATAACGATGTAAATCAATAACTTTTAACGAATAATGATCCCGATTTAATAAATTAATCGAAAACGAATTTCCGTAATACTATACCAAGTATTCTCACAGTTGTCCGTTCACGAATCACCTCTTCTCCAATAATCTTCCCAACTGACTATTTGTAGTTTCGGCAGTGGATCGGATCCCAATGGAAATTGCCAAGGAAGAAAATAACAAGTTCATCGAATTCTTGGCTTCGGGATTCTCTTGATGGGCGGCACAAGTAAACGTGCATGAAATTTTAATAACCACAAGGACAACCATCTACAGCTCCTATTTTGGCTATATCAACCGATTCCTGCCTACTATGCAATATTGGAAAAAAGAAAAATCTTCTCGTAGTTGTAGAACCACAACACAGAGCCACACATCTTTCGAGCATATCAAATATTGAAAGATCCTGTCAGGAAGAAAATTATCCTCTCACGATGTTTTTGGGGGGCTAACAAAAAGAGAGATACTCGTACATATAAGAAAATATTTGCGGTACCCTTTTTCCTTTTGTATATATCTCGTTTGTAGGATATTAACACGTACGAAAGGTAACCAAGCGAAAGGTACATATTATGAAGATATGGATGAAAGAAGGAAACATTTTTTTCTCCCAACAGGATAAGAAGTTAAGCCAAAAAAAAGGAGAAAAAAAAAATTACTACATGTTCGAGAAAATTGAAATGTGAAAATCGTAAGAAATCATTTACATGCGAATCTTACGTCTTATTACCGTGACTGGCAAAAGGTTCTTGAAGATAGAAAATAAATTTTGAGAATGATTGACAAGTTCTCTTGAAGTATGACATTTTGAAGATAAATTTTAATAACTTCTTAGGCAGCTTAAATTTCATCAAGAGGTTTTCTCTAAATACATTTGGACATGAAATGTGGGTTTCTCGATGATGGATAACTTCTTAGATTTGATTTTGCTTATACATATCTCTATGCTCTACACTATCCTCATACAGTAGAGGAATCGAGATGACCGAAACTCGTCGTGGCATATTCCTAAACTTTGGAAATATTCAGTTTGCATCACTCGAAATGTCGATTATCTCTTATGGTTTTTTATGAAATGATGTATGTAACGATTAATACCCTACCACCACGAACCAAATAGCTTGAAGATTTTTTTGTTATGTAACCTAAGAATCAGAGAAGCAACATCAGAGGTTACATTTGTACAGCTCCGGCGAGTTGGGAAGGATATTAGCTCGTGAGCAAGAGATAGTAGTGGCTACGACATTTCCTTTTGAATTGCTGAATGTTTCAGCTTTTCGAGAATACAGAGAGAGTTTAGCAACGAATTTGATATTCGAACAGTTCGGTTTAAGAACAAATCACAAAATTCGACAGTGCGGCCAAAACCCAGTTGACGAGAATGCGCACCTGAAGCTGCTCAAGAATTATCGATCACGAAGATTGAAGATTTCTTTCAAAAATATTAGGTTACCCCCCCCGCTAATCGAATTGCCAAAAGGACTTCATAATAATGTAGACGGTAAAGAAAAGAAAACACTGAATGTTAAAATTTTTCTCGCATCGTTTATCGCTGACTTGGTGATAAACGGTTACTCATAGGTTTCATATTTTTGTCAAAATTTTTTTTTTTTAAATAATTTTTCATCGAAACTGCTGCCGACTTGAAATTTTGAGGTAAGTGGAATAAAATAATGTAAATATCATCATCACTTAAAAATGTTAAATTTTAATAATTATAATAAATGTTGAAAAAATCATCAACTTCGCTTGAATCCTTCTACCTCCTCTCATACAAATTTCAATATTGGGAATTCAAGAAAGGCATTTCCTCATCAAATATATGAGAGATAGCTATCAACTTTAAAATTGGACCAAAGCATGGTAACAAGAATGTTTATAAGCAATCATAAAATTGTTGAAAACCTCACACCTCTTTACAATTTTAAAAGACAGTGATCAATTTGCTTGTAAGTTATGACAACTAGAAATATTAAATTCAGCACAAAAGATTTGTATACAAAGTTCAGTGGGATATTCAAAAATCAAAAACCTGCATTAAACTTTTTGCCATTCTATTTAGAGTATTGTATGATTGAGCCTTTCGACCAATCATAATTCTGTTAGTAATAACAATATAATATTATATCGTAGAACAAAGGGTTAGTGAAAATGATTTGAATGCTTCCTTGGCGATCATTCTAAGATAAATTTTCAGTCATTTGGATTCTTGCATCTAAACACTTGTAGAACTTTATAATGATTGACTTCCGAATGGGTGCACTGAGCCTTTAAAATATTATATATATTATTAACCAATCGGTAGTTTCGTTATAATTTTAGCAGTTGATGTAATTGACGTTGAGATGGTCACCAGGAAGAGGGTGAAAATTGAACAATGACTAAACATTCCTTGCATAGAAATAGTGAACGTATTTGCTGTCGAAGTTGAGAAAATATCTAGAACGTGAGATCCTTGGCCTGCAATGTCAGAGTTAGAAGTATCCCTGTCTACAGTTTGGCGTAGGTTATTCAAACCTGCGAATAACTCAATAAATTCGGCGGCCCAAAATGTGTTACGCAAATGTCGAAGCCTATTTACACTGCGAATATAACCCAATCAAATTCTTGTTACGACCCCATATAGGGGCAAAGGATAGAAACAGCTCTCTTCCACAAGGTGCCATCCTAAGCATCGGACCTTAGCTGTTGTCAGAACTTGTTTGTTTCTCTGGCCTCCTGCTTAACTGCTCGCTTCCATATGCTACATGGTCGACCAACTTGACGCCTTCCTTGAGAACTATAATTCAAAGCCTGTTTGGCGATGTTTCGCCCTGGTTTCCTCAAAGTGTGACCGATGTACTGCTACTTCCGCCTTTGAATCTCAATGCTTACATTAGTCTGTTCAGTTGCACTCCAAAGTTCGTCGTTGGAGATCACTTCTGGCCAAAATATCCCCGAAATGCGTTGGAGCCATTGATTCTCGAAAGTTTTCAGTTTCTTGGTAAGTCAAAAGGTCACTTTTTACGTAGTACAACCTTATAACAACACGGATTTGATGCATTCGTCAAAAAAATTGCAGCTTCATGTGAAGGGAGATCTTTCTTAACCTCCAGAAAGGGAAAATTATACCGAAAGCCTGACGAGCTTTGTTTAGCCTCAATATCCTTTTAGGCTCCGCCATCCAAGCTGATAATGCTTCCGAGATAACAAAAATCTTGCACCTTTTCACATCATGCCCGTTAAGAATAACCGGTGTGCTTATGTTCGAACTCATGCACATGTATTGCGATAATTTAAACACATAAAACTAGACTTAAGATTCAAGGTGCTTCGAAGGATCTCAGTGGCTCACAAGCAATCAGTTTGGAGGTTTACTTGAAAATATTTCCAAGGAACAAAAACTAAAAAGCGTGTAATGTTTTTTCTCGATATTAACTCAGTGAAAGCCAAAACTGAGCAGATAATATTGAATTACTTTTTCAACATTTTATTAAATCCTCAAGTTTTTCACCATCTTTCCATCAACATTGGGCTACTTTTGATTTTATTATGCATCTTTGAATGCTAAGATATTAAAGAGTCTCCTCTTGTACACGACTCTTAAGAAATTTATTCAAGCAAACTTTTAGAATTCAATTTGGTAGGTTAATTTAATAGACATCTTGAAGAGGTTTCAAGTGCAATTATAGCAAATTAGTTACTGCTTGTTTTGAATTTAAAAATCTTTTCCCTGAAAGTTTTTTCAATGACTTATTTCAGTTCCAAACAAAGAAAATTATGGTATGAATATAAATAAAATGCCAGCAATTTCAGTTTAGCAAATTTTTTCTTCTGTTTCGATCGCAATACTATATTTAAAATGGATGAATTCTGAAACTTTGTGCTTAAAACTTTGTCGTATACTGATGTTCATTGTCTATGATAAGAACATTATTCAACCCAATACAATCTATAGAACTTTCTCGAAAGATGAGTTCGTATCGAAAATGCAAGGATAGTAGTAGGTTACGTCGATTGATAAGTCGTAAAAGGATTGAGTTGAAATCGATTTTTTGAAGCTTAGGTTTTGTTTTAAAATATCTGGCATTAAATTTCAGTGCAGTGTAGTTGCATACCGTAAATAGAAGCGCTCTGCTAACGTACTAAATCAATAATTCGATTGAAATACTATTTCGAAGAAATAGGAAGACCCCAACTTAATTTAACAAAGAGAAGGTCAACATATTCTCAATAACAAAATGGATTGTTCGAAAGGATTTGAGGGTATGCTTTGGTATAGGAGTCAAATCCCTAAGATTGAGCACAATTTACACCTAGCTATAATTTAGATTTTGAAGCTAATATTTCAAAGTGAATGAAATTCCTGAATGCAGTTAGAATATTGGAAATTTGAGAGTATCAAACGTTTGATCTAAAGTTTGTAATGCTAAGAAATAAGACTTGTATGAGAAAATGGCTTACGCAAAGTTTCTATTACTTCTAACTCAAGGATGTGATGAGCTAGAAAGCTCGAAATAATGATCACTTTAAATTTGGAAAAAATGTTGGGTTAAGTTTATGAATTGTCCAAAATGCTCCAACTACTCCACCATCTCTCATTCAAAATTACGCATTTGTATAGTTTTATAATAAGTTAAATTTCTCAATCTATTGCACTGTAATTTATTTTTCTAAGAAAATTCCAAATTTCCCATCCTCCTTTTGCCATCTCTCAGTTAATCTTAAAAAAATGAGGCTCAAATTTGATGTAAAGTGTTTTGGTAGCGATTATATGAGAACAGTCTCGCTACCCCTTCAATCATCTTCCATTCAAAATGCCACAACATGTACATTCAAGGCAATAGTGCTCTAATTAGGCAAAGTATAATTTTATTAGTATGAAAATCACACCTTTTAAAGTCCCTGAAACTTGGATCTCATCTGGAGTATCACACGATTGGGCCTTACCAACAATCAAAGTTCTGCTATATTTATTTTCTAATTCGTTCGGTAATAAATTTTCGGTTCTTAGCTTTTTGTATAGGGTGACTAATTTTGAAGGGCAAACTTTTTTTGTAGAAATTCTATTTAAAAGCGTTGGTTTTGTCCATGGAGCTGTAAAGAATCCTACATGAAAAGATAAAGTTTCCGTAATATTTATTTTAGGAAGAGTTTGAGCAATGGTCTTATTTTTTTTTTAAGAAAATAGGAAGACATCAATTTTTTACGGCAGCTGATGTCAAACGTTTTTCTTATGGAATCACCAATCGCATCGATATGACAGTTTTAATTTTGAAGTGCGCAAGGGGTTGATGGATTTAAAGTAAAAATCAAACTAAAAGTTCACTTTAATTTAAGATATCCGCCACTTTATTTATCGCTTTTTATTAATTCTCACAAATGCTAGAAAGTTCTTTCGTTCACCAACTGTCACTTTTTATCACCCGATCTTGATTCTTCCGCTTTAAAATTTAGTCTGTTTCGTGGCTAATGCTCGCCTTATTATTCTTGTCGGCTGCTTTTCACCATACCGTTGCCACTCAATCGCTAGTCTTTTGCCAGTTGTTCGCCACTCGATCACCACTATTTCGCCACTCGATCGCCAGTCTTTCGCCACTCGTTCGCCACTTTTTTGCCACTCGATCGCCATTCTGACGTACGGTTAGAGCTGACATGCAATAATATTTATGAAAAGTGACATTGTATTTGGATTTTCTATGAGAATGGATAGCCACCTACAAAATTGGGCTAACGAACAAAATTTACCTTAATTTTTGGATATTAACGATAGAACAAAACAAATTTGACCTCTAAGTTCAATACAAACGCCCATTATTTTGGTCAAAACTACAGCAAATCACTTATATCGCTCTCTTTAACCATCTGGTTAAGTTTTTTTTTCACGTTCCTTTAAATAAATTATTTTTTCTCTATTCTACAATGCCCAAATCGGGCCTTGGCCTCCTCACATCAGGTTTCTTAACATCTCCATTTTTTAGCTGCTTCCCGTAAAAATTTCACGAAATTTCGATATTTCAATTAAATTATTTTTCTTTGAAACTTTCTAACCTATCGACTTAAAATTTGGAGCAAAGTATAACAATGCAAATATCAATCGCGTCAAAAAAATTTGTTTTGATCCGTATATATTGTTATATATCTGGCAATGAACTTTCCCGAAAATGCCAGAATTTTATAGAACAGTCCCCCAATATGTAAAAACCCATAATCAAAGATCTAGAACCTTCCAGTATAGTCTAGACATACACCCAACGACACCCGACGGATGCTTCGAGAATTAGTGAAAATGGTATAAATACACGGTAGCTCTCAGCGAGCAGTCAGTTATTCAGCGATATTCATGAAAAACGCGAACCAGTAAAGTGCGATAGTAAAACATGCGACTGTGTTGTCATAAAAAGCGATAGAAAAACACGCAGCGGTATTGTCAACAAAAACGAAGTGATCGGGAAATTATATTAGAGTGCGAATAAATAAACTATCACTTATTTTTAAACGAATTGTGTTTTTACTTGAAATCCAGGCGAACCCTTAGCTCGCAACAATATTGATATACAAATGCATAATTTTGGCAAATATTGAAGTGGATTTCAATTAAAAATAAACAAGTTCACTTTAATTTAAAATAACTAAAAACTTTAATTTATCGCTTCTTACTAGCTCTCACGAACACTTTTTCCATTCGCTCTATCGCTTTTAATGTTCGCCATTCGTTCGCCTTTCATTCGCAACTCGTTCGCTATTCGATTGCTTCACTATTTGATCTGGGAAACTAACGAAGTGTTCATAAATCATGTAATTTTCTTGACCAAAAAATTGAAGTTTTCTATGTTATTTTATTTAATTGTTTTTCAAATACATCTGCACGGCGGACAGATAGGCGGATTTTTTGCATCTGTAAACTAATTTGGTCATAAAACGTGAAAAGACCAAATTTCAAGTAAAAATTTTTTTTCCGTGTCGATCACAGTACTCTATTATTGAAGTTTGCGACATTCAAATTATAAATTCAGATCCTTTTACCACACAACAAAAAAAAGCATAACACACAAGTCATTCAATTATCCATATGACACAATTTTCTAACAACTCTATTCAATAATCCTTCCCCTTCACACTTAGGTCAATGGATCGATCAATCCTCTATCGCTGCCACCTATACCAACGAACTTTGATCTGGGACAACACACGCAAAGAATGTATGCGATCCTCAAAAATGCGAAGGGGAAAGGCAAATTTTTTGAGAGCAACCGGCTCCGTGGGAATATCGAGCATAAAGAGACAGATTAAAAAATCGGAGGAAAAATCAGAGTGGATCAACCTCTGCTCTGTTCACCTTCTCAAGACATACTGAGCTTGAATTTTCCCTGCGGAATTAACTGATAGATTTTAAAAGAGTTGTGAAGTATTTTCTATGAAACCTAATACCGAATTCATTGAATAAGCTTTACTACATTTTATTCGTTGATATCATTGATAAAAAAATTTATTAGTTTTAATACCTAAATTCGATCAATAATATCAATAATATATTCACTTTTTGAACTCTATCTATTATTAAAAAAAACTTAAAAAATACAAAAATATGGTCACTCCATTACCTCACCGCGACATTTTTCTATTGTTATTGCAAAAGAGGATATATAGTTATGGCCTAAATTATAGGTGAAAACTCCGTACCAAAAGTGTAGTTGTCGCGTTTTTCAAAAACCAAACCCGTAGTTGTGTTGATAATTTTATTCCTAAATAGATTTTAAAAATTTGTTCAATTATCCTAGTACACTTATCAAAGACTAAAATGATAAAAATACATTTTCATTATGTTGCGTGGTTTATCAGGAATGGCCACAAGAAAATAACGATTTTTGAAAGAAATCGGACCCTTAATAACTTAAAATCAATCACTTTTAAAATTGCATTCCATAAAGCTATAATTTAATTTTGTTTTCATAACATGTACATCACTAGCAATTTAGTGTTCGAGAGAAATAAAGAAATAAATAACCGGATAAAATTTTAAAATATTCTTTTGCTGTTCGTTCGCTACTCGTTCGCTATCTGCTCGCCATTCATTCGGTACTCGTTCACTATTCGTTCGCCACTCGTTCGCTATTAGTTAGTCGTTCATTTGCTATTCGTTCGTCATTCGTTCCTCTTTTGTTCGCTATTCGTTGGCCATTCGTTCGCTTTTTATTTGCCACTCGTTTGCCAATCGTTCGCTACCATCTTGCTGTCACTTGCTGAACTCCACCTGTCGATCACAGGACTTACCCGCTTACTGAACTCCGCCAGTAGATTGTCGAACTTACTCCTATCTGTCGACTACATGACTTACCGGCTTACTGTCGCTTGTTCAACTCCACCTATCGATCACAGAGCTTACTCCTGTCTGTCGACTACATGACTTACCGGTTTACTGTCGATTGTTCAACTCCGCCTGTCGATCACAACACTTACTCCTGTCTGTCGATCACAGGGCTTAATTATGCCTGCTGATCACTGGACTTAGTCCAGCCTGTCGATCACAGGACTTACTCGCTTACTCACCCCGACCGCCAACTACACGACACGCTCGCCGATCGCACTTGCCTGCAGACTCTGCTTTTCGTCTGCTTCTTAGTACCCACGAGCAGTTCGAGGTCATAAACAATTGATGATCGCGGATTATAAATGATGTATATGTGCAGAATAGTAGACAGCTGAAGATTGCGAATATTTGATGAGTGACTAGGGCTAAAATGCAACAAAACATTATTTTAATTTCCATTGAAACTAATATTCAGGGTGTGTGAGTATGACTCCGCATTTTTTACTATAAATTACGTATACCATAAAATCACGTGTACTATAAAATGGCAATACTTGTATTCGATAGTACTTGATGTCAGAAGTCTAACGCAGTTTGTGGCATTTGTGGCAAAGTGTAAGCAAAACTATTAGAGTATTTTTTACTCCTTGAAAATATCGTCTGGTATTACGATCGATGCAGTCTTCTCTTTCTGAACACCGATTCAGTTCATGCGCAGAGATCGAAAATAGACTTCATGATAGATCACCTCCAAGGACTAGAATTTCTTCAGACAGGAAATCCATAATTGCCTAAAAGATGGGCGACAGTTTTAGCTGCAGATGGAGCATAGTTTCAATAAATAATTCTTTCATTTGTTATACCCAAGTAAATGCGTTTTATTTTAACAAAAAAGGGGCGGAGTCATATCACAGACCCTATAGAAAAGATGAAAAAATAAAATTTTTCCAGAATTTATTCTTTCTAAACAAATATTAACTTCGATTAACACCTTCAAGAGAAGCAGGAGAATGTTTTTTTGACTCCGCAGCAGAGTAAAATTCATAGGATAACACCACTGTCATCCGCAAACTGTGGATTGGATTAAGAGTAAACAACTGAAGGTCGTTAATGAGAACTAGGAAAGAGTTGGAGATAAAACAGAGCCTTGAGGGACGCCGAAATATATTGAGAAAGAGGAAGAAGCAACACCAACAAGTAGTACCAGCTTGTATAGTGCGTTCAGTAAGAAAGCCCTCAATCCATTGAACAAGGGTAGCATTATGACATATGGCCCTAAGCTTAACCATAAAATATTCATGCGAAGCTATGTCAAAAGCTTTTTTAATGCCAAATGGAAGAACTTGATTTTCGCTATGTTTATGTAAGGATTAGTTCCAACTTTCTGTCAAGAGACTAAAAGATTTCCCACCGGGTGACTCTCTCGCAGAGGATTATGTTTCAGTGGATTTCGTCGCGAGAAATTGGCAGGGGTGCCATACAAAATTTTCTATTAGAAATTTTAGAAAAGCATTTCTACGAGCTTGATAAGCAGTTTCAAAATCATATAAAACGTTGAACTACCACTGCCCCCTCCCACACAATTGTCCCAACTTAAGAAAAAACAGTGAAACAATTTCAATTTTACTTCGTTTACCCATATTTAAGAAGAAAGAAAGTGTGTGAGGCATGCAGCAGTAGATATCACCCCATCCAAAATTTTGACTTTCTCAAATTCTATAAAACAAATGAAAGCAATCAATTTTATAATTTCTTACCCTCCAAATATATATATAGCGCCACAACTCTCTAATTTTAAAGATTATGCGTCAATTTGCACAATTTTTAAAATTAGAGCTTCTTTAATTGCGTGTGTTATTTTTAGAAAAGAAATATTAAGTCATTGTAAGTCATTAGATTACAAAAAAGAAAACCTAATAATATAAACATATGTTGAAATTCACAAGTGTTAAGATAATGTGCTGTTGAAAAGATTCAATTAACCAGATTCATAGTAAAAGTTCATCTCAATTGGAGAGCACTGGCTTTTTCAATTAAGCTTTGTTGGATAATTGTTTTGATTATCAGTCTGAAAGATATTTTGTCAGCAAATTACTTGTGTATCCGTCTGGTGTTTGCTCAACGCGAAGTGGGACAGGTGGGAATGTTGAATACAAACTAGATTCAAATTTCAGAATATGTAAACATATCATCGGTTAACAAGCAGAGCTGTTTAAGTCACAAAATAAGCATTTTGAACCCAAAATTCACTATGATAATTAAGCTGAAAAAAATTATAGGTCAACATTTTTTGCATTTTAAATAATTTTAAGCCGGGATATATGATAGTTCTGAGGACAAAGCAGCATTATGCTGATTAAAAAAAATTAATTTCCAAAAAATTGAAACTAAGCACCTCTGCTTGTCAACTGCCGATATAATGTAAATACAAATGTGGTTATCGTGCAAATCTTGCTTAATCTTCCTTATTATCATTTATAGTATTTTTTTTTTGATATACATAAAACGAACTCAGTCAGCTATTGTAATTTTTGATCGGATTTATGGGATTATTTAAATAGAAGGACGATTTTTTAGGTACACTAAAATGTATTTACATATTTAATTTCTTACACTTTTGAGGGCTTGCTGTGGAGATACGTCACAATTTCAATTCTCTTCTTCTTCTTCAATGGCGCTATTGCCCAAATCGGGCCTTGGCCTCCTGAACTTCAGGTTCCTTAACATTTTCATTATTTATTGCGGACGAGTTGTTAGCTCTTCGCACAACCCTCTATCTACGAATTTTTCATTTTCGTAAATTGAGGTAACCAAGGTATATTCAAGCAGGTAGTATGCTTGGAATTATGCGTCGACCGGGATTTGAACTCACGACCTTCGCATTGTAAGCCAAACACGCTACCCACTAGATCACACCCTACTACACAATTTCAATTCTCTACAATATTTTAAAAATTCACATAATCCATAATAAAATTGTACTAAAATTTAACATTGCAACGAAATAAAATTGGTATGATGTGTTCACCACAGATTCATAGAAATTATAGTTTTTCTTTCTTGAAAACGGTTTTCTAAAATTACTATGAGATACGAAATTAACTTTATTTGGGTTGGAATAAAAAAGATTGATCCTAAGGAAATAGAAACAATTGAATGTTTCTCAATAAGCCATTTTTTATTGATCTAAAATTTAGAATACAATCAATTCATGATAATTAGTCTTGCGTATAAGGTTTTTAAGAATACCCCCCACTGCTTCCACCAATCTCGTACAAAAACACAAGGACTACGATTGGGAGTAAGGCACAATCATGTGATACTCTAGATGAAGAGAATTCTATGTGGGCAGTGGTAAAAGTGGTGACGGCATCGAACAAATTTTTCTTCATCATGCTAGAGTTGTTGTCAGAATGTTTTATTGAAAATTTAAGCTTCAAATATTTAATAGGTGCTGTGAAAATTAGCGTATTGGTTCTAGTGAAACTGTGCAGTTTGTATGGGAGGTGGTAGAAGGAAGGATGAGTTCTTAATGACTTTTTCAGAAATAACTATAAGCATCATGCATTTGACATGTTTTCAATCGTAGATCAGTAGCATTAAAACTTTTCAGAAAATTCGATTTTTTGAAAAGTTGTGAAATTGTGTCGTAATGTATGGGAGGTGGTAGAAGCTAATCAGCTTATTTTTTTCGGTCTTACTAATAATTCTCCGACCCTTATTTTTTAGCGTTACAAACTTTGTGGCAACATTATAATACTCTCAGATTTCATCTAGAGTACACAAATTTATTGAGCTCAAGTTTACTACAAGATCTTTTGTCAGTTCAAAGAAAACATAACAGAACTACGATTAGTGGAATTGAAGCTTTAGTTACTTCTTTTTCTGCAACATCAATAACATATTTATAAAAGTACATTATGTCTGATTGGAACACTGGAAAATGGTTTTAACGTGTTTCGCCAAACATCGGCTTTTGTACGGGAGCTCGTAGAATGTGTTGGGATGATACGATTTAAATTTCAAATTAGTGACCTTAATGCTTTTCAAGAAAATATTACAAAGTTGTGAAATTGTTGCGTTTTGTATGGGATGTGATTGAAATGGTGGCGGAATTGAACCTGTTTTCTTCACATATCACTATAATCACTACCAGAATGGTTTGTATTAAATTTGAGCTTTGATAGGAACTGAGATAATTGGTACATTGCATTTTGTGAAACGGAGAAGTTAATATGTAAGGGACTCGGAGGATTTAAATTTTTTTGATAAAGAATGCAAGCTTTCAAATTTCGGTGAATTAATTTTTACACTTGCCAAGGAAATGGATTTATTATAAAGTCATTAGATCTTATCATATTTTTTATAGCACCAAACATAGCTTAGGGGATCACCCTTTAATGCATTGGATGCTCAGTCAAGTAGGTATAGGGTAGATAAGTGATGGAGTTACAAGCGAGTTTCTCAAGGGGAGAATTTAAACAATAGATGAATGTTAACCTTGAAACACTGAGTGTTGTAAGTTGGTGGGAATGCGTGGGGCGGTAATAAGTTCCACAGTCTTGATGCTTGGGTGATGACTATTCTTTACTGTTTGCAACGATAAAGGTTTAACAGTGAATTCATGAGCACGCTCGGCTTGCCGAATATTTCTGGGATAGTTGAAAAGAGGAACAATAAGTTTGGACAGTTCTTCACTGCATTTACCGTAGAAATATCAATAGCAAACGCTGAGTACCGCGACTTTTCTACGATGTTGAAAGGAATTTATGAAAGCTGTTACAGTCTCATCTCTAACTAGACGGAAAACATGCATTTGGATTCAATCAGGTATCATGTTTTGGGTGCTGCAGCCCATGTTTGTGAGTTGTACTCAAAACGGGAACGAATGAATGCAGGCCTTGCAGATATTAGCTAGATCGTGAGACATAAAATACTTTTCACATCCTCAAAGAACACCAAGGCGTTTGAAGGCATCAAGTGCAATATCAAAATTATGTTTGCTCCAATTGATATGTTTGTTTAGTTTTATCTCGAGTAATTTAAATTCTTCTGAAGAGTGTAATTGTACGTTATCGAAGGTTATATTCGAGAAACTCGTCGGAACATCCTTTTTATGGACTAGATAATAGGCCTGAGTTTTTGAGAAATTGAGCTCTTCTCATACAGTTCGATACGTTTAGAATTTACTAAAGCACGATAAGCTTCAATCACGAGGTCGAATTGAAAGGTGTTATCCAGGTTATTGTCATCAGTAAAGCTATAAATTGGATTGAGTGTTTTTAACAGAAGTTTATTGATGAAGATTAAAAAGGGAATGGGGGATATAGGACAGAGCCTTAAGGGACGCCGGAATCGATCTGAAACGATTGGGATGATACACCATCCATTACGAATCGTATCGATCGTTCAAAAAGGAAACTCTTAATCCATTTGATAAAGGTGGTGTTAACATCATTGGTCTTTGGTCTTTGAGAATAGACCTTTGAGTCAAACTCTGCCAAAGGCCTTTGCAATGTCAACAGCCAGTTCATTGTATTTGTGAATGCACGAGTTCCAACATTCAGTCAAATAGACTAGGAGATCTCCAGTGGATTGCACAGAATGGAGCTCGTATTGGCGATCATAGGTAATATGGTTATCTTCAAGGTAACTGACTAGTTTGCGATTGACAGCCGTTTCCATCACTTTCGATAGCACTGAAGTAATAGCTATGGGGCAGTTGTTCGAAAGAACCGCTTTGTTTCCCTTCTTAGGGATTGGCTGGACATTCGCCATTTTCTACATGGTTAGTGTCCTGAAGAGAATGACAGGTAAAATAGATTGCAAGGGCGCTTAGTCAGAGAGGAAAACATTTCTTAAGTGTAATTGGGTGATGCCATCAGGACCAGCAGATTTGTGAATATTGAGCTCCTTGAGTATTTTGGAGATAAGACATGTTCGCAAAAGAATAGGTGGAAGTGAGATACTAAAATGCGGTAGTTTTGTAGGAGGCTGATTCGATAGAAGGAGATTAGAGTTTCTTGCGAAGTTCGCAGCCAGAAGATTAGCTTTCTCAACAGGATTCGTAATAATTCGGTCAAAATCTGTAAAAGGAGATGTGAAAGATTTGATTATTCGTTTTAACGAATGACTAAAATGATCTTAACAATTCTTGTGGATTCCTTTGTGGCTGGAAGGTATGTCTTGTGATCTTCATACCCTTCAGGGTTATTTCAGTAACCTTTTCACAAACTGTATCATAATTATTAGATTCGAAGCACAATTTTCAGTGGAAATATCTGTAGAAAGGTAATAGAAGAGGCTTAGCATTTCGTTGTATATCACTATTATTGCTATCAAAACACTTAACACTTAATTTGAGCTTCAAACTTTTTAAATATGATGTATTTTATTTTGTGAAATTGTGCAGTTTGTATTAGAGGTGTAGGAAGGAGTGGGTGATTTCATTTATGTTTTCCAAAAAAATGGCATTATAATAAAATTATCAAATTGTGTCATTTTGCATGGGAAGGGGTAGAAGTGGTAAAGCGATTTGATCCGTTCACGTTCGCGTTACTTTTTCACCAAAAATACCGAGCTCAAAATTTGATCTTTCTGGTTAAACGCCAGAACGCAAAGAGACGGAGGGACCGACACCCGGCGACTTCTTTCTGTACCCTTGACGACTAAATGCGAGCAATATTTCTAAGTGTTACAAACTCCAGACCAAACTTATAATACTCTGAGATTTCATCTACTTTCTATTTACTTCTTTGGCTCCCATCCATACATTTTGGCTCCCTCGTGTATAAATTACACAGTTTCCCGAGACACATTAAAAATATTTCCTCAGTACCATTCACAACATTAATGAAAAATAATTCGGTAGCAGCAGTAATATAATATGGGAGAATTTAGTTCAATGTCCTCTCCGCTTTCACAACCAAATATATAAAATACAAGAATTTATTTAAGTCACAAAATCTCTATTTAACCTCCGCTATTGTAGTTCTGTTATGTTTTCATTTAATTTATTTTTAGAATTTTGAGAACTATTTAACATAATGTTAAAAACGCGAGTACAATTTCAGAACAGAAGGATCCATCAATTAATCGTGCAATCAATATGAGGACGATATCTGTCTTGTGCCCCAGGGGCAGAAACCGTCGTCTTCCATTACGAACAATCACAAGTTTAATATAGGCCTTTAGTTGTTGCTAGGACTTGTGTAGCCTAGAGAGTAGCGTGTTTGTCTACAATGCGTCGTGAGAGTAAATCCGGGTCACAGTATTATTCCAGCCAATTCATATCGGGTCAATCGTACCCTCCCACAGTAAGTAATGGAAAAATATTAAGAAACCTGAAGATCATGAGGCTCAAGGCCTGATTTCGGCTCCAGAGCCATTGTAGAAGAAGAAGAAGAAGGACTTGCTATTCAAACGGGCCTGCTATTTCACTCCTTGCATAAGGGTGGTTTTTCTCGCCACTTCCGCCTTTCAATCTCATTAGTTATCTTATTATGTCCATTAGTTCTGAAAAGTTTTTCGTTGGAGACGAGATGTGGCAAGAATATGCCAAGAATGCGTTGGAGGCATTGATTCACGCAGCTTTCTGGTATACCGAATGATCACTTTCTATATGTACAATGGCGCTACACACACATTCCACATAGTACAACCATATAACAACATGCAGCTTCCAAAGAGCAGAAAGAATACCTGATGAACTTACCAAATTTGTATGACATTCAGTAAAGGATCCTTACGGTACATATTTATATTAAAGACGAAAAGAACCCAAATAGAAAAATTCTCGAATTAATTTAGAAATTTCCGTAAAAAAAACGTTTGTTTTTAAATTTCCCAAGATATTTTTATTAGCTCGTATATTTTCACAAGATTTAGATACAAAATAGCGATATCACTTATCCACTAGCTATGAATTTTTTTCTGTCCATTTTTTCGCCATATCTTGCGAAATGAAAAGGAGAAGACAACTTTCTCGAAAAAAGGCGCATAAGATAAAATGAAAATCAATCAATCTCTTCAGTATCTGACGGGCGATATTTCTAAATTGGCTTCAAATCTTTTTTTTAACTTGCACATGTAACAATGCCAATATGTAGTCATATGTTGAATGATTGATAGCGAATTGCTGGTAAATAGGGCTTTCGAAGATTAGTTCAAATTGGGAAAATACGAAAAATAGTGAGAAAGAGAAAAAAGGATAAAATCTATATTGCTTGAAGATTACATTTATTCATCAATTCAAGAGCATGTCAATTTGATAATACTCATTAATGAAAATTCCGGTTTGGTTTCGGGAAATTATATTTTAAGAAAAGTGTATTGAAATTAAGTTACTACGGATTTCCCCATTCATGAAAAGAAAAACATACAAGAAAGTTCGTTTTGTATCTAAGGAAACAGAACGGGATAGTCCGGTCAACCTTGGAGCAGGGTCGTTCTACTTCAACAACGGCACTACAGCCCGAATCCAACCTTGGTTTTAGACCTTGTTAGACCTTCGCACAACCCCCTATCTACGAATTTTTCATTTTCGTGGATTGAGGTGACTAAGCAGACAGTGTGCTGGAATTATGCGTCGACCGGGATTTCAACTCATGACCTTGGCATTTTAGGCCAATACCCAACCTACTAGGCTACACCGTGATTCGGAGACGGGTCGTTGACACCAGTGATCACGTCTTTCGGCGCACGTTCTTTATTCAGCCTGGGCCAAATCATAAGTCAGACTGGGATTGACACCCACTTGAAAACTTATTTATTATCGCCTTAAGTGTACATTTACACCATTCAGTACAGCTAGCTTTTTTGTTTGCAATGTTTATCCTCCAGATGAAATCTGGGAGTATTATGAGATTGCCATAAATTTTGTAATGCTAAGAAATAATGCACTGAGAGAAAAATGAATGATACAGAAGTTCATATTATTTTAAAACTAAATTCTCTAGCGTGATTGGAAAAAATTAGTTCAATTTCGTCACCCCCTCCACCGCTTCCTCTACAAAATTTCTTAAAATTAAAAAATTTCTCTTTCATTCAGAGTATCACATGATTGGGCTTTACGCCCAATTTTACTTTATAATTTTAATAAAAAAGTATTGTAATCGACTTGGAAAAAAAAAAATTTGCTACCCTGAAATTTTGTTTTTTCGCGTTTCATGACTAAAATAGCCTAAAAATACAAAAAAAAATTCGTCTCTCTATACGCTCAGCGCACATTAACTCCCAAACTCTTCAAGATAGAAAGTTAATTTTTGGGGGTATTGTAGATAGTTGCAATTCTCAGGCGTATACCCATTTTGGGGGGGTGTACGGGTTAAGGGGGAGGCGGGGGGAGCGATTAAACCGAAAAATACGATTTCAAATATCTCAACCATGGTTACAGCTAAGATGCTAATAATCAACATACATTTAAAGGGGTTTATGGGAAAACTTTTAAAAATAATTTAATTTTTTTATCCATTGGGGTGCAAAAAGGGGGGCTAAGAATCAATTGTCCGCCGAATTTTTTTTTTCAAATGATTTTATCTTCGAAATTACTTGCCATAAAAAATTGATATTTTGGGACTATTAAGATGGCATATATAGATCCACTAGAATCAGTTTAGATAAAATCTAATTATTGTAAGGGGGTGGGTCAGGGAGGGGGTGCAAAGAAAAACACTTAAAAATCAATATCTCGGCTATTTATTAAGCTATGTAATTGAAACTTAGAACCTATAATAGGCTATACTAGAGGAATACGAGAAAGATATAACATTTGGACAAAATAGTAGTGGGGAGAAATGGGAAGCATTTAAAAAATGGTGCACTTTCCAAAATTTCAAACCGTTATATCTCAAAACTGAGTGCAAATATCAAATTCAAATTTTGTCAAATTGTAAAACTACATAGTTTTGAATTTTGGTAAAAGTTTTACGTCGGGAGGTGTAAGGGCAGGGAGGTGGTAAGCAAAACTGTCGAAAATTTTGAGTGATCTTTTTAGGGCTCTAGTATGAGATAAAAAGTTTAAATTTTCCATGTGGATACATCTATTTGAAATACATAGAGAAAAAAGAATACAAATTCTGCAATTGTTATGCACCGACCCCCCTGGTCTAACGTGCATAAGGTGTTTCATGTGAAATGAAAAAATACATAAACTAAAAATTTTGAATGAAATTTTAAGGTAGCAACTTGAAAATTTGCAAAATGCATTTGAAAAAAATCTCTAAAAGAATGAAATATTAAGTTTTCGAACACTTTTCAAACTTTTAACTCCTCCCATACAAAATTATTTTTTCGACCATTTTTAAAAATTCAATTATCACATAAAAATTAAAAGGTAAGGAAAATGTAAAATTTGTGATGCATTTTCATTTTATTTCTTTTGCAAGGTGCTCGTACAAAATTTGATTTATTGAAATTGGTCGAAATCATTCTTTTGTATGGGAAAGGGGTAGAAGGGAAAGTGCGATCTCAAAACTTTTGACGCAGTTCCGTTTCAACTATTTTTGAAAGCTTTTGTGCAAAATTTCAAATTGATAGCTTTTAATTTTTAGGTGATAATTGATTTTTTAAAAATGGTCGAAAAAATAATTTTGTATTTAGCCCATGGTCGACCAAGTTGTCATCTTCCGTGATGCTTTTAGTCCAGAGTTTGTCTGGAGGTGTTTCGCTATAGTTTCCTCAAAGTGGGATATGAAACTTGGCTATAATATCCCAGAAAATGGACCGAGACATTTCTATGCGAAAGTTTTCCAGTTTTTGGTAAGCTTTTGGTCATTTCTCATAAATTAAAACTATAGATACTATACCATAGATACCAGCTTTGTACATAAGGTAATCCGTCTAAATCTTTGGAATGAGGAAAGAACACCAAAGGCCTAATGAATTTTATTTAAACGAGCCTCTATATCTTTTTCAGCTACGCCGTCCATGCTGACATTGCTACCAATTTTGGGAAAATTTACGATATTATTCCAATAATAAAGAAAAGAAGGGGGTATTTTTTTCCAAATAGGTTTTATTCAAACTCAAAGGTCTGATTTTAAGGTTAAGCATCCGGACAAGAAGACCCTTTGCTTGCTGTAATGAACTAAGGAGAAAACATATCAGGACTATTATTGGGGCGTATACGTAAATTGAGTAAATCGGTTGATAGCATTTTCACAAAAAGTGCAATTCAAATCATTTTTATATTGTGGAATGATGTCATCAGAAAAAAAAATATATTTTAAATTTCAGATCAAAAGCTTTTATACTTTTCGAGAAAATCTGCTTATTTTTAAATTCCGAAGTTTTGTTATTTTGTATGAGATGGGGTAGAAGGGGTGGAGCGATTTCGCGTGCTCACAAACTGAACCTTGCATTCTTGTTAAAAATGACGTGCACAAAATTTGAACGTTCGCGCTCTAGACCTAAAGAGGACACGGACGGATATCCGGTTTTGAGATTTTTGAGCGATAGTATGAATTTTACTTGTTAGCGTTACAAACTTTGTGGCAAACTTATAAAACTCCCAGATTTCATCTCGAGTAAAAAAATGTTTTCTCTGAAATATTTAAAGGAAATAAAAAGGATGAAATGGACATGAACTTAGGTATGCATTTCAAAGTGGTGCAGCCAGGTACAATACAGTTGGGAGACATGGCATACGTCCTTGCGACTATAAAATTCTATACACAAGGATAATAGTGGCACTAGCTGGCTTTTGTGGTCATACAGTCAGGAGACTCTCCAAATCGCCTACTTTGCAGTTTTAGAAGAAGATAGTTATAAATTAGAAAAATATACGTGTCCTTCATCCAGTCAGTTCAATATTAAAATCATAAGATACACTCACATATTAAACTTGCAAGCATGCAATGCCCGAAACATTTTATCTCGACCCATTGCAAAACTTTCTTTTACGTTGGACAAATAATTTTTAGCTGCGGAGAATCTATTTGATTTTTTCAGTACTCTTTCTAAATCTAAAAGTTTGAAGGAACAAAGCACCATAGAGCAGGTAAACAGGACCTAGCAGTCCAAAGCAATAAACTAATTTTCCAAAGTTCTGTCAACATTCCTGGCAAACGGCTTTGGCTTTACAACAAATCAGAACATGCATTCTACAACTTGCGACTTGACATGAAGTGCTTTTCGTACTTCGTCCACATTCGAGGATGTTGTGGTTTGCTTTTGGCTCTATCTATGATATATAAAGCCTCGTATGCATTCCTGTGAGTAAAACTGTTCGCACACTTCGTCTCGAATTTTAGATAAAGTTCGCTTTTCTAAGTTGATCGTAGTTGTTTGTTGCAGTTGATAGTGTAGTTGTCGTTGTTACTTTGGCTTGGATAAAGCGAGAAATAAACACCAAGGAAGCACACGAGTATGGACGAAAGTAATTTTCGAGCTGAATTTATGAACTACATGCAACCAAACCTGACACCGTACATGTTTATGATTTAAGCAGGATAGTACCAACAAATCATGTAAACTTCTTCGAAATATGTCGGAATGTTAGACAGTGCGGTAGATAATGGAGCATAATTTTCTACTGGGTATAATTTAAGCTGCTAAACTCTAATGGTAGCGAACAGTCTAGAACTACTAACTACTATTCGGAAGGAAGGAAGTCTTACAAGAAACTGGTGAAAAATTTTTGCTTTTTTTTCAAAAGGAAAATATTGTGTGGCGGAAATGAATCAACTCTTGTACAAAATTTTTCTACTTTTGCTCAAAGTCGATAATGATGCATTTTTTGATTTGAGACCTTCCGGTTCTTTAACATTTTATTTGTTATTGTCAAAGGTTTGTTAGCTGTTCGCACAACCCTCTATCTTCAATTTTCATTTTCGCAGATTGAGGTGGCCCGTGCAAGTAGTGTGTTGAAATTATAATAAACGTTGACCGACATTTGAGCTTCTGACCTTGGCATTTTAGACCAAACACCCACTATACTAAATCCTAGCTAGAGTTTAGGCTACGATGGTCCGGCAAAATCCTACTAGATAACTAAGAGACAATACTACCGATAAATACTCTGAGCGATGATTGCTCGATTCTTGGACCCACTTGTAATCCTATTACTGTTGTCGTGTCACTTTTTTAGTCACGGGGACTTGCAGGTTACCTGATTCAGTGGTTTGAGTTCACGAAATTACGTGACCTCGATGCATTTAATCCATTATAATGCCATTGCGCACTGCGTGACTTGTTTTGATTTTTATTCTATCGTTCACACTCAAAATTACTTTCCTAAGCCCATAACTCGCTTACGGCGACATTTTTGGTTGCAGTAACTTTTCGAGGTGACAATCATAGTAGAAAATATCAGAGCAGTTAGTTAATTTTTGGTAGCGGTGGCTTAAGATGGCGACCCCATTTTTTCCAACTTTTATCTCACTGGTCGCTCACTTTAACTCATATTACTGAGATTTGGGAAAAAATAAAAAAATCGAGACTAAGTGATTGCACAAGACAAATATAGAAGCGCATCTTTAACCTCTTACTCTGAAGTTCATTCATATTTGTTTTTGCAGCCATCTAAATAACTTATTAGTCGCCCTTTTAAAGTATGATTCACATTTGAGTCGATGTGGATAAGTAAAGTAAGTACAATTCAGTAGGTAACACAAGTGAGAATAGTCTGAAATGGTCCAAGTTATACTCCGCTGATTATTCGCGTATTCTTAATTTGAGATGTCTTTCATTTTCACTAGTGGTCGACTCCACTCCACTTGTGATACTTAAAAGGATATATTGATAAAAATATTGATTAACGAATTGATTCAACCCATAAAACGAACTCCCATCACTCAATATTTGCAAGAATTTCCTTCAAATTGGCTATCAGTCTTCTCGAATACCACGAAATACCCTAAAATTTATTATGCAATCGTAAATCTTACTAGGAAATGAAAAATATCAATTTCGAAATCGTCCTTGATCGTTTTCCATTCGAAAAAATAAAAAAAAAAATAGCTTGATGACCTTAACCGGTCATCTCCATCAATCTCGAGTGTGAAGATGAAAATTGCGCTCAATCAACACTGGCGCGTCCTTGCGGTCATCGTACAAGCTTCTCCAAACGTAAAGTATTGAGATTCGAATTTAAACGTACGAATCGAGAGCAAGTAAATCACTGGAATAAATCTCAGATGGCAAACAGGATTTATGCCTTTCATCCGAAGTGCAACGCCAGTGCGAAACGATAAATTGTAAAAATTTTCAAATAAATTGCTCCCCAGTGTGTACCGGCAGGGATGCAGTTGTACAATTTCTCAGCTGATGCTTCGAAACGGTCAAGTTCTTCCTAGAATTCCAGTCATGCATGATGGCAAGCGAATCGGTTACTCCTTAGTACTGTATGTATATGTTAGTTATATCGAAATCTCCCATAGATTTTTTTAAAAAGCAATTGCAGGAAACAGGAGTAACGATCTCTCGTATGTAAAGAGTATCCGGTTTCCTTTTTCTCTGCCACAGCATGCATTTCTTCAGGTGTCACGTATCGCGATGTAAATTGCATGAAAATAGTCGTCTATCACCTCCGCTTCATCTTCTTTTGGGGCATGGTAATTTTATCCTTGAGTAATTTTGTTGAATCGGATCATCTATATTGCTTGAAGACTCTTAAAGGAATTTACGTTAAGGATGTCATTTGCTTTGCCCTTTGACAAAGACATGTAATAGTTTTCTGGATGTGTTTTTCGCTGTTGAATTTCGAACGTGGTCATATAGGAACAATAGATGATTACTGAGTATGAGGTAATCTATATCTATACTAATAATAAAATTATTCTGAGAAAAAATTGTATATTTTAGAAAAATATTTGATAACGACTGTTTTTGAATTGTCGAACTCTACTTCTAATCGGACAATGGCACTACAGCCCAAATCGGGCTTTGGCATCCTGATCTTCAGGTTCCTTAAAATTGACATTACTTATTGAAGAAGAGTTTTTAGCTCTTTATATGCGAATTTTCCATTTTCGTTGATTGAGGTAACCAAAGTATATTCAAGCTAGCGTGTAGCCTAATGTGTTGATCTACAATGCGAAATTAGTGAGTTCGTATCCCAATCAACGAATAATTCCAGCACACTGCTAGTTTGGGTATATCTTGGTGACTTAAATCTACAAAAATGAGAAATTCGTATAGAGAGGTTTATGCGAAGGACTAACAACCCTTCCACAATAGCAAATAATAATAAAAAAAAAGTTAGGAAACCTTGAGGTCAGGATGCTGAGGTCCGATTTGGGCTGCAGTGCCATTGTAGAAGTAGAAGGTATACCCAAGCACGCAGTGTGCTGAAAATATGCGTTGAACTCACGACTTTTGAATTGTACACCAACATACTACCCACTAAGCTACACTCTGTTGTAGAGCTCTATGAGCCAAAATTTAGAAATTTTATTACAAGTGAAGTTACACTGGGAAACAGGGTTTCCTCTAACAAATATTCAATTTTGTTCATTTTTGTAATTTTAAGTTCTAGCTTAGTCAAAATATTGTTATAGATCTGGCAACCACGTAATTTGATCTTTCTGGAATATGGAAGAATTTTGTAGAACAGTCCCCCAATATGTAAAGAGCCATAATCAAAGATCTAGAACCTTCCAGTATAGTTGAGACACACAACCGATGACATACACCAGGAACGTTCGAGAATTAGGGAAAATGGTATAAAAGCACGAAGCTTTCAGACGGATGAGTCAGTCATTCAGCGACATCTGTGGAAGACGCGAACCGGTGCAAGAACGCGATAGAACAATATTGACGGTAGTGCCATATAGTGCGAAATAAGTTAAAGTGCGAATTATGTTAAAGTGAGAATAAATAAATTATCACTTATTTTTAAACGAATTGTGTTTTACTTGATATCCCGGCGAACCCCTATCTCGCAACAATATGTTAAATACCCAGAGATGAGTGTTAAAACTAAAACATAACAAAACTACGATTGCGCGTAAAGCCCAATAATACAATACTATAGATGAAATATAATTTTTAGTAACATTAGGAAACTTTGTATGGGGAGTGTTGGCTAACGGTGTTGAAATAAATTGTTCACTTCATGCTAGAGTTGCTATCAAAATTTTTTATACAAAATGTAATCCCTAAAAATGTAATAGGTACTGAGAGAATTAGAGCATTGGATTTAGTAAAATTGTATAGTTTGTTAGTTTTCTGGAAATAACTAAAATCATCGTCCAATTGACAGGTTTCAAATTGCAGATCAGTGGTATTCATACTTTTGAAGAAAATCGACTTCACATAAGGTTGTGAAATCGTTTTATATTGTATGGGAGGGGGTAGTAGGATTAAAACTAATCAGTTAATTGTTTTTCGATCTTACTTATAATGCTAATTAAATATTTAGTGGATGATTTCAGCTCGATAAATTTTATACGTACTGCGTAAATTGTTTTAAAGAATTTCATGAAGTAGTGGAGTTTTTATGGGAGGTGGCAGAAGCAGTGGGATGTGTGTCGAATGACTAGTTCGTTACTGGGAATTGACCCCAACAACTTCACTCGAAGTGGACCAACCGCGACGGAATCTATCGATCAAAAACCGAGTTCTCTCTATGGCTGCGCAGTTTTTGGGTGAGTTAGTTTTTGGCTGGAGTTGTGGAGATTTTTAATTTTTTTTTGGCGGTTTTTTAGAGCGGAAAGAATTTGAAAATCATGTTTGATCGTCGCGCAGATGAGAAGTTTTTTTCTTTTTTTTGGAATGGAGCGCCATTGTGATAATAGCGAAAAAGAGTGTACGTAACAAAAAATAAACAAATTATTAAAAAGAAGATAAATAAAGTGCGTATGTAGTGTGTGAGACCATAAGGGACGGAAAATTATAAAAAAAAAACTAATCTACAAAAAAATGAAGCTTGAAGTTCGTAGGCGACTCTACGGCGGCGCTTAAAGTAGGGCTATTTTTTATTTTTATTAACTTCCTCATTCCCCTTGTCTCTTTATTTAATTATCCCTCCACTACGTTGCTGGTAGAAGGCGTAAGGCGCTGAGGGAGATATAGTTTCCAAGAACATGATATTTTGTATGGGAGGGGTTAGAAGGAGTGGAGCGATTTGGCGCGTTCATGAACTTGACCTTATTTTTCCGACAAAAACGATGCTCAGCGCGTTGTCGAACGGACATATAAATAGACGGGTAAGTGGACAGACGGATAGATTAACAGACGAACAAACGGGCGCACGGGCGGACGGAAATGACGTTTCCAGACTTTTGAGTGATAATATGAACTTTGCTTAATAGCAATACTCTCAGATTTCATCCAGAGTTTAAGATAAACTGCCAAGAAGTCGGGCGTAACTTTATCATTCTTGAGATAAGTCTAGGATTCTTTTGAAGTCAATATGCAGATTAGGTTGGATAGGAAAAACTAAATGAATGGGGGCTCTAGAGCAAGGTTGTTGTCAATTTTTTAACACTTAACAGCGATTACGAGTACAGTACGTAGTATCAATTTTTAATTCGATTATTTATGCAAGTTGGGTTTGTTTGGAAGGAGGAAGGGAGGGGCGGGGAGGAGGGGTTCGATTTTGCTTGAGTCACGTTAAAAACTCTCTGTATAGTACACAAGTTTCGTTAGCGAAGTGAATTCCATGAAATACAGAATATTATATATTTTTGAAACCATGGTAGGGAATAGAGGAGGAGTTTCTCATGAGAGGTGTTCGTAAAATATTTGAAATTCGTAGCTTTTAATATGTTGGTTATTATTTGATTTATTGAAATTGGTGAAAAACATACTTTTGTATGGGAGTGGGTAGAAGAGCAGGAAGGATATCAAAACTTGTGATACAACTTTGTTTTATTTATTTTTAAAAGTGTTTGTACAAAATTTTTAGTTGATAGATGTTGATGTTTTGATGATAATTGATTTCTTGGAAATTGTCGAAAAAAAGCTTTTGCTTGGGAGGGTGTAGAAGTTAAGAAGATATTCGAGCAGCTAATACCTTAAGCATTTTTTTTAAATAAATGTTACAAATTTTCAAGTTTATAGCATAAAATTTCAATCACAAATTTAGAATTTCCGTCTTGCTTTTAATACACATGAAATACTTTGTGCGGGTTAAGTCTCCCCTTCGGTACATAACAATTCTGGTTCAAATTAATATTTTTTTTTGTATTACTTGCAAATTATTAACTTTCTATCTTTTACCAGATGCCTAAAAAATCACTTTAAAATTTTCGACATTTTTTCTTACCACCTCCCTCCTCGTACACCCCATAACATACAAATCTTAAGAAAATTAGATACCATGTAGGTATACAATCTGACAAAATATCAATTTCGTATCTGAACTCAATTTTTGAGATATAAGGGTTTAACATTTTGGAAAATGAAGCATTTCTTAAATGCTCCGCATTCTCCCCCCCTTCCCAATACTATTCTGTCCAAATGTTGTATTTTTCTCCTAGTATAGCTTAATATATGTACCGTGGTGGCCAAATAAAAGTTATCACTGTGAAAAAAAGCAAAATTTCCTAGAAAATCCTATTTTCATGAGTCTTATAACCATAATTTACCTGGAAAATTCCATGCGGGGTTATTTATCTGACGGTTTGTTTCGGTTTCGCGTTAGACTCGGCTTCTGTCAGTCGTTTATTGTAGTTAAGCCGTTGACTAGTAAACATGGCACTAGAGTTGGGTAGTGAAAGAAAGTGATTATTGTTGCGTTAAGCAACGAAGGGCTTTCTGCTAGGGGTATATCCAGAAGAATTGGTTGTAGCAACGTTGCCAAAATTTTGAAAAAAAAAAAACGCGAAAGTATCTCTCCAGCGGAAACCAGGAACAGGACTTGGCAACAAAAAGACGACCGCGAGAGATGACCGACATCTTAAAAACATAAGCCTAAGTGACCGAAAAAGAACGGCTATGGAAGTCAACATGGACTTCCAGAAAGCGACTGGAATAATGATTAGCGAAAGAAGAAGGCTACAGTTATGTGGACTTTTAGCTCGGCGACCACGAAAAAAAACCAACTTTAACGGCTAAAATGAGGACAGCGAGGCTGAATTTTGCCAAATTTCTTCGAAATTGGTCGGAAAATGATTGGAAGAGAGTACTCTTTACCGACGAATCAAAATGCAACCTAAACCAATCGGATGGGTTGCAGTATGTACAGTGGTGGACAAAAGTCTACGGCAGCACCTCATATTGAGGTTCTGGTTAATTGGATGCCTCAATCAAAAATCCATTGCTGACATTTTTTCAGTAACGTAAATATATTTATAAAAAACAAAAACAGAAACAAAAACTTTTCATAACAAACTTAAAGAGAAATTCATAAAAACATAAAAAATTGAATAGACAAAAGTCTACGAACTATTTCGAAATAAACCTAACCTGCAACTCTATTATAGGCTTATCGCTAGTTTCGAACTGTAAGGACCGCAAAATATCATTGCGAAAAGAAATTTCTAGTGATGTCCGAAATTTGGTCGTCCGGTATAAAAAAGACAATAAATCGTGCTCGGAAATTGCGAAATTACTGAAATTAAAACGAAGTTCTGTTTATACCAATATAAAAAATTTTGAAAACAGTGGTGCTATTGAAAATAAGCCGCGAGCTGACCGACCAAAAAAGCTTTCGCGCAGAGATATTAGTTCAATTTGAAAAGAAGTACACAAAAATCCAAAAATAAGTGCTCCAGATTTGGCGAAACAAGTGGCTACGGTAGGGAAAGGATGCAACAACAATCTTGAGAGCATTAAATTCTAATGGGTTTCAAAGCAGAACTTCACGTAAGAAATCATTAATATCCGCCAAAAACCGAGTTCTGCGCCTAGAGTTCGCCAGAGCCCATATCAACAAGAACAAAGATTTTTGGGATCGAGTCCTTTTTACCGATGAGTCGAAACCCAACATGGTCGGGTGTGATGGTCGCAGTAAAATATAGAGAAAAAAGAATACGGCTTTAGACACCAAAAATTTGATTCCTACTATCAAGCACGTTGGAGGCAATGTTATGGTTTGGGGAGCCATAGCTGCATCTGGGGTCGGCAGATTGGCTTTTGTTGAAACTACTATGGACCGCTATATTTACAAGAACCTGTTGGAACAACATTTAAGGCCATCAGTTGAGAAGTTGTGCCTTGGAGGGAGTTGGATTTTCCAACAGGACAATGATCCGAAGCACACAGAACTTTTCGTCAAGAACTGGTTGCTGTACTACGCTCCCAGGCAGCTGAATACGCATCCCAAAGCCTGGATTTAAACCCAATAGAACATGTATGGGAGCTTCTGGAGCGGATAATTCGGAAATGTTGCATAAAAAATAAAAATTTGTTGAAGGAAGCACGCATTACAGAACGGGAGAAAATTAAATCCTTTGAAACTGGTAATTTAGTCGCCTTTATGCCCCGAAGACTGCAAGCAGTAATTGATGCTAAAGAAGGTCCAACCAAGTATTAAGCCAGCAAATAATTTTAAAAATTCCGATACGTTTAGTTGGAAATTTTTTGTGTATAAGTCAGCCAGCACTGACTGCCGTAGACTTTTGTCCATTCAATTTTTTATGATTTTATTTTTATTTATCTTTAAGTTTGTTATGAAAAGTTTTTGTTTCGTTTTTTTTTATAAATAAATTTACGTTACTGAAAAAATGTGCATCAATGGATTTTTGATTAAAGCTTCCAATTAACCAGACCCTCAATATAAGGTGCAGCCGTAGACTTTGGTCCGCCACTGTAGTTTAGTTTAGTTTATTTATTTATTCATTTGGCTTAACACAATTAAGATACAAGAATCTTTTGTTTGCGTAACAACGGTAAATTAACTATTCAAATTAAGTGATTCATTTAAAATTAGTTCTACATTAAGAACTGTTAATCAAAAAAGGAATAGAAAAAAGAAAACAGAAACAAAAATTTAATTAGAATAAAAAAAAGAAAAAAAGCCTGGATTCAACCTCTTAAGTATACGCCAAGCCTTCTGCAAAAACCACCATCCCTCCTGATCTACGAATTTCGACTGGTAGCTGATTCCACTGTTGAATGACATAAACGAAGAATTGCCTCTGTGAGACTAGAGATAAGAACTCAGGTGTTATTAGTTGTTGAGTCCTGGCGAACGTAATTCGTTGGAAAAGATACTCGGAATGAATTATCTTGAAAAGAAAAATCAAGCAGCGATGTAGAATATAACGTTCTAGAGAGAAGCCAAATACATTGTCAGCATAAGGAGAAACATGATCAAATCGTCGCAAACTATAGATATAACGAACAGTAGAGTTGAAAGCTACATTTAGTCAATTTCTGCATATATAATCAGGTCTACAGAAAATTTCAAGCCCATATATCAAAATTGGTATTACTAAAGTTTTTACCAGCATAAGTTTGACATCTACTGGTACATACTGACGTGTGCTAAATAAGGTTCGAAGAATTCCATAAACTTTTCCTATATTGGATAAAATATGATCGCTCCACGTTAGGGTGTTGTTAAAAAACCCCAAGATTCTTAATTAACAGAGTTACTGAGGATGACAGCAGGGAAATACGACAAATCAAGCTGCGTTAATGCGACTGGTTGCATCTTTCACTAACCCAAGTGGAAAACTAAGTTGTATTTGCACATCGTCAGCATACATGTTGATACCGCAGTGTTTTATAAAGAATAGAAGATCATTGATATAAATAGCGAAAAACAAAGGACTAACAATACTTCCTTGCGGTACACCACATTTTATTTGCAAAACAGGTGATAATTGCTCATTGACTGATACGGCTTGTAGGCGATTAGTAAGGTATGATTTAATCCAAGTGGTTGAAGAAGTAGAAAACTGATAATAGTTTAGAAGTTTCTAAGTAAGGATATTTACTGTACATCGCAGAGGCTTGCTAGTAGATCTACCTCCTCGTGGTGCAAGCTGGGTAGCGCTAAGAGGTCTACAGGTAGGGGACGAGGTCGACACTTACGTGTTAGCCTGGACGTTTGTGTCGGCTTCGAAACCTATCATAAGATGGGGGAAATCCGTCGATGGTAGGTGCACTGAACTCAATTTTTGAGTTTATTGCACTATATTATATCGGCTCCGTAACCTATCGAGATAGGGGGCATCAAGTCGAATGTAGGTATATTGAACTAAATCTAATTCAGTTTATTATACCATATTACATCGGCTCCGAAACCTACACAGATAGGGTAGAACCAAGTTGAACGGTCCGTCAGCTCCGTAACCCATTTAGGTGGGGGGGATAAAGTTGAACGGTCCGTCAGCTCCGCAACCTATCGATCGCAGGGAAGTAAGTGCTGGTCTGGAAAGCTACGGCGATTCCAGTAACTGCTTTTGGAGCATGGCAACTCCACGAACCCGAGCTGTTTAATCGGTAACAAAGTTATACTTGAATTTAGACCGTAGTGAAGCTTTTAGACCGTAGTGAAACTTGCTTCACGAAGGTTCTCACCAAGGACTTTAAACTTGGTACTACGGGAGGCTGCTTTGGCAACCCTGTACCAGTTGTATCGATTACGTCCTCAAGAAACAACATAGTGCAAGCCATCAAGCTGCAACTGTGGGAGTGTATGTGAAAGAAAGATGTACAAATGGGCTGTGAAAGAAATGAGCAGATGAAGAACAAATGAGGAATAAATGAGCCAAAATGAGCAAAAACATGAGCAAAATCTCTAAATGAGTTGAAAGTGTGTATGAAAACTATGAGCAACTATGAGCAGAAAATGAGGAAATCAGAGTGCAAAAATTTGTGCAAAAATGAAGTTAAGCTGAGCAACTGAAGTGTGGGTTATCTGACGTTGACGAAGTTACAGCAATATTGAGTACTAATGAGCATAAAATGAGCTGAAAATGAGCAAACTAAGCGTGTAAAACTTGTGCAAAATTGAGGTTAAGCTGAGCAACTGAAGTGTGGGTTATATGACGTTGACGAAGTGACACTGATATTGAGTACTAACCGCTGAGAAATAAGCTGAAAGTTGCAGCCGGAAAGTTCAAAGTGGGGCCAATGGCCCGATGAATATCATTGAGAAGCCAAGGAAGTGAAACCTGAGCAAAAATGGTGGGATCGAACATCTGATCCCAAAGTGTATGAATGAGCTTGGGGGCGTGTCAATGCGATGCCGTGCGGGGAAACCAATGCAGCCATGGATGAGGTCCCTTCGGGGTACACGTAGTGGCTGTGGCTTACCACCTACATCGCGGGTAGAGCGTTACTCGCTCTGCTGTGGGTTATGCAGTAGACGATCTCTTGGAATGCGTAAGCAAACCTTGTGCTCGACGTGGAGTTGCGGATCAACCGGGTCCCATGACCCAAAGATTGGGAAAGGTTTAAGATAGGCCTTGCTCTTACCAGTGTTACTGCAGAGCACGTAAGAAAGCACAGACTGGTATCATTCGCGAGGATACGTCGGACGTTGTCTGGCGTATCTGAGCGGATAAAGACGTTAATGATTGTCGTCAGAAACAATCCGGTTGCTAAAGACAACTGTGTGGCAAATCTGTCTGTGAGTAATGCACCACATGAAACAAGATAAAGGATCCTGTACGTCGCAGAATCGGAGAGGAACTTCATAAAAACTGTGTAGTGACGCGAAACAAGTTCCCCCCGAGTTGCATGGTTTTGGGTTGCATTTCCCATTTTGGCACCGGAGATTTGGTGTTTTTAGAAGGATCAATGAATGCGATCAGCTACATCAGCGTGATCGACAACCATTTAATCCCGTCGATGGATAGTCTCTTTCCAGTCATTTACGATTTTTCAAGATGACTCTGTGCCATGTTCGAAGTTTGTTATGTTCGAAGTTTCAGTTACATAGCTTGAGAGATATTATTATTGATATATTAATTATTAATTGTTTTCTTTGCACCTCTCTTGACCATCCCCTTAGAATAATTAACCTACCGCTAAAAGTTAATTGTAGTGAATCTGTATGCCACCCTAATAGTCTCAAAATATGAATTTCTTATGTTTTGTTTTTTATTTATTTTTAAAGTTTATCTTACAAACTCTCCATATATGTACAGGTTTGTTTTCAGCTTTCCAGTTAGAACGATGGTTGAGATATTCGAATTCTTTCTTTGTCGGTTTTAGTGCTTCGCCTGACTCCTCCTCCTTCACCCTTATACCCCCCAGAAATGTTTCCGTCTGAGATCCATAACTATCATCAACCAAATGAACTTTCTATGTTCAATGGTTTGCGAGTTAATCTGCGCTGAACGTACACATATAGCGGACGGCGTACAGACAGATGGATTTTACTTTGTAATTCTAATAATAAAGTGGCTATTTTAGCTATTTTAGTCATGAAATGCAAAAAAATTAAATTTCAAGGAAGCAAATTTTGTTTTCCAAGTCCCAAGTTATTACAATAATAAAGTAAAACAGATTTGAACACAGGCAAACTTTTGCCAGCTTTTTCTTAGATAAGTGAGCATTCCAACTACAATTAGTTGACGAAAGAACACGAAATGATAATTTATTTAAATTATTTCAGTTTTCAGATAAGTTCACAACAACATAAATGCACGACAATTGCAATGGTTTCTGATAATAAAGCTCTACGCTTATGAAATTTCCCAAATTTTAAAGCTTCCCTACTTCGCACTACTAAAAAGCAATGAATTTAATAAAATACAGGTCTAATAAATTTTCACTGATGCCAAAATCCTCCGTCGCACATTCATTTTCAAGGAAGCAACCGAACATTTATTCCCCAATTCCTCGGATAACGTAACATTAAAATTAATCGCCACGATCCCGAAATCCTTTCTCGAAAGGATTCAGCACGAAAGTCTCTTTCTTTATGCCACACATCCTTACTGATATCCTTCGATATCATTCTTTTGAATGCAAGGATAAACCTTGTCGGTTATTGATTTTAACCGCCGCAACGAAGCCAAGTCGTTTATTAAAGTGTTCTTTGTGATTCAGGTCTTTCACAGAAAAAAATTAAATTGGAGAATTATAATCGGTGTAAATTTCGTTACATGAAAATACTTTTCTACTCATAATTTTCATGTCTAGCTGAAAGGAGAACCAATAAATACCGATTACCAGCAAAGTAAAGTTATAATCCATTAGCTTTAAAAGCAAAATGGAAAATACGTTTAGCACGCACACACACACGCAAAGAACCATAACTATGAAATCCTTGCAACAATGAAAAATATTGCAAACAACAATAGCATTTTTTTCCGTCCGATGAAGAATCACATCATTATCGCCATCTCAGTATAAGGAAAACTTTTCGCATCAATTTCCATAACCAAAAACTTAGTTTTGACTAAAGAAGTCGTGCAAGTGCCATCATCCTTGACGTTTTTTGCCGTAACTGAATTTCATAAAGCGTGCTGCTCATCCTTTTAGTCAGCTCGACGGCATTGATCTTATTCTCTCGAAGACGGACCGGAAAGAAGACGTAGGTCGTCCTTCGTCCTTCGCTTTGAATTGAGCAATTTATTAAAATTCGGAGAATTATAACTGCACGTAAATCACCTTAACCACAAATCTCATTACAAAACCGGGGTTTTCATGAAAATTTATGGCAAACGCTACATTACTTTGCACATATACAACACAAATGGGTTCCATCGTTCCATCTCGATCCTAGCTCGTTCGCTAGGATGCGTTGAGTTGGGTACTCATACTCTTAGTTTCTGCTCGAATAGAAACCGTTGAAACACTGGCGAATCTCACTCGTGGCCACAACGAAATTATATCCCTTTCAAAGCGACATCATTTTGAATTTATCTCGAAACGAGAAACTAAAGGACCCTCGATAAGGAACCTCCGAAAATTGGATTTATAAACGCAACATGAACCGCAGGATATGAAGGATAAGTCGGTGCTCGGTCGTACAAAGGAAATAATGTGGATGAAGACGAGCTTCCATATCTCTCCTTGTCCTAGCGAATTCTTAGTCCTTAAGCGAAATGCGGTTTCATTCAGTTGGTTACAACTATTGTGTCGGTGGATAGACATCTTGGAATCATATTCACAAAAGCAAACATTTTTACTTCCCACATTCCTTCCGTTTCCCTTACACACATGGAAACCAGACTAAAAAAAAAAACATATCCAATGCGTATGTTCAGGATTTATGAAGAGATGAGTTTTTTATTAGGACATTTTTGCTTCAGTAGGCATTTCATTACAGGATTTTCTATGAATAAATTATTCTACATCAGATAAAATACATATGAAATACTAATGTAAGAAGTTTTACATGAAAACGAGCATTTTTTTCGGTTTTTAGTTGACATTGAAGAGACAGTGATGATTCGAATCGTACTGTTTTTATGAAGTTTTGATTGTTTTGTTTTCACAATTTTTAGCTTTAGCTTAAAAAAGTATAAAGCTGGGAGATGTTAAGTAGTTTTATCAAAAGTATTTTTGAAGGTTTCCTTTAGAATTAGGCCAGAGATTGACGTTCATAAATGCGGCTAGCGTAAATTGTTTGATGCAGGTTGCACAAAACAACTACAATTGTCATAACTCCATATTTGAATACTACCATATCCAATGCAAACTGCACTAAAACAACATTAAGTTCATCGAGTTTAAATTAAATACTAACCGACTACGTGATGATTATGTAAAAATCTATTTAAACTACGACTGCAACTCCTAAAATTGGGGACATGTGCTGGCTTATACTGCATCGCAAATAACCGACAGGGCCGTGGGGTCTAGACAGCTTAGTGGTCAGCACGGCTGCTTTGCAGCTCGAAGTCCCCTGGTTCAAATCCCACTACCTGTACGGTATTCCCTTAGCATCTAAGGTATGGCCTGCTTACACAAGCTTTACTGAAGAGTCCGTCGTAAGCTGGCCTGGGATGAAATGCAACAAAGCGCAGTTGCGCTCATTTGGTGCAGACACACAGACACGCACTGGATTATAATCTATACATATAAATATAATTGTAGTGTCTGTCTTTTATTTGTTTAGAAATGGCTATAAGTTACGTTTTTGCTTTATTTTAGCAATAACTAAGCAAAAACTCGCGTTTTTTTTTAAATTCTTCTCTTTCTGCCTGTCTGTCTGTCCGGCCTTCACGCAAAAACGGCTAAACCGATTGTAATGAAACTTTCACAGTTTATTAGGTATAAGTCGATATGTAATCTGTGTTTGCTATTGTTACAAGATCCCCACGCCTTCTACTCCCTCCCATACAATATGACTAATTTTCAAAAATATATAATAATCAAATTTTCTTGAAAACCATTGAAGCGAATCATTTGAAATTTTTAATGTAATGTTTTTATCAGAAAAGTGGTCTATGGTATACAAATTATTTGAATCCCTCCACTCCTTCCTCCACCTCCCATACAAACCACACTTTTTCATGAAATGCTGTACACTAATTTTCTCAGTACGTGTAACTTTCGTCGAGCTATAATGTTGTAGTGAATCGTTGATTAACATTGTTATTAATATCGGGAAAAAATTAACCGATTATCTTCACTCCTTCTACCCCCTCCCATACAATGATTGGGAAAGTGTTACACTAAAAGTGAATTATAGTTTATCATCATTAAAAGAGTGGTTAAATTATAATTCGTTAACTCTAAATATTAGCAAAAGTAACTATATGACTTTCTCTCTATTAGAACGTAGTCAACCGACAGACTTAAGATTGAAAATACATTCGACATCGTTTCTACTAAACTGCAATTGTTCATCTTTGAATAAAGTGTCTCAAATAAAATATTTAGGAGTAATATTCGATCAACACCTAAAATGGAAAGATCATATAAATAGTGTTATAAATAGATTAAGAAAACTAATACCAGTATGTCTTGAAGTTAGAGCTTTTTTATCCAAAACAAATATAAGAATGTTTTATTTTGCAACTATTCACTCCATTCTACAATATAGTATTATTGCATGGGGTGTAGCCACACAAACTCTGATAAATATGCTTTTAGTTGCCCAAAAAATGTTACTAAAAATTTTATTAAAAAAAAAAACGTAGATACCCTTCCTGTCTTCTATTTCCACTGCTTAATGTTCTAAGCATTGATAAGGTTTTTAGCATCATTGCTAGCATCCAAATATTTAAAGAGCTCAAAAATGGAATATTGAAAATCAACACAAATCTTACTCGCGGTAGAATCCAGCTGGAAATCAGTCTGCCTTTCAGACTCACGAATATTGGGCAAGCTCATTATTCCTATAAAGGCATTAAATTATTTAATTCTCTGCCATATCATGTAAAACGAAGCGAAAATCTTGTCATTTTTAAGGAAAGAATTAAACAATTTTTTTACAATTAATCATATAAAGTAATCGATGTTTCATATTATGTCAAAAAAATTAATTAAAAATGAATATTTGTCAGAATAATTTTTTTTAAAAATTAATATTGAATTATTGATTGTTATTTTCTGTAATTCAACACGATTACTCACCCCTAGCACAAGGCTTGCCGTAAAAGGGGGAGTAGTCCTTCTATAACAATGTAAAAAAAATGAATAAAAAATAAAGTAAAAAAAAAAAAAAATTTCTCGACTTTACTTAAATTCGATTTTCTTGAAAAGTGTGAATCAATTGGATGGTGATTATAGTTGTTTCTCGAAAAATCACAAAAACCCCCCACTCCTTCTACAACCTCCCATACGAATTGCACAATTTCATTAAATCCAATGCACTAAGTTTCTCAGTATCTATTCAATTTTTGAAGCTTAAATTTGATACGAAACAATTTTATAGCTACTCTAACATGATGTGAAACAAATTACTTCAGTGCTATCACCCCTCCTACTACTCCCCATACAAAATTCTTAGCATCACAAAAATTTCATATGTAGTATCGTAAGATTGGGCTTTACGCAGAGTCGTAGTCCTGTTATGGTTTTAAGCTTAATGTTATTTTATTTGGGCTTTTTTTTAATTAACACAAGTTACAACTATTCACATGTCCTTAATGCTCTTCAATACGTATTTGATCTCAGATCACGGGATTGATTTGATCACGAGCCTGTCCCATACAAATGCGAGTATCGTGATTTCAACGTGTCCGTGTGACTTGTTAATGGTTTTATTTCGTAAATATCTTTTATTTATAGAACTTGATAAGCAAAATTGATTTGGTAGATTTCACGTACAAATAAACAATTGGCATGCTGAAAAATGGTGGGCGCTTTTTCAAATTTAACAGAAAACCTGGTTATCACCTTGACCGAACTCTATTACCAGGTGTCTTGTTTTTCTTCTCCATAGAGTAACTCTACGCTACGGATATGAACTGATCATGGCAACTGCTCAGCAGAGTCTGGAACCTTCCACCTTGGGCGTCTTTTATAATTTTTTTTAGGTATGGATAGCAGTGACCCTTATATCTTTCTTAAAAAGTTATTAACCGAAACCGTTTTGGCTCGGACACGAAAGACTCAGACTTACAGACGAAGTGTTAAAAATAGAGTAAAAATTAAAATTTTTAATGTTTGAATTCCTTTCGTCACTGTTCTAATATTTCAGCTTTTGTATACATGAAAATGTTATCTTTTTTGTTCAAAACCTTTTAAATAAATAAACTAATAAATAAATTGTAGTCAAAGTTCATCATAGTACTCTTCATGCAGGCCATTTCCCCATAGGAACAGAATACAACTTTCTTGAGGTGAACCAGCTATCTCAGTAGCAGATGTATTAAAATTTTGGCGGCGTTGGTTAACTGACTACTTGAATAATCTACAAGTTAGAACGAAAAAGACTGTCACTAGCGCCAATGACCAAACTGGAACTCTGGCCCCTTTGAACGTCAACCATGTAAGTCAACTTTGTGAACTCTTTGTTTTATAACTACCTACCATCCTGGCAAAGACGGAATCGGTCGAGTTCTAACAATTAAAACACACAACTCTTAAATAAAGGGATCAATCAATAAAATCTGTGCACTTCCACTATCTGAAGAAAGTAAAACTGTCGGTTATATCGATTAACAATTACGGAAGCCAGTCAATCTTCTGCAATGAGTTCTCTGCTTATTTTACTACTGGAAACCATTTGTGACCACCAGCTAATTTAAAAATTTAATTTAATAATTTTCTAGCCCATTTTACCCTTGCAAAGCACTACATACAACATAAAATTTGTAACAGTTTTCAACATAACATACTTTCAAAGTGACAAAACTTCTTTGATTCGTTCTAAACTTTAACCGCGTAGTTTTAAACATTTGGACATTTCTTCAAACGAAACTAAAAACAGTTCAAGCTCTCCCGAAAAACAACAAAAACACTAATAAGCCCAGAGAAAATACGATGCCAAGTGAAACCTGGCTTCAGAAGGAGTAGCATGAAAACAAATTTTTGTTACTAACAACAACACTTTAATTAAAATAAAAATTAAAAATTACAGGAAACCAAGCATTTTCCATTCGAATGACGAACCGCTAGAAAACCATTATCTTATCGTTCTAAGTTAATTGACATATCATTTGGGTTCACTTACATAAGTCAATCATAACAATAACATCGGCAATCACCAACTGGGAAGCTACAAGTGACCGTTGCGTGTTACAATCTAATTACCTATTATTTGGCTCTGCACAAACATTTGTAATCAAACTGCCTTCCCCTGGTCAACTCCTTTCCTGACCGTTCTATCTCATCATTTATTCCGTGTAGAATTCGCCGAAAATAGGCTTTTTACATTCCACATGTTGCTACAAACGAGGCAGGCTAGTCCATGTTTTCACCTACAAACAAACTATAATCAGCAAGACTATAAAAACGATAAGGAAATGAATATAGGTGGTATTGTTTTTTTGTTTTGTAAAGATTTTTATCGTTTTTGTAACAGACTTGTGATGAATTGAATGAAACACGTTGCAATCTGGAAATTCAGAAATTTTGAAATTGATTAAATTAAACATCGATAAACGATCGCAAGAATTTCTTACCATTAACACTCATAAAGGACTTTATCGCTTTACGAGAGTAGTTTTTGGTGTTTCTTCAGCGCCTTCTATATTTCAAGCTTAAATGGATCAGATCTTGAAGGGTATACCCAGAGTACAGTTGGCGGTAACTACAGCGTAGAATGTGAAAGTTATTTAGGCCTAGCTTTACAGAGGTTTGAAGAATATAATAATATATAATTTTGCGAAATGCAAATTTTTCTAAGAGAGCGTAGAATATTTGGGGCATCAAATTAATAAGGAAGGAATCCGACCTAATTAGAAAAAGCTAAAGGCAATAGTAAGTTCACCCGCCCTTACAGACGTCAGCCAACTGCAATCTTATTTAGGGCTTCTGAATTATTATCCAAAATTTGTTCCCAATCTCTCTGGTTAGATAAGTGTTTTATATTCACAACTAGCAAACACCCGCGACTTCGCCCGCATAAAAATCGCAATAATAAGCAATTTTTGAGAATGTATTTAAGTAATTTGCTTACTTTAATGGCTCTTTGAATACAATGTTTTGTATTTTGTTGGAATCAGAACAATAAATTATTAAGAATGATACCATGATACTCGCATTTGAATGGGAGAGGCTCGTGATCAAATCAATCCCGTGATTTGATATCATATACGTATTGAAGAGCATTAAGGACATGTGAATAATTATAGATTGTATTAATTAAAACAAAAGCCCAAATGAAATAACATTACGCTTGAAAACGTAACAGGAGTACGATTGTGCGTAGAGCCCAATCATACGATACTATAGATGAAATCGAAATTTTTGTGATATTATGAAATTTTGTATGAGGAGTGGCTGCGTTGAACTAATTTGTTTCACATCATTCTAGAGTAGCTATAAAAATGTTTTGTAGTAGTTACTGAGAAGCTTAGTGCATTGGATTTAATGAAATTGTACAATTTGTATGGGAGGTGGTAGAAGGTTTTTGGTGATATTTCGAGAAACAACTATGTAATTGATATATTTTAAATTTCAGTTCTTTATCATTCACGCTTTTCAGGAGAATCGAATTTTTGTAAAGTCGTGGAATTGTGTCACATTGTATGGGAGGGGATATTAATAATGCTAATTAAGGATTGATACAAAATTTTAGCTCGATGAAAATTATAAGTACTGAGAGAATTAGTTTAGAATATTTCATGAAAAAGTGCAGTTTCTATGGGAGGTGGTGGAAGGAGTGGGTGGTTGAATTTTTGAGAAGCAACTATGATTAATTTGCAATTGGCATATTTTAAATTTCAGATCAGTAACATTTACAGTTTTCAAGAAAATCGAATTTAAGTAAAGTCGTGGAATTTTGTCCCATTGTATGGGAGATGGTAAAAGGAGTGAAGCTAGTCGGTTAATTTTTTCCCAATATTAAGGATTAAGTACAACATTTAAGCTCGATGAAAGTTACACGTACTGAGAAAATTGGTGTATGGCATTTCATGAAAAAGTGCAGTTTGTATGGGAGGTGGTGGAAGGAGTAGGTGGCTTTAAGTGAATTTTTGAGAAAAAACTATAATCATTATGCAATTGATATATTTTAAATTTCAGATCTGCATCATTCACGCTTTTCAAGAAAATCGAATTTTTGTAAAGTCGTGGAATTGTGTCATATTGTATGGGAGGGGGTAGAAAGAGTGAAGCTACTCGGTTATTTTTTTCCCGATATTAATAATAATGCAAATTAAGGATAAAATACAACATGTAAGCTCGATGAAAGTTACGCGTACTGAGAAAATTGGTGAATAGCATTTAATGAAAAAGTGCAGTTTGTATGGGAGGTGGGGGAAGGAGTAAGGGGATTCAAATAATTTGTATACCATAGATCAAATTTTTGATGAAAATAGTATGTTCTGAATTTCAAATGATTTGCTCCAATGGTTTTGAAGAAAATTTGATTATTATATATTTTTGAAAATGAGTCATTTTGCATGGGAGGGGGTGGAAGGCGTGCGGTATTGAAATAATATCACACCCAGATTACATCTTGGTGCACATCCAATAAACTGTGAAAGTTTCATTACAATCGGCTTAGCAGTTTTTGCGTGAACGCCGGAAAGACAGACAGACAGACAGACAGAGCAAATTTTGAAAAACGTGTATTTCTGCTTAGTTATTGCTAAAATAAAGTAAAAAAACTTATTTATAGCTATTTATAAACAAATAACAGACAGAAACTACAATTATATTTATATGTATAGATTAAAGAAGGATAATAAGTTTATCTGGTCTCATAAATTTCAGTTACCTTTTGGTAGAAGCAAAGAGTTACTAATGGGAAACAATTTATTGGATCAGAAATTGTTTTATCGAGTGATGCGAGTCCGTACGGGGTAGGAGCAATTTTATTGCACCCTGTAAGTAGACAAGAGAGTCCAGTGTTGTTTGCATCTTCAACCTTAAGTAATGCATACAAGGACTATTCACAAACACATCGCGAAGCTTTAGCTATAGTTTTTGCGATTAAAAAATTCCATAAATATATTTACAGTAAATCATTTACGATATATAGCGATCATTAATCATTAATACAGATTATTGTGAATAAGAATATTACACCAGTTGCACCAGCAAGATTGCAACGATGGAGAATGTTCTTATCTATGTATGATAATAAAATAGAGTATAAAACTTAACAGCGCTACGATTGCGCGTAAAGCGCAATCTTACGATACTCTAGATGAAATAAAAATTTTTGTGATCCCAAGAAATTTTGTATGGGGAGTGTTAGAAGGGATGATAGCATTGAACTAGTTTTTTCCCCATCATGCTAAAGTAGCTATAAAAATGTTTTATTTATTTATTTTTATTTACTTATTTACGGGTACCAAACCCTCAAATGAAAGTTACAAACTTATAAATATAAATGTAAAAGAGAACATAATAAAAATATAAATGTAAATGTAAAAGAGGACATAATAATAATATAAAGGTAATAACATAAATATATGAAAAAAAAGAGTAAAAAAGGAAATGAAAAGTAAGACAAAAGTAAATAATATTTTAAAAACGAAATAACAAAGAAAATCATAATAATTGTATTGCCTTAAGGCAGTCGATATTAGTAGAGAATATGTCCAACATAGCTGAGTGCTTGTTAGCAGTTCTCATCAAGCGAGTGGCCGGACTATTGTTAGCATAACTAGTAACATGACGCGTGACATAAAAACTATCGGTAGAGCGTGATGCATGACTTGGAACCCGAAAGTTTAAAACTTCAAGAAATTCAGAGCAATCCAACTTATCATTAACAATTTTAAATAAAGCTATTAGCTCATATCGTTCACGTCGTTTAGACAGTGGCTCCAGATTCAAGGTAGTGAGCAAACAGTCATAGTCAATTGTTTCGACAGGTATGCGAAGTTGTACCGCAGGAATTTGTGTTGAACAGTTTCAATATGGGCGGAGTGAATATGGAAAAAGGGGTTCCAAATGACAGATAAATATTCCAGATGTGGACGCACCAATGAGCAGTAAAGAGTTTTCAGGGAATAAATATTTTTGAAATCTTGACTATTGCGTATAGCGAAACCCAGCATTCTCCGAGCTGATCTACAAATTTTGTTGTAGTGAGGCACGAATGTCAATTTAGAGTCAAGTAATAGACCCAAGTCATTGATAACATCAACCACTGGTAAATCGCAAGTATTAAGGTAATAGTTAATATTGACCCGCTCACGACGTCTGCTGAACGCAATGTAATTACACTTTGAAATATTCAATGGAAGACGATTTGTGATACACCAATCATACAGGTAATTAAGATTATTTTGAACAATTGTACAATCGTTTACAGTGTTTATAATTTTATAGATTTTAAGATCATCCGCGAATAACGAAAAATTTACGTTTACGAATATGTTGGATATATCGTTAATAAAAACAAGAAAGAGCAGAGGCCCTAAATGCGATCCTTGTGGTACTCCTGATTTTACGAGAAAAGGTTCCGAGTGAGCAGATTTTATATTTACAATACTATAGCGATCATGGAGGTAATCACGTATCCAACTCAGAAGATCGCCAGAGATGCCTATGGCGTGAAGCTTCGAAACGAGTAGGCAGTGATCAACTTTGTCGAAGGCTTTTGAGAAGTCGGTGTAGATTGCGTGGACCTGGGAATTAGACTCCATTGCGTGGATAATAGTCTCAACATAAGGCAAGAGATTAGTCAGTGTAGACTTCCGTTTTAGAAAACCATGTTGGTGAGGGGTAATATAGCTTCTCAGTAATGGTGTTAATTTGTTCGTGACGATTGCATCAAAAATTTTGGATAGGGTCGATTGGATAAAAATGGGCCTGTAATTGTGAACATTGCATTTATCATTGGATATATGAATTGGTATAACAAAAGAAGTCTTCCACAATTCAGGAAAAAGACCCGAACGTAAGGATAAATTTAAAATAATCGTAATGGGTAACGCCAAAAACTGACGACAGTTAAACAGAAACAATGGTGGAACACCATCGGGTCCCATACCTTTAGATGTATCAAGGGTATCAAGCATTGATGTGACATCTGAGATGACAACATTTAACGACGACAGATTTAGGTAATAGTTGCCCAGTGATGATAAATTCGGCACTGCAGATGGAATAGTGCTATTATCGGAGTACACACTGGAGAAATACTTAGCAAAGAGGTTTGCAATGCTAGAAGGATCAGATGCAATAATATCATCAGCATACATACAGGAAGGAAGAACATTGTCTGACCTAAGAGAATTAACGTAGTTCCAGAATGCCTTAATGTTATTGGAAGAAATATTAGCTTCAATATTACTAGTGTATTCAGTATAACAGGAAGCCTTTTTAGCTTTACAGAGACTGCGTAAACGTGAGAATTCCAGGTAGTCACTTTGGGAGAGCGATTCCTTATATTTAGCATGTGCTCCTTTTTTGTTTTTGATAAGTTGACGCAATTGCGCGTCGTACCAACGGGGATATAACTAGCTAGAAATAATTTGAGAAGGGACCAAATCATCGATAACTTTGTACAGAATGCCATAAAATCTAGAAACGGCTTCGTTTATGTCAACTATTTCGAGTAAGAGTGGCCAGTCGATTAATGAGAGCTGCTCACAAATGAAACCATAGTTGGCAATTTTAAAATTATAGGTGGCAAAGGGAATATTGTGAGCAATATTAGTGATAGAATTTAAATTAATGATTATATTGAGTGCTGGATGGTACCTTTTATCAAGCGGCAGCAATTCGTCGTGCGATGAAACCACTTCAGGTGGTGGTGAAATGTTAGAAAATACCAGATCAAGTAGATTCCCTTTGGCGTTGAAAATGCGGTTACTTTGCGTAAAGTTAAGATCACAGAATTGATCAATAAGACCACTGCTCGCGCAATTAACACTGGATTCATACCAGTTTAGGGAGGCCCAATCAACTTCAGGCTGGTTGTAATCTCCAACAATCAAAGTATCCGCAAATGGAAAACTGTTAAATATGCCTTCGATAGACTGGCAATGGCTGGCGTAAGTCTCGGCTGATGATGATGGTGATATATATACACATCCAATAAATAATTTGCGTTGGCTGAGGCTGAGTTCGACGAAGATATCTTCCACATCGTTAGAGGACTTAATTAGAAGTTTGGCAGAATAACAATTTTTTACAGCTATTATGCAGCCACCACCTCTGGATTTCGTACTCCGAGTATGGCACCGATCCAAGCGGAATACATTGTAGTTCGAAAAACCAAGTTCACTGGTTAGTATATCGTCATCCAACCAAGTTTCTGTAAGAATGATGGCATCGAATTCAGCGTTTAATAAGCTCAAGCGAAGGAGGGGCAGCTTAGTTTTCATTCCTCTAACATTTTGATAGTAAATAGAAAGATTGGAGGCCCTCATGAGCAATGATGAACTGGAGCATGAATCCACACGATTTAGGTCTGGTTGGTATCCTTTATGCGCACATCGTTTTTTGGAACGTGTTTGAATGGTCGAATAACGAGTTCAGTGGGCCAAAACTCGGATGTGAAGCAAGAGCTAAAAGCGTGGACAGGAACACCCACTTTAAAATTGACAAAACGTAGGTCATCCAGGTTGGTATCCTTCTTGATCAGTTTCACACACCGCACACGATCTTCATCGATCGAGAGACTTTTAGCCACAAACGCAATAATAGAACTTTCTGTTGTATCAGTATTAAATCTGCCTAGATGAAGCCACTTATGACCAGTGACAACTTTAAGGTTATCCAACAAGCAACCATTGCCTATAATTTTATTGTTGTTCGAGCGTTTTTTATGAACTGGTATCCAACCAGATGAAATTGCATGTGCCGGACTTAGTGCGATGGATTCGGAGGGCGGTTTATTGATGTAAATAGCCGGAAGCTCCACAGCAGCCGAAGTGTTGGCACAGGAACTCGCAATTGAGCCAGTAGCATTATTGTTCGAAGTAGAACTTTCAATTATATTATCATCCTTGCTGGTGGATGGAACGGCGGGCGAGGGCACATTTGGTCTTGGTCTTAATCGTTTCCTCCTATCTATGGGAGTTATTGTAGTGACCGCAGCAGCTGACGCAGAAGTGTCCGTACAACTGACCGAAGGAAGACAAACCTGATCGATGTTGGACAACGCAGCATCAAGTTTCTGTTTTAGAGAAACAAACTCATTGAGCAGTTATACAAAATGTAAGCTCTAAAAATTGAATGGGAGCTGAGAAAATTAGTGAGTTAGATTTAGTGAAAATGTGCAGATTGTATGGGAGGTTGGAGAAAGAGTGGAGGGATTTTAGTGATTTTTTCAGAAATAACTAGGAATGTTATAAAATTGACATCTCTTAAATTTAAGACTAGTGCCATTCATACTTTTCAAGAAAATCAATTTTTTGTGAAGTAGTGAAACTGTGTCATATTGTAGGGGAGGGGGTAGAAGCAGTGAAGCTAGTCAAATATTTTTTTCTGATCTTAGTAAGAATACTAATTAAGTATTTATTACAAAATATGAGCTCGATAAATGTTATATGTTCTGAGAAAATCGTCTTATAGTATTTCATGAAAAAGTGTAGTTCTTATGGGAGGGGGTGGAAGGAGAGGGACGCAAATAATTGTTCTACTGTAGAATTATGTCATTATGAAAGTAATATATCAGAAAATTCAGACTAATAGCTTTTATACTTGTCGAGTAAATCCATTTGTTGTCAAATTGCGGAATTGTGTCATTTTGTATGGGAGGGGGTAGAAGGGGTGAAGCTAATCGTCTATTTTTTTTGGCCTTACTAACAATTTAAATATATATTTGGTGCACAATTTCAGCCCGCTAAATTTATACGCACTGAGTAAATTGGCTTAGAGTAATTTATGACAAGTACAGTTTGTATGGGAGGTGGTAGAAGGAGGGTAGGTCACGCATAATTTTTATACGGTGGATTGAAATTATCATAAACTTACCACATTCCAAATTTCAAGCCAATAGCTTTTATACTTTTCGAGCAAACCCTGCGCTTACGCTACGTGCGTGTAGTGCCCTACAAGCAGCTCTTTGTGTTTCGACTGGCTTACGACACGTCATCGAGGGAAGTTACTGACTACATTACGACGAAGCTGGGTTACATTCCAGTAGTCCTCAGTTGTAGTAAGCTGAAACAAAATAATCTTGTCGACAAAATTATCGCATCTTTTAAAGTATGTTTACCAGCTAATCTAACTATTGCCGACTCAGCTAACTTTCGGCCTCCTGATGTTATCGTTCAGGAGTTTCTACCGAGGAATAGCTCTCCGCGGAATTTTTGTCGGGGATTCAAATAGCGGAAACTTATGCAAACCCTACAGGTTTGCATGTAAACAACTCGTCAATTTCGAATGAACTCATCAATATGTCTAGCGTTGGCTGTAGTTCTACCTCACTTAATAATAATTTATCGAATCTTACAATTCTCTATCAAAATGTACATGGTCTTAGAACCAAGTTGAATGAATTTCTGGCGTCCACTCTTGAAAGTATGCCTGACATTCTATGTGTTACTGAATCTTAGTTGATCCCTTCTGTGCTTGACTCCGAATTTTCCTCAAATTGCTACCAGTTTTTTGGCATGACCGTGATCAAAAAGGACGGAGGAGGAGTACTCATTGCAGTTAAAAACACCTTGCCATCGTCACGTTATTCGGACTTTGATGCTTTTCCTATTGAGCACCTTCTTCTCGAAATTAAGGTCTCTCGTGGTCGATACCTCTATATTTGTTGTGTCTATTTCCCATGTTGCTGCGATGTGGGAACTATCGAAAAGTTCTTTGACAACCTTTCCGATTTCGCACAACTCAGCTGGTCCTAACTCCACTTTTCTTATTTGTGGGGACTTCAATCTTCCTGACTTAAAGTGGAATGCTGATTGGACACGCCCTACACTGCCTTTGTCTGCCGCAGATTTATGAGTCAATCACTTTATGAGCCCATGTTCATTAACTCAACATAACAAAAACACTAATCAGCGTGGAAAGATTCTTGACCTAATTTTTTTCCAATGTTAGTGCTTCCCAAATCAGTGTTTTCACCCCCATTGGATTAGTGCCACCCGACCCTTATCATCCTCCTCTTCAGATTAATGTGCAGATTGAATTATCAAATCCCTCTCTTAATAGTGCGATCAATAAATACAACTACTACAAGGGTAATTATGAACAAATCTGTCGTGAAATTAATAATATCGATTGGGTCGAACTCTTTAATAACAAAAGCTCTGAGGAATCTTCTATTCAACTATATTCAATTCTTGATGACATAATTCATCGGAATGTTCCCTATCGAAGGACTTCTATACAAGAATATCCAGAATGGTTTACCCACTCGGTTATTAAAGCTCTTAATAAGAAAAAACGTCTGCACAAAAAGTATAAGCGTACTTCCCTCTTATCTGGCTATAATATCTTTTCCTCTCAGCGCAAACAGGTGAAATCGGATATCAAGAAAGCTTTCTCTGAATATATTTCTGAGCTTGAGGCGTCTCTGTCACGTAATGAAACCAAACCATTCTGGTCACACGTTAGAAAGCGTAGCAAAAAACATTATTTTCCTTCCCAACTTAAGATTGGGGATACTACAACTTCCACTCCGCAAGAAATGTGTGAACTTTTTGTCAAATACTTTTCCTCTGTGTTTACCTTCTCCAGCAAAGACCTATCATATGACTTTTTTATCCCACCAAAAAATTACATCAGTTAATTGTCCATTAGCGAGAGTGATGTTATCTCCATTATCAATTCTTCTTCTTCAAGAATTTCCCTAGATCCAAATACCAGTGGCGGTCCGGATGGGATTCCAAATCTCTTTTTGAAATTCGCCTCTTCGGAGCTCTCGGTGCCACTTTCCCTTTTGTTCAATAAATCACTTGAGGAAGGCTGTTTTCCTGCTTGCTGGAAGTTAGCTAATGTTGTTCCAATTTTAAAGAACCGAAAATGTCGCCAACTATTGCTCAATTTCTACCTGAAACTGCTTCGGTAAACTTTTTGAAAAATTAGTCCACAATGCGGTCTGAGAGAAACTTAATCATTTAATATCACCCGTCCAGCATGGATTCGTTAAAGGAAGGTCAACTACCATGAATTTATGTGAATTCACTAACTTCGTAACATAATCCTTAGATCATCATAATACTGTTCATGCCATATACACTGATTTTTTGAAAGCCTTTGATACTGTTAATAGAAAAATTCTTATTGCCAAACTTGAAAGGTACGGTGTCACGGGCTCTCTCCTGAATTGATTTGATTCTTACCTCACGGATCGTCGTCTGCGAATAACGTTCAATGGACATTCTTCTGCTGAGTTTCTCTCTAACTCTGGTGTTCGACAGGGATCAATTCTTCGACCACTGCTATTTACGCTCTACATTAACGATCTGCCCCAATTTCTATCATCAAATTGTCTCTTATACGCGGACGACCTCAAAATGTTCCGTGAAATTTCTTCTTATTCTGACTGCTTGGACCTCCAGACTGATTTGTCTACTTTGTCCAGTTGGTGTTCTAACAATGATATTTGTCTGAACATTGATAAGTGTTTTGCTATGGAGTTTTCGTATAAAACTACCTCTCCTGTCCTCACTTACTCTATTAACGAATCCACCATTGTAGCAGTATCAACAATAATGGATCTAGGAGTGACTTTCGATCGCAAGCTTAAATTCGTCAATCATTATTCTGAGATTACAAAGAAGGTATACAGACTTGCTGAATTCGTCCTCCGTACGACAGTCCAGTTTAACCGTCCACGAGCAGCAGCCCTGCTATTTTCCACTCCCGTCCGTAGTATCTTAGAATGTAGTTCCACCATATGGAACCCTCACCATGCTTGCCATGTTGCAGCCGTCGAATCCGTTCAGCGTAAATTTGCTCGCACCCTTTTCTACAGACTAAAAAAGCCTCATATCAGCTACAAAGACAGATTTATAGCACTTCAACTCCAGCCTTTGCATCTACAACGGACTTTTCTTGATGCTTGCTTCCTCTACAAACTTTACAACTACTTGCTTAATACCTACCTCTGCAACGACCTGAATTTCCGAATTTTAGAGTAAAAACTATAATCTTTAATGTATGAAATATTATCATCACTGCTCTAATATTTCTGCTTTTGTATATATTGTTATAATAAATAAATAAATAAATAAATTAAGACAATAAAGTATCGGAAAATTGTAAGTAAAATTACTCTGGGAAGTGATACACCAAAATAAATTTTTTTTTTCTTTTGGTAAGAAGGTAGGTCTGTTCATAATTATTATCCCAAAAATTAGCATGGTCTGTTGATCAGTTTGTTTACAGCAGCTGGTTGAAAGGGTACACCTCAGTAGTCCACGGCGATCTTTACAATTGATAAAAATATGGAACAAAGAGTTTGTCTCAAATTTGGGTTTCCAACCATGCGGAATCATTGCGAATGCTATAGAAGGCTTACAGTGAATTAATAACATCAAAAACAGGAGCCTACGAGTGGTACAATGCCTTTAAGGACGCTCGAGATCCTTGAAGACATCCCTCGTTCTGGACGACCTCCGTCCACTTCAACTGACGAAAACATTCCAAAACTGATGGAAACTGTGCTCAAAAATCGTGATGCCAGTGTTAGGTTGATAGCAGGAGAGCTCAACCTCTCTCGTGAGTCCATCCGTTCAACTACCAACCGACAGAATTTAAGGCTAAAAAAGCAACAAATTCCATCAATCAACCACCATATTCACCAGATTTGACCCCGTGTGGCTTTTTCCTGTCCCCGAAACTCAAATTATCGCTCCGTGGAACCCGTTTTCAGTCGATCGAGGACATAAAACGAAAATCGCCGAAGGAGCTGAAGGCCATACCAAAAAGTGCTTATGAAAAATATTTCGAGGAATGGATTCTATTCTATTCTAAAATGGCACTACAGCCCAAATCGGGCCTTGACCTACAGGTTCCTTAACATTTTTCATTATTTATTGTGGTAGGCTTATTAGACCGCAACCCTCTGTCTTCGCATTTTTCGTTTTCTCAGATTTGAGTTGACCAAGGTTTACCCAAGCAGGTAGTATGCTGAAATTATGCGTCAACCGGGATTTGAACTCACGACCTTCGCATGGTAGACCAACACGCTACCCACTAGGCTATACCCTAGCTGGCATATTTATGATCTGTATGCCACCTTAATGGTCCCAAGTACGAATTTTCTCTCGCAAGTAATTTCGAAGATATAATCATTTAAAGAAAAAATTTGGTCAACAATTTAGCTCACCCCCTTCCGCCAATGGCAAAAAAAAAAGAATTATTTTTAGAATTTGTCCCACAATCCTCTGCCGATTTTCAGCTTCCTATCTGTATTCGTAGTGTAGATATTACCAAGTGTAGTTTTTGACTCTTACCCTGCCCCGCCTCCCCTTCTATCTGACACTCCCCAAAATTAAGATAATGGAGCTCAATTAATCATTTAATATTCCACTCAAAAACGAACATTCTACCTTTAACGGTCTCGGAGATATGAGTCCATATGTACGATGTTCGGCGAACGGCGTACGGTGGGGCGGATTTTTTTTGCATTTTGAGGCTAATTCAGTCATGAAACGCGCAAAAACAAAATTTCAGGGTAAAATTTTTTTTCCGTGTCGATCGCAATACTTTATTATTAGAATAACAAAGTAATTTTATGTTCGCAATCCACAATTTTCGGATCAACTGTAATATAGCTCAAATAAAATATTTCTAATACCATTGTATTAGTACTTCAGCACCACGTACATAATTTTCCAGAAATTTAAAGATAGCCGAAGTATTTATCCAGTAGTTAATTATAAAAGTTAGTTATAAAAATAAATTTTTATAACTCGTCTTAGCCTTTAAGTTTTTTGCTAATAAAAATAATTTCACTGGCAGAATTAAATGTGTAATTTGTGCGGCAGGAAGACTGAAAGGCGTTCAACTTTCGTATATAGAGCGACAATCTGTCATAGAGTCATCGCAAAAATTTTCAATCTCCCAAGGATGAAGGAAATCCTGCCAAAAGTTTCAAAATTTCATTAAAACTTTTCGTAGCTTTCGGTATTATTTGGATTCCAGCCGTAACCATATTATATTCGGGCTGACCTTTTTTATGTTTTATTCTCCCAACAGCGACTGCGAAAAGTTCGATAAGCCGAAGCGCTTGACATATCTCAACACCTGCCATAATCCCGAATTATTACTGGGTCAAAGGGGATTTTATTACTTGCTTATTTAAGTGTGTGTTTGTGTTCGGGTCTTCGTGTTAAACACGATAATTGAAAATTGACAATTATTTCAACATTTCCAGATAGCAGCAGGCAAAGTTGTTCGAATCTGTAGAATTTTACACTGTCCAATTTGTCTAAAAGGCGTTTCTATGGACATATGGGTAATAAATTTTTAACTAGTCGGCTATAGTTTCATTGGCGTCATGTTTCAGGTGTAATTGAATGCTGTAATTAAATAACGTTTCAATTCTTTTTAAAGCATTTTGCATACGTAATTTCATTTAAATAATAATTATGAAATGTTTTTTTTATGGTATTTTGCATGCTTCTGCAAAGTATGCTGTTTCATCCACGCCTGATCATTTTTTTTTTTAAATAAAAGGGTCATTGTTGTTTCTGCAGTGCCTACCCTTTTTTAAATACATTTGAGTTTCCATTATAAAGTAACAAGTCACTTCTAATGTAAAAACGAGGAACGAAATTGAGCTCCTTCCAAATGCCACATGAAAGAGCCTTTTAATTGAAAGTTTTGAAAATTGCTCCTCGCATTCGCTTCAAAATTATAATTTACGAAGAGTTTTCATGTGCCCGTGCTTCGTCCTGTGAAAAGGTAAATGATTTAAAAAATGCGAAAAAGGCAGAGGGATATCATAAGTAGCACTTAAACCATAACTTTATCTTATTAAAAATTAATTTATGTTAGTGGTTAGCGTACTTAGAGCTATTTTTACGTATTTCCCTGTCTCTCTCTCAGATTCCAGTAAAATACAAACGGTTGGCTTCTAACAGTTTAGCTGTGCAGTGCAAAGTTTTCCGAACTTCCATAAATTTATGGCAGAAAGTAAAAAAAAAAAAGTAAAAAGCAATTCTTGAACTTGCAGCTAACTAGAATGCTAAACTGTTGCTCCTTGTAGTTGTACACTAAATGGAACCATTGGAACATTTATGTAAATTGATGTGGAAACAGCAGTGAAGTTAATATTCCTGTTGAAAATTAGACTATTTGAAAAATTAAAAGTAAATACATAAGTTTTCGGATCAACTCATAGATTCAACATTTTCAACTAAAACCTACACCATCCATTTTCGTTTTGAATATACGAGGGAAGGTCAAACATTTCGCGAAATGAAGGGGGTGGACAATAGATGTATAAATACAAAGTTTCTGTCAAATTGGATCACTAACATTGTAGTTATCGCCAAATCAACAAGTTAATCGGAAAGAAAACGCTAACTATGGATAAAATTGAGTTTCGTGCTATCATTAAGTTCCTTACCAAGCAAGGAAAAACGCCACAAATCATTTTGAGAGAAACGTTATCTATTTGCGAAGACTCTTGCCCTGGAAAAACAATTATTTATAAGTGGCATAGTTTATTCAAGCTAGGCAGAGTGTCATTTGAAGATAGTAAACACTCGGGCCGGTCGATTGAGGTGACTTCCTCAAAAATTGTCGAAATAGTGGAGAATCTTGTTCTCGAAGATGCTCGATTGAAGAAGAAACAAATCGCAAAAATAGTTGGAGCATCAGATACAACCATTTTGAATGTCGTCCACGATCGGCATGTCTTAGGTCATCGCAAGATGGGTATCGAGAATGCTCTCAGCGGTTTAGAAAAAACAGCGCTTCAAGTTTTCACGCGACTTTTGGATCTCTGTAGCGAGAACAGCGATGAAATGTGGACCCGGATTTTTACTGGAGACAAAACTTGAGTTCATCGTTGTGAGCCTGGATTAAAGCAGGAGTCAATGCAGTGGCTGGTAAAGGCGCGTCACCCCCAAGAAGTTCAAGGTCTCACAATCCGCCGAAAAATCATGGCCACTATTTTTTGGGATTCAGATGAGGTTTCGATGATCAATTATAAAGAAAAAGAACAGCATATCACAGGGAACAAGGACAAGGACAAGGCAGAACATGCAACAATATTTAGTTAATGTAAATTTATATGATGGAAATTAACAAAACTTTGATGAAACAGATATCGATAAGATTTTCGTTGCAGTGCAGTGCATTGGATCTTATGCTGGTCCCATCGGCTCACGTCCAATCATCAAAGGCAAGCAGCAAAGAATAATTGTAGTACTGAAATGGGATCCCGCTTGCATGTTTCCACTTTATTGTACATGCCTATCGGCTTCGAATACAAATATGATTTTCGGTTTGTGCAGTACAGTACCTTTTTAATGATATAAGTTTCATTCCCCTAATCGGTCATTACACATGGTTTGGTAGCACATGATCTTTGCAGAAATTGCAAACAGCCAGGAGTTAGGGAGACAATGACGGACGTGTTGTGTAACTGCCTGGTTTAAAACGCTCGGTGCACCGTTCCCAACTTCTAACAGGGCTCGAGCTGTGGTACACGGAATGTGTTGAATTTTGCCGTGGCAACGGAAAACTTTTGACCTCATCAAGGAGCTCGTAGCACCTATCGCCAGCCACAAATTTTTCCCATCTTTCTGGCAGAATACGGATTCCGCGTCGAAATCTATTTAGTGCTATTGCAATTTTTTTAATTAAAGTTTTTATTAACATTCACTTTAATTAAATAATTGTTATTATTTACACTAATTTATTTACAATTATTTATTTCTTGTATTAAACAACAATTGTTTCATCAGTCAACTATTTATTTTTATAAAATAATATTTTTGAATGCATTCTCATTCAGCAACTTTTTACCACTCATTTTTTATTTTTAATTTAATTTTTTCAGAGTCGGGATTCAAAATCGCCGGCTACTGTAAGTAGAATTACAGTAGCTGATTTCAAATCGTGCTCATTATGAAAATCTGTATAAAATGCGACTAGCGCACAATCTACACACTGCTCGTGCTCACTGCTATTGCTTTACACAGAGGAAGTATAAGTAATGCATGAACAGATGAACAGGTTGTAGGTGAAGTGCGACTGCGATTTGTTTAGCGAGCTTTGTTCAGATTGGTGGTTTTTATGATCTGATCGATGAGGTGGGATGTGCAAGGTGGTCAAAGAGGAGCGCTTTCCTGGGTAAGCAACGATTTGTTTGGCGAGCTTTGTTCTAAGTTGATCTCGTCGGGGTGAAGTAGTCCACCGATTAATGTTCCAGTCCACTGTGTCGATAAGACCTTTACGTTGTTCATTGATGAAATTGCTTGGGTGAGTACTATTGTGTGGAAAAAAGAAAACAATAAACCCTTTTGGTTTGGTTTTCTATGACCGGGTGTGTTTTTTTTATTTGGTTTGTGTACAAGCGATGCGATTGACATTTTTGCCATCCTGACCTAACAGAACATTTTTTCATTCCGTGGGGGAGATGTTCACTATGCCATCCTGACCTAAAAGAACATTTTTTCATTCCATGGGGGAGATGTTCACTATGCACACTGAGCTGGTTGTACTGAGAATGAGACTGGGTCTGCCTGACTGTTAGATGCAGGATTTCGCAGAAAATTGCAGTTTTTTTTTATTATTATTGAGTTGTGTTATTTTAACCAACATGTAAATAAATGCTTTCAATATTTTGGATTTTATTTCATTTCATTTTTAATTCATTTCGTTTTTCTGTTTCAATTTGAATCATTGCTAAATTGAAAAAAAAAAAAAATTATAAATAAATGGGAGCTCTTTCCGAAGATATTTAGCACTGCAATAAAAGTTTTGCCATCCTTGCGCACTAGCATGGAGAATAAAGGTGAAAAAATCACTGCTATTAGAAGAGCTGCTCTTTTTCATAGATATTGAAAAATAGCAATAGCAGTTTATTAGATTTTGCCATCCCTATGAATTGATAACGAAAAAGCTTAATAAGTATTAACTGAAAACAGTTCTTAAGGATATTTTGAACAAAAATATATATATATATCATGTTTCGCGGTGGCTTGAAATTAATGAAAGGATTCAAATAAATTCATTTCAACTTAGCTCAGTATTACTCTGAGTATCGATATGGACACAACAATCCTTAAATTTCATTTACGATTTAAAATCCAAATTAGATTTATACTCCCCTTGCAAATATTTCTCTTCATTCAATTGACCATCGATATTACAATTCCGAGGCAAATATAACAAACGTTCGCGTTACGATTGCTTAAACAGTTCTGCCAAGTCGTTAATTTGATTTGTTCGACAATTGCTAGCTAGTCTGAAAATTGATTAAAGTGAACACTAAAATGCAAACGTTAGCCGACCCCTCAGCCAATAAACAATGAACCTTAATAGTAATCCACCGTGTGCCTTGAATGGCATTCTTCTACTCAAATTTTACAATCGAATTTGTATTTTCAAAACAATTCGACAAAACTTTCGAGGTTCGCAATTAAAAATTCATAGCCCAATTTTTCCATCGCTTTCGAAGCAATAATAACTTCCATTTGGAGGTCGGACATTAAGTTTCATGAGACTTTAATAAACGCCAAGGAAACTTTTTCTTTACGTCCCGCGTTTTTCTTATTGCCATAAAATAGTAGTGCTGGAAAATTAGAAGCAGCGTCCCCGAGGAGGTGTAAGGACCTTCAACATCGTCAAATCCCATACATTCGCTACTGCTGACTTAGCTAATCATAAACTTGGAACAGAACAAGGCCATTACGGACACGTGGTGTTGCAATCTTTCGCAATACTTTCTATGTCCCTGGCATAATGTCGCTCCTATTCCACAGCACAGTTCCCTTTTATCTTCGACGCCATCATCATCACCATCATCGTCTTTGGCACAGAATCGAATCAAGCGAGACACTGGAACGCATACACACACACACACTCCTGGAACGCTATTTTGCAACGTTCTTGGTGTGAAAGTTAATTGCACAAGAAACTTTTTAATTGGATCTGACACCGAAGTTAGAACATCATTAGTCTTATTACTGGCGATAAATTTAATAAGTTGCAGTCTATTCAATTCCGGGTTTCCGGCATATTCGCGTTCAATATACCTCGGATTGGGCGGAAGCCTGACATCTCCGCGGGGAGTAAAAGGATGCTTCTATCGCAGACAAAGATTAGAATTAGATTAGTGTTGAGATTCGGCAATGGGCGGCAAAAAGACCACTGAATAGCTTTGGGAGAATCCTATAGGTGGCATACTAAAGCATTCAAAACGTAGTCAATTCAGACGTGATGAATGGTACTAAATTAGTCGGGAAAATTGCCGCAGCCTAATGTCAGATTTTTGGTTTTACGATTGGTGGGTTGGCTATAATTATAGGCGTCTGGAGTTCATTTTTGGGAGAATTGGATAAAATAGGAAGATTGTGGAGAAAGTTTCCAGTGTTAATTTCGGCAATAAAATAACATTATTGTGAAGTGAACTTTTGAAAGGTCGCGAAAATAATGAGGTCTATAGTGTTGAGTTCCAATTCCTTCGACTCATATGAACTTGCATAATATTAGATTCAGGTAAGGTGTTTTATTTTTTTTGCTTAGAAATAAAAAAATTGAAAATGATTAAATTAAAAATAAATAAAAATGAAACGGAGAAAAAAAAATGAAAGTACATATTTTATGTTTGGAATGAGTTATGCAGAAAGAAAGTACATTTTTATAAAAAAAAAAACAAAAATAGTAGTTGTAACAAAAGTAAAAGTAAAGAAACAAAAATAAAAATGAAATGAAATGAAAATTTGCAAAAACAAAGGAAAAAAATGCGTAATTTTATGAAACAACAGATCGTAGTTCACAATTATGCTCTAGATGAAATCTGAGAGTACTATAAGTTTGCTTCAAATTCTAAGAAATAAGGCTCAGAGAAAAAAAAATGAATGTTAATATTATGGCTCAAAAATCTCAATCCGTCTATCAGTCTATCTGTCCATCCGAAATGACCCATTTTCAAAAATTTACAATAACTAAATTTTCTTGGAAACTAGAATTGGAAACTAAAATAATTTAAAATTTAGAATATATTATTTCCATCATAACACTTATGTATGGTCTAAAATTTATTCGAATTCCCCCACTTCTTCTACCACCTTTTAAAAAAACTGCACCTCTTATGAAATATTATAAACCAGCCAGTATGTATAATAATTGTCGAGCTCAAATTTTGAACTAAATACTTAATTAGCATTATTATCAAGATCGGAAAATAATTAACTGATTAGCTTCACTCCTTCTAGCCTCTCCCATACGATGTGACGCAATTTTACAACTTTACAAGAAATGAATTTTCTTGAAAAGTATGAATGTTACTGGTCTGAAATTCGAGGGATGTGAATTACATAATGCTCATTTTTGAAAAAAAAACAAAACAAATCACTAAAAACTCTCCACTACCAACTCTCATACAAACTGCACAATTCCACTAAATCTAATACATTAATTTTTTTTTTTTAGTATCTATTCAATTTTTGAAGCTTAAATTTTGTGTAAAACAATCTTAAAGCTACTCGAACATGATGTGCAAAAAATAGTTGAATGCCGTCACTCCTTCTAAGCTTTTAATTTTTTCATAATAAAAAGAGATATTTTAGATTTCTTATTATCCACAGTTTTCAGATTTGTGCAAGATAATTACATTGTGTTTTAAAACCTTTTCTATTCAGAAATGCAGTTGTGCCCAAAATTTGATCACTTCCAAACATAGAAAAAGAACAATAGAACGACATTAAATAGGAATTGTATTCACAAATGAGTCACGAAACTCGGTTTTTTTTCATTTTTCAGGGGATACAAGGAACTGAATTTCTACCGAACTGCATGGAATTGGAGAACATATTTTTTTTTCAAAATGCTATCCATTGGAATTCATCATAATGAATTGAACTGTTTTTTTTGTTTTAAATAAGAGACATGCATTTTTTTCCACTTGGTAAAACAAATATGAGTCCCTGTTGCTAATGGAACGTGAAGATAAAAAGAGGCGATTTTGAAAAAAAAACCGACATGAGCCCTTTTCCAAACTGGTGATTCAATTATGTTTCACAATCTAAAATATCTGCCAAAAAGTTGGGCACAACCTTATTATTCTTGCGACAAATTGAAGAATCGTGACAATTCCGTATGCAAAGGATTGATGGAGAAGATTAATTGAATGGGGATTCTAGGGTAGGGCTGTTGTCAAGAATTTAACATTAAACTGGTAATGCGAACAGTAGCACCCTAGTTGTACGGGGTACTAATATTTCAATCATATTTTTAATCAAGTCTGGGTAAGACTTGATTAAAATTACGATTGGGGGCCAGTATATGGTAATAAATTTCTAATTGGCGTTAAAAATTCTCTGTATAGAATGTTAGTTTAATAGACGAATTTTCAAATAATTTCTATGAAATTCGTTGTATATTATGTTCACGAAACCATAAATTTGTGTGATAAGGAATAAAGGAGGAGAAAGAATCTTTCAATTTGTGATTTTATTATACTTTAGATGAAATCTGAGAGTATTATAAGTTTGCTCTAAAGTTTGTAACGCCAAGAAATAAGGCTCGGAGAAAAAAATGATGAATACAGATATTAATATTATCACTCAAAAATCTCAAAACCGGATGTCCGTCCGTCCGTCTGTGCGCGCTCTAGCTTGAGAACTCGTTGAGCTAGAAAGCCCAAATTTCGTACACGTCGTTTTTGACAAAAAAGTAAGGTCAAGTTCGTCAATGGGCCAAATCGCTCTACCCCTTCTACCCCCTCCCATACAAAATGACACAAATGCGCAATTTGACAATAACCGGATCTGCTCGAAAAGTATAAAAGCTATTGGCCTCAAATTTGGAATATATTACTTTTATGATAATATCAATCTACCGTATAAAAATTATGCGTGTCCGCTCTCTCCTTCTACCACCTCCCATACAAACTGTACTTATCATGAATTACTCTAAGCCAATTTACTCAGTGCGTATAAAATTTAGCGAGCTGAAATTGTGCACTAAATATTTATTTAAAATTGTTAGTAAGGCTAAAAAAAATTAGACGATTAGCTTCACCCCTTCTACCCCCTCCCATACAAAATGACACAATTTCGCAATTCGACTATAAATAGATTTGCTCGAAAAGTATAAAAATTTTTAGTCTGAATTTCGGGATATATTACTTTTATAATAATTTCAATATACTGTGTAAAAATTATTTGCGTCCTCCCTCTCCTTCCAACCCCTCCCATACAAACTGCACTTTTTCATGAAATGCTCTAAGCCGATTTTCTCAGAACATATAACATTTATCGAGCTCATATTTCGTAATAAATACTTATTTAGCATTATCACTAAGATCAGAAAAAAAATTTTTGATTAGCTTTACTGCTTCTACCCCCTCCCATACAATATGACGCAGTTTCACAACTTCACAAAAAATCTATTTTCTTGAAAAGTATGAATGCTACCAGTCTCAAATTTAAGAAATGTCAACTTTATGATATTCCTAGTTATTTCTGAAAAAAATCTCTAAAATCCCCCCACTCTTTCTACCACCTCCCATACAAACTGCACATTTTCACTAAATCTAACACACTAATTTTCTCAGCACCTATTCAATTTTTGGTGTAAGCATTTTGTATAAAACATTTTTATAGCTACTTTAGCATGATGGGGAAAAAAATAGTTCAATGCTATCACCCCTTCAAACACTCCTCATACAAAATTTCTTGGGATCACAAAAAATTCTATTTCATCTAGAGTACCGTAAGATTGCGCTTTACGCGCAATCGTAGCCCTGTTATGTTTTTATTATTATTTTTTATTATTTTTATTATTATTATTTTTATACTCTAGATGAAATCTGAGAGTGTATTGTGTTTGCCTTACCATTTGTAACGCTAAGAAATATCGCTCGCACAGAGCCCTGTTGGCGGAGAAATATTTGTTGTCTCTCAAAACCTCGATTCCGAGTTTCTGTCTGTCCGTCTGTCTACATCATAAATCTCGAACGCTTTGATTTATCGAGCTGAAATTTGTTGTGTGTCATTTTTAGCAAAAAAATTTACTTTAAGTTCTTGATCGCGCCACATCCCCTACTCCGTCTACCCGCTCCAATACAAATTTCATGAAATTTCGAAATTTAAAGAAATTGATTTTTCTCCGAAACCATTTCAGCTTCTGACTTGAAAATTAGGTCATAGTATAATGATATAAATATCATTAACCTCAAGAAATATTGATTTGATCTCCTTACTCCTTCTACCACCTCCCACACAAATGCACAATTTTCAAAAATGCATTTATTGGGTTTGCATTGCAAGTATCCCAGCTAAATGAACCAATTTTTGTCATAATTAATTTTATTAAAATTACAACTAATTTTGGAAAAACTATGAACTTTACCTCACTCCTTCTACCCCACCCCCCCCCATACAGATTTTACGAAATTTCGGAATTTCAGTTAAATTTGTTTTCTTCAAAACCGTCGAAGCTATCAACTTTAAAATTTGAGAAAAGTATTCTATTTTAAATATAATTGATGTCAAAAAATTGTAATAAATGCTAAAGAAAATATCGCTTTCACCTCACTCCTTCTACCATCTCCCATACACATTTTTGTATTGGAAGTTCAAGAAAAATTTTTCTCCTTCGAAAATATGAGAGCATCAGCATTAAAATTGTAACAAAGCAATGTGATTAGGATGTTGGTAAGCAGATTCAAAATTATCCAAAATCTCCCATTTTCTCTGCCACCTCCCATACATATACATATACCATAAATTCAGACAAAAATTGTTCAATTTCCTAGAAAATTATAATGAAAGAAACCTTAAATTCAGCATGAAATATTTTATATACTGCGTTCAATGTTACATACAAAAATTACAAACCTCCCCCTCTGCTTTTATCACCTCCCAAACAAAAGGTAAGTAAGTATTTCATCTAGAGTATCATATGATTGGTCCTTACTCCCAATCATAATTCTGTTATGTTTATACTCTAGATGAAATCTGAGAGTATTATAAGTTTGCTCTAAAGTTTGTAACGCCAAGAAATAAGGCTCGGAGAAAAAAATGAATGATACAGAAGTTAATATTATCACTCAAAAATCTCAAAACCGGATGTCCGTCCGTCCGTCTGTCCGTCTGTCCGTCCGTTCGCTCTCTAGCTCGAGAACGCGTTGCGCTAGAAAGCTCAAATTTTGTACACGTCGTTTTTGACAAAAAAGTAAGGTCAAGTTCGTGAACGGGTCAAATCGCTCCACCCCTTCTACCCCCTCCCATACAAAATGACACAATTGCGCAATTTGACAATAAACGGATTTGCTCAAAAAGTATAAAAGCTATTGGCCTGAAATTTTGAATATGTTACTTTTATGATAATACCAATTTACCGTAAAAAAATTATACGTGTCCTCCCCCTCCTTCTACCACCTCCCATACAAACTGTACTTGTCATGAATTACTCTAAGCCAATTTACTCAGTGCGTATAAAATTTACCGGGCTGAAATTGTGCACCAAATATTTATTTAAAATTGTTAGTAAGGCCAAGCAAAGTTAGACGATTAGCTTCACCCCTTCTACCCCCTCCCATACAAAATTACACAATTGCGCAATTTGACATTACACGGATTTGCTCGAAAAGTATAAAAGCTATTGGCCTGAAATTTAGAGTTTATTACTTTTATGATAATATCAATCTATCGTATAAAAATTATGCCTGTCCTCCCCCTCCTTCTATCACCTCACATACAAACTGTACTTGTCATGAATTAGTCTAAGCTAATTTACTCAGTGCGTATAAAATTTGGCGGGCTAAAATTGTGCACCAAATATTTATTTAAAATTTTTAGTAAGGCCAAAAAAAATTAGACGATTAGCTTCACCCCTTCTACCCCCTCCCATACAAAATGACACAATTTCGCAAATTGATATTAAATGGATTTACTCGAAAAGTATAAAAGCTATTAATCTGAATTTTGGGATGTATTACTTTTATAATAATCTTAATCTAAAGTGGAAAAATTATTTGCGTCTTCCCTCTCCTTCCACCCCGTCCCATACAAACTACACTTTTCCATGAAATGCTCTAAAACGATTTTCTCAGAACATATAACATTTATTGAGCTCATATTTTGTAATAAATACTTAATTAGTATTATCACTAAGACCAGAAAAAAATATTTGATTAGCTTCACCCCTTCTACCCCCTCCCATACAAAATGACACAATTTCGCAATTTGATATTAAATGGATTTACTCGAAAAGTATAAAAGCTATTAATCTGAATTTTGGGATGTATTACTTTTATAATAATCTAAATCTAAAGTGGAAAAATTATTTGCGTCCTCCCTCTCCTTCCACCCCCTCCCATACAAACTACACTTTTCCATGAAATGCTCTAAAACGATTTTCTCATAACATATAACATTTATTGAGCTCATATTTTGTAATAAATACTTAATTAGTATTATCACTAAGACCAGAAAAATATTTGATTAGCTTCACTGCTTCTACCCCCTCCCATACAATATGACACAGTTTCACAACTTCACAAAAAATCGATTTTCTTGAAAAGTATGAATGGTACTAGTCTGAAATTTAAGGGATGTCAATTTTATAATATTTCTAGTTATTTCTGAAAAAATCACTAGAATTCCCCCACTCTTTCTACCACCTCCCATACAAACTGCACATTTTCACCAAATCTAACTCACTAATTTTCTCAGTTCGCATTCAATTTTTGGAGTAAGCATTTTGTATAAAACATTTTTGTAGCTACTTTAGCATGATGGGGAAAAAATTAGTTCAATGCTATCATCCCTTCTAACACTTCCCATACAAAATTTCTTGGGATCACAAAAAATTCTATTTCATCTAGAGTATCGTAAGATTGCGCTTTACGCGCAATCGTAGCCCTGTTATGTTTTTATTATAATTTTTTTTTTTCTAGAAAGGAGTTTATAAAAAATGTCTAATTCGTAGCAATAATTTGTGTTTTACTAGCCAATTTATTGATATTGGTCGAAACTATACTTTTATATGGGAGGGGGTAGAAGAGCAAGAGAAATTTCAAAACTTTTGATGCAGTTTTGCTATAAATATTTTTAAAAGGGAATGTGCAAAATTTGAACTTGACAGCTTTTAATGGTTTAGTGATAGCTGATTTATTAAAAATGGTGAAAAAAAACCTTTTTACAGGAGATAGTAGAAGTCTAGAAGTTATTCAACCAGTTTATAAACTAAACTTTTAAGCATTTTTTTTAAATCAATTCCTCAATTCCACAAATTTTCAGTAGCACAAAATTTCAATCAAAATTTTAAGTCTTTGTGTTTTTTTTTCAATATGCATTAAAAACCTCGTTTAGGTTAAGGTGCCCTTTTGGTACATAACAGTTCTGGTTCAAGTTATTATATTTTTTTTATTTATATCATATACACGTGCAAAATTTTAGCTTTGTAACTTTTACCAGAGCTTACAAGATAGTCGTGATATTAATTTTTTCGTATTTTTCTTTGCATTCCTCCTGGCCCTCCCCCTTACAATAATTGAACTCTATCTAAGATACTTACCGTGGATATTAATGTCACCTTATTTGCCCTTAGACATGATTTTTTTGGTAAGTAATTTCGAAGATGTATATAATCATTTAAAAAAAAATTCGGCCTTCAATTTTTTAGCACGCCCCTCCTTTTCGGAACCCAATGGGTGAACAAAATAATTAATTTTTAGAGTTTGTCCTCTAGACATGTGTATCGATTTTCAGCTTTCTAGGTAGAACCATGGTTAAGATATACTTACTTATTTACAATGACACCTCAGGCCCAAATCGGGTCATGGTCTCTTAAATACTTCAGCTTCATCCATGTCGATTCAGTGACCGCGTCTAGTTTAAAAACCTTAGCAGTGATTTGCTGTCTGCATTAATGGAATCCTGCTTGCGCTTCTGTGGTATTCCAACCGGTCAATGTCCATTGCTTTCCCCTTTTAGTGTTTTTTTGGAAATTGTTCCATCATCCATCTGCTCCATATGACCTGCTCATTTTAATTTCTAGAACTTTATGAGGATTCTCCAGATCAACTCTTCCGTCACAAATACGAGGATTCTTCTGCGGCCCTTTCATTTTAAGGCGTTAAGTAGTTTTTCCGATTTCTTTTTAGTTTAGTTTTCTTGATTACGATCTTGTATTCAATTATTGAGTGTACCGAATAATACGGTTTACTTTAAATTTTTATCTTTCTTCTAATTTTGATGGGTTCGCCTCCATCCTTCGACATGTTTGCCCCTAGGTATACAAAGTTGTCTACGTTTTCTAGGTTACAGTCTCCTACTGTAATATTTTGTCCGATTGGCGTCTTTTTCCTAGTTTTTGTCATAATTTTTTTTTCATCATCATCAAATGCGCTACAGTCGAAGTCAGGCCTTGGCGTTCTGTAAGCTTCGTCTCCAATTTTTTCGCTCCAATGACTGCGTCCTCCATGTTGAAAATTTCAGAAACGATTTGCTGTCTTCGTCAATTGAATCCTCCCATTCTTTTCTTGGTTTCCCAACTGGCCCTTTTGTTTCCGCCTTTTCTTTTGTGCACGTTTGAGAATTTGTCCCACTTCCGCTGTACGTGACTAGTCCACTATATATATGAAAGTCTGATGAGAGTAGACACTTCTGAGCCCTAAAAAATTATATACAAATTCTGATTGTATCGAATTCTCCATTCGGATTGTTCTCCCACCGGTTTTATAGATTCGCGGCTTCGTTTTTCTGTGCACGTGCTTACAGTTTTTATTGGAAGTATGATGTAGTATGTCTTGTTTGCTACCATTATGCGTCTTTTGATTTCATTGCCGTCTTTGGAGAAATTGGCTTCTAAATATATGAAATTTTCCACGTTTTCTACGTTATAGTTTGCTATCGTTAGATTTTGTCTAGTTGGCGTATTTCTTCTTAATTGCAACATTGCTTTCGTTTTGTTTTCGTTTATGCGTAGGCACCTAGTTGTGATCGTGCCATTATGCTTATGTCGTCTTCGTATTCTACTATTTGCGAAGATTTAAACAGAAGCGTTTCTCTAGTGTCAACTGTGAGTTTTCTTCCGACATATTACAAAATCAGATCAAAAAGTTAGGGTGTAACCTAGTGGGTAGCGTATTGGTCTGCAATGCGAAGGTCGTGAGCTCAAATCCCGGTCGACGCGTAATTCCACCATACTGCTTGGATATATCTTAATTAGCGCGATTTACGTAAATGGAAATTCGTAGAAAGAGGGTTATGAAAAGGGCTAACAACCCTTTCACAATGACAAATAAAAAATGTTAAGGAACCTGAAGGCCAGGAGGCCAAGTCCTGATTCGGGCTGGAGTGCTATTGTAGAAGAAGATCCAAAAGTGTAAGTGCAAGACCATCTCCTTGCTTCAGCCCAGAGAGTATACGGATGCTGCTGGACAAGTCGTTCTGGATCCTTACTTGGCACGTTGAGTTCATCATTGTCTTTTTCAGTCGAACGAGTTTCGCTGGTATTCCCAATTCAACATTTGTTTTGTTTTCGTTAATACATACGTAGTCCAACTTCACAAGCTACCGAGTCAAGGCTTACAAATATCTGTGGTACTCTCCAGAGATCTTGCAAGGATATCTATGTCGTCAGCATTTGCCACAAGTTGTGTGTATTTGAAGCATAGTGTTCCCTTGGTGTCGACGGGTAGTTTCCTAACAACATATTCGAGTGTCAGCATAGGGTGTAGCCTAGTGAGCAGCGTGTTGGTCTACAATGCGAAAGTCGGGAGTTCAAATCCAGGTCGACGTATAAATTCAACACACCACTTGTGCGGGTAAATCTTGGCAATGTCAATCAGCGAAATTTTTGAACCCTAAATTTTGTATAAAACATTTTGATAGCAAGTCTAAAAATGACTTGAATGCTGTCACCCCCTCTAACACTTCTCCTACAAAAACTTCTTAAAATCGAAAAATTGTTATGTTATGTTTTTTTTGCATCATAAAACGCCTAAAAGCAAAATTTCAGGGCATTTAATTTTTTTCCAAGTCGATCAGAATACTTTATAATTAAAATAAGAAAGTTATTAATTATTTTTAAAGTTTGTCACAAATACCCTTATGTGTTAGAATTTTGAGCTTTCTATTGTAAATGTTGCCATAATTGAGATATTCGGATTTGTAATTTTTAGTTCAACTCCGCCATCTCCCTTTCATTCTACATTTTCAAGAATTGGTGTTCGGGTATTTACGCACCATATCCATAATCAACACAAAAATAACCAATCTTCAGGGAGTTTGGGAGTTAATATGCCCTGAGCTTACACGAACGGTGTTCAGACAGACGGATATTTTTCTATACTCTAATGAAATCTGAGAGTATATTGTGTTTGCTTTAACGTTTGTAACGCTAAGAATTAATGCTCGCACAGAGCCTCCAACGGTACAGAAATATTTGTTGTCTCTCAAAAACCTCGATTCCGAGTTGCTGTCTGTCCGTCTGTCCATCTGTCTACAACATAACTCTCGAACCCTTTGAGCTAACTTGCTGAAATTTGTTGAGTGTCATTTTTAGCAAAAAAGTAACTTTAAGTTCGTGAATGGGCCACATCCCCCACTCCTTGTACCCCCCTCTCATACAAATTTCATGAAATTTCGAAATTTAAGGAAATTGATTTTTCTCCGAAACCATTTCAGCTATTGACTTGAAAATTAGGCCATAGTATAATATTAACCTCAAGAAATATTGATATGTTCTCCTTACTCTTTCTACCACCTCCCATAGAAATGCAAAATTTTCAAAAATGCATTTATTCGGTTAGCATTACAACTAGCAAAACTAAATGAACCAATTTTTGTCATAATTAATTTTATTATAATTGCAGCTAATTTTGGAAAAAATTATCAACTTTAGCTCACTCCTTCTACCCCTCCCATAAAAATTTTACGAAATTTCGGAATTTCAGTTAAATTAATTTTCCTCAAAACCGTCGAACCTATCAACTTTGAAATTTGAGAAAAGTATACTATTTTAAATATGATTGATGTCAAAAAATTTGGTTTCGATTCGGATATTCCTTCTACCCCCTCCCATGTAAATACAGAATGTTGGTCAATGCACTTAACCGATTTTCATAGAAACTAGAGGAAATAGAAACTTGAAAGAATTTATTTCTTAATAATTGTAATAAATGCTAAACTCCTTCAACCACCTCCCATACAAATTTTTGTATTGGAAGTTCAATAAAAGTTTTTCTCCTACGAACATATGAGAGCTATCGACATTAAAATTTTAACAAAGCAATGTGATTAGGATATTGATAAGCAGATTCAAAATCATCCAAAATCTCCCACTTTCTCTGCCACCTCCCATACAAATACCATAAATTCAGACAAACATTTTTCAATTTCCTCGAAAATTATTAATATTTAATTTCAGCATGAAATATTTTATATACTACGTTCAGTGTTACATACAAAAATTACAAACCTCCCTCTCTGGTTTTACCATCTTCCAAACAAAAGGTAAGTAGGTATTTTATCTAGAGTATCATATGATTGAGCCATAGGCCCAATCATAATTCTGTTATTTTGTTTTTTTTTGTATTTTTATGCAAATTTAGCAATGAAACGTGAAAAAGAATTTTTTTTACGGTAGCCAATTTTTTAGTCGATCATATTATCTTATTATAAGAATAATAAAGTATAATTGAATCAAAACTATTAGAAAAAATTTAAAGTGAAAAACGTGAAACATTTTGTTACGGAATCAGATACAAAGAAAGCCAATATAGGAAAGTTACGCAAACTTATTACTAAACTTCGAAATCTACTATTAAATCGAAAAATTGGCAATATTGGGGATAAATTTTGAAATTGAAGAAAATTAGTTTAAAAGAAAAGATTTCCGGATTCTACACTGTTACGCTTTATTATTCGTGACGTTTCGGTCTCTGCTGAGACCTTTATCAAACTGATCGACAATTACAAAATACAATTATTATTTAGAAGGAAGGGTAATTAAGATTAAATTAGGTTTTAGGTAGGTTAAGGTTAATTAATTAGTATCAGGTAGTTAAATTAGTTAAGGTTTTGTGGGTACGGATTTTGTTCTTACCAAATCTTAAGGCAGGTAGCCAAACTGCTGATAACTTGTATGCGGTGTCTCGGTTGAAGTTCTGTGGATGCTTCGAAATTTCTATTGCTTCTCGTACTATTCGTTGATAATATTGATTTGTCCTGGCCAGAATTTGCACATTGTCGAAATCGATTGTATGGTCCTCTGTCGTTGCATGTTCCGCGATCACCAAAAATTAGTTTGGTTATAAATATCAGGATTGAACCGCGTTTTTTTACAAGTTGGTCGGCTGAAAATGTCGGTGCAGTGTTCAACAATGGGAGTATAATGCAACAAATTTTCATATTGTTCCTACCTACTCATCCAACCTTTCAGATTTTATAAATAAGTTTGTAAGTATTACTAACATACAAATTATTTATACGCTGAATAAAGTTCGAGCTGCAAAACAAATGCCAAATAATTAAGAAGGAAATATTTTTTGAAAACTTTTTAATTCGATCAAGTTAAAATTGGACAAAAAAAAATCTGTTTCACTGTAGGTTAAAGAAAATCGGAAAACCTAGCAGATGCAACAATCAAGTGGTAAATACCAAGAAAATTCAACCGTAAACTTTTCTAGTGCGAAACTTTTAAATACCATTTCCTCATAATATTTTTTTTTATTCGGTTCAAACAATTTTCTCCTTCGAAGAATTTTAAAGGAAAAGAACATGAAACTTTTTAATAAACTCGATCTTATCGCATTTCTTTCAATGTCGAGAAAAATATTTTCAACAAATTCTTGACAATTTCGAAATAGTCGTCCGATAAGAAATAAATACATAGCGTTAAGATATTCAAGAGAAATTTCAGCGCTTAGAAAAAATAAAATAAAATAAAAGATCGAGAATAATAAAGGACCTTTTGTAATCCGTACCGTGCATAGCCTTAAATCACCACTTGACGTCTTTCATTGCGAATCAAGGCGAGAAAATTCCTTCTTGTTTTGTCTATTGCTTTTATTTTATTTCGCAATTTGAATAAAAGGCCATAGCCAGAAGTAGTAGAACAGTAACGACGATTCTGCTCCCGGTAGGTTTGCGAGCGAGCAAAAAGGCTAGCGGTAGAATAATAAGGAGAAAAACAAAAAATAAAAACCTTATCAAGAACACTGTGAACATGACAGTCCACTCAAGACTCGGAAATAGACAGAAAAACTTAATTTGCATAGTAAATTACTCGTTCCCAGTCTCCTTGATGGACTTCCTTGCAATTCTACTAGTCCCTATAGTACACGCCCAGCCGGAAAGGGCCTGTTCCCCGAGAATATTTGCATAATTGCAAAGTTTCTTCTTTTATGCCAGGCAGCATGCAAATTTTTCTCGCCGAAGCTGTTTCGCTTTTCGTCCTGTCGCTTATAAACTCGGCAGTTCTCTTTTCCCGTCAACGGGAAATGATGATTCGCCGGCCAAAGTTTTTTCGCTTCCTGTCCTGATCCTGTGACGAAACAAAGAAAATTTCCACTTATGGTATTACAACTACAGGTTTTCACTTCGAAACAGAATCTCCGTACTTATGAAGTTTATTTAATTACTTATTCTTTCCAACACACTCCTCCAACCGTCAACAACAAAATCCAGTCGAGGGCTTTTATGTTTTCGGTTTCCTTAATTTTAATGCATTGTCGACAAAGTTTTCGACGAAGTATTACGTTCCAACTGATTTCGTTAATCGTAATTGCGGCAACAGGACCTACCCAAACTTTGATACTGTGAAATCTGCATAGCTTGGAACGAATTTCGTATTCAACTAACTGATAAGCTGATTACGAAAGCCGCAATATTTGTAATACCGTGTAGACCGGGTAGTTAGCACCTATCCTTCCTAATGCGGTTGGTCGTAAACCTCTGTACTCTGCGTCCTGATGAGAAATACGCGCATAAAAACAACGTCGGCCCTGTGAGTAATTTATGAATAGAGCTCTAATTAGAGATTCGTTAGAATTTTAGCTTCGCAATGTGTGACATGTAATATGATAAATTTTTTTCTGATGTCTAACTATCCGGTTCAATATGTTGTTTAAACTCTCCGTCATTGCAAATTTCGCGTTTATATTTTAGTGAAACCATTTTATAGATATTGCATAACAAAGCTTTTATGGTTGGAATCAAAAAAATATCTGCATGCAAGTCGGGGGCAACTTTATTATTCTTGCATGCGTCGAAAATTTTTATGTGAAAGATGAGAGTAGTGGAGGTTCTGGGGCGAACTATTGTCCATTATTATCCCTTAAGTGGAATAAATATCAACAACATTTCATTAATTTATTTATGCAAGTGTGAATTTTAATAATTATATTGTATTCAATTTTTGTACTTATCTTGAAAAAATGTTGCTAATTGGTTGCTGTTTTTTTTTTTTATTTTGGTATTTTGTGTTTTTCATCACACATGAAACATCATATGCCTGTTATGGACGCACTTCAATGCAAAACAACTTTGGTTGAAAGAAATATTTTTATACTTTAGATGAAATCTGGAGAGTATATTGTGTTTGCCTTATCGTTTGTAACGCTAAGAAATAATGCTCGCACAGAGTCGCCGAGGGTACAGAAATATTTGTTGTCGCTCGAAAACCTCGATTGTGAGTGGCCGTCTGTCCGTCTGTCTACAACATAGCTCTCGAAAGCTTTAACCTATCAAGCTGAATTTTTCAGTTTTTGCAAAAAAGTAAATTTAAGTTCATAAACGGTCCACTCCTTCTAATCCCTCTCATACAAATTTCATGAAATTCCGAAATTTAGAGAAGTTGAATTTTCTCCGAAACCAGGTATTGACTTCAAAAGTAGATCACGATATAATGTTATAAGTATCATTAACGTCAAAAAATATTACTTCTTCTACCTCCTTCCATACAAATGTAAAATTTTCAAAAATGTATTTATTCGGTTTGCATTGCAACTAGTAAAGCTATCTGTACCAATTTCTGTCATAATTAATTTCATTGCAAGCAATTTTGAAAAAAGTATCAACATCACCTCATTCCTTTTACCCCCTCCCATACAAATTTCACGAAATTTCGGAATTTCAATTAAATTATTTTCCTTCAAAGCCGTCAAAGATCTCAACTTTAAATTTTGAGAAAATTCTACTATTGTAAATGTCATTGATATCAAAAAATTTTGTTTTAATTCGAATACTCCCCGTCCCATACAAACGGACAATTTTGGTAAATGCATTTAATCGATTTTCATTAAAACTATTATATTATATTAAAGAAAGAGTACAAACTTAAAATTTTACCAATATTGCAATAAATGTTAAAAAAATGTGAACTTCACTTCACTCCTTCTATCACCTCCCATACAAAATTTTGTATTGGAAATTCAAGAAAAGTATTTCTCTTTCGAACATATGACAGCTATCGACTTTAAAATTGTAACAAAGCAATGTGATTAGAATGTTGATAAGTAGATTCAAAATCATTTAAAACCTTGCACTTTCTCAGCAAACTCCCATACAAATGCCATAAATTCGGACCAAATTGTTCAATTTCCTCGAAAATTATGAAAGCTACAAACTTTAAATTCAGTGTTACATACACTGTTAAAAATTTTGGTGTAAATTCTATAACAAAATAATATTCATATAAATCTTTACATATTATTTATAAAATGAATGTTATCCATCTCGATCAATTTTATAATTATTGAGAATGAATTTATACTTTTACTTATAGAATCATTTTATAACATTTTAGTATAATATAAATGTTATCCGCATTATTTATGAAAATATTCTATAAAATAAATGTATAAAATTAATAGCAAAAATTTTCACTATTTAATCTATCCTTTAATTTATTGAGATTTTTATACCTCTTAAGTATAAATTTTGTACTCTTGTAATCCGGATAAAATGTACCTCTACAACACTACCTCTCAATCTATAATTCTTAACAGTTTTATCAAAAACAATTTAAGCATTTCATAATATTTATTTCAATATTAAAAAATAAAATATATTATAATACAAAATTAATTTTAATTTTTTTAGAAAAATTTTAACTCACTGATACATATTCAGTGTCAAATCATAGTTAAGACGTTGTTGCATTAAATAGTAATAACGTCTTAACTCATAACACAACCAGTAAAAAGTGCGAGTAAAAATTTATCTTTACAAATCATTAATTATAAGCAAACCCAAAATTTTTGAAATATTTTTGCAATCAGTGCGAGAAATTATAAAATAATAATATTAATTTTAAAATTATCTATCTACAGTTATTGTACTTATATAACTACTACTAACAATACATAACTGCTATAATGTATGGTGAGTAGTTGACCGAATTTCGCACATACTACTTCTTAGTACCATAACCCAGCCTAGAAAATAGTTTGATTGATTATTAAATTTGAGTGATTTAAGTAATTAAAGAATTACGTGTTGCGCATTTGCCAATATGTTAATATGTAGGCAACTTTCTTTTTCCATTTGTTGGAGGTTTCAGTAACTGAAACAGATTAAGGCAGGGCAACGAACCCTTAGCCATATGAAAAAATAATATCAATGTCTTACATTTTAAAGTTTTCTAGAATAGACTATGCTAAGTCTATTCTTTTAAGAAATGTAGATCTTTGAAGATACTGTAAACGTTACTGCTTTAGAAACAATTTCTACAGCAATATTACTCGTTTCCGACTTCTAAGCTATTATCCAATTTCTTCCTTATAAGATTTCATTTCAATGTGATGGGTAAGGTAACCAATGTTTACTTCACAATTTTTTTTCCGTTTGTATAGATAAATAAGCAATATTGCATAAGGACGTTTTCCATTCTTGGATTTAAAAATTTGTGAATTTCACTATAAATTGGGAAAATTATTATAAGACTCGAAAGCATATTATACATACCTGAATACAAAACATTTATTTTATGCACACTTTTCACTGATAAACTTGTCCAACCGCACTATTTTGACGAGAAAAATAAACTGACGTAGTCAAGAATCAATGCAATTATGATGTAAATTCGAAGAGCAAATAAATTTCATCAGCATTTTAAAATAACAAAAATAATAGAATAAATATAAAAATTGTATGCATAGCAAACATTTGTCAATCACACGTATAAAACCTATCCCACTACCTATAAAAGCATCTTACAGGTAAATCCATTTGTTTCTTACGATTTTAGCCAAAAAAGTTTATCTCACGTTGTTATAAAAGTTATTGTGGTAAGTATAAAAAAACCCTTTATTTTGCAACTTTTGAGTGTCTTTAGCAGTTCTTAAGATCTAATTTATACTGAAAGGAAGATAAAATTATTAATGACCATATTCTAGTATTCATTCAATAACTTTCAGGATAAATTTTATGCATAGTGGAATAAAATTTATTTTGCTTAAATTAAAGGCAAATCTTTTTATTTAAATCCATATACACTCTAAGTAAAATTAATGTAAGCATTTTTATATAATCGTTTTTCACAAAAACCATACCAATTATCAGATACTTCAGTTTTATAACAAAAAAATAATAGATGAGTTTTATCTTTAACACCAAAATTTTTAACCGTGTAGATATTATAGAGGTATGCACCTGTAAAAATAATTCGGCCGACAATTAGTTTTTTGCCCCATATCTTCTTATTCCAACTTTTTAATTTTTAATTAATCTTCAGAATTTTATCCTTTATTCAATGATATTAAAAACTCATTTTGATCTCTGTTCCTTTTGTCAGCTTGCGTCGATTATATATCTTAAATTCCATTCTACTATTATATACCATCATCATATTTGGCTGGTGTTGCTTAATATGTGTTTCAAGTTTTAACTACGGGTCTTGAAAGACGAGATATCAATTTTTAAATGTTTTCCTTTGCCGCATCTCCGTGACATTTAAATGCCGTCTTCAAGGTTGATTACGAAGGAGCTGTACGTCGCCTATATGGTGTCAAAATAAATTTTTTTGTGTTGAGTAATTCTGAATATAAAACTTTTTCATCATTTTTATACAATACTTTATTGGAAACAAAATTTAATGTATTTTAAAATTTCTCCCCATAAACCTATACATCCGAATGTTTCATGTTTCTATATGAATTCGTAGCGGATATATTACCAAACCCAATTGGAAAATTGGGAACAAGTGATACGAAAAGAAGGGCCTTACCAAAGCAAGGTCTAGTAAGAACCTAATGAGGGCCTTAACAAAGTAGTAATCTAAGGTAAGAACATATTATTAATATTTATATTATCTTGTCAGAAAATATTTTTAAATAATAAAGATGCAAAGTACAGGAAGAATTAAAAGAAATATTCGACGTCTTGTAAAAAGGAAAGAGGAAAAGCGATTTAAACGGCAAACCAATAAATGACCCGGATGTGAAAATTTCAGGAAAAATTCAAAAATTCAAACAAATAGTAGCACACATCGTAATAATATTATATTTTTGGTTGTATTACAGAGCGATAAAATTGAAATGAAAAAAAATTTTGCATTAAAATCTAAATGTTTTAATAATTACGAGATTTACCCCTAGTTTGGGCTTCCTACTTCTACTACTACTGAACATCTTTTGAATCCCACCCCATTAGCACCGATCACGACAGACAACATTTCAATTGAAGCCTCAACTGACGAAGATGAACCATCATCGACACTACCCACGCTTGCTGAAATCAAAGCAGCCCTATGTGACCAAAAACTAAAAAAAAGCGCCAGGAATTGACGAAATATTAGTTGAACTTCTGAAAAACGGTGGAAATTGTGTCGCTGAAATACTGCACAACATGATATGCAAAATTTGGACAGAGGAAATCATACCCGACGACTGGCGAAAAAGCATTATGTGTCCAATTTACAAGAAAGGAGACAAACTCTGCTGTGAGAACTACAGAGGTATATCATTGTTGTGTACGTCCTATAAAATACTGACAAAAATAATTGAACGTCGTCTTAAGCCCTATACTAATCAAATAATTGGCGAATACCAAGGCAGATTCAGAACCGGACGATCTACAACAGACCAGATATTCTCGGAGAAAAAGGTGTTTGAGAAATGCTGGGAATATAACACAGACGCGCACCAAATCTTCGTAGATTTTAAACAAGCATACGACAGTATCGATAGGAGCGTACTGTACCAAATCATGCTTGACTCTGGAATTCCACCAAAACTAGTCCGACTAACAAGACTCACAATGACGAACACTGAATCCCAAGTGAGAATACAAACCGATTCCACAACCAGCTTTTGAACGGAATGTATTTAAAGCAGGGAGATGGTCTAGCTCCCATGCTTTTCAACTCGACACTAGAGTATGTCGTCCGAAAAATCTTAGTCGACACCAACGGGACACTACTATTCAAGTCCACCCAACTAGTAGCATACGCTGACGACATTAACATTCTAGGACGACCCTTCCATAGTGCTAAGGAGGTATATTTGTCAATCTTGACTACGCCGCAAAAGAAGTCGGGTTGCGCATTAATGAAAGCAAAACAAAAGTAATGACGAAAGCAAGGAGGAGAGCGCCTATTAGACAAAACATTACAATTGCGGAATATAATTTGGAGAATGTGGACAATTTCATATATCTTGGGGCTAATCTAACAAAGGACGGTAATGAAACAGGTGAAATCAAACGACGGATAATACTAGCAAATAAGACGTATTATTTGGTACTTCCAATAATGAAATCCAAGAAAGTGCACAGGAACAATAAGCTGCGGATATATAAAACTATTGCACGACCTGTGCTCTGTTATGGCAGCGAGACGTGGACATTAAGACTAATTTCGGAAAAAGCAGTTAACGCATTTGAAAGAACGGTCCGCCGAAAAATTTTGGAACCTGTGGAGGAAGGAACGGAATGGCGAATAAGATACAACCATGAGTTGTATCAACTCTACGACGAGCCAGAAGCTTCAAAGTTCATCAAGCTACGTAAACTGCAGTGGGCTGGCCATGCAGAGCGAATGGAAGACAGAAGAATCCCCAAATGTGCTATGAAAGGCAAAGCGAGTAGTAACCGGCTAGTAGTCAAACCACGCAAGCGATGGGAAGACTCGGTTGATGAAGATAGCAAAGCCTTCTTAAAAAACATAACAGGGCTACGATTGCGCGTAAACCGCAATCTTAAGATACTCTAGATGAAATAGAATTTTTTGTGATCCCAAGAAATTTTGTATGGGGAGTGTTAGAAGGGGTGATAGCATTGAACTAATTTTTAAAATATGTAGATTTTTTCTGAAGTTGTGAAACTGTGTCATATTGTATGGAAGGGGGTAGAAGCAGTAAAGCTAATCAAATGTTTTTTTCTGATCTTAGTGAAAATGCTAAATAAGTATTTATCACAAAATGTGAGCTCGATAAATGTTATATGTTCTGAGAAAATCGGCTTAGAGCATTCCATGAAAAGTGTAGTTTGTATGGGAGGGGTTGGAAGGAGAGGGAGGACGCAAATAATTTTTATACTGTATATTGAAATTATTATGAAAGTAATATATCCCGAAATTCAGACTAATAGCTTTTATACTTTTCGAGGAAATCCATTTATAGTCGAATTGCGAAATTGTGCTATATGTATGGGAGGGGGTAGAAGGAGTGGAGCTAATCGTCTAATTTTTTTTAGCCTTACTAACAATTTTAAATAAATATTTAGTGCACAATTTCAGCTCGCTAAATTTTATACGCGCTGAGTAAATTGGCTTAGAGTAATTCATGACAAGTACAGTTTGTATGGGAGGTGGTAGAAGGAGGGGGAGGACACGCATAATTTTTATACCGTACATTGAAATTATCATAAAAGTAATATATTCCAAATTTCAGGCTAATAGGTTTTATACTTTTCGAGCAAATCCGTTTATTGTCGAATTGGGCGTTTGTGTAATTTTGTATGGGAGGGGGTAGAAGGGGTGGAGCGATTTGGCCCGTTCACGAACTAAAAGTTACTTTTTTGCTAAAAATGACACACACAAATTTTTAGCACTATAGCTCAAAGCTTTCGGGAGTTATGCTGTAGACAGACGCACAGACAGACAGACAGACAGACAGACAGACAGACAGACAGACAGACAGACAGACAGACAGACAGACAGCCAGACAGACAGACAGACGGACAAACGGACAGACGGTTACTCGGAATCGAGGTTTTTGAGCGACGACAAATATTTCTGTACCCTTGGCGGCTCTGTGCGAGCATTATTTCTTAGCGCTACAAACGGTAAGGCAAATATTTACAATATACTCTCAGATTTCATCTAGAGTATCATTAGCAGCTGGAGGACGCGGTCTTTGGATCGAGATGATTGGAGGCGACGACTTCATGAGGCCAGCGCCCGATTTGGGCTGTCGCGCCATTGATGATGATGATCCCTACTTTGGCTTTTTATTTACCTTTTCCGACATTACCTGTATTATGGTTTTAAAGAAAAATTGTGTTAAAAAGTAACATATTACAAATTACACGTTACATGTAATATGTGAAACAAATTTTAAGTGCCTACCAACATAAACCCTCGCATGGTAAATGTAATTAAATCTGTAATGCGGTTGGTAAGCCATTACAGAAATTCAGTAAGCATTCCATTTCCAACTGGGAATTATAACTTTCGACTCTAGCTCCGCTCCTTCATAGTTTCGAGAGTATTTGAAGTAAAACATCTTAGCATTGCAATTAGTTCTAGGTTGCAGTGGCATTGCAGCAATATATGTTACATATTAATAACCAAATAATTTCCATTTCCTCTCTCTAAAAAGATCACATAATATTATCTCTGTCGTAGTGACCTGGTTAATTTATAATTTACACCTTAGCTATGACTGAGCCTCCTGCAGAATGGGGCACTCAAGCTCACCCACAACTGGTCCTACTTATCCCTGCAATTCAAATAAACCAGTATGATTTTTGCAAGAAAAGTTTTAAAATCATGTATGTAACTTATAGATTGTCAATACTCCAGGTATAGTGAGAACTATTTCATTCAAACTTATTCACAAAACTAGCGGCTAAAAATGTACTGCGAGATTAGTTGCATCAAACGTAGAGTTAAACTTAAGCAAAACAAAAATATCCCGACAAACTTTCCACAACATAGAAGAAGTATCTTCATTTCAAATTATCAACTTTTACGCTACTCTTACTCCGAAAAGAAGTATCATGAAGACTAGGTGCGAAAATCCTTGATAGAATTATTGAAAACAAACCCACTGCTCGAATCTGTTATAAATCTCGAGGGCGTCAACGTTATATTTCTAAGAGGAAATTTTCTGAAAGTGAAACATTGAAATTATAGCAAGGACATTTTCTACACTAAAATATCTTCTCTTGATGATATTCTAATGTTCGGTAAACCTTCAACGTGTCGACAACAAACCAACTCCTCTGTAAATTTATTTGTACAAAACGTCGGATAGACGAAAACGTATTGTATATATATGTGAATGAAATAAAACTTTTCCCTAAAGTTTACGTCTTGTTGGAATTATTTTCGAGAGCCCTTATTTCGTGTCAGTGTGCTGCCAGAGAGACTCCTTGCGACTCCTTTACCCCGTGCATTTGATTTTGTAAATTTACACTCATGCAAGCGCACATATCCAATGCAAAATAATAATAGATTATGCGTGTTAGTATATAATATCCTTCTTGTTCTTGTCTTCCTTCGAGCATTTCCACAAAGTAACTTAACAAGAATTCACGTTCAGTGACTGATATCCGAGTAAATTTGATAAGCAGTTGTACGTCGTCTAGAGTTTTCCTTCTGATACCAACTTCAGCGATGTGGGTGCATTTATGTGACCGAGAAAATGCGACATATTCCCGAATAGAATGAAGGAATTTGTTGAGTGAATGATAATGGCTTTTATGATGAAATGATACCGACATTCTCGAAAATAGGCTAATTTTGTTATGAATTTCAAGTTTTATCATTGTTTTGACATGAGAAAGTTTCTGCCATTGTTATTTTTTGAGATGAATACTTGAAAATGTATGACGAAGTTGTCAGAATAAGTGAATTTTAATTATATTTTAAGATATAAAAAAAGTGGTTGCCACATGTAAATGCATAAATTTTTGTAATAATATTCGAATTCTTCTTAAATTTTGACTCAGTTTTACGTAGCAGCACCGTAAGTGAATATGGTAAGCGATCAATCAATCAAATTTCTGTTAAGATTACCTTTAGGATCATAGGACAAAAACAGCTCTATTCTATAAAGGGCGATCTTCACCATCGGCCTTAAGCATTTGCCACAACTTGTTTATTCCTCTGGCCTCCTGCTCAACTGCTCGCTTCTATGTGCTCATGGTTGACCAACTCGACGTCTTCCTTAAGGAATATAATTTAGAGCCTTTTTAGCGATGTTTCGCTCGGCTTTCCTCAAAGTGTGGCCAATTCACTTTGAATCTCAATATTTTAGTTTGTCCAGTTGTACTCCAAAGCTCGCCGTTGAAGATCACTTCTGGCTAGAATACTCCTAAAATGCATCGGAGGCATTGGTTCACAAAAGTTTGCAGTTTCTTGGTAAGTCCAACGGCCACTTTCCACATAGTATAACTATATAGCAACACGGATTTGACACATGCGTTAAAAACTCGCAGCTTCGTGCGAAAGGAGATCTCTCCTAACCTCCAGAAAGAGGAGGGGATACCGAATGCCTGACAAGCTTTATTTGCACGAGCCTCAATTTCCTTGTCCATACTGATAATACTTCCGAGATAACAAAACTTGCCAGACTTACGTTTGCCAGACTTCAATTAGCCAGACTGGCATTAATCAGACTGTCATTTGCCATACTTGGGTTGGACAAATTTTCAGAAACTTAATAGAATGTCTGGGAATTCCCTGGTATTAAATAAAAAAAAAGTTATTATTTCAGGTTTCATAAGGTTTGAATTTTTTGCTGGACAATATGTGCTGCCAATAAGATTATTTTTGGAGAAATAATTTCGGACATATTATTAAGCGTCAGTGGTAACAGCCGAAACTTTGAACAGAAAATAACCTATTCGACCATAACTTTTTTTTTTAGTTAACATTTTTTTTATGTGAGTTTGATGGAAATGAAATATAAACGGTGGTGATTAACAGAAGAGGAGTAAAATCAAATGTGAAAGACTTATTGTTTCAAGAAAATTAAGAATTTAGACGGACATGTGAGAGGCGTGGAAATTTCAAAAGTCTACGAAATTTAACAAGCATTTCGGCCAATTATTAAGTAAAATATAAATCTGGCAATTGAAAGTCTGGCATATAAAGGATCGGTAAATGTAAATCTCGTTTATGAAATTCTTGCCAGCGAAAATTTGGATAATTTACGCTCTGCCTAATGGAAGTCTGGCAAACGCAACTCTAGCTTGAGAAAACCTAAGTAAAGAAAGTTTGCAAAATGAAAAAGTCTGCCAAATATTATCTTGCAAATGATGGACTGAGAACCAGAGCGGTCCAAGTGTAAACCAATTAATTGTACTACTAGCAGCAGTAGCACAAGTTAATTGGTTGTTTGTGTTTCGTACAAACTTGGAGGCACTTTTAAAAATGGAATTCTAACACTATCAAGGACAAATTTGCACTTACACCCCTCTGGTTATCGTTCCGGAGCCTAATCGGCATACTTCTCCTTCTACAATGGCGCTAGAGCCAAAATCGGACCTTGGCCTCCTGGCATTCAGGTTCCTTAACATTTTTCATTACCTATTGTGGAAGGGTTGTTAGCCCTTCGCACAACCCTCTTTTTACGAATTTTACATTTTCGTAGATTGAGGTGACCAAGGTATATCCAAGCAGGCAATGTGCTGGAATTATATATTGCGCCGACCGGGATTTGAACACGACATTCGCATTACACACAGTTGAATTTTGGAAGCGGATGAAAGCAGTCGTGGTTTTAGTGAGCTCTCGATCTCGTTTGTGTTTTTTGTAAAAAGTGGAAAAAAAAAAGAATAAAAAAAAAAATAAAAAAAAAAAAAAAAAATTTAATAATAATAATCCGCAAGTGTAGCTGTAAATTTATCAGTTAGGCCAATTTACGACTAGCGGTACCGTTGGGTCCACACTTGCGCCCAAATTGTCCGGTGTGTAATATTTACTATATAATATAGTGTACAAAACGTGACTGTGAATTATAAGCTAGTTAAAAAATTGTGTTGCACGCAACTTTTGTTTTATAATATAGTGAACACAACTTGGCTGTGAATTATTAGCCAATTGAAAAATTTGTTACTATAAACTTACATATTTTAAATTAATAACTTCATATCGGTCTCATCTGACGCAGGACTCCGAAAGGTCGACTTGGTCCTCCGCCAGCGCGGTGCCGATTTTGTTTTGTTGTGTTCTGATTTATTTATTTATTTTTTGCAATTTATTACTTTTATTCTACAATGATCTGTGGAAAATGTTCTCTTCCCCTGGATAGGGAAATGAACAAACATAACTCTGGCAAGATCATTGAATGTGATGGAATATGTGGACGTTCCTTTCATCTTTTATGTACGGACTCTGCCTCGACTTTCCAATCCGCATCCGGCTTTACATGTGTTGATTGCAGTAATATTAAACCGTGTCACGTGCTTAAGCTTCTTCACGTCATCACTACACGACTAGATTCAATGAGCACAGCTCTTGTATCGTTGAACAATGATTCCACGTTCTTGACTAATAAAGTCAGTGGAATCAGTGATACGTTAACCGTTCTGAATAACTGCTTTGACGACATCCGTGAGCATGGTACTCAAATTGATAAGGTTGAGTCTTGTTGCTCTCTCATGCAACATGACGTTTCGAAAATGTCAAGAAAAGTTTCAAACTCGGATAGCAAATTGACATCCTTATCCAATAACATTACGGATCTATGCTCTAGCTTCACTGAGTGCAGTGAGATTGGACCTATTTTAGGCAACGTGCAAACATTACACAAATTAGATCTGCTAACTGATAGCGTGAAACTACTATCATCTAATTTAAAAATTCCTAAAGAGCATGTGCCAGTTGCTAAATCCAACATAGACTGTCAAACCGATCCGATAACCTCATCCTGCTCTATTGGCTGCCAGACTGATTCCAACGCGTTGCTTCTGCCACTTTCTGGTGCATACATTTCACAGCCGCAAGCAGTAGACAGGAAACGCAGAAAGAGCATGAAAACAAGTAAGCACACTCGACGGAAGGCTGCTAAGTCTCCTAAAGACGTTCACTCACGGTCGAATCTACATGTTGTTGACAACGGTACTTTCTCATCATGTGTTATGTCGAACCAAGAAAATGTTCCTGAGTCTGATATTGTGCCACAACGTAGAGCTACTGCGGTTGATTACGACAACAACCAAATGGATATTATGCCTGATGCTTCGATTACATCAAAAGACTTCCGCTGTACTTTACGAGCCGCTGTGCAGCCAAAATTACTTTTTATATCGCGCTTAGCATCTGACACCACGGAGAAGGAAATTGCTGACAACGTCCTCGGTATTTTACGCTGCGCAAATGTTGACATATCACCGGACTTAGTATCCTGCAGAAAGATTACTCCTATATCCCGCAATGTTGGTGCGAGAGTTTCTTCTTTCAAGGTTGTTCTGCCGGATGCTTGTTTTGCGCATGTTGTGTCATCGAAACTATGGCCGAAATCTGCTATCGTCCGTGAATTTCTGCCCCGAAATCGTCTTTCGCGCTTACCATCTCAACATCCATCGTCAAAAAACGGGCAAGCTCTCTCTCGATATCTTACAGCAACGTAAGCGGGATGCGTACGAAGACTCAGGATCTATATCTCGCCGCTGCTGTTTGTACCTTTGACATAGTGTGCATTTGCGAGACATGGTTGTCCTGTCAGTTCAAAGATTCGGAACTTTTCGATTCCGACTTTGAAGTTTTTCGTCGTGACCGCCACCCCAACTTACTTGATCCACCGGTTGGGGGTGGAGTTCTCTGCGCTGTTCGTCGCCGGTTTGCTTCTACGATAGTCGATGTTCCAGGAACCGAGAATATTGAGTTCGTGTGTGTAGCTGTAACACTCGGAAACCGCAAGCTGTACATCGTGACTGTATACATCAGATCGCCTTCACCTTCTTCAGTTTACGATGCGGTTTATAATGCGTTTGAAACCTTGCTTGGCCTTATGAATCCATCAGACGATATTTTAATTCTGGGCGACTTTAATTTACCACAAATACAGTGGCTACGCTCTGATGATAATGAGGTTTGTATGTCGCCTTCGTATTCCTCCTGTGCCCGACATGAAATACAATTTGTGGACAACATGCTTGCTACGGGACTTTTCCAAGTGTGTCCAATTTCGAACGATCATGGAAGATTTTTGGATCTGATTTTCTCATCTGATGCCAGCGTTACGACGATTGATAGATGTCACAGTCCTTTGCTGCCTGACTTGCCAATTCATCCTGCGCTTCACGCAACATTCAACTCTCAGACAGAGTTTACGAACTCGAAATCTATTGTTAGTAATTATTTTAATTTCGCCAAAGCTGATTTTGAAACTTTAAATCTTGACATATCCAATTGCGATTGGTCGTCTGTATTGAATGAATCTGATGTTGACAAAGCCACTTCTAATTTTTACACGATCTTAAATGGCTGCTTTCTGCGTTGTGTTCCTGTAGTTTGTTCGAAACCTACCAGGAGGCTTCCCTGGTTTGACGATGATTTAATTAATTTGAAAAATCGAAAAACGAAAGCTTGGAAAACTTACTCGCTCTCAAGGAGTGAGACGGACTACATAATTTACATAAATTTATGTAATTGTTTTATAAGTCAGTCTCGAGCTGCATATAACCAATACCTTTTTACTGTTAAAAACTCTTTTAAAGATAAACCGAAACAATTCTGGAATTTTGTCAACTCTAAGAAAAACTCTGATGGTTATCCTTCCAGTATGGTTTTTAATGATGTAGTCAGTGCTGATCCTACTACAATTAGCAACTTATTTTCCAACCATTTCCGGACCGCCTTCAATTGCAGTACGCCGCTAACATCCGTTGGCAACTTTCAATATATGTCACAGTTTCCTTCTTCGTCCTTGGTTCCTAAAGATCTTTTCATTGACGACTCCACTATTTTGAAATACATTGATAAACTTGCTTCTAATTTCTCTAGTGGACCAGATGGTGTTCCCTCTTCTGTGATTAAAAAGTGTAGTTTATCCCTTTTACCTATCCTTGGGTATCTTTTTAATTCATCACTTCGTAGTGGAGTTTTTCCTATGTCATGGAAATACTCAACTATAATGCCCTTGCTTAAGTCTGGTAAAAGAGACAATGTAAGTAATTATAGGCCTATAGCGAATCTTCCATGTATTGCTAAGCTATTTGAATCTATTGTGTGTGATGTAATGTATTTCCATTCCAAGTCGATTATTGGATCATTCCAGCATGGCTTTGTCAAGGGCAGATCCACTGTAACTAATCTTATGGAATTTTCGAACTTCTGTCTTTCTGCTATCGAAAACGGGAAGCAGGTCGATTGTATATACACCGACTTTAGTAAGGCCTTTGACAAAATTGACCATAATATTCTTGTGCATAAGCTCGGCCTGCTTGGTTTTCCTGATATTTTCGTCCTTTGGATAAAGTCGTATCTTAGTGATCGCATTCAGAAAGTACACTTTCGTGGAGCCTTATCTTCTGAAATATTTAATACTTCAGGCGTTCCCCAAGGTAGCCATCTAGGACCACTTCTATTCCTTCTCTTTATTAATGACGTGAGTTCGTTTATCTCTAACTCGAACATTCTTCTCTATGCCGATGATGCGAAAATCTTTAAGATTGTCTCCAGCAGCAATGATTGTCTATTATTGCAAAGTGACATCTCGCGTTTTCATGACTGGTGCTTACTTAACAATTTACATCTCAACATTAATAAGTGCACTGCTGTTTCGTATTCTAAGAAGAGAATATCAATGAATTTTGACTATGTTGTAGATGGATGCTTTTTACTTCGTTCTGACAAAGTACGTGATTTGGGCGTACTATTCAACTGTAATTTTACCTTTGATGATCACGTGAATCACATTGCTGGTAAAGCGAACGCTATCCTTGGTTTTGTTAGGAGACAATCGAAAGAATTTAATGATTTCTTTACAACGAAAATGTTGTATTGTGCATTCGTCCGATCTATCCTAGAATATGCTAGTCCTATCTGGTCACCATTTTATTCCGTTCATATAGATAGGATCGAAGCAGTTCAGCGTCGGTTCTTAAGGTTTGTCCTTCAGAGCCTTCCCTGGTCCGATCCACTTAGGTTACCGCCATATATTGATCGTTTAAATCTGCTGTCTATGGATTCCCTTGAGAAAAGACGGATACATGCCAGAGTTGTTTTTGGTTTTAAAGTAATTTCAGGTATAATTGACTCTGACAAATTGCTGTCTATGATTAAATTCAACGTTCCATGTCGTCCTTTGCGAAATTATGAGCTTTGCAGAATTCCGCTGCATCGCACTAACTACGGGTTTTATGAACCAGTTTCATTCATGTTAAGAGATTTCAATATCTTCTTCTCGCAATTGGATTTTCACATGAGTGTCCCACAAGTAAAAAGTCAGCTTTCTTGAGGTTAATAATCTTTGATTTTGTAAAAAGTTTAAATTTTCATGTACTTAATTCTGTTTTATTATTGTTTTATTATTTTTATTCTTTTTTTTATTGTTTTCAACTGTGGATAAATGTAGTAGTCAACTTTTTTTGATGAAATAAATAATTATTATTATTATTATTATTATTATTATTATTATTATTATTATTACAATACCAACACGCTACCCACTAGGCTACACCCTAGCTCCTAATCGGCATAGCTCATACATTATTATAATCGATTTTTCTGAAAGAGCAACATAGTAGATACAAAGTCATACAAAGATTTCGTAGAGGAACTGAGTTGCCAATAAATTTTGTTCTAAGAATTTCTTCTTTCTTCCTTTGCGGTAAAGACTTTTGAACTTTGTTCCCTTTGTTATCATTTTTCGGTCATCTTTTGGAGGTGGTCACTATGTGGAAATAAATGCTTAATATACCCATTCACCAATTATAAAGTTGGAGCTAATAAATGAAGCAGGTGGTTACAATGGAGAGGTAGGAACTCACAGAGGTTCGACTGTATCTCTGTATCTAAAGTATGTGATTTGTTAATGTGAATTTTAAAATAAACTAGAACTAACGAAAAACGATTTTTACAAAAATCTATTCATCTGTAATTATCCTTTATGCTGTGTATACTACCATTTTTTTTCACTAAATTGAAATAATCTTGTCAATTACAAACCAACATCTAGTTATATATAACAAAAGATATTTTGCATTTTTTTCCTTCAATTCTAAATTCTCTGCATCAGTTTCAATTTCATGGCTTCATTATCTCGGCAATTTTCAGCCTTCGTATTTTTTTTTTTCCAAGTCCCATATAATTCGAAAAGTGTGTCTAAAAAACTGGAGATTTATTGAGAGCAATCATAAAAAGGTCCTTCCCCAACACCATGCGAGCACAAAATATCGATAGAGAAAGAGAAAAAAGAATCATTGGTAACTGCCATTCAGCACTTTATCAAAGCCAAAGAAAAAAAAAAGCAAAAAGTTTGGCATATTTTTTTTTCTTTTCTTACATAATAAATAGGAAAAGGTCACATGGAAGAATCTTTTGTTACCTGTCCAATGTCCTTTCTCCGAAAATCTTTCAATGCTTAAAATTCTCCAGTAAAATGGCATTTTGGCTTTTGACTGTAGTTTTTCTGCAAATAAAGTTCTTTTGTGACAAAAATGAATACTGAAGGCATATGTTGTGTCCTTTTGCAAAAAATAAAAAACGGATAAGTGCGTGTTATATTTACAATGAATTGTTTGTAATTTTTTTAATACTATATATCTAAGATCTTGTGACTTTTCGATAATTGCAAGAATCTTGGATTTCTTGGTTAGATATGTATCTCACGTATGTAACCGACAAATCGATAAATCTTCTCTGATGATCCAGGATTGTTATTGAGTCCGTTCTTAAGCAAAAAATTTGTCTTATCCTCATCCTTTAATTAAAATTTGTGGGATACTCCATATTAACTCTGTATCAGCTTATACTTATCGTATTAATTTCGTTTCGATCCGTACGAGCGTACCAATGTTTGCTTCTTGAAAGTACATAGCTAACTATAATCTTAGATACATCGTACTAATAAAGGATAGGATGAAATTTCAGTTTTATTGAAATCTGGGTTGAATCGAAATGAAATTTTGTTTTATACAAAATATTCCGGATGATATCCATAAGTTTTTTTTTCGACGTTGCCAATAGACATTCAATTTGTCCCTACTTACCCAGTAAATCTTATGCTAAAACTGGATTCGAAATCAATTTGGAGAATTCGGCGTATCTGATTTTGGCAGCGTTGATTGATTTACTTGGGACACCGCTATAAATGTTCTATATATCGAAGAAATGCGATGATATACAGAACTGAGTGTGTGTTTGCGTGGAAAAAGATTTGAAAACAAATAAATAGGGAGCCAACGAAAAAAGTAATCTCGGCCAGTATTATTGTGTGTGTATTTTCAATTGGGATAAAGGAAAATTAATGAGATAGATTTTGGATAGCACTAGAAGGATGATAGCAGAATTACATCGATTTCCTATTAATTCGTGTAAAGTGTTTTGTTATGAATGTGATGGCGCACCCCGGCTAGATTTCGAGATAATTTAAAGACCATAAATTTTTATTTGGTGTGTTGTTCATCTAAGAGAAAGAACGCATAAAATACGATCCTTGCCAGTGACGATGTAATATTCTCTCGGAGAGCCCATAAAGATACCTTGATATCCCTAAATTGGTCATAAGACCTTTGGGTTGTGCTTCATCCTAGTCGTAGTGTTCAACCCTTTTTTTTCTGTGTGTACGACAAGCTTATGTCTATCGACTATAGCCCCTGATGTATCACAAGGTACAGGATAGTATCGAAATTTAGTCCTTTTTTATTTGGTTTGGTGTACCAATATCCTGTTGAGAAATATCGGAAAGGCGTCGACCCAGCATCTGTTTCAACCTTTTTCTGTTATTGTCTCAGGTTAAGATAATCTTTTCGGTTAAATGGAGTAACAATTCCGCCCCGCAATTCGATTCCGAAGTTACATCACAGATCATAAGGATGTAGTATGTAGTTTGAGCCAACTGTAGTTGTATAGTTACGCCCTTAATGTGGGTCACATGCTCGAACGACAAGTTGGTAATCGAAAGTGAATTGCCAGTGACTCTGTTCTAATTAGGTCACAGTATCGGACCGTTGTGCGGACACAAATATCATAGAAAAGTTTATTAGTGAAAGGCGAAGAGCTTGTGTGGCTCTCAGGATGAGAGAAAGAGGAGTTGTCGAGGGCACAATATTGTCGTACTATAACCCTATATCGATGTACTCACAATGTCCGAGTCCGTTTACGACCTCTGACAACTATAAGTATAGGGTGGCGTTCACTTAATTGGTTCGTCTTGTTCTTCTTTTCATGAAATTCAACACAACGTTAGAATGGCAATAACCGACCATTGTTACCTTTTTTGCCTCTTTCAACTACATTAATACCGAGTGGTAATTTGAGAATTGACTACCAGAGGGATTATAGAAACTTATTGTGAATTATGTAGAATGTAGTTTCGGAGTTTCTCCTCACGGGCGTTTAAGCTGTACCCATATCCTTTTTTCCTGTTCCTAAGTAATTTGCTTTTATACCTTCGTGATGATTGTGATTCACGTTTCTGTTTCAGGTTGTTTTTTTTATATTATTGTGTAGTCGTCCTTGGTGGACGGTTAGGTACAATCACGAAGAGAAGAAAGCCTACAAATGAAGCAATCGTTTACTTTAGTGGTTTAACACTTCTCTAGCAACAATAACTATAATTTTTAAGGAGGCTTTGTTTTACAAGCATGAAAATCTGAATTCGTTTTGCGTTTGGTTAATGCAGATTTTTGGACGGAAGTAAGATGCCAAAGGAAATTAAATGTGAATTACATGAAGGTATTTGTCGAAAGTGGGAATAAACTTTAATTTCCTCATGTTATGAAATAATAAAGGAGAACGATTAAGATAATGAAAACGGATTTGCACTATTTGAGTTTCCTGGAAATCAGAAATATAGAATGCGTTGTCACATCTAACAATGGGCCTAAACCTCATCAGAAAATGGTGAATGTGGTCGCAAAATTGCGGGCTCAATTTTAACAATTGGGAGAATTGGTAGTACTCCAAGTTATATGCGCGCAAATGAAGAACTGATATATCCGACCACCTAGACTGAAATATTAAGAATGGTATTGTTCTTAAATTACACCGATCATAATTTATTTTATTAGTACTGTGGGGGTTAAAAGGAATAAACACAGTATGACTTAAACCTCCACCAGAAAACATTTTATTTTTACTTCCATTTGTGGGAGTTGAAATTACCTAAAAGATTTTAGCACGAAGAATAAATTTTGGCCGGTAGCGTTTTGACAAGACCAGACAAGAATGATGACTGAGTTGGCAGGCGGCGTGATGACGACATCATGAGCCGCAAGTCGTCACAATATAAATTCGATGTTATATTTGGCGATGGCGGGAAATTTTTTTAAAAATGTTATTTCTTTGGGTGTGTGTTCTTGAACCATGCTATTTTGTTGGCGTTGGTCGCCACAGTACGTTTTAGAGATTGACACGCAAAACACACAAAGTCAGTGAAGATAAAGTATAAATAAACTGCCAACAAGTCGGGCGAAACTTTATTATTCTTGGGACAAGTGTAACGAAAGGGAGCACTCCATTCCGCTAGCAGATGATGGGCTTCCTCCGGACCTCACAGCATGGTTGCCGGCGAGTCAGGGCTGAGGGCGTGGGGGGAAGGATTTGGTCCGGGGAAGACACCATCCTTGTTGAGCTGTGAAGGGGAAAAAAAAATATACGGGGACGGGGAGCTCACGCTACCTACTGGCATGTCTTTACGCTAGATTACATGTGGTCATTACAAGAAGGTCCTGAGAAGCAGGGCTTTCTTGCAATGGACGGCCAGGCCAACCGGGAGGGCCACCCAACGAAGCCATGGCGGACTCCCACAGCGCCCTAAACAGATCTATCTCATCTTACACGGTAGGTAAGGTACACGAAAAAAAAATAATAATAATAAAAGAGAAAAAAAACTTACTTTGGTCGCGCTGCAGCCTCCTTTTTGGTTATTCTTATTATTTTTTTAAATATTCATTTGCACATCACTTTTTTTTCATTTGCACACTAGTCACGGGGCCCACCGGTGGTATTCACTTTGTTTCACAATTTAAAGGGCAGAACCTTTTTTTTTTTTTTTTTTTTTTAATTTCACGCACCACTCCACGTTAATTTTTTTTTTTTTATTTTTCAACGACCATGTGTTTTTCCTCCTTTTTTTCACTCCGATTTTTTACTTTTCGCTCACGTCAGATCACGACCGCTCGATCTCCCGCCCAAAACTCGACTCCCAAAAAAAAAATCCAAGTCCCCGCCAAAAAAAAATTGCCCGATCACTTCCGCCACGATTAAGCAGCTTCGAGTGAAGTTGCTCGCGATCTGCCTCGATCCCCAGTGACGAACTTGTCATTCGTCACACAAGTTGAGAATGAGTGGCAAGACAATATGCAGGTTAGAGTTGTTAGGGAAGATTAAGTGAAAGGGAGTTCTTGGGCAGGGCTGTTGTCAATTTAACAATATTTGATTCGTTTCAGCAAGTTTGAGTTTTTATGAGGGGAGGAGGAGGAGTAATAGTAAGGGTGGGTGGATACTACTTGCTTTTTAATTGATTGCTTCAATCACGTCCAATATTCTCTGTATAGAATATCAGTTTCATAGACGAAGTTGCATAGAATTTTTATAAAATTCGGTGTATTTTACATTCACGAAACCGAACATTTGTATGGGAGGGGGTAGAGAACGTAGGGGAATCGTAAAATTTGATGTGCAGTTTTATTTCGTTTCTCTTGTAAGGTGCTTGTACAAAATTTCAAGTTCGTAGATTTTAGTTTGTTGGTTATTAGTTGATTTAATGAAATTGGTCGAAATCATACTTTTGTATGGGAGGGGGTAGAAGGACAGGCGCGATCTCAAAACGGTTACTCAGTTTTATTTCAACTAGTTTTAAAAGTTTTTGTGCAAAATTTCAAATTGATTACTTTTAACAGTTAGGTGATAATTGACTTCTTAAAAATGTTCGAAAAAATAATTTTGTATGGGAGGGAGTAGAAGTCTTAAGGGTTTTCAACCAGTTAATATTTCGTATGTTTAGGAATTTTTTTGAAATGCATTTCCCGAATTTTCAAGTTTTTACCCTAAATTGCACACAAAAATTTTCAGTTTATGTGTTTTTTTCAATGCATGTGAAACACCTTGTGCACGTTAGACCAGGGGGTCAGTTTATAACAATTATGAATCAAGTTATTACTATTTTTCTATGTACATCAAATAGACGTATCCACATGCGAAATTTAAACTTTGTATCTTTCACCAGGGTCCTAAAAAATCACTCAAAATTTTGGACATTTTTGCTTATCACTTTACGCCTCCCAACTTAAAATTTTTACCAAAATTAGCCATTATGTAGTTCTACATTCTGACAAATTTTTTATTTGATATCTGTACTCTTTTGAGATATAAGGATTTGTAATTTTGAAAAGTGCGCCATTATTGAAATGCTCCCCATTTCCCCCCACTACTATTATTTCAACATGTTATATTTTTTCATATTTGGCTCGTAAAGCGTAGCATACGTTTCAAGTTTCAATTACATAGCTTAAGAGACAGTGGAGATATTTATTTTTAAGTGTTTTTCTTTGCACCCCCCCCCCCCCCCCGTCCTCCCCCTTACAATAATTAGCCTCTATCTAAGCTGATTTTAGTAGATCTATATACCATCTTAATGTTTCTAAAATATCAATTTTTTATAGTAAGTAATTTCGAAAATATAATCATTTGAAAAAAAAATTCGGCCGACAATTTGTTCTTAGCCCCCCCTTTTTGCACCCCAATGGATAAAAAAATTAAATTATTTTTAAAAGTTGTCCCACAAACTTTTCTATATGTGTGTTGATTCTCAGCTTCCTAACTATAACTATGGTTGATATATTTGAATTCTTATTTTTGAGTTTAAGCGCTCCCCCGCCTCCCCCTGAACCCGTACACCCCCAAAAATGGGTATCCGCCTGAGATCCGCAACTATCTACAATCCCCCCAAATATGATCTTTCTACCTTGAAGGGTTTGGGAGTTAATGTGCGCTGAGCGTACACGTCGGCGTGCGGTGGACGGCGGACGGCGTACAGACAGACGAATTTTTTTTTTTTGCATTTTGGGGCTATTTTACTCATGAAACGCGAAAAAACAAAATTTCAGGGTAGCAAATTTTTTTTTTCAAGTCGATTACAATACTTTATTATTAAAATAATAAAGTAAAATGAGTCACTTTGTATGGGAGGGGGTAGAAGGCGTGAGGAGAGGGAAATAAAACCAAAAGCATATTACATCTAGGAGCATACCTAATAAAGTGTGAAATTTTTATTACAATTGTTTCAGCCGTTTTTGCGTGAAAGCCGGACAGACAGACAGAAGAATTTTAAAAACGCGAGTTTCTGCTTAGAATTGCTAAAATAAAGCAAATAAACTGCCAATAAGTCGGGCGCAACTTTATTATTTTTGGGACAATTTAATGATGCATGGAAAGTCAATATGCAAGTTAAAGCGGTTAGGGAAGTCTTGTGGAACCCCCTTTCACAAGTGGAACCCCCTTTCACAAGTGGAACACCCTTTCTCAAGTGGAACCCTTTTTCACAAGTGAAACCCCTTTCACGAGCGGAACCCTCTTTAGGGCAGGAATGATGCCAATTCAAGACTTAGTTGCGAATACGATCAATAGCTCCAGTGCATGTAATCAATATTTCATTCGTTTATGCAAGTTTGGGTTTTTATGAGGAAGAGGCAGGGGTGATATTAAGAGCGGGTGAATGTCAATAATTTTTCAATTGGTTGCTTCAATTATGTCCAATATTTTCTGCACGGAATGTCAGTTTCATAGACGAAGTTGCATAGAATTTTCATAAGATTTTGAGCATTTTACATTCACGAAATCAATCATTTATATGGGAGGGGGTAGAGGAGGTAAGTGAAATGTAAAATTTGTGATGCAATTTTATTTCATTTCTTTTGTAAAGTGCTCGTACAATATTTCAAGTTCGTAGATTTTAATTTGTTGGTTAGCAGTTGATTAATTGAAATTGGTCGAAATCATACTTTCGTATGGGAGGGGGTAGAAGGGCAAATGCGGTCTCAAAACTTTTGACGCAATTCTGTTTCAACTATTTTCGAAAGTTTTTGTGCAAAATTTGAAATTGCTTGCTTTTAATTTTTAGGTGATAATTGTTTTTTTTTTAAAATGGTCGAAAAAAATAATTTTGTATGGGAGGGGGTAGAAGTCTTAAAGGTATTCTACCAGTTAATAATTCATTCTTTTAGGGATTTTTTGAAATGCGTTTTGCAAATTTTCAAGTTTCTACCTTAAAATTTCATAAAAAAATTTTCAGCTTATGTGTTTTTTCATTGCACATGAAACACCTTGTGCACGTTAGACCAGAGGAGTCGGCGCATAACAACCGCAGAATCTTTATTATTTTTTCTGTATGCACAATAAATAGATGTATCGACCTGCAAAATTTAAACTTTGTATCTTTTACCAGAGCCCTAAAAAAATTACTCAAAATTTTCAACATTTTTGCTTTCCACCTCCCTCCCCTTACACCCCCAACTTAAATTTTTACCAAAATTAAAAATGATATAGCTCTATAATCTGAAAAATTTTTGATTTGAAATCTGTACTCAGTTTTGTGATTTAATGGTTTGAAATTTTGGAAAGTTCAATGCTCCCCATTTTCCCCCACTACTATTTTGTCCAAATGTTATATTTTTCTCTTTTTTTTTTTAGTATAGCTTAATATAAGTACCAAGTTTCAATTACAGAGCTCAACAAATAGCCGAGATATTGATTTTTAAGTGTTTTTCTTTGCACCCCCCTGACCCTCCCCCTTACAATAATTAGCCTCTATGTAAGCTGATTCCAGTGGACCTATATGCCACCTTGATGGTCTAAAAATATAAATTTCTTATGCTAAGTAATTTCGAAGATATAATCATTTGAAAAAAAAAAAATTCGGCTGGCAATTGGTCTTATTGGTCCCCCCCTTTTTACACCCCAATGGATAAAAAAATTAAATTAATTTTAAAAGTTGTCCCAAAAACCCTTTTATATGTATATCGAGTTTTAGCTTCCTAGCTGTAACCATGTTTGAGATATTTGAGTTCTTAATTTGCGGTTTAAGTGCGCCCCCGCTTCCCCCTGAACCCGTACAACCAACAAAATGGGTGTCCGCCTGAGATCTGCAACTATCTACAATCCCTCCAAAAATGAACTTTCTATCTTGAAGGGTTTGGGAGTCAATGTGCGCTGAGCGTACACACCGGCGTACAGATAGACGGATTTTTTTTTTTGCATTTTTAGGCTATTTTAGTCATGAAACGTGGAAAAAACAAAATTTCAGGGTAGCAAATTTTTTTTTTTTTAAAGTCGATCACAATACTTTATTATTAAAATAATAAAGTAAAAACTAACTTATAGCCATTTTCAAACAAATAAGAGACAGATACTACAATTACATTTATATGTATTGATGTGAGGCAGATAGAGTATGTCTATACACATGCTACTTCATGTAAAAAAAAGAGACAAGAGCTCTTACACGTATCATTATGTACCATTGGAAAATAATAGAGCTTCTCCTTTTCGGCAATATTCTTTCAGGGAAAAACTCATGATGATTGAAGTAATACACTCAAGATGTTTATGTTTGTTGTCCCAAGTATTGTGAGTTAGGTACGGATACTCAAGTAACAAAACGTTTTGACAGTTCAGTTAATTTTTGGCAAGTATTAAGCCTTGCTTGAGAGTTATTTCGTTACTTAAGTAACGAATATATGTTTGCGTTGGTATTCGTTACTTCGGATTTCGGTTGGGAAAGAGCACTCGTGTAACGAATAGCTACTTTTTTGACATAACTACCCTAAGTTATGCAAAGTTGTCTACGTTATCTAGGTTTTAATCTTCCACTGCAATATTTTATCTAATATCCTTTTTCCTGGTTTGTGTCATCAATTTTGTTTGGTTTTCGTTAATACGTCACCGACAATTCTTATTTAAACTATTGGCTAACTTCTATTTTTTTTATTCATAATTTGACTGACTTCTATGTTTTACTATATTAACTGATCTCTTCTAAAATTATGGTCGTTTCGATAACGAAAATTTTTCAAAGAACCGGGCGGAAAAATATGTATATCAGAGAAAACCCCGCAGAAAAACAAATTTTGACCCATATATAACATTTTTTTCTCTCAGAATAACATGTGTTTTTAGTCTCGCATGTCCTTATTTTAAGCTCTTTTAATCACTTAAACAAAAAAGAATTAGTTCAACAATGCTTCAAGTTTAACTTGTACAATAAAAAAAAAGAGAATAGAAACAAGAAGAAATTACAAAGCCAAACACAAAAGGACTTTCATTATAACTCTACGAAATCCTTACCAGCTGCTGTCATTATGTTGGCACTTTCATTACAATTTTTCGCCAGTATTTGCTTCTTTCCCCAAGGCGACAAAAATGAAACTTTTTCTACCACCCGCTCCTCCCAAACAGTATAAACATCGTAATACTGTTGGCATATATAGGAAATTGTAACAGAATATAACGATAAATGAAAAGTAGTCAACTATGAAATACTTATGAAAAAAGAAAAAGAAATATGACCGCTTTCTGACGAGGTGCCTTGCGATAGATGATGAAAGTAACCTTCTTAGGTCGCACTTTGACGCTTTCCATATGCTAATCGCTCTAATTCTTGGCCCGGATTTGGTGCAAATGAGTTTGTAAATTTTATTAGGACGCAATGCTTGCGTGTGCGCCTGTATTTATGCAAAGCGTCTTCCAGAAGAAACGTGCCGTATCTGAACAGACCCTAACTACGTATTAGAGTTAGTGTCTGTGACATCGTTTCCAAGTTTAAATAATGGAATAAATGCGCGCCTTCTGCTTCTATGGCGCCTAGCTTGTGAAAACCGAAAATAAAACAAAAATGTGGAACGAAAAGCAGAATAAAAATAACAAGACAAGAAAAAAATGGAGCCACTCTTCAGGCTGCGTAGTATAAATTGAATAATTGAAGGCAAGCAAGCAGCATCTTTTTATGTAAATTTTGCACTCGCAGGCTTTTTAATCCCCACAAAATTAGTCTAAGCTACTTAAGGTGAGGAGCCATATTCTCTTTTATTTTTTCATTATTATGAGGCTTGTTTACGTCAATGTCGTAGGTGGTTAGGCCTAACTGGGGTGTGATGCGAGGCGAGGGAGTAAATTCTTCCAAATGCATGGGTAACACACTAGTTTATATTTCAAAGCAAGTACATGCATTACAGTACACCGCCAATTATAAATTGTCCTTGTACTGAATCTACCAACCATGTGCAGTAACCACATGAATGGTATCTAACACTAAAAGTTCCTAGCTAAACTCATACCATAGTACAACAGTAGAGAAATGCCTCTCCTAGGATCCATAACAAAAACAATTTTACTACTTATCACATCCGATCCGAGCTGGACAATGGCTGTGCCAAGAGGTCCTTGACAGCTTGAAGTGTCAATGATGGTAGTTGTCTACTACCGATTCGTATCATCATTTACCTTCTCTTTGTTGGGCATTCTACAAACCTAGAAATTCATGAACGGATATGCTCATAACACTCCACACTCGTCAGATTAGCTTTGATCCCAAACATTTAATTCTTTTACGAGTAAGGACGTATATCCAAAAACATCATACGAGTAGCTATATGTATGTATGTATTTTTAAATCCGATGATAAATAGCAAGCATTTGGAACGGTACGAATTTCATTACGTGCACATATCGTAAATTTGCAGCGTCAGTTGGCCTTTAGTGTCGTAATATCGTATGAGTGTGTTTGAAATTGTAAGGACTTCAATAATAATTCTAGTTGAATTCAATTTTGTTATCAAACATGGCGATAGTTTTATTAAATTACGATAACTGATTGTACGAATGTTACACGCAGATCATATCGAAAGAGTTGAAGGAAAATGATTCGAAACGGATCAATTGGTTTTTATTGACCTCATCTTCCGTAGTAATTTCATTTAACTTTACTGCAGAATTTTTTTAGAATGAATGAAGTTTTGGAATAACTTACAGGTGTCGAATGATTTATCGGTATACGTTAAGACACAAAGTGTTCGGAATCGACTTTTTAAAGTCCTGGAGCCCGACTTCGCGTTGATTCGAACAATGGTAAGCGTAAATATTGAAAGACCCTGAAAAATAATTATTCTTGGAACTTAACGCATTAAATAGATGAAAATTGATCGAAAAAGTATAACATATTCGAATCTAATAGCAAATTCGTAGATATTTCAAGCCAATTTTCACGATTGCGTAAACACCCTTAATAAGAATTTAAGTCTTTTATTGATTGATTTCATCGACAGTTGCGTACAGCTTTAATACAACAGACTGCTTTTCCATTCACATACACATTTGTTATTATTTTTTCAGCATAATAAGGCAATCGCATAGGAAAATTAACCAAAAAAGTTTAAGCGTATCAAAAAATGAATGGAAAGCAATTGCTCATGCATCGTGCAAGTATTGATACTTAACACTTTCAAATTATTCAAAATCCTTAAGGAGTTCACACAATTTTAAATTGGGTATCGAATTGACTAGCCCCAGATAGTTTCAATATGGTGTATCGGCAGGCAGGTATTGGGCTTGTTATTTTACTTTATTATTTTAATAATAAAGTATTGTGATCGAGTCGGAAAAAAAAATTTTCTACCTTCAAATTTAGTTTTTTCGCGTTTCATGACTAAAGTAGCCTAAAAATGCAAAAAAAAAAACACATGACAGAATTATAATTGGGTGTAAAGCCCAATCATGTGATACTCTAGATGAAATAGGAAAGAGTTTTTTGTACCGGGAAACATTTCATCTCAAATTTTTTCGAATAGTGAATAGTGACTATTGTATGGGAGGTGGTAAAACAGTAGAAAGAGTGTGGTGAGGTTGATAGTTTTTCCAATATTGGTTGCAATTGTATTAAATTAATTATGACAAAAGTTGGTTCTTTTAGCTTTTCTAGTTGCAATGAAAACCGCATAAATGCATTTTTGAAAATAGTGCATTTGTATGGGAGGGGGAAGTAGGAGTAATGGGATCAAGTAAATATTGTTTGAGGCTAATGATATTTATATCATTATAATATGAACTAATTTTCAAGTCAAATGGTTTCAGAGAAAAGCCAATTTTTTTAATTTCGAAATTTCATGAAATTTGTGTGGGAGAATGTGGCCCGTTTACGAACTTAAACTTACTTTTCAGTTAAAAATTACGTATGACAAATTTCAGCACAAAAGGTCAAAGCTTTCGAGAGTTATGTTGTAGACGCAAAAACAGAAGGTCACTGAGAATCGACGTTTTTGAGCGACAACATATATTTTTCTACTTTTCGCGACTCTGTGCGCTACAAACGGTAAGGCAAACACAATACACTCTCGGATTCAATCTAGAGTATAAAAATCAGTCAGTCTCTACGCCGTACGTGTACGCTCAGAGTACATTAACTCCCAAACTCTTCAAGATAGAAAACTAAGAATTCAAATATCTCAATCATGGCTCTAGCTAGTTGACATAGAGTAATTTGTGGCAGAAACTTAAAAAATAATTAAATTTTTTTATCCATTGGAGTCCAAAAAGTGGGGGGCTAAGAACAAATTATCGGCAGAATTTTTTTTTTTTTTTTTATTAACGATTATATCTGCGAAATTACTTGCCATAAAAAATTCATTATGTCATTAAAACTTGGAACACATATTAAGCTATACTAGCGAAATCGAATTCAATCAAATTCCTGTTAAGAGCCGCTATAGGGGCATAGAACAGACACAACTCTCTTCCACAAGGCGCGATCCTGGGCATCGGCTTTAAGCTGTTGTCATGTCTTGTTAATTTCTCTGGCCTCCTGTTCAACTGCTCGCTCCATGTGCTACATGGTCGATGAACCCGACGTCTTCCTTGAGAATTATAAAAATAGAGCCGGTTTGGCGATGTTTCACTATGGTTTCCTCAAAGTGTGACCGATCCACTGCCACTTTTGCCTTTGAATATCAATACTAATTTTATTCTGTCCAGTTGTACTCCAAAATTCGCCATTGGAGATCAGTTCTTGCCAGAATAATCCTAAAATGCGTCGGAGGCATTGGTTCACTAAAGTTTGCAGTTTCGTGGTAAGTCGGACGGTCACTTTCCCCGTAGTACAACCATATAACAACACGAATTTGACGCGTGCGTCAAAAAAGTGCAGCCTCTTAACCTCCAGACACGGAAAATGATACCGAAGGTCTGACGAGCTTTATTTAGACGAGCCTTTATATCTTTTTCTTTGTCTATGCTGACAATGCTTCCGAGATAACAAGAATTTTGCATCTCTTCCACATCTTGTCAAGATTCTTTATTGAGACTTAAAAATATACATCATTAAAACTGAATACTTAGAGAAAATAGTGTTGCTGGCTATAAAATTTGGCCAAGCCTTATGTCTAATAACATATGTTTCTTGAAACTAAACTAAATTACGAAGCGATTACACACCTAGTTTTGGATAGGGTCACTCTTGCTTCCAAAGTTGTTGCCTTCAAGTAATTTTTTACACTAAACTAAACTAAAACTAATAACTGAAGACTACTTATACTAATGTTATAACTAAAATTAAAAATAAATGAACAAGAGAAAAGTGTGGTTAACTATCAACGCAAAATGATGCGTTGGAAAATTGTTAGTCATCCTTTTCCTCGGTAGATATCGATTGAAAGAAAAGTTAAGTAAATTATTATTTCAGCAAACCAAATACGCGTAGTCCACCAAAGATAAAGGCGGAATAAATTGGCTAATTTAACCTCTATATGTGCTAGTTGATGCCTTTTCATAAAATATTATTCTACAGCGACCCTCTGCAGATTCTTGAAAAACCTGGACTGATTCCTCGCTCCACTAATTGGTGATACATAGTATTGGCTTAAAAACGGCGTGTTATGATTGACTTCATACAGCTTTTTAATTAGTGGGTTCGGGTGAGTCGCTAGTCTGACGGCTGATTGCTTAGCTAAATATAGCAGATATATGTGTTCCAAGTCAGTGTCTCCGTACAGGGAGACATTGCTGAAATAGGTCTTATCTGGTTTTCTATGCTTTGATATACAGTGTCTTAAGATTCTCCGTTCGAAGATTTGAAATTCCTCAGCAACTGAAGGAGAGATTGTAAGCCAAATTAAAAAACCATAAGGGATTATCGGTTTAATGAGAGTTTTATACATTAGCAGCTTCGTCGATTTATAAAGTTCTTTAGAGCTTGACAAGGGTCTTAAGATGGAAGCTGCTGCTTTTGCCTTTTAAAGTGCATGTCTCGCGTGCGGTTTGAACTTCATTCTATGGTGTAGGTTAAATCCTAGATACCATATGTTGTTTTTAAGTGGAATATTCTGACTTTCTAACACCAGCGAGAGAGATTTTCTCTCACGAAATGCAAGCCGGTGTCCTTTCCCACTTGCATTCCGAAAACAGATACCCCAAGTTTTGAAAAAATCGTTGGCTCGCAGTAAGTGTTCTCTTACTGCAGCGAGGGCGTCATGTGGTCTATTAGCGTAAACAAAAATCAAAGTGTCGTCGGCATAGAGTATTGCTTTGGAGTTTACTAAAGAAACTCCAGAAGCGACAACATCCATAGGCAGGTCATGAATAAAAAAATTAAATAGCTTTGGCCTGAGGATAGATCCTTGCGCTACTCCAGCATTAACAGGGATGATTGTCGAAGTGGAGTTTGCTATCTCTATGAAGAGCTTTCTGCCTGTTAGAAAGTCAGCAATAATTCTGATAAGAGCTTGCGGACATCCTGTCATTAAAAGTTTATATATTAAACCATGCATCCACACTGAATCGAATGCCTTTTCTAAGTCTATCGAACAGGCAACTGTACATTTTCTCTGCCGGAGTTGGGAATAAATTCACAGCAAAAAATATCTAATTTCATCTGGATGCATTTTTCAAAAATTTTGCTAATATTTGATACCATTGAAATAAGCCTCAGGTTGGTTATATCATTAGACGCACTGCTTTTCGGAATAGGGTAAGGCTTCGCGATTTTCCAACTTGATGGGAAGTATCCATTGCTGATGCAATTATTAAAGATGATAGTTAGCTTTCCGGATAATTGATTAGAGCATCTGCGCAGTTTATAATTGGGGACGCCATCCGGACCTTTCGATTTTTTCCCATTCGTGCAGTTTCTTAGGTCTTCTACGAGTTCTCTGTTGAAGAAATTATCGTTGTTGGTGGCCACATTATTTGAACGGATGTCGGAGGAGAATGTAGTTAAAACTGAATTTTCACTTGAATCATAATGCTGTCTTACTCTTTCCTGAACGACTGAATTTAATTCCGCATTATACTGTGGACTCTTTTCCCTATAAAATTCGTGGTAGAACACTTTACATTTTTATAAGATATCCCTTGCAATATTCAGTTTTTGGTATTTTCTGCCTGAGATCCTATCTATTTCTTTAAAGGCAAATGGTGACGGAGAAATATTTTTCAGTCTTTTTTTGTAAAGTTCTTTTATTTTCTTACGAATTGTATTTCTTATTATGGATTTAAGGCAGTGAATTCTTGAATTAAGTTCCTGATATTCCGCATTCACGTGGTTGTAATTTCGATGAATGATTCTTTTTAGTTGTTTTAGCTTAATTTTCTAATCCTTTGAAGGTTCAAGACATGTACTGAGAGATCTCTATATTTCATGTTTTTAACCGAGATGATCGTAGAGTGTTTTTCTATGCAGGTTTTGATACTATTAATTATTTTAAATAAGTACTTATCAATTTCTTCAGAACTTAAGTTGCGATTAGTGGGTACGTGGAAGTCAAGCTCTTCGGATAAGTCATCTTTAAATTCTTCCCAACTGATGTCTTTAAAGGATCTATAAGTTTCTTGAGGTTGCATAAATGGATTAAATTGAGTAAGAACTAATTTCAAGCCAAAGAGCAAAATGGTCGGAAGGGGATGGCAATGTTTTTCACGTAAGATTGGTGTTTTGATTAGCGTTAACTAAATTTGAGGAAATTAAAAAAAAATCTAGAACAGACGACGAGCGCGGAAAGGTTGGCGCGCTCGCATTAACTATGTATATCCATTTCTAATAATGGATCATTCATAAACCATGAATGGAGATGAACTCTATTAAAGTTCCTTTGCGAATCTCTTCAGGCTTTATGACGCGCGTTGAAGTCCACTCCAAATACGTAGCTATCGAAGGATCTTGCTAAGTTAACCAGACTATCTAGATCTGACAGGATACGACTTCTTAAGCCATATGGAATGTAAATTGCTCCAGCTAATAATTTCCGTTCAATTCCTCCCTCATACATAAATGGTATACTCATAAGGCTAACAGACAGGTGCACATTGGTGAGCGAAATTGCAGAACATGAGTAATTGTCTTTGATAAAAACAGCGGTACCACGGCCAAAATCGCTTCTGACCATTTTATAATTTTTGAAGCTAACTTTATGTTTAGGTTTCAAACGCGTTTCTGAAATCAGGGCTATTGAGGGATTTAAATGATTAAGTGTGTCTTCTAGTGACTTCTTTCTGTCATGTGCAATTAAGGAGTTCACGTTTACGGCATAGATCTTTAAATATATTATACGCGGGCTAACAGATCAGCAATAAACTTGATGTAAGCTGAGGCTTGTTCAAATTTGGACGAGATAGATTTAAAGTTCATCATAAAATTTGTAACCTTCTCCACTAAGATTGGTAAATGAACTCCAAATAGTGAATCTGAAATATCTAAGAATTTATCAAATATTCCGGTTTTGGTGTTTGGGATCCTGGCTCTGATCGGGCTACTATCACGAAATATATTTGCGAATGAACGATTAGAGGTAACTAAATTATTAACGGAACGTTGAACGAAGTTCCTATTCACCTGATTCTTGCGAGTGTTTTCTAACTTCATCTCTTCCCTTTTTTGATTGTGTTTCATAAACACCGCGCATTTATTATAATTGGCGGGATGCCCTTCTGATCCATAATTAATACAGAAAGCCTTTGGGGGGGCTAGTACCATCGTTCTTCTTTGGACATGAATTTGTGTCCTCGTGGTTACCACCACATTTGACACAATGTTTATCATAGCCACAGTTGGCTGAGACATGTCCAAATCTTTGGCTTGTGTAGCATTGTATGACTTCCCTACCTTTGGGTTTTTCAAAGTTAATTTTTTGAAAGAAATATATTTGATCTTTAAAATCTTCTTGAGGTCATCACCCCTTTTCAGAGTTATTTTGAAAATATTAGAACTGATACCATCCCTTTTGGCCCAAGCAGTTGGAATCTGGTCCACTTTAGCAAAAGATATGAAAGGATCAATTTGCAGAATATCACACTCATGCCTCTTAGAATTACGGAACTGGTTCGTAATTTCCTGGGAGTGAACGAAAAGGCATCAGCTTTTAGGGGTCTTATATCTTCTATAATTTTTTTATGAATATTTACGTCATCTACATATAACTTTTGCCTATCTACGCCCTGGTTGACAATTCGTACTCTTACTGAGCTTGACATTTTTCTAACAAAGTCAATAACAGTCTTAGCACCTAGAAAAGTTATAAATATTTTTTGTTTTATACCAGCTGACTGATAGTTATTAACGTTCGTAAGATTTACATTCTTATTTTAAATATTAGAACTAATAGAAGGTTCGTCATCAGTATTCAAATTTGACAATATACTAAATCTATAATGATATTGATTATTTTCACCTTTCTCCATGTTGTTGGTTTTGCGTTTAGCACCTTTTGCAATGAGAGTCTCCGCTTCCTCGTTGGCCCCCGCAAAAAAACTTTGGGCGGATGACAGCATACTTTGGGAATCTTCCGGAGTTCTACTCTCTTCGGATGCGGTGGATAGTCCAGAGAAATCTCCTTGGATCGAGTAGGATTCGCCTTGTGTTCTGCAACTATTCATAAATGCTTCGTCACCTTTGATTTGGGTCAACTTTATGGTAAGTTTTGGAATTTTCGCCACGGCTCCTCTTGACGTTTGTTTATCATCTATCCGGTCGTTGTCGTCTATCCCACTCGACCGCTCCAATGGATTCGAGCTTGCCTTCAAATCGCTAAAATTTGCGAGTTTCGATAACCACGGTAACCTCAAATTTGAGGTTAGGCGTAAAACGCCCTGAGAAGGATTAAAAGTCACAATAACCACTAATTTATATATTAAATTACGCAGCTCCATAAGTTTTATGTCATCAATGATCTTTTTAGGATTAACAAATGAAACTTAGTTATGATGTACTGAAAAAAGAATTCGTAAACACAGCTCTCTGGCACAGACGTCAGTCTTTAGTTGGCAATTAACTCCATTGCGAAAAGTCCGTGGTCGTGAAACTGATGTGAAATGAGCCTTTGCTCCACATCTTGTCCGTTAAGAACGATCTGTGTGCTTGCGTCCGAACCCATGTGCATATGTATACTTGGTTTTGCGCACATTTATTTCCATGACATAATTTCGTACATTTGACATTAAATGGATTTGTTCGAAAAGTGTAAAAGCTATGGATCTGAAATTTGAAATATATTACTTTCATGGTGATTTCAATCTACTGTATAAGAGTTATTTGAGTCTTTCTCTTCCTTCCACCACCTTCCATACAAAATGCACTTTTTCATGAAATACTATAAGCAAATTTATTCGGTACGTATAACATTAGTCGAGCTGAAATTATACACAAAATATTTATTAGAATTCTTAGTAAGAACAACAAAAAAATAAAAAATAGACGATTAATTTCACTCCTTCTACTCCCTCCCATACATTCTCATAACAAATTTCACAACTTTACAAAAAGTCGATTTTCCTGAAAAGAATGGATGCTACTGATCTCCAATTTAAAACATGTAAAAAATTATGTTTTTAGTTATTTCTAAAAAGTCATTAAGAACTCGCCCCTCCTTCTACCACCTCCCATACAAACTACACAATTTCACTAAATCCAATTCACTAATTTTCTCAGTAGCTAATTTTTTAATTCCAAATTTTTTAGAAAACATTTTGGTGGCAACTCTAGCGTAATGTGAAAAAAGTAGTTCAATATTGTCACCCCCTCCACCACTTCCTCTGCAAAATTTCTAAAAATCCAAAAAGTTTCTCTTTCATCTAGAGTATCGCACGATTGGGCTTTACGCTTACGTTTTTTCAGTAGCAGCCAATAAAACTGAAAAATAAATCATCACCACTCGTTACGGTCGTTATCACTCTCCTTTTCTTACTTTCCCATTCCCATTAAACCTTTCCTCCATGACTGCGTTTGTGCATTGCACATAGAGGATGAAATTGCCTATAACACTAGTCAGTCTGTAAAAAAAAAGCAAATAAGCTTTTTTACTTCCCTTAGTATTATACATACATATTTACATTTGTAGTCGTGATCATACACAAATTTTTTAAGCAAATTCGCCAATTGAATTTGAACAAAAATTCAAATTCATCGTTGAATAAAATCGATATGCAAATCATACAAATCGAATTTTCAAAATGAATTTCAAACTAGCCCCCAAGTACAAAAAAAAAAAAAAAACGATGGGTATTTTCAATTTTCTTTAATTTTTTTTTATTCCACCCATCACTAGTTCATAGGCAAATACAAAACTGGGAGAAAAAAGTATTTCCAACGATTTCTGTTTAATATTCCGATTAAGGATTATTTCGGTCTCTTGCTGGATATGTTTCGGAGGATGAAAACGGAAAAAAATCCTGAGAGCAGAATTTTTTTCACTGTTTTTGAAACAGACGGGCGCCATTGCTGTGTAAAATGCTATGCTATTGCGCTATAAGAGCATTCGATTGGGAGTGCTTCTGTCTAACAAATCGTGACAAGAATGACCAATAAACAACGAACATGACACTGCAAAGGGAATTTACATCTTCGCCATCGGAACCTAACAAGCTCCATGAAAATACTTAAAAGTCAAAACCAGCATTGGAGAATAATATTTCAGAATAACTACACAACCCTTTGAAAACTGGTCACGTATATGTATGTGCCAATCGTATCTGCATAATGCAGCCCTTGTCCTATTGCATTATTTCTTGTGAGTATTATCTTAGAGGCATGTCACCAGCAATCCCATTGATTTTTGTATTCTATTGAGAAATTTTGTCCTAGTGGATTATTGAAGTAATAAAAGCCAGACGTACAGATCCTATCGACTGTGGACGATGTTCAATAGTTATCAGCATAGTATTTCAGGGCTTATGCGATTTCTAATAGAATACGAAACCTTAGTGTACAGTTTTGTTTTCGATATTAAAAGTTCGCCATCCAAAATTTTATCTTGCTGAATCAAGCTAAACTTAATTCATGCTGAACGAAATTTTAAAAAGAAAAATAGTTCGACCCTACTTCGTAAATAAAAATTCTACGAAATGAACTGGTCAGAGGGTTTTATTAATTTATTTATTATTTTTAGAATTGAAATGACCACTCATTGATATTATAAGCTTTAACTCAGGTAATCGTAATTTTTGGTATCAACTTGTTCACAGCCAATAATTCCACATACTAGCAATGTACTGAAGGTATGTATCGATTCACAACTTTAAAAATTTATAGTATTTTTCTAATAGTATAGACTTTGAATTGACAAGATCCCTTCTCTTCATGGACAGAAAAATTCACAATTCATTCCTGTGCTTCGGATTTCATCCAATACAATCAAATACGTAATGCGAAACACCGTATAGCGAATCAATATTATTGATAAAAACCCATACAAATTCCACAGTTCTCGTTTTGAATTAGACCAGTTCCTCGTTTCAATGAATTTCTCTATTATCATCTAATAAATTCAGCACATATAGTATTTTTTCCAAAATTGTTCAAGCAAAGATTCACCATCGGCTTTATCTATAAGTTTCCGAAAAGTTTTCCGTAAATAATATGCCTGAAAAGTAACTACTGCATCCTGATTCATTGGCTGGATTATTGGGATACTCAATCTTCACTTCTTCAGATAATTCGAATGACTTAACCGAATATTCTAGAGCATTTATTAACGAAAATCAGGAAACCTTTAGCAAAAAGCTATTATCTTTATTTTTGTATATTATATTTTTTCACTTTTGGACAAAATCTATTTTTGAACCAGTCATCCAAGCTTTCTTGTTAGATTTCAAAATAGTTTGGCAATTGTTTCCTGTTAAGCTCTTCGAAAAATCTTGGATTCTCGGAAAGATGTATTAAAAGTAGATTTAGCATAAAATCCCTCAGCGCATTAGTACCAAGGAGCAAAGTTAATCGTTCTAGACACTTTATATCTAGCTGCAGGCTTTTCGCTTTTTGAAATGAACATTTTTTCAGGCTTTCGCTTACAAATGAATCTTGACTCAGTCATTATTAAAAACTTGTTCAGATTGGTATCCACCTATTTATTCTTTTCAAAATGTTGGGATATTCTTTAGTTGTTTCACCTTACATTTTTATGTTGTTCAGATTGTATCGATATTTAAATGTTTCAAACCAATCTTGGCTTCTCTTAAATGTTGCATCTTGCATAAATTAAAAAAAAAAAAATAAACTGCCAACAAGTCGGGCGAAACTTTATTATTCTTGGGACAAGTTGCGGATGAGTGGAAAGTCAATATGCAGGTTAGAGTGGTTAGGAAGGCTAAGTGAAAGGGAGTTCTTGGGCAGGACTGTTAACAATATTTCATTGGTTTCTGTAAGTTTGGTTTTTATGAGGGGAGGAGTAGGGGTAATAGTAAGAGTGGGTGGATGTTAAAAGCTTTTTAATTAATTGCTTGAATCACGTCCAATATTCTCTGTATAGAATGTGTTTCATAGACGAAGTTGCATAGAATTTTCATAAAATTCGGTGTATTTTACATTCATGAAACCGAACATTTGTATGGGAGGGGGTAGAGAATATAAGGGAATCGTAAAATTTGATACGCAGTTTTATTTCGCGTCTCTTGTAAGGTGCTTGTATAGAATTTCAAGTTCGTAGCTTTTAGTTTGTTGGTTATTAGTTGATTTAATGAAATTGGTCGAAATCATAGTTTTGTATGGGTGGGGGTAGAAGCGCAAGCGCGATTTCAAAACTTTTAAAACAACTTCATTTGAATTATTTTTTTAAGTTTTTATGCCAAATTTGAAATTGATAGCTTTTAAGAGTTAGCTGATAACTGATTTCTTAAAAATGCTCGAAAAAATAATTTTGTATGGGAGGGGTTAGAGGAGGTAGGGGAATCGTAAAACTTGTGATGCAATTTTCTTTCGTTTTTATTGTAAGGTGCTCGTACGAAATTTCAAGTTCGTAGCTTTTAATTTGTTGGTTATTAGTTGATTTAATGAAATTAGGCGAAATCATACTTTTGTATGGGAGGGGGTAGAAGGTCAAGCGCGATTTTAAAACTTTTAACGCAATTTCATTTTAATTATTTTTGTTAGTTGTTATGCAAAATTTCAAATTAATAGCTTTTAATAGTTAGGTGATAATTGATTTCTTGAAAATGGTCGAAAAAATAATTTAGTATGGGAAGGGGTAGAAGTGTTAAAGGTTTTCGACCAGTTAATATTTCGTATATTTAGGGATTTTTTTTAAATGCATTTCGCAAATTTTCAAATTTCTACCTTAAAATTTCACTCAAAAATTTTCATTTTATGTGTTTTTTTCAATGCACATGAAACACCTTGTGCACGTTAGACCGGGGGGGTCGGTTTATAACAAATATGGATCAAGTTATTATTATTTTTCTATGTGGATTAAATATAGGTATTCACATGCAAAATTTTAACTTTGTATCTTTTACCAGAGCCCTAAAAAAATCACTCAAAGTTTTCGATATTTTTGCTTACTACCTCCCTCCCCTTACACCTCCCAACTTAAAATTTTTACCAAAATTAACCATTATGTAGTTCTACAATCTGACAAATTTTTGATTTGATACCTGTACTATTTTTGGAGATATAAGGATTTGTAATTTTGAAAAGTACGCCATTTTTGAAATGCTCCCCATTTCCCCCCACTACTATTATTTCAACACGTTATATTTTTTTTGTATTTGCCTAGTATAGCTTAATATAAGTTTTAAGTTTCAATTACATAGCTTAAGAGATAGTTGAGATATTAATTTTTAAGTGTTTTTCTTTGCACCCCCCCTGACCCTCCCCCTTACAATAATTAGCCACTTTCTAAGCTGGTTCCAACGAAACTATATGTCACCTTGACGGTCTCTAAATATGATTTTGTTGCGATAAGTAATTTCGAAGATATAATCATTTGAAAAAAAAATTCGGCCGACAATTGGTTCTAAGCCCCCCCTTTTCGCACCCCAATGGATAAAAAAATTAAATTATTTTTAAAAGTTGTCCCACAAATTCTTCTATATTAATGTTGAGTTTTAGCTTCCTAGCTGTTACCATGGTTGAGATATTTGAATTCGTATTTTTCGGTTTAAGCGCTCCCCCCGCCTCCCCCTGAACCCGTTTACCTCCCAAAATGGGTATCCGCCTGAGATTTGCAACTATCTACAATCCCCCAAAAAATGAACTTTCTATCTTGAAGGGTTTGGGAGTTAATGTGCGCTGAGCCTACACGTCGGCGTACGGCGTACGGCGGACGGCGGACGGCGTACAGACAGACGGATTTTTTTTTTTTGCATTTTTAGGCTAATTTAGTCATGAAACGCGAAAAAAAAAAAATTTCAGGGTAGCAAACTTTTTTTTTTTCTTGTGTCGATCACAATACTTTATTATTATAATAATAAAGTAAAATTCTGTTCAAATTTTCGAAACTATTTAGCATCATTGTTTGTTTTTATATATGTAATATATTTTTTTTTGCTGCAAATCGAAACATTTTGAGCCGTATATCGAAAAACAGCCATAATTAAAGCAGGTCGTTACAACAAAAAGCTAGGGTGTAGCCTAGTGGGTAGCGTGTAGTGCAGCTGGATATTGCAGAATAACTGATTAATCAATAATTTGATTAATAAAAATAAAGCACTACATTTAAATTAACATTTATTAACATTTATATTATAAAAATTTATTTATTATCATTTGTTATTGTTTAGATTAAATTTTACGTTTTATGTGAATGAAAATCTTTTTTACACTAAAAATAAAAAACAATTACATTTATATTTTTCATAATAATAGTTCACTTGATTATTATTAAAAATAAATATATAAAGTATATTTCTGTCAGTGTAATTATTTATTTTTAGTAGAGTGTATTTTAAAGTGTAAAGTGTATTTGCATGTGGAATTAATTAAGTTTAACCAATTCCCCACAAGCGTGTTGGTCTACAATGCGAAGGTCATGAGTTCAAATCCCGGTCGACGCATAATTTCAGCACACTACCTGCTTTGGTATACCTCGGTTACCTCAATCTACGAAAATATAAAACTCGTAGATAGAGGGTTGTGGCTAGGGCTAACAACCCTTCCGAAATAAGTAATGAAAATGTTAAGGAAGCTGAAGGTCAGAAGGCCAAGGCCCGATTTAGGCTGTAGCGCCATTGAAGAAGAAGTTACACCTAAACGCCGTATATAGAGCGAACGTACAGCGAGGAATGAGTGTAATTTAAAATCTGTTTTTTTTATCGGACCACTAAATCAGCCGTTTCCGTTTCATTCGCATATTTCTATCTATAAATGTAGAAGATGGTTATGGTGATAGATGTAATATACATATAAGTCTCATTTTTTAGCAGTAACCAAATTTAACTCCCAACTGTTACTAAACACTAATTAATGATTTTCTTGCTTGCTATAAGATTCCTACACTTGAATTCCTATGAAGATTGACTGCTGGCAAATATTTCTGGTAACCAAGAGGTAGCTAATCTCATTGAAATACAGGAGAAATTCTCTAGGAAAATGAACGACAACGTTCCTATTCAAAGAATCTTCGAAAATAAGCAAATTAAGGAGCCGCCGTACTTTAATAATAGCCTTCTGCCATTATCTTTGCTATTTCCGACCATCGTTTCCTTCAGATCAGGACTATATCAACTTTAGAACGTCTCGAATTTCCATCAAGGATAAGTAAATCGCACTCTGCCCAAATATTTCCTATTGGAAAGCGCTTAGAGTGCTAAACAAGCAGAAATAATTGACAAATCGGTAGTTGTTCTAAATTATGGCCAAACGAAGCTCTTTTTGTTCCTTTATCGTAGTCCGATTAAATTTGATGGTACGCAAAATAAAGAATGAGATTATTAGCTTTTGCAAATTCCCTTCAGTACAATTTCTTTGCCTTCGTTAAATTATACGAGAAATTATCCATTTAGATAATTTCGAAAAGATGGCTGTAAATTTAAACAAATAGAATTTAGATAACAAAGTAAATTAATTTCGTTCCATTCGCCGTTGTCGAGGTGTCAGGCTTCGAGCAGGCGTATGACAGAAGTATGTAAAGGACCGGGAAAAAAATGCCAAGTTGATGGTAAATGTTTAAGGATATCAGGATACGGTGAGACCATTTCGAAAGAGGCCTATACAAACATGACTTATGGCAAAAATTCGCAAGCAAATATTTACTTTTGAAATTTTTTAGTTATGAAAATGCCGGAAAAACAAAACGACAGAGAAGGAAAATTACACAAGCTAAATGGAAAGATGTCAACAAAAATTATTATGAGCTTTAGCATTAAGGAGATCGTCTTGTCTGGCGCCCTGAAAGTACACTTTTTCAGAATTCTTATCAAAAAAATTATGAAATATAATAAATAGTTTAGTTCAGTCTATTTTTGCACCTTGTATGTTTCCTATTAAAAGAAAGAAAAGAGTAAAAATATCTAAATTTCAAGCCATTTGCTTGCATGGAAAATATTGAATAATAAAAAATCCATTTGAAATAAGAAATATTTATTGCTCGCTTGCTACGCTGGTTCGATTTTCGCTTGAAAAACTTTTTTTTGATATTTTTTTTCTGAACATTGCAAATTTAAATTTTCTGAAAAGGACAATGTATTTTCACAGGAACAACTCTATGTCGTCGAAGTTATTTATAAGCAAGAAGATCAGAAGCTATTTAAAAATAAAGCCAATGAGAAATTCATCACAAAGATAGTAGTGTATTAGGAAGCCCCAAATTTAAACCATGGCGAATGGTAGTAAGGGTCACAGAGAGTAATCGTGATCTGGTACATGACGTAGCATAAATTTTTTGAAAAGCCCACTGTAAATAACATGAACAGTGATCAGAGAGTGTTCCACGCCTCTAATCGGAACTGCCATCCAGACTGGCCCTCCAGGTTGGGGGTTTGGCAAAGCGCTAATAACGTGTCCCCGGACAAAACTCGCGTGTCCACGAACCCGGATTATAGCCACGGATTGTACGGATCAAACCGCAATGACTATGGCAACGGAAAATGGACTATTCTTTTGGATCTTGGAATGTGCGTTCAATACATCGAACGGATGCACTGCGGGAACTTCTTCAGGGGATTCTCGTAACAACATCAGCATCCTTCCTCTCCAAGAAACGAAATGGCTTGAAAGCGAAGTTAACGATTGCAGATCTCACACGATTTTTACCAGCGGGAAAAAACCAGGGAAGCAGAGAATTCGGTGTCGCCTTTATGGTAGATAATGTGTTCAAACAACTCGTAACAAAATTTATACCGATCAACGAAAGAATCTGCTGAATTCACTTCAAGTTGAATTCTTCACCGTTTGGCTTATCAACTGCCATGATCCCACAGAGGAGAAAGATGATGTCTTTAAAGATGAACTCTATGCCCGACTTGACAGCACTTTTGACGGGTTGCCCTCCAATGACATCGAAATTCTAATAGGAGACTTCAACGGTAAAATTGGCAATGGACTGTTTCATAGGGGCGTATCAAGAGGGCATAGCCTCCTAATAAAACGAAGGACAATGGCCAGGGACTTATTGATTTCGTCAGCAGTAAGAACCTAGTCATAAGTTCCACCTGCTTCCCGAATAAAAATATTCACAGAATGACGTGGGCATCACCAGATGGGCACACCTTCAATCAAATTGACCACGTTCTCATCGAAAAAAGGAGATGTCAGGACTCTACGTGGCGCGAACTGTGACTAGGACCATTTTCTTGTTCGAGCTAAATACCGCTGTCGAATAGATAATAAGGGCCACACCAAAAGGAGCTGGGCTCCAAAGCTCAATGTGCAAAACCTGAAGGACGTCACAACGAAAGTGGAATATATGACCACAATCAAAGCCCATATTGAGGCATTACCTCAGGCTGATCCTAAGGAAAGTATTGACCAAATATGACAGAACATTAAGGATAGTATTTAGCGCGCAGTTGAATACACTTTAGGACATTTGGAGCGGAGGAAACGAAATGACTGGCTCGATAAGCAATGCCAAGAAAAATGAAACCTATCGACTGTATCTCGACAGACGAACACGAGCTAGAGAGGACAACTATAAGCGGCTCAGGCGAGACGCCAAGAAGATCTGCAGACAAAAACGGCGGATAATAAACAATGACAAAATTTTATCACTGGACGAAAACCTGGAGAAAAATGACGTGCGAGCAGCATTTAATACCGTGAAAGAAATGTGACAAGGTTGCAAACCGCAAACTACAATCCGTAAGGACGTCATCAAACGGAGATAGAGAAGTTTGATAAAAGCACCCAAAAGCACATACGTCGACAATCAGAGGCAGGAAAGAATGCTCAAACCTCACCATCACTAGAGTGCATCAATAATGATCCACAACAAAAAAAGGGAGATAAAGGGCACCTGAAACGAGCCACCTCACCAAAAAACCGAGAAAGGAAAACGCGCTCGCAGATACTCGTAATATACAACTACATGAAGTATCAACAGAGAAACTTAAGGAGAAGGAGCCTAAAGAAATAGGATGGACGAGAGTCATGAAAAAAAAAGATAAAAAGGCGAGATAAACGTCAAAGTATGAAATTCAATCCTAAAGCGGTTAGACCTGATGCAATAGTCATCACCAAAACAGGAGAGATTTCATACAGTGACATCCTACGATTGGTGAAAGGACACGAAACATTGAACAAATATAGTGAAAATGTGTCAAAAATAAGGAAGACGGCAAAAGGACAAATGCTGTTGGAATTTAATAAGCAACGAAGTGAAGGCTCAGAGGAGTTCAAGAAAGAAATAGAAAAGGTCCTTGCGGCTTAAGCTGAAATTAAAGTTCTTACGCAAGAAATTCAACTAGAACTGAAAGATTTAGATGAAATTACGACAAAGGAAGATATCGTAGATGCTATACGCAAGCAGATAGAGAGACTTAGTTCCTTCAACCATTCTTGGATTAAGTCAGTTAGGAAGGCTCATGCTGGAACACAGACAGTTGTGATTAGGGTGCCAACAGAAACTGCGAATAAACTTATTGATAAGGGGAAAATTAAAGTAGGATGGGTCGTCTGCCAACTTAGAGAAACGGTGAATGTAACGAGGTGCTATAGGTGCCTTTCCTTCGGCCATTTACCAAAAGCATGCAAAAGCACCGAAGATCGCAGTACAAGATGCAAGAAATGCGGTGAAGCAGGCCATTTTGCGAGAGATTGCAATAGCCTACCATGCTGCATGCTATGCAAGAGCAATGGAATTGCCGACTCTAACCATCTTACAAGCAGTCGAACATGTTCCGCATACCTAGAAGCATGCAAAATTAAAAAAAACATGAATAGTTCAGATTAATCTGAAGCGGCTCAGGATCTATGAAAGCAGAGAATATACGAAGAGAAATTTGACGTAGCGATCATTAGTGAACAATATCGAAACTTATGAAATTTAGGATGGAGACTGAACACAAAAGGCTGGGTCTGTGGAGAAAAAACTTTCCAAGATAAGCCATACACAAAGATTGACGGAATAAATATATATAGCTGCTATATACCAACGAGTGTTGGCAACGATGAATATGAAAGGATTCTCGATGGACTCACGATCGATGTTAAGTCAACAAGCACAAATATCATTGGTGGTAACTTCATGAATAGGAGAGGAAATATGCTACTCAAAACCTTTGCGTCGCTTGACATCATCGTTTTAAATAGTGAGCGCAAAAACACATTCGAAAAAAACGGAAAAGGCTCTGTAATAGACATTACATTTGCAAGTAGAACATTAATCCAGCACACAAAATGGCGGTTAAGTGATTCATACATGCATAGCGACCATCAGGCAATAATAGTGACAATTGATTCTGGTAGAAGAAATCGTCAAAAGCGCAAGCATGCGAAAGCGCAGACAAAAGGATGTAAAGATAATACACTAGATGAATAAATCTTCAAGATGGTACTGAATGCCGAACATGACTTGCAAGAAGGTATAGAAAATCATGCTCAAAGTGTAGTAAACGAACTGAGTAAAGCCTGTGACGCGGCGATGATGAGAAGAAAAGCTCACAGCGTACGGAAACCAAACTACTGGTGGAATGGGTGGAATGATAACATTGCTCGGCTACGCACTAGATGTCATAAAGCTAGACGACAGCTGCAACGAAAAGAACAACCGTAAATAGTAGTACAATAAACGATATATACAAAGAAGCCAGGTCAGACCTTAAAAAGGCAATTAAGCAAAGTAAACAGTAGATGGTAAACAGTAAACTGTTTTAGAGAGCTTTGTAACAATATGAACGGAATATATAGGTTAGTGATGTCGAAACTGAAGGGACCAAGGGGACAAGCACCAAAATGTCCTATACTTAGGAGAAAGTGGTTGAATCGCTATTCCCGAAACGCTCCGATAGTAATGCTCCTGCAATAATAGAAAGTACCACTGAAGTGAATAACGAACCAGCGGTGGTGACTGCGGAGGAGGTATTCCAAGCAGCTAAGCGGCTCGAGAACAATAAATCACCAGGATTAGATGGCATACCGAATAGAATGCAAACGTCTACGCAGAAATGTACACGAAATGCCTAAAGGATGTTATTTTTTCCCAAAATGTGGAAACGCCAACGTTTGGTTCTACTCCCGAAACTAAACAAACCACCCGGAGAGCCGAGTTCGTACAAGCCGCTGTGCATGTTTGACTCCTTCGGAGAAATCCTAGAATGGTTAATTCTTAAAAGATTAGAACAACATCTACAAGAGAATGGAAACATTTCAGAGAATCAATATAGACTCCGCAAAGGGCGCTCTACAGTTGATGCAATAAAAAAGGTAATAGACATTTCTGAAAAGGCCATTGAAGGCAGTAGATGGAAGAATAATTCTAAAGAATACTGCGCTATAATAAACTAGACGTCAAAAATGCATTAAATTCGGTGACGTGGCCTCACATAATTAATGCTCTACTAAAATTGGAAACTCCACCATACCTGCTACGAATGGTCAGGAGCTATCTCGCAGATAGAGTATTATTATATGATACCGAAGAAGGAGTAAAGAAGTATAGCATAACATGTGGAGTCCCACAGGGCTCAGTACTAGGACCCGTGTTATGGAATATACAATATGATGACATATTACGACTTCTAGTACCAAGAGGCATACAAATAATTGGCTACGCGGATGATATAGCAATAACTGTGGTAGCAAAAGACTTACAGAGCATCAAGAACGTAAGCACCAACGTAATTTCTGACATTAAGAACTGGCTTAGAGTATCTAAATGGAGCTAGCTGCACAAAAAACAGAAGTAGTTCTTATTACAAGCAGAAAACAAAGAGAGCATGTAACGTTAAATATAGATGGACTTGAAATCGTATCCCAACCCTCCATTAAATACTTGGGTTTTATGATTGATACAAGATTATTCTTCAAGACGAACATCAAAATAGTCTGCGCAAAAGCAGGACGAGTGAACTCCGCCCTATGCAGAACAATGGCGAACATTGGAGGACCAAGCCAAAACAGAAGGATACTTCTTTCAAGAGTGACGCAAAGTATCGTAATGTATGCTACACCGATATGAAGCGAAGCACTACGATATAAATCTTACGCGAAAATGTTAAAAAATACCCATAGAGTAAGTGCATTAAGGGTATGCAGTGGATTTCGCAAAATTTCATATGACGACACGAATGTCATAGCTGGTTTACTGCCACCAGACATACTAGCTGCCAAAGCACAACGATTATATCACAAAAAAAATACATACTATAAACCGATGCTTAACAGTGGAAGAGAAAAAGGTAGAGCAACTGGTAAATACCAATGCCTGGCAACTGCAATGGAACACCGTAAACAAAGGCCGCTGGACGTTTTTTTTTTTTTTTTACAGAATGACCTGTGTTATAGGCAATTTCGGCCTTTATGTGCAATGCACAAACACAGTCATGGAGGGAAGGAATGGGATTAGGAAGGTAGGGGAAGAGGAGTGAGAACGACCGTAACGAGTGGAGAAGCTGGTATATTTTTCAGTTGTACTGGCTGCTACTGACAAACATTTGCAGATGTTATGGGGGACTGTATGATAGAAAGCGAACAGAAACCATCTACTGATCATCACCAGAAGTAACTGAAAAAATTGTGCTTAAAAAAATCCCGTCTGGAGTGGGAATCGAACCCACGACCTATTGACTGAAAAGCAAGCACGTTGCCCACTACGCCACGGGAGCCTCGTAAGAGACATACATAAGTGGGTTGGACGGAAGCATTGTGAAGTAGATTACTACATGACCCAATTTCTGTCAAGGCTGTTACAGAAGCTATTTGCACAAATATGGCCATGATTCCTCTGCGTCATGTCCAAGTTGTGCAGATGCAATAGAAAATTCAGAGCATGTATTCTTTCACTGCCCAGCATACGAAATGGACAGAAGGAGAGTCGAGGACATCTTTGGAGAAAATATTAACCCCGACAACATAGTTCCACATATGCTGAGCAGCAGCGAAATCTGGAATGCGGTGACTCAGATGTGCGTGAAAGTTCTCACCGAGCTAAGGAGACTGGAAAGACTACGTAGGGAATTATCTGAGACAGAAGTGCCTACAACAGCTAGAACAGTTGGTAGTTCAATAAAATAGGAAGTGACATATACGGAGTGACCTAAGACATTATATTTGACAGTAAATTGACGTTTGAGCCTTAAGCTCCTCCCTCCTCCTGATGAAATACTTAACGGTTTTCCTGGGGGTAGTGGGTTAGGCGAGGAGTTTTTAGCGGGTTCAAGTACTTCCGAACATTGTTAAATAGAACGACATCACAGACTGAACCGTTTACAATTCCGGAAGATCCAGATCAATCATTGTTCCAACTTATGATGAAGTAGAAACAGACGTACATAATTTAAGATCAAATAAGGTGTCCGGAATTGACGGAATCTCTGCAGAGCTCTTGAAAGAAGGTGGAACAGAGCTTACCAGTCAAATGTTTCAATTAATTGTTAAAATCTGGACAACTGAAAAATTACCCGAGGACTGGCAGATGAGCATTATACATTGTGACAGAAAAGTAAAGGCACTTTGTAATTAAAATTAGTCTGGAAAGTGATATTTCAATTTTTTTTTCTGATAAGCATTTTTTTTTATTATCCCAAAAATTAGTGCGGTCTGTCAATCAGTTTGTTTGCAGCAGCTAGTTGAATGCGTACCCTTCAGTAGTTAATCTTTTACTTCTTCAATACCACTACATCTTAAATCGAACCTTTCAGGTTACTTAACATTTTCTATTATTTATTTCTGTGAATGGCTTAGAACCCATTATCTGCTCATTGCAATTTTTGTCAATTGAGGTGATGAGAATGTGTACGCTTGTAGTGAACTGGAATTATACGTAGATCAAGATTAGAAGTAACAACCTTCGCATTGTGGACAAAAACTCTGCCCACTAGTTTAAACCTTAGGTTTGATTGATGGGTAATCTCTATCTTTAATAACAAAACATAAAAGGACTACGATTGGGCGTTAAGCCCAATCATGTGATACTCTAAATGAAAGAGAAATTTATTGATTTTAAGAAATTTTATATGGGGAGTGGTAGATGAAGTGATGGCATTCAACTAATTTTTCGGGGTTGCTACCAAAATGGAGCTGGGTGTTTTCAGTGTATGGGACGGGGTAGAAGGAGTGAAGTTAATCAGTTAATTTTTTTCGATCTTACTAATAATTTTAATACTTAGTGCACAATTTCAGTTCGGTAATTTTTATAAGTACTGAGTAAATTCGTTTATAGTACATATTTCAACAAAAATTACAGTTTGTATGGGAGGTGGTGGAAGGAGAAAGGGGATTAAAATAATTTGTATACTGTGGATTAATGCCATCATAGAAATAATATATTCTAAATTTCAGATCTATAACTTTCATACTTAAATCCGAAATTGAGCCATTCTGTATGGGAGGGGGTAAAAGATGTGGAGCGATTTGGCCCGTTTACGAACTTGGCTTTATTTTTACGTCAAAAACGACTTTTACAAAATTTTAATTTTCGAACTCAACGCGTTCTCGAGATAGAGAGAGCACGGACAGAGATTTTTGAGTGTTAATATGGACTTCTGTGTCGTTCATATTCTTCTCCTAGCCTTATTTCTTAGCATTACAAACTTTGTGGCAATCTTATAATAATCTCAGATTTCATATAGAGTATAATAAATATCAGTCTTAGAGAAACTATGGCAAATAAGGAGATCCCCCAAAAGTCTTTTAAAGTCGACTGATCAATATTAATAATTTCCTTAATGGAAAGTTTCGTCGAAAGTTGCTGCAAGAAACTTCGCCCGTCTTTTTCGCTAAGCTATAAATCGAATTTTTGAAATTAACTTCACTAGAATCAGAACTACGACAGTTTTCGTTCTCTTTGAAATTTCCGACAACTGAAGCAAATGCATCGCTATTTATTATATTTTTCTCATCGGTATATGGATCTGAATAAAATGTCAAAGCTTCAATATTCCGTAAAGATGTTTGCTCCTCCAAAGCGGATTCCTTCGAAAATTTATTGTCCATTGGACAATTTCCATTGCTTTATGCCACAGTGAGTTTGTTTGATTTTCAAAAAAAAAAAAAAAAAATTTTTCAAACGAACTGCGTTGCTGCTACTTCAAAAGTCCTTTTTATTGTGTCAGTTTGCTTGCAATCATGGAAATGTTTTTGAGTTACGGCGATATATCATACTTTTGTCGAATAACAAGTAATGCTTAGGAGAGATGAGAACAAGACAAAATCGCAGCGAAATCTTTTTTAAAAAAATCTCCATTCTTCCAAGGACCAATTTTTCGCCTTGTCAAGCTTCTGGAAATTTTTCAGACAAATTGAAAAGAACAGAAAAACACCTTGGATGTCAGCTCTCGGTATTTATTTGAGAGATAAAGTTTCTCGTCAAGTGAATTAACGAAAAGTTTTGCAAGTTGGAAATTTTCCAATAACATGTAACCAAGATGGAGCAAGTGAGAGGACGAGAGAGAGGAAAAAACTTTTAAGTAAATACCCGACAACTTAGTTGACTTTAAAATTAAATTAATACGTCCGTTTGCCGAAAGTTTATCACGTCAGGTAAAAGTTTTATCACTTCGTGGCCACAAACTTAGACCACATGTGACCAGGAGCGATCTCTTCCACTATAAAACTTCGATGCTCTTTACAAGATAATTCAATTAGCATGAGGCAACAGTAAAGCCATTGCCAAAATGGACTCCAACAAATTAAATATCCGCCGTTGAGATATAATTTCGAGATGGGGTTTGGATTAATTTGGTAGTTTCCACATGTGGATTCGAACTTCGTAAAAATCTCTTCCTTCCCGAACAAGACCAAAGTCATCCGTTTCGGTGGGCTAACGTGTCCGCAAGATTCATGTCCGCAGAATGCTGTGCAACAAGTTGGTTGGAACAGCAGGAGGCGAATTTTTAATGAAATTTCATGCCCGTGTTCACAAAATTGTGTGCACCAAGTGGACCAGAAGAACTTCACTGGCATCTTTTGCTTGTGCGGAAAATTGCAGATTTTCACTAATTTTTTTTTTTTTTTTACAATTTAAAGGTTGACGTGTTGAACCAGTGCCAATGTGAAAAGGAAGAGAAAAACCGTATCAAAAAAGTTTTTTAAATTGCTATTAAGACACAAAATGATGACAACATTCTGCATAGAAAACTAAAATCGGTTCTGTGCTTTTCATGAATTTGGTAAACGGTTTAAGAGAATTTCTTGTTGTTCCTGTTGGCGAAGCTATTGTTTGAAATTTTTTTGTTTTTGAATTTATGGAATGTGCTGGAAGTATTGATGTCGTAGTTTTTCTCCGTTTAAAAGCGAAAAAAGAAAAATAGATATCTACTGGATTCGTGGCTGTAAATTAGTCACCAATTTAGCTTAAGTATAGCCCAGTGGGAGTTCGAATTCCGCTTGACGTAAAATTCCAGCACACTGCCTGTGTGGGCATATCTGGGCGACATCAATTTTCGAAAATGAAAAATTCGTAATTAGAGGGTTGTGCGAAGGACTAACAAACCATCCACAGTACCCAATAAAATGTCAAGGAACCTGGAGATCATGCCAGCTTTGGGCTATAATGCCCTTGGAGACAAAAAAATTCAAACTTATTTCGTAAATTTATTAATATGAAATGCCTTACAAAGGAGATGTATAAGCCATCGGCTTTCCAATAACTTGTGTCGGTTCCACAAAATATAATTTTAATGAGCAGGACTCATTAGTTAGATTTGGAAATTATTTTTTCGACCAACATATATCTTGTACAATGCAAACCACATAAGAAACGCTCTAAATATATTTGGGCTTACGAATAAATTTTACTCATTTTGGTTACCAACACATATGTTAAAGATTTTGGCAAAAGATAAGTCAGACGAATTTGTCACAGATGAAACACAAGGATATGTGGTTCAATCTCAACCATTTTAGACTGTTGGAACTATTCCGGTTAAACTTACTCGATGATCTCTAGCCAAGATTAGAGATTACATATGCCTCTACTCCTTACAGAGTCTTTTGAAAATGTCAACTAAAGCTGCAAATAGATCCGACAAGTTCGAAAAATGTAACCTCTTCTTAATAGAGGTTGTCTCATTAAGATCGCAGATTTACCTCATATTTTGAATTTAACACCATTTTTTTTGTGTGTCGGTCGTGCAACGTTTGTCGAATATTCTGTTCCACACAATATGGAGGTATTGTGTAGAACAGAATATCCGGCAAACACTCTTTATTAAAATAAAAACATAACAGGACTACGATTGGGCGTAAGGCCCAATCATGCGTTACTCTAGATGAAAAAACATTTTTTGATTTAAAAAAATTTTGTTTACATTGAACCAATTTTTTCACATCATCCTAGAGTGGCTATCAGAATGTTTTATTGAAAATTTATGCATCAACAATTTAATAGGTATTTAAAAAATTAGTGTATTGGATTGCAGTGTGTGGGAGGTGGTAGAAGGAGTGGGGCGTTCTTAGTGAGTTTTTCAAATAATAACTATAAACATCATGCATTTGACATGTTTTCAATCGCGAATCAGTAGCACTTAAACTTTTCAGTAAAATTGACTTCTTGAAAAGTTGTAAAATTGTGTCATATTGTACGGGAGGGGGTGGGAGAGAGTGTAGCTAATCATCTAATTTTTTTGTTCTTAGTAGTAATTCTAAATAAATATTTTGTTCAGCTCGATAAATTTTATCCGTACTGAGTAAATTGGTTTAGAGTATTTCATGGAAAAGTCCAGTTTATATGGGAGGTGGTAGAAGAAGTAGGGAGATTCAAATAATTTTTATACCGTAGATTAAAATTAGTATAAAAATAATATATTCCAAATTACAGATCAATAACTTTTATACTTTTCGAAAAAATCGTTATTTTGTATGGGAGGTGGTAGAAGGTGCGATTTTGACCAAACAACGTATTCAAAACTTGAACGTTCTAGCTTAACGTGTTCTCAAGCTAAAGATCGAATAGATGGACAGACGGACGAACGTATGGACGAATGGACAGGCGGACATCTGGTTTTAAAATTTATGAGTGATAACATTAACTTCTGTTTTTCTCCGAGCCTTATTTCTTAGCGTTAAAAACTTTAGACCAAACTTATGATATTCTCAAATTTCATCCAGAGTATAAACATCAGAGCTTTTCAAATAAACACTGCGTGGAATCTGAGAGTATATTGCGTTTGAAAAATTCGTTTTTCTGGAAAAGCTGAGAAAACTAATTTTTGCCACAATTAATTTTATTATAATTACAATCAGTTTTGAAAAACTATCAACTTCTCCTTACTCCTTCTACCCTCTCCCTACAAATCTCACGAAATTTTGAAATGTAAATTAAATTATTTTTCTTTTGTAATGAGATACCTTTTTTTTATATTTATATTTTTTATTTCATTTATTTTTTATTTTAAATAGTGAAACAGCAAGAACAATAAAAATCTGATTTTATCAATTGTCTCATTTCAATTATTTTTTTCTATCTGTTAGTTTCTGCCTGGAGTCCTTTTCTCATAATTCCCGGCTACTAGATTTCATTTTGAAAAGTAGTTCCACTACAGTTTGGCCAATCTGACTATTGATCGACTCGATCAATTCACTCCAAACAGCACGTCGAGTTACATATGTATTTAATACAAAAATCTATTACTAAGTAAAATTGGCTTAGAGAATGATGCCTTACTTATGCAAAGGCGTTTTTTTTTAATTATTGTTAATGAGGATTTAAATACCTTCGTATATGTCGGGATTCGATCACTCCGTTGTACGGTAATTGAGTCAGTTGACAGTCCTCCACGTCCCGGATAATGTATCTATCATTGGGTAACACCTTGTGAATGATATATGGACCTTTCAACCTTCGAATGAGCCTTTTGTTGGTGCCAACTGTGGTGTCCACGTTTCGAATTGCAACGAGATCACCCTCATTAAAAGAAAGCGGAGGGTGATGAGTTTTCTCAAAACGTTCGTTATTATAATTTTGAGACCTTTCGATTGACGCTGCAGCAGCTAATCGAATTGATGGTAAATCGCGCTGAACAGTACTGGTTAATTTTTCTTGCAAGAATTCCGTCAAATTCTCAATAGTAGAACCGCGTTGTGGAACACCAACTATTAAAATACTCGGAGTATTTTTCGTTGAGCTTTGGACGGAGTTATTGAGAGCATATTCTATCTTTGCCAGTTGTTGTATCCAATCGGAGTGATCTACAGGATTGCTTAACTTAGCTAGCATAACAGTGATGGTGCGATTAACGCGCTCCACCTGTCCGTTTGCCTGAAGCGAAGCAACTGCTACCTTAACATGAGTTATATTGCGATCTAATAAGAAAGACGCAAATTCAAGAGAGGTGAAACATGTACCGCGGTCAGTAATTACCCTTACAGGGCGACTGTAGTACTCGAAATACTTGGATAGTGCGGCACATACCTCGCGAGTACTTGTCGATATTACAGGATACAATTTCACGTATTTTGTGAACGCATCAATAATGACCAGCAAGTGCTTCCGTTTGGATTTTACCGAGGGCAATGGACCAAGATGGTCCAAGTAAATAGTATGAAATGGCACTGGTTCTTTTGGAATGTTATATAGGTTTTACTTGTTTGTTCTGGCCGGAGCTGAGTAAAATATACATTTGAGACAGTTTCGGATGTGTTCTTCAATTTTATGTTTCATTTTAGGAAACCAATACGATGACTGTAACTGGTCATAACATTTATTAGCACCCATATGTCCCAATTTTTCATGCACGGACCGAATGAGATTCTCTTCTAATGCTTTTGGAACATACCACTGCAGACTTCTAGATTTGTTACGTCGACAAACAATGCCATCACTCAAAACATATGGTTCTACTGCTACATCTTGAAGCCTGTGCTTCAAAGTGGAAATGTCCTCATCCTTAGTCTGCAACACCTTTAACTGAAAATCCAAGTCCTCGCTGTTTACGGCGGCAATCACTTGGCATGGAAACGAGGTGGTTGAAAGGGTCTTAAAAGTGGTATCATCAGAAGCAACGACGATTGGCGCAGAATCTTCAATTATAGAAGAGTCAGATGAAGCGGGCGAAAAAGCAACACCAGAAGCATCAACAAAGATGGAAGGGTCAAAAGCTGGGGCAAGGATGTCGTTAACAAAAGGCTTTACGTTGTCGGAAGGATCACCTGAAGTGTTGAAATTTGCAGTGACAGAAAGAGTGGAAGCTAAAGCAGAATCACTTGGCGCACGGCTTAAAACATCCACGTGACCCATTCGAGTTCCACTTCGATGTTGTATTGTATACTGGAAGCTTTCTAGCTCGCGGGCCCATCTGGCAATACGAGTATTAATACTTTTCTTGTTGAGTGTCAAGGTGAGTGAATTGCAATCTGTTAGTATGCGGAATGGTATTCCCTCGAGATACACACGAAATCTTCGTAGAGCATAAATAATAGCAAGCGTCTCCAGCTCGAAGCTGTGATAACGAGACTCGAAACCTGTAGTACTTCTTGAATAGTATGCCACTGGATGGAACTGTGTATCATCCTGGCGCTGCATGAGAACAGCACCGAATCCGGCCGAGCTGGCATCACAATGTAACTCTGTTTCTCGGTACGGACTATAAATAGCAAGCACCTGAGCTTCAATAAGTCGCGCTCGAAGTAACTCTAATACATCTCTACACTCTGAAGTAAAATCAAATGAGGTTTTCTTTTTGACGAGGTTGTGCAACGGTAGGGCAATACTTGAAAACCCGGACACAAACCTCCTGAAGTATGAGCATAGTCCTAGAAAAGACCGCATTTCATGGGCGTTCCATGGAATTGGAAATCGTTGTATGGCTCGAATGTGATCATTAGTTGGGCGAATGCCGGTTGCACTGACATCACATCCCAAGTATTTAATACAAGTATAGCCGAATTTGCATTTGGGAAACTTAAGTTCAAGCTGATGCTCTGCTGCTCGTCTTAGCACATTTGACAATAGTTCAACATGCTCCTCAAACGAGGCACTAGCAATGACTATATCATCCATATAAATCATTATTTCTCTTGATTCAACAAAAGAACGAAAAATGTCACAAATAATTCGTTGGAATACCGAAGGTGCGTTTTTTAAACCGAATGGCATTTTAAGGTATTCATATTGGCCATTTGGAGTAACGAACGAGGTATACTTGATAGAGCAATCAGACACCCTGACATGATGAAAGCCATCTTTAAGATCAAGTAAAGCAAAGTATTTCTTGCCTTCCAAATTCTCGATACTATCTTCGATCAATGGAAGTGGGTGATTGTCTCGAACAGTGAGCTTATTGAGACCTCTGTAATCGACGCACATCCTTATCTCACCTGATTTTTTTTTTACCAGAACTATAGGCGACGCGTACGGTGAATCACTTGGCCTAATAATTTGATGTCTCAACAAGACATGAATTTTATCCCCGACTTCCTTTTTCTCAAATACTGACAATCGCCTTGGAGCACAATAAAACGGTGTAGTTAGTCTTATTACTAGTTCGCGATGCGATGATGCACGCTCCTGAGAAGGTAGTACGTTAAAATAGTTTAACTGAACAACAGCTTGCATTTGCTTCATACGAGTGAGTCCCAATTCGGGATCAATATCGAGTGTAGTGGACAGTACGTCTGGTTCAACAGTACAGAGGTAAGTATCATCGAAAATCGGTGCGTCCTGAGCACCTTCGGATATTGTCGTAATATCCAAATCATTTGCAAGACTGTCACATGACTCAAAATTTGTTACATCCTCCTTTCTAACACGAATGCTCGCGGAAGTGAATGGCATTAAATTTATTAAATAATCTGACGCATTAGCATGTACGAACTGGTTGGTAGAATCAAAAGTGCAGAAGTTAGTATTATTCAAAAATTTTAATTTATCAATCTCTTTTGGTAATGTGACAATATTTGATTTAATTGTTAGGCTAATATTGAATAATGAAAGAAAATCACGGCCCGACAGTATAGGCACCGGCAGGCTATCATCTGGAAGAACAAAGATCGATAGTGATTTTATACGATTTGCAAATCGTATCAGACAATCAACCTTACCATACGTATACAGTTTGACGTCTCCCAGCGCCTTATAGTGTGAGTAATGCAGTGTGTCAGTCAAGCAACTATTTTCCAAAAGAGATCTTTTCATAAAGCTAGTTGGACTGCCGGTGTCAAATAAAGCATAATTATTAATAAAATTTAATGTATGATGATTGATTCTACCATCCACTCACCATTTGTAATACATCCAAAACCGTAGTCAATTGATCTTCTTCTTCATTTGAGCTGCTATCAGCTGTGTTGATTGTTGGAGTGACCGCGGCCACAACTTGATGTTTCTTTGGACAAGTTTTAAGTGAGTGGCCTGTATCGAAACAATTAAAACATCTTCCAGGTGGACGTTTTTTGCGCGGACATGACGTGGAGATATGCCCCAACTGTGAGCAATTGTAACATCTTGGTTCAGGTTTGTTCGCAAGTTTCGATTTATTCGCTGGTGACCCAGAAATTTCTACGGAAGTGGGTCTTTCACGATGTGATCCCCTTCTGGCCAGAAGTAAGTTTTGACAACGCAGCCTGCATGCGATTGTGCTTCTCATAATCGACGAGACAATTTTTGAGTTCAATTATATTCTTAGAACCTCTCAACAAAATGACATCGCTCGTCGAATCTCGTATTCCCATAATTATAAAATCAATTATGTCAGTTTCGGATACATCCGCCTGACTTGCAATTTCTTGCATTACAATGACGTATTGGTGCAGTTTTTCGTCCTTCTTTAAGGTGCGGTTTCGCAGTAATTCATACACATCATTTCGTGACAGCCTTCTTGCAAATTCCCCAAGGATGGCAACTCTGAACTCCAACCAGGTCTTAACATTTTTCACAGTGCGTAGCCATAACTTAGCTGTGCCCTCCAATAGTCGTCGGGCGCACAAGTACCGGAACTCCAAACTGGCGTTCAACGAATCCATGACCTCTTCAAGGTCATCGATCCACTTCTCGATGCTATTATGATCGTCTCCGGCAAACTCCGGCACTGCGTTCTCGACATACTTGAAATCCATCTGATGACCTCCACCCAGACTTGCTAATAACGTGGCCGCAGATTCCAACTCGGCAATCTGACGATGCAACTGTAGAATATCTCTTTTCCTAGTAAGTGCTACCAGAAGTGCGGCAACACGCTCGCAATCGTCACTTTCCACATCTGAACAAAGGACATTCCGAAGAACTGGAGAGCGATCCAGCAATGAGTGTATTAGATCAACTGTGAACCATCTGGCTGGGAATATGGTGAGGGGATGCTTTTCATTTTTCGGAGTGGGAGAATAAGCCCTTCTTTAAGGCACAGTGACTGCTTGAGATTGAAAAAATGTTTTAATCAGCCATTTATTTCCTTCGATCGAAAATCGTTTTTCGGTCACCGATGAGTACACATTTCAAGATAATTCTGAACAATGCCATCTCGCCAAATCGAATAGTTTTTATGGCTTACTAATATTGATAACGTTCTTTATTGGTTTCATAAGAAAACGTATAATTTATTTTTCTTCTTCGTTTGCAGATTAAGGATTTTATTGCTGAAGTTGGACTTTTGACCCTTGACTAGCCCGGTAATAGTCTCGATCTCAAACCCATTGAGCATCCATGGTTCGTCACGAAGGTCAAGATTTTAAAAGCAAAACCGACTTCGAAGTAAGAGTTTGTGAAATTGTTCAGAAAAGTTAGGTATAAGGAGACCAACATAAAAAGACTCTAGGATCTGGTGAACTTTATTCCGAAAAGGATAAAAGTGGTAATCAGAAGTAAAGGAAGCACCACTTTATATTAAAATTGAAATAATTTACATTATTACATTATATATGCTGTAATAGATAAAAAATATATGCAGAAAAAAAAATATTTCGAAGTTATTTTAAGTATTTAATGTTACATGATTTCTATGAAATTTGACTACAAAGTAAACAATCCATCTATCTGACCAATTCTTCTATAAACAAAACTCAAGCTATAAATTTTATATAGCTAATATTGTGATTTAATATTCTAAAAACATATTTTATATTCTGATCAAAATTTTCAGTGGAATTTCCTTTTTATAGATATTATTTTGAATGGAAACATTTCATTTCTCGCCACTGTATACACTTCAAATATGTAAGCTGACATACAAACTGAGACTAAGCTCCGTTGTATAAGGTTCCTCACACCCCGTTTGACCCTTCTACCAGTGCCTATCATACTTATATCAATTTGGGTTGAATTAATTAAGGTAAATTTAGAGGTTATATTAAAATAAATTAAATTAAGCAATTTATTATGTAGCTAATTATCTTGTTATGATAAATAAATAAAAAAAAATAAAGTCTCTGTCTCTCTCCACTCGAATTTCCATAAAATACCCAATTTTTATCCACTTCCTTTACCAACTTAACTGTAAAATGAATTAAAGACAGGTTAAGGCCCAAGTTAAACTCGGTACTTTAAAAAAATCTCTCAGATTTTTAGCTAGTAAACTTTAATTTCTATCGTCTGATGAAAATCAATTCTAAGCTTCATAACTACGGATACAACAATTCAATCAACCATATTTCATTTGATGTGGTGAGAGCGAGATAACTAATTCTTTTCCTTCCTCGAACAGAACATACTCGTATTATAGATTTATTGTAATCCTTTCAATTTATTATGCTCGATATCGATCTCCCCGCTGCACTTCAGTAAGCCAGATTTAATACAATAAGCCTCTAGTGTATTTATTGAAGGTGTTTTCCGAAAGAAAAACAATAATTAATCAAAAAGATTCCTAGACTTGTATAATCCTTGAATCGGACGTAGTAAATGGTCCAATCTTAAAGCTAATCGAATGTCTTAGAAAGCTTCGAACAATTACGCCCTCGTTGTATTTGATCATCCTTTTAGATAAAGCAAAGAACGTGATGAGTATTGGTTTCCGTCTATTGCACAAAAATTCGATTAATCTGCGGCATTATGCCGGAAACTGGATCACTTCAACGTTGACAGACTTGACGAAGTAATTAATACTTTGGCTTTTCTGTTAATGAAATTACCGATACACTGTACTTTGCGGTAACATGGGCTGCAACCCCCCAACATCCCATACAAAAGCACGCAAAATTTATTGCTCATTCATTTTTCAAAACGAATTTATACGATTTTCATTCGCTGCTGGAAAAAAATTCACACAATATTGAAAACGGAGCACGGTTGACGGTTGAGCTGAAAACAACGCGAAGCGGTGGATTTCAAGCCTACGAGATCGACATATATTTATGCGGTACGGTGAAAAGGCTTGTCAACATCAATTTATTGAAACCTAGCAACATGGAAAACATACCCGCCCAACTACACAAGGATTTCCATTACCACCCCCGTCGAAGGAGTCGGGTAGCAATAAAAGTTATGTGAATAATGGCTGATGTGCGGTACTTTGGTTCCGGAAATGAGCTCTAAGTAGTTTTATTGTTTGTCTTTTAGCGAAACGATTTCCCTTCTTCATAAAACATCCTTTTCTCTCTCCTGCCTATAGGCGAAGAAGCAATTTTTGGTCAGCTTTCGAGAATCCAGAATCCTTTCCACTTATCTGTGGTACCTGTTCCGCTTTTACAACCCGCTTAGCGTCCACGGGTGTAATCTTCAGGTCTCGGATAAGTTCCAGCAAGAAGGTCGGATTTTTACATGTACCGATGTCCTGTTTAGAAACTTCAACATTATTCCGTTTAAAGAATATACCAAATACCTTTATACTGAGTTCAACCGAAGTGAATGAATGCTCACAAGCGCCGTAGTGCAAAGTCCAACGTAGCTGGCGACACTAGGATGCACTTTAGCTATTGTGATCCTTTCGAAAGGATACTTCGACCAGTTCCAGCCCGGGCAACAAAAGTTAAATAAACAAAATGGTTGCTAGTTTTTTTTTTTAGTCTCTTTTATCTTGAATGGCTGATGAGTGTTTGAGGATAATCGCTTGTTATTGCTGGGTTAAGTATGCGAAACCTAAAAGGACTAAGGTCCAACTTTGATTGAATCCAACTGCAAGAATTGATACGGATATGATGAAGGGTCTTGTTGTTCGGCATTCTAAAAAGAGCTTTAGGTCACTTTCAATCCCGAAAAGTAAACTTATTCCATTTTCTTGTAACTTATTTATCCCCCGAAGTCCCTTACTAATACTTTCGAACAATGTCCCAGTGGAATCGTAGCGAATTGCACGGTAACAGGTTGCTACAAAGCCCATAGTCCTGGAGTCCCGATGGGTATTGAATTTGCATGTGAAAAGATAAAACCTACTTGTACGGTGCCATTTACATAAATATATAACTTACGCCGAAGGACGAACAGTGGGCAAAAACCCAGGCGATTCTCGAACTTTTCTACTCCTTTATAGTAAAGCATAGCATCTACACGAGCACATTGAGAAGTGGTTCACTTTTCACAATTCCGTCCCCGCTCCTATAGCATAGACGGGAAAAATAAGAGTTTTCGAAGTAAAGCCGATGTTCAGATTGGGCCCGGGTAAACACGAAGACGAAGGGATCGATTTAAATGTGATGTTCAGATTGACATATCGAGTGCCAAGTATGATTGGTACTAAACACACACAAACACCATTTCAAATAACTTGTGAAATACAAGAGAAAAATGCTTGCAACGACGACGTCTGAAAAAAAATCTTAAGAAAATGTTTTCACCAGAAAGGATTTTCTGAGTTTTATATTTTATTTTCGTTTTTTTTTTTTTTTTAAATACAGTAAAAATGTGGTACTTGGGATGTAACGTAATGGAAGAAGTAAAGGCGTTCAGACGAAATGAATTTAATGGAAACACTTCAAACAAGTTTTCAAGTTCCCGTCGCTGTCGGTACTTTCTCGAAAATGGAATTTGATTTCGGTAGTGTACAGGTGATTGTATCATCTACGTTTGTCATCAAGGACTCCATTGACGAAATATTCTACGTTTTAAATGAATTCACTTCGAAAAGCAATCGTCTGCAACGGCTCTTGAAATTTTCACAATTTCAAAATGTTTTTCTTCGAACTCGAATTTTTATTTTCTCGACATTTTTTCGAACGATTAAATAACGAGTAAACAACCGCAGATCAATTTTTGCATATGGTATGAAAGCTGATTAAAATAAAATTTAGGAAGTTTAAGTTCGCAGGAGCTAGTTTGGAACGCAATATCCTTTAACAAGAAAGAAAAGTCTGAATTTAAATATCCTATTACTTTAGAATTTGGATACTAACAGTAGTCAAAATGCCCCAATCCTTCCAGCACCTACAAAACAAACTGCACAATACATAATATCCCATATTTTTAAGCATCTATTAAATTTAATAAGCTAAGGGTTGGTGTGAAACGTGAAAGATGTCAAGAAATTAGTTCCAGCCCTCATCCTTTCTACCCCCTTCCTTACGAAAGGTCGAATCTTTCAACATTATTATATGTAAATTTTCTTATGATGTGAAATTTTAGCCACAACATTTCTATTGTGGTTATTGTTACCTCTGCGAGAATCATTAAAAGTCCCCAATAACACCATCATACAATACCATAAGCAATAGTAGCAGTTTGAGCACACATATAACTTGATAACAAATTTGTACGGGAATCTACATCCTCTGAAATTCCCATAGATCATGGAAATTTCGAGACGAAAGCTCAACATCCGGAATTTAATCCACATAAGACTTTACTTTTCTAAATGTGACAAAATAAAGTTTTATGCTGACACTTACAATAAGATTAAGACAGAAAATTGAAGAACAGCCGTTATCTATCGTTAGCCATGTTCAGATGAACAAATAAATAAAGCTTTTAATAAACTCAAGTTTAATTTTTTCTTTACCGTTTGTAACGCTAAGAAATAATGCTCGCACAGAGCCGCCAAGGGTACAGAAATATTTGTTGTCTCGATTCCTAGTTGCTGTCTGTACGTCTGTACGTCTGTCTACAACATAACTCTCGAACCCTTTGAGCCATTGTGCTGAAATTTATTGTGTGTCATTCTTAGCAAAAAATTATTATTATATAAATATAATTATTATTATATAAATTAATAATTGTAATAAATGCTTAAAAATGCCGCCTTCACATCACTCCTTCTACCACCTCCCATATAAATTTTTGTATTGGAAGTTCAAGAAAAGCTTTTCTCCTTCGAATACATGAGAGCTATCGACATTAAAATTGTAACAAAGCAATGTGATTAGAATGTTGATAAGCAGATTCAAAATCATCCCAAATATCCCACTTGCTCTGCCACCTCCCATACAAATACCATAAATTCAGACAAAAATTGTTCAATTTCCTCGAAAATTATGAAAGCAAGAATCTTTAAATTTTGCATGAAATATCTTATATACTACGTTCAGTGTTACATACAAAAATTACAAACCTCCTGATTTTACCACCTCCCAAACAAAAGGTAAATAAGTATTTCATCTAGAGTATCATATGATTGGGCTTTACGCCCAATCATAATTCTGTAATGTTTTTATTTTGTTTTTGGTTATAAGAACATAGGTGGCGCAGTCGGTAGGATAGTGCTCAAAAGAACGATAAAAACGAAACCTATCGTGAAGTTTAATCAATTGTGATAAATTTTCCGATTAAAGTTCAAAAATGTGATAAGTGATCAATGAAAGAAATCGAAGCTAAATTTAGCTTTAGTTTTGTGTAGAGTCAGTGATCAAAAGAAGTGTAAAATGAAGCGAAAATTTCGAACGAAATTTCAACATGGCAACGATTGAGCAATTAGCAGCTCAACTGAATTTGCTCCTTCCTTGTACAATGGCGCTACAGCCCAAATCGGACCTTGGCCTCCTGACATACAGGTTCCTTAACATTTTTCATTTCTTATTGAGGCACAACCCTCTTTCTACGAGTTTTTCATTCTTTGTAGATTGAGGTGACCAAGGTATATCCAAGCAGGCAATGCGCTGGAATTATATATTGCGCCGACCGGGATTTAAACTCACGACCTTTGCATTACAAGACCAACACACTACCCACTAGGCTACACCCTAGCTGAATTTCCTCACCCAGAGTTTAAATGAGCAAACCGATAGGCTTAAAAAATTAATGACGACGAGATTCGAGCTAACGGCGGATGAAGTCATTCGAAATTTCAACGATATTCCTCTATTTTCCCAAGAAGACCCTTCTACTACAATAGCGCTACAGCACAAATCGGGCCTTGGCCTCCTGACCTTCAGGTTTCTTAAAATTTTTATTTTTTTTTCATTATTTATTGTGGAAGGGTTGTTAGACCTTCGCACCTCTATCTAAGAATTTTTCATTTGCGTAGGTTACTAAGGTATAGCTAGGCAGCGTGCTGAAATTATTCGTGGACCGGGATTTGAACTCACGACTTTCACATTGTAGACCAACACGTTACCCGCTAGACTACACCCTAGCCGCATCCTAGCGCAGAAGATTCGTTTAATTTAAAATCGTTCCTGATAACCGTGAAAGATATCGAAGCACTCTGTGGAGAATCCGACATAGCTTTGACGGAATACTGTTTAAGGAAGTTGGTCAACAGCAAAATCATCGGCATTCTGGAAATTCCCAATCATCGAAGCAACTAGGAAACCGTGATGGAAACGCTTACTTCTTCTACAATGGCGCTACAGCCCAAATCGGACCTTGGCCTCCTGATATTCAGGTTCCTTAACATTTCTTTTTATTACTTATTGTGGAGCGGTTGTTAGCCGTTCGCACAACCCTCTTTCTACGAATTTTTCATTTTCTTAGATTGAGGTGACCAAGGTATACCCAAGCAGGCAATGTTCCGGAATTAAATTTTGCGCCGGTCGGGATTTGAACTCACGACCTTCGCATTACAAGACCAACACACTACCTACTAGGCTATACCCTAGATGGAAACGCTTAGATCCATCACAATTCTGGTAATAACCAATTTAATTCATAAAATTTTCGAAATTTTTCCAATTTTTATAATCCTCTCCTAAATTAAAGCAGCAACAACAACAATAATCAAAACTCGGGACAGTATAAAAGAATGAATTTCACACAGAACAACCCAGGACAGTAAATTTTATAAACTAGCCACGGAAAATAGATTACCAATCTTAAAACTTACATTCAACGAAATAGCAATAAGTTGTCTGATAGATACAGGATCAGACACAAACCTCATGAAACCCGACCTTTCAATATTATAAAATTATCAAGACCTCTTACTTACAATTCTTTCAGAGGTCCAAATTATGTAAATTCAAAAGCGAAAAATACGATGCAATAATAGGCATGAATTTCTTCATTCTCTTCCTAGCTAAGATTCATATTGAAAACCAATATTTAGAAATTTTCTCCCAACACTAAATTCCACTCGAAAACATCGATTAGCCTAGTTAGGTTCCTCAAGCAAATCACCTAAAACCAATAAACGATTCAAAAGAAGAGATTTTGAACAAAATAAATCAGAACCATCAAAATTCTGAAGAAAAATCTTATATAAGAGAACTATTAGTGCAAAATAAGGACTTATTTTGCAATGAAGGTGATTATTTGATCGCAACACATGAAATTAGATTAAAACATGAAAATCTCAAACCATACAGCTATCCTCAAATCCATGAAAAAGAGATAGCAAGGCAAATAAATTAAGACAAGGAATTATGAGAGAGTCCAACTCACCCTATAATTCTCCGCTATGGATTGTCTCCAAAAAAATGGACAACTCTAACATAAAAATGTAACAGAATTACGACTGGGCGTAAAGCCCATTTCTAGATGAAATAGGAAATAGTTCATTGTACCGGCAAATATGACATCTCAAATTCTTTCGAATAGTGAATACTGACTTTTTTATGGGAGGTGGTAGAAGCAGAGGGGAGGGGGGGTTTGTAATTTTTGTATATAGCACCGAATGTAGTACACAAAATGTTTCATGCTGAATTTAAAGTTTTTAGCTTTCAGAATTTTGGAGGATATTGAACAATTTTTGTCTGAATTTAGGGCATTTGTATGGGAGGTGGCAGAGAAAGTAGGAGGTTTTGGATGATTTTGAATCTGCTTATCAACATCCTAATCACATTGCTTTGCTACAATTTTAAAGTCGATAGCTCTCATATGTTCGAAGGCGAAATACTTTTCTTGAATTTCTAATACAAAATTTTGTATGGGAGGTGGTAGAAGGAGTGAAGCGAAGCTCATATTTTTTTTTAAACATTTATTGCAATTATCAAGGGACAAATTCTGGCAAAATTGTAAGTTTGTACTTTTTCTTGTTTCGATGAAAATCGATTAAGGGCATTTATCAAAATCAAGCATTTGTAAGGATAGGAGGTAGAAGGAGTATTACCAAAGAATCAAAACCAAATTTCTCGACGTCAATAATATTATACAAAACTTTATATTTCTCAAAATTTGGGAAGGGGGGAGAAAATGTGAGGTGAAGTTGAAAATTTTTTAAAAATTGGTTGAAATTATAATAAAATTAATTATTTAATTCTTTTAGCTTTGCTAGTTGCAATGAAAACCGAATAAATGCATTTTTAAAAATAGTGCATTCGTATGGGAGGTGGTAGAAGGAGTTAGGGGATCTGATCAATATTTTTTAGCATTAATGATATTTAAATCATTATACTCTGACCTAATTTTCAAGTCAATAGCTAAAATGGTTTCGGAGAAAAATTAATTTCTTTATATTTCGAAATTTCATGAAATTTGTATGGAAGGGGGTAGAAGGAGTGGGAGGATATAGCCCGTTCACGAATTTAAAGTTACTGTTTTGCTAAAAGCAATACATGAAAATTTCAGCACGATAGGTCAAAGCTTGCGAGAGTTATGTTGTAGACAGATAGACAGACAGACGGACAGACAGAGAGACGGTCACTCGGAATCGGGATTTTTGAGCGGCAATAAATATTTCTATGCTCTTGGCGACTCTGTGCGAGCATTATTTCTTAGGATTACAAACGTTAATGCAAACACAATGTACTCCCAGATTTCATTTAGAGTATAAAAATGGAGAATTGTTTCCGACTATATGTTTCTCATCCCGAATATTGATAACATTTTAAACAAATTGGGTATGGCACAATATTTTACAACTCTTGACCTTGCAAAAGGATTTCATCAAATCTTGGTGAAGAAAGAAGATCAAAAGAAAACTGCATTTTCTATGCCATTTGTACATTATGAATATATTCAAATATCCTTTCGATTAAAAAATGCATCGTCAACATTCCAAAGGATGATGAACTCGGTCCTTCGAGGATTTATTAACAAAATTCGTATTGTTATCTTGACGATATTTTAATTTTCGGAAAATCACTTCAAGGACACATAACCAATGTGAAAAGAGTTTTCAATGAGCTTCGGAAAGCAAACTTGAAAATTCAAATAGATAAATGCCAATTTTTTTGCGAAGAAACGGAATATCTCGGACATATATTGACCCCTAATGGAATAAAACCTAACCCCAACAAAATTAAAGATATAATTGAACTAAAACTTTCTATAACGGCGAAACAAATCAAATCGTTTTTAAGAATTACCAGCATAAACAACTATGTCAAGATAGCGAAACCAATTATAAATTTAAGTATTTAGAAAGATGCTAAAATAATTAAAATGGATTCGTCTTATATTAGAGCTTTTGAATAAATGAAAATCCAAATAACTTCACATCCCTTACTTGTATATCCCTGAATACAGATGCTAGTCATTATGCTCTAGGTGCTGTATTACTTCAAGATGATCATCCAGTTGCTTATGCCAGCAAACCCTTAAATAACCATGCAATCAGATATAGTACTACTGAAAAAGAATTATTGGCCATAATATGGGCAATTAAATATTTTCGACCTTACCTGTATGGTAAACAAATTGAATTACTAACGGATCACCAACCTTTAAAATGGCTACACACCAAATATTTAGGAAAAGATTTAAATCACAATTTACAAAGATGGAATATAATATTAATAAGCTGCCAACAAGTCGGGCGCAACTTTATTATTCTTGGGACAAGTTGAGGATGTGTGGAAAATCAATATGCAAGTTAGAGTGGTTAGGGAATACTAACGAAATGTCAAGTTCGTAGCTTTTAATGTTTATTAGTTGATTTATTGAAATTGGTTGAAATCATACTTTTGTATGGGAGGTGGTAGAAGGGCAGGCTCGATCTCAAAACTTGACGCAGTTTTGTTTCAATTGTTCTTAAAAGTTTTTATTCAAAATTTCAAATTGATAGCTTTTAATAGTTAGGTGATAATTTATTTTTTAAAAATGGTTGAAAAAATAATTTTGTAAGAGTGTGGAAAGAAGTTTTGAAGATATTCATACATCAAGGGATTTTTTTTAAATCCATTTTTTCAAATTTTCAAAATTCTACCTTAAAATTTCGGTTTTTGTGTTTTTTTCAATGCACATGAAACACCTTGTGCACGTTAGATCGGAGAGGCTGGGCAGTCGGTTTATAACAATTGTGGAACAAATTGTTTTTTTTTCTATATATATCAAATAGATGTATCCACATGCAAAATTTAAACATTGTATCTTTCACCAGAGCCCTAAAGAAATCACTCAAATTTTTCGACATTTTTGCTTACCACCTCCCTCACCTTACACCCCCTAACCTAAAATTGTTACCAAAATTAAAGCATGGTGACAAGGATGTTGATATACAGTTTCAAAATCATCTAAACCCTTCCAATTTCTCTGTCACCATAATTCTATACACCATTTTAAGGACACACGAAAAAGTATCTTTTGCTTTTAGTGATGTTAAACATGCCGTTTTATTGGCACCATTAAAAGAATATTATTTTCGGAATAAAATTTTAGACTAAATTCACCATTTCATTGGCCACTAGAAAAGCATATTTTAAGTGAATTAAAATTGTGATAAAATACGCCATTTTATTGGACGCATGAAAAAGCATATTTTTAATGAATTAAAATTGTGATAAAATACGCCATTTTATTGACCGCAAGAAACAGCACTTTTTCGGGCTAATTAAATTTTGGTAAAATCCATCATGCCATTTCACTGGCCACATGAGACAGCACATTTTATTAGTAAATTTTACTAATTTACATCCCACAGGATATTTATGTCCGCCTAGAAACGTGTTTTATCGAATTTTGAAGAAAACTAACTGAGGTTCAAATTCTGTTGGATGGAATTTTCTTGTGTGAATTTTGCATATATCCTTCATGATAATTATTGCCCGCCAGAAACATGTTTTATTGGGTTTTATCATCCGCTGAAATTCAATTTGTAGAATTTTCTTTGAAAACCAATGATGATATTTTCCCGCACCAGGAATATTCGATTCAAAGCTGGAATAGAGCAAAGACAGCTATTGTTACAAAGACGGTGTCCTTGATCGGTATCGTCATCGTCTGACTCTGTTATTTCGATTCTCTCTTTCGTTTAAAAAAGGCAAAAAGGCAAGGAACTAGCCAGGTGAGAGGCTAAAGAGTCCTGATTTTGTTGGACGGGGAGAGAGGGAGAGAAGGAAGAGTATAGTATATTTTCAAATTTTCTTCCTCAAGCCAACTGATTTCACCCCCCATTTATTTTCCATTTTGATTTCATTTCAGCCCCTCATCAGGACCTCCCAAGCCAGGTGATCAGCCCCTACCAATCAATCAATCATCAGCCCCTAACTGGTAAATAACTTCTTTTGTAAACAAAGAGAAGTGACACCCCGAAAATGTGCGAGTGCTAGATGTACCACTCGTCACATTGTAAGGCAATTTATGGGATATTGCCATACCATATCTATTTTGTTTTACGTGTACAGCCTGATGTTAAGTCGCAAGTTCACGGTTGTATTGGGCAACGCGGATTGTGTGACGGCAATCATTACCGCCCCCGAAGGTAGTAGCAGTCTATACCAAATGCAAGTTTACTGCTGGATGCGAGACCTATCTATGATCTCCGCTAATCTTATGATTAAGGCCGGAGATAAATAATAAAAAATATGGTTATGGCACCAGGTTGGAACTCGCAGCTCCACTCCGAACTCCCAAGAGATGTGCCCGCGATAAGGACGGTAGCCACAGCCACCACGATACTTCCGAAGGGCCTTCTTCCATTGCCAGGGATGAAAACAACCAGAAACCAGAAAACCTCCAGCCAGGTTTCGTAATTGTGAAAAATTTCTCCCAGTGTCAAACCCGTGAATAGTAGCACTCTGCCTTGGTAACGTGGGGTCGGTAGTCCCCAAAGGTTCACTCGGTATGTGATAATTAGCGTTATGCCTTTCCTGCGTATAAGCGATTGAATTCAAATCGTTCATTCTGAATCATCGTAATCCTACTTCCCTTCAACGGCACGCTTCGGTCCTTCCCATTCCAAAACGTTCTCTGCTCGCGAGGCACCTTCTAACGTTTAGCTGCTCGCCACTCCTAATTATACCCATGCCATCATGCTGTCTGAGATCTGCATAACTTGGAAATTCGGCCAAAATATGCAGCCATCTTTCTAGCGGCACTCCGCATTCACAGCTCGCCGTTCGCTCAGATCAACCCTGCGGAGAAACTTGTTCATACTGCCGAGGCCCATCAAGAGATAGTCCAGCCTGAGACAGAAGTCAAAATCTCGGTCATCTTTCGCGTGCGACCTCAATAAATCGATGCGTAACCCTACCCTTGTCACTGCTGTCCCCCTGGCTTACCATAATGACGCGACCTTAAGTTCGAGAAGTTCTTTGCATTCACTAATCTCCTCCGAGGCTAGCTAATCGTTAAACAGCAATGGGAGTCCTTTCTGGACCTTGTAGGTGATAGCACGGGATACTAGCATAGTGGCGTGCCAACGGGATACAGTTAAGCGAAACGTGCATTTCTTCACTTAGCCGTCGTGTTACAATATTGGCACCCAACTAATGGGCCGAACACGTGATATCCAGTTACAAAGATATGGCGTTCAATGTTTTGGGAAAAAAATCGTTTTTTTGCAGTTTTCAAACAACTCTCAATCTTCATTAATGGAATTTTCTCTGTTTGAAATTTGCTTTAGCCTCAACTTTCCTTTTTACTATTTCATAACTTTATCTCGATACTTTAAACGAAATCTTAAAGTATTATAAGTCTTATTATATTAAAACGAAATTCGTAACGCTAAGGGATAAGACTCGGAGAAAAAAATGTATGATACAGAAGCTCATATTATTACTAAAAGTCTCAAAACCTGATGTCCGTCCGTCGGTCTATTTGTCCGTCTATCTGTTCGTCCGTTTGTCTTTCTGTGTAATTTTCTTCTCCAGAGCACATTGAGCTAAAAAGTTTAAGTTTTGTACTCTTCGTTTGTGACAAAAAAGTAAGGTTAAGCTCGCGAACGAGCCGAATCATTTCACTCCTTCTACCCCTTCCATACAAAATGAGACATTTTCAAAAATTTATAATGATGATGAAATCTTTCTTGGAAACTTTAGGAGAGATTGATTTGAATTTTGGAGCATATTATTTTTAGGATAATTGCAAAATAGTTATAAAAATTGTTTGCTTCTACCACTTCCCATACACATAGCCAATTTATTCAGCACGTATAAATTTATCGACCTGAAATTGTGCACTATCTATTTAAAAAGTATTTAATTAATACTTTAATAGAGAATTCCATTATCGCTCGATTCAAAGTTGGGCTGTGGAACATTTTATGACCAGAACTATTAATGAGGCAGTTAGTTACTTAGATCTATTCATGCGTCAGTCATCCTTTAGCCAATTTCTCGGCTGTACGTTTGAAAAATAGCCCTTCTCTTTTCTTGCGCTAAGAATAGATATAATTAATTTAACCATATTTTCATAGCTATAAGCCTTGTGCAAACTTTCGGGATTGCAAATTGAAATACACCGTTTCCCAATAGATGGCGCCAGCAGTAAATGATGATCAACAATGGCGGATCAGAAACGTCACGTGGTATGCTTAGACATCTGTCAACAACTGCTCATCGTTAGATTCTGAAGTTTTATCGGCGTAACACACTTTTTTGTTCGCGAATATGTCAAAGTTTGGGCCAAATTCTCATCTCGAAATTTTGGTTTTTGTCTTCAATCGAAAAAAGTCTGCAAATCGAATGCTGTCGAGCACTTAAGTTGAGGCTGATTTTAGTGGAAGAACATGTCGTGAGTGGTTTTAAAGCTTCAAGAGCGGTGATTTTGACGTCGAGGACCGGCATGGTGATGGAAGAGCGAAAATTGTTGTGGTATCTCATGAGCGGCTGAAACCAAGTGAAATGATCACGGGAGAACACTACTGACTACAATTGATGCGTCTGAGCTGAGGGTTGAAGGAGAAACGACCACAGTACTAAAGGAGATACGACAAAGTGATTTTGCTGCACGACAAAGCTCGGCCACATGTTGCTTACGTTGGAAAACCTACCTGAAAATACGGAAATAAGACATCCTACCCTCCCCGCTGTATACTCCAAATATTACCCCTTCTGAGTATTACACTTATTCCGATCGATGACACATCGTCTGGCTGAGTAGCACATCGATTTTTACGAAAAAGCTGAAAGTTGTATCGATTCGTGGGTCAGCTCAAAAGAAGAGCAGTTTTTTCGACGCGGAATTCTTATGCTTCGGGAAGATGGGAAAAAAGTTGTGGCTAGCGATGGGCATTTTTTTGAATAATAAATATTAAACCATTTTTGCAAATTAAAGGTTGCAATTTTGAAAAAAAAAAAAAAATAATAAAACGGCGGTTTTCAATTTGCACTCTCAATATTAAAATTTTTATTCAAATAGATTTCCAATTTAAAGTGCTTTGATGGATTAATGCCTAAGCGTTTTTGTCTTGATATGCTGCTTCGGTGAATCAAAAGGATTTAAGGATTATACCCTACACTTTGCAGACATTTACGATAACAAATCATATTTCAATTCTCGTGAATCCGTTTTAATCCATTTCAGGACCGAGCATTGATAATCAGTTTTCTGCCTTTGCACTATTTACAATTCCATAGACTTCATGTTCTTCTTATGGTTCATCTTGATCTTTAATGCATTTCCCACTAAGTTCCATGTACATACCTAGTCCTGCCATAAGTTCTGTCACATAATTTCTCACATTCGCAACAACTTTATTTTATGAGTGACATTTCAATATCGGCCAGTTTTATAAACGTCATAATGTTGTTGACAGTTGATGGTCATTTAAAGTGTGTTCGTTAACGTGTGAAGATGGAATGGGGTGTAATAGAAAACCGAACTGCAGTGATTGCACTACATAAGTGTGGAAAATCCGCGAGTGAAATTTTCAAGTTGTTGTGCCCGTTAAAAATAACGCAAAGATTTGTGTATCGTGCGATCCAGAGATATAACGCGATCCAGACTATTGAAGATCGACCTCGTTCTGGACGTCCGCGTGATGTACGTTCTTCTGCTGCCATCAAAGCGGTCGAGAGTCGAATTCGTCGAAATCCGCTTCGTAAACAACGAATCATGGCTCGAGAGATGAACATCTCCACCCGAAGTATGTCTCGTATCATAAAATCTGACCTCGGGATGAGTGCCTTTCGACGATCAACGGGACATTTGCTAACTGAGCAGTTGAAGCAAATTAGGAGCACCAGATCGAAAGAGCTCCTTCGGCGGTACGGCAACAACAAACATCGAGAAATTTTATTTACCGATGAAAAAATTTTTACGGTGGAGGAACATTTCAACCGCCAAAATGATAAGGTGTATGCCCACAGCTCCATAGAAGCCCGAGAAGTTGCCACTAGGGTACAGCGAGGACATCATCCAGTATCAGTCATGGTATGGTGGGGTGTCAGCTACGAAGGGGTCACCGAGCTTCATTTTTGCGAAAAAGGCGTAAAAACTGCAGCTAAAAATTATCAAACGGACATCCTGGAGAGATGTGTGAAGCCGCTGAACTCTACGCTATTCAACAATCGACATTGGGTTTTCCAGCAAGATTCTACGCCAGCCCACAAAGCTCGAACCACACAAGCGTGGTTGGAAACCAATATTCCACAGTTTATAAGGGCGACGGAATGGCCTTCTGGGAGCCCAGATTTGAATCCCCTGGACTACAAACTGTGGGCGGAGTTAGAGTCCATGGTGTGCACGAGACGACACCCAAATATCGAGAGCCTTAAGCGATCTTTGACAGAAGCAGTAGCTAATTTTCTGCTAGAAACAGTGCGTACTGCTATCGATGACTGGCCCAACAGATTAAAGAGCTGTGTTAAGGCTAAAGGCGGCCACTTTGAATAATTTGTTGCTTATTTTACTTCCATTAGTATGCCAAAATAAAATATATTTTCCTTTGTCAAAAACTCTTTTTCATTTATACAAAAATTGCCCATATACGTGTGACAGAACTTATGGCACGACTAGGTATATTCAATCTTGCCACAATAAAATCCATAGACCACAACCATTTCAAAACCAATTATCCACTTGAATCCTATTGGATTTTCCGCCATAATAATTCCTCTGACCCCATTCTAGGAAAGCATGATTTCTATGTCAATAAGGAAACTCATCGCCTAACTAATGTTTACTACACTATCTAAATCACAAATATTCAATCTTTGTCTAATCCTGTTTTTACGTCTTTCATTATATTGTCCAAGAAACCACAGTACAACTAAATGACCCTATCCTGAAGAGTTGGGATTATCCTATCGTACGTTGCTCTAGCCCTGATCTTATTAGGTCAAAATAAAGAAGAGTCGCCCTAAAAATTTACCAGCCTTCTAGTTAAAGTAAAAAAGTTAAGCTATTCTATACCCAGTCCAAACAAATTAAAATTAAAATTAAATTTTTACGGCAACGGATGTGCCATTATCCTTAATATATAATAATTTTTTTTGCTCTCTCTCCTTTCCTATTCAAAACCTTGTCGGAAAAAGAAAAACGTCGAGAAGCCGAATTGAGGAGAAGAATTCGACTATACTCACCTTGAACAGGGCGTACAGGGACGATAGGGTTGACGTCATTCTAGTGGAAATTATGAGGGGATTTTCTCAGATTACGTCATTGGTTGAAAGATCTCAATGGTACGGATTGAAATAGGGTATAGTATGTTATTCGCATAGGGATGAATTTTGAAGCGAATAAGAATTACGAAAATGGAAAAATTCTTTGCTCCGCTAGACACAAACTAACCGAGAAAGGTAAATTGGCATTAAAGGATTAACCGGCTTATGTCCCACTGTTGCATTTTAATGACATGTCACGGTAAAGTTGGAAATTTCCACACTAGAGCATGAGTGAGACTTCCAGGTCAAACTGGTTGCTCTTTGCCAGCATGCACGATACAAGATACAAATCTACTCTATACATTTCGGTCCTGGCGCTCGCATACACAGAACAAGGGGGATATATCTTTAGCTTCGTATTTCATGCAGTTTTCCACTCTTCGACAAAAAAGAATATGGGACAGCCCACGACGGAAGTGGTTATCCTGTGTCGTAGTAGTGGAAGGGGACGATGAGAACAAAAGGATATTTGTGTAGCTTACAAACGAAATGATTCACTTAGGGAGTTAATGATCTACTAAGTTCCGGATCGTTATGCATGCAGCGATATGAATACGTGGGATTCGGTTATTTCGGGCTGCCCTAAGAGGATTTGGCTGTCGACCAATTCAGATCCTTTTAATGAGACCATAAAATATACTCCACTTCTGCATTACTTTGAACAAGATTCGGTGGCCTTTTAAAGACTCGATTGATTTTTTTTTTAGGTCACTTAACCAGGATATCATTTAAGAATCATTGAGTTAGTGGAATAACTTTCATAAAAATACTGCTTATGAAACTTTTAATAAAATTTGTTCAAACCGTCCCAGGGTTCTTCTGCTTCTTAGATGTATTTTCTTATTAGGTAAAGTACCTTCCCTATTTTTATGCCTTATAATTTTTTTTTTCATATCAAGGCTCAATAACTCGGCGATAAGGTAAAACTTGAGAAATTTGTTTTATGGTCAAAACTTTTTAAGGGCAGCGATACAGTAGGGAATCGTAAAGGTAATAAAAAAAGAAAAAAAAGCAATGCCATAATGACATCCAAAGACATCCTTAGGGTTCAATTTATAAGTTAAGCGCGTGTTCTTTTTATCGTTTTTATGATCTATATGTAAAAATAATGACTAAACGTTTTAGGTTTTCCTTCAAATTTATTGGTTTATCTTAATGCTTAGTACCACTTAATTTACTCAAAAAAAAAATCAATAATCAAATAATTTCATTCCATTCCGCCTGAAATATTAATATTCTGAATTTAAACATCGAACTTCGCTTCTAAGTACATTAAGACACTAATCTCCATAAATACCCTTTCCATAAAACAAAACCAAGCAATTATACTGAATTTAAATTTTAATTACATGAAAATGAAAATTAATTATGCAAACATTCTCCCATTTACTCTAAGCACAATTTTTTGTAAGGAATTTTCGGCATTATTTTTTCGGACACTGTTAATTTTCTCACTGATTCGTTTGCATAATTTTCATTTCTTCAACAAGCTCAGAATGTTATATATTTATATTTGATTGTCTCTCCTTGGAAGCAATTTAAAAAGACGAGGGTTAAAATAAAATAAAAGGATCGCAGACACGCGTCCTATTTGAATTCAAATATTAAAAAAAAGGGACTATACAATCATATTTATAGCATTTTAATATTGCAAATATTTTTTAATTAAATTGAAATCGGAGAGATATTATGGGAAGGAAGTAATGTTTGAACAGTAATGGTTACAGTGACTGTAAGGAACAAATTTAAAAATTTTAAGTTTATAGCTTTAAACATTGTCCAATCGCATGTTTATAGTCCCAAAAACCTCAAAATCGAATGTTGTGATTTTCTAAACTGTATTTTTTTTTATTTATATTATTTTTAACATTGAAGAAATCTGTGGTTTTTTTAGTCCTCGCTCTTTGCATTTAGAATGCAACGAGCGGACACTTGACTCTAAGTTCGATCTGATTTACACAAACAAACACACGCCATTAGTATAATCAATACGACTTAAGATGTTAAATATCCCCACTGAGGAATTTTATCTTCCCCACGTTCCATTCCAGCTTTCAAGTTGTGAGTTATTAACATACCACAGCCTTGTTTGATACCACTTCGCACTTAATATCTCTCGGATAGTTCCTCTTTATGAAAGAACCGAAACCTTGCATCTTCGTAGGATTATTTATTCATAGCTATGATCTTATCTGGAATATCTCTCCTATGCAAAGCATTTCATATGTTATCTCGCTTAACTCTGCCGAAAGTCTTCTCGAAGTCCACAAACATAAAAAGTAGTTTTATTATAGTTCTTTATTTGTATCCAATATAAATAATACGTGAGGACACAATGCATGTATATAGTACACAAATGTTAATAAAAATTAAAGATACAAACCGACATAAGCCAAAGCTTGTGTGTGGGAGTTCAAAAGCTAACAGAAGAAAAATAGAAAACTTTAAAAGAAAAAAACTAATAATTTTATGAAACAATATCATTGAAAAAGTTCAGATTATCGTAAACAAATTTTTTTATGACAATATTGTGAATGTTAATATTTAAAGTATTTCTTACCAAATCTGGTAAGATGTTAAAGGCTCTAGGTCCAAGAATACAAGCATGCCTTTGCAACATAGTTCTATTGCATTTTTCTTTAGCTAATAAGTTCTTTGTTTGACTCCTTGTCGAATAGTTCGTAACATTTATTCTAAACTTCGATAAATTGCAAGCCATAGACTTTAATAAAGTATAGACAAAGAGCTGTCTCAAATTCATGACTTTCAATTCAGAAAACGCTTGAGTTGTAGAATAAAACTTGGACCGCAACAAACATATTTTAATTAACCTATTTTGCAAATTTATCAATGGTGATAATGTTACCGTGCATGGGGATCCCCATGTTAAGATACAGTATTGAATGATACTCTGTGCTAAGGAGAAATATACGGTTCTAATTAACTGCCTATCAGTAAGCCTAGGTAGACTGAAATATGTATGTAGGGTTTTTCTTAATCTTTTGCACAAGTACAAAATATGACAATCTCATTTTAAATTATTATCTATGATAACACCAAGATATTTAACTGCCTTCGTAACCTGAATTGGTTCATTTAGAATTTTGATATTAGCGATGTTCGGGCTATCCTTACCAAACATCATGAGTTTGGTTTTGTTTAAGTTTAGTGACATTTTATGAGCCGTCAGCCAGCCAACTACACTTTGTATGCTTGCATTTGCTTTTACAAAAGTGTCTTCCCAGACATTACTCTTGAATAAGAGAACTGTATCATCTGCAAAAGTGATTATACGTCCATTAACTTCAAGTTCAGTCATTTTGCAGAGGTAATTTATGTAGATGTTGAATAAAATTGGCCCTAGCACACAGATCCTTGCGGAATACCACATTTTATTGTTGAAGGTCGACTAAAAGTATCACCAACTCTTACCACTTGATTTCGATTTTTTAAATATGATCGAAAAAAGCAAAGAGCTTTATTAACGTTTCCAAGCGAGTCAACTGTCGTAAGAAGTATTTCATGATCAACACTGTCAAATCCTTTTTTTTTTATCTAAATACAGAGCAACTACTTTTTCATTTTTATCTGTAGAGTGACTGATATATTCTGTGAGATCATTTACTGCATCCGCTGTATTTAGTCCACTTTTAAACCCATATTGATTTGTCGCAATAATTTCATTTTCCTCAAGGTATTTTAATAATCTTTTTTTTAAGCATTTCTCAAATAGTTTCGCGATGGATTTTTCTCATCTCCGTCTTTATGCAGTGGGATTACAACGGCATATTTTAATTTGGAAGGGAAAATTCCCTGAGAGAGACATGTGTTAAAAATATCTGATAGTGGATGAGATATACTGCTACTTGCAGCTTTTAAGATATTAGGGGTAATGCCATCAATACCTGGCGATTTATCAGATTTTAATTCACATATCAGATTTTCAATTTCGTTTAGTGAAATAGGAAGTATGTGGAAAGATGAAGGAGAAACGTCTGAAGATCCATTTTTATAAGCAGAAGATTGAAAGTTATTGCGAAAAGATTGTCCTACAGTGATAAAATGGTCATTCAGTGCATTAGCCACTAGATCTGGATCTGATAAGATATCTTTATTTTTATCGTATATATGAGTGACGTTCGCCAGATTCTTCTTATTTTTTCGCCCAGAAATTTCATTGATTTTCTTCCATAGCCTCTTTGGCTCAGAGTTACAGTCTCGAATTTGCTTACTGTAGAATGAAATCTTAGCTGATTTAATAATTGAATTTAATTTGTTTCTATATGTTTCGAACCTCTTCAATATGATTACGTTTCCGGGATGTTTTTTTAACTTGTCTGCCTAATCTATCTCTGTGTCTTATTGAAGTGACTATACCCTTGGTAGCCCATGTTTTCATATATCTAATGTTTGAGCTGACATGCTGAGCGCTGGTGGTAGTGGTTGAGATTTCTAAATGATATTCAAGAATTTCTGAAAAATATTGAAAGCATCTTTGCTATCAAACATATTGTAAACTGAACTCCAATCTTGATCATGTAGCTTACTGGAAAATTTACATAAATCAACTTTAATTTTTTCCTTAATTTTAACCGCGTCAATTTTAAATTCGTTTTCATTAAGATGTATTTTTGCCAAAGTACAAAAATGATCCGTAATATAAGTTTCAAGAATGGCTGGATAGAATTCCTGTATATCAGTTGATTTTAAAAATATATGATCAATGTATGTTCCAGTACTAAGAGGCGCGCGTGTCCAATCTTCTAGATCTTCCACGAAGCCGTGTTCCATCAGAGTATCAAGATAATCATTTGCAGTTTCTGATGACTTGTTCTTCGTAATGTCTATATTAATATCCCCTAAAATGATGTGCAAGCACATTTCGGAGGACCGCTCCAATATTATCCGTATTTGCATGGTCTGTCAACACAACCATTCACGGAATCCTGCCTGAAAATTTTCAAGAGTTTACCCCCCAACAACTCTTATCCTATTGACAATTACCTTAGCCATGATTTTCAATACGGCAAAGTAAGTAAGTAAGTAGACAAATATCACGCCAATTGCCACAATCTTGAAGGTCGCCCTTCTTATTATGACGCTCTCCTTCCATTCACTTGGATATTTTCCTTTACTCCATACTTCCCAAAAGAGCCGGTTGTTATTTCCGGGTCCGCTCTGAAGAGTTTGGTTGGTAGTCCGTTTATACCTGTGGATTTCTTTGCCACTATTGACCGAATGGTGGAAATTATTTCTTCCTTATCTGAGGATCTATTGCGTTTGATTCTTTGGTAATTGTGCAGTTTCTGGAATATTTGAAAGACTAGAGAAGTATTTCTTCTATCGCCGCAACTGGTATTCACTCATAGTAAGGAGAGTTCAGTTGACATCTCTTACCAGGCTGTTTCGCAGAAGCCACTTTATTGGTCAAATTTTCAATGGCCCTTATCTGGTCGCGTCTAACATCATTCTTAACCTGTATGTGAGCATTGCGATAGTTCCGTCTACAATTATTAGTTCATAGGATGATATTGGGTTAAGAAATGATTTATAATTTGGCGCCTCTGTTTCATGTCTCTTACGATATCCAGAATTTCTCACCGCTTTGAATACATCCCACAGATTCTGAAGTACTTGTTAAGAATGTATAGATGAATCTCGTTTTTTGTTGGGATTTCCCCTTTATCAGCATATAGCTTGCGCTTATGCGTTTTATTATGACTTTTGTGTGGAACAAGCATTCTTCATGTAACCAATTGCCGAGTACTACAAAACTGCAGAAATAATTCGCCGTTTTCAGATCCAAGGGTTACATTGCTTCGCCATGACTTGTTCTACTCTAGCAGCAAGTTTCGCTAGAAATTCACGTCTTCGACTTTCAAACCAATCGCCTCCCACTCTAAATGATTCTAGTTTCTCACAGCTATATTTTCATACGAGACTTAACTCTAGAATCCTTAAAGAGCTCAATATCCACAAATCTGCTGATCTGGACGGTATTTCCTCCATTACCCTTAAAAAGAGCTCCTCTTCTTTAGCTAAACCTCGTCGCAATCTTTTCTATATTTTCTACTCTTCTGGGTGCTATCCACTTATATGGAAATTTGCAAATATTCAGCCAATTCTCAAGAAAGGAAGCAAAGCGAACCCCGCCAATTACCGCCCGATAGCCATTGCTTCAGTGCTCTCGAAAGTAATGAAAACTGCTGTCAATCGCAATATCGTTAAATATCTCGAAGATAACCGTCGGAATGGGTTCCGTTCTGGAAAGTCGACAGGAGATCTTTTGGTCTACTTGACAGAACGTTGGAACTCATGCATACATAAACTCGGAGAAGGTCAAGTTCTTGCACTTGACATTCCAAAAGCTTTTGACAGAGTTTGGCATGAATTGGGCCATAGGTCAACGCTTATTGAATATTGAGTTATTATTATTAAGCGCCTTGAAATAGATCTCTTATTGAGTGCTGACCTATTCTTTCAAATCTTGGACTCTGAGCGTCATTCATTGGGCAAAAATTTTCCAAGTATGCAAAAGACGTCGTTTGGATAGGCAATTGCTGGTAGAACCAGCAAAAATGTATGTTTATCGGCCAGTGTACCCTCTGATAAGTCTACCGTCGACCACGATTTGTCAGAGCAAGTAAAATTATTTTGGGAGTGAGAAGAGGCTCCACAGACAAATTCTAGGATGACAATAGAAGAAATTGAGTGCGAAAATTTCTTTAAACGATCATTCTCTAGAGACAAATCTGGACTTCATTTTCGCTTCAGGTAGGAGAATCTTTTAAAATCGTGAAGCATCGGTTTCTCAATTTGGAGAGAAGATTAAATCAATCAATCAAATCAAATTCCTGTTAAGACCCCCTATAGGGGCATAGGACAGAAACAACTCTCTTCCACAAGGCGCGATCCTGAGCATTGGCTTTAAGCTGTTTACAGGAAGAAGATTAAATAGGGAACCTGAAATCAAGAAAATGTATTCCAATTTATCGACGAATACAAAGTGATTGGTCACATGGAGCCAAGTGACATTAACAACAACTGCAATACAAACTATTATTTACCGCATCATTGCATCCAGATAGCTCGAGCACAAAGCTACGTGTAGTTTTGACGTGTCGTCAAGAGGAATATGATTAAATAACATCATTATGGTGGGTCCAACCAACACAAGAAGATATACAATATTTGCTATTCTTTGTCGTTTTCGCACTCACCGATACGTCTTCACGGCGGACATTTCGAAAATGTACCAGCAAATTTTTGTTCATCCGGAAGACAGAAAACTACTTGGCGAAATAGTCCTTCGGAGCCTTTGCAGGAATTTACACTCAGCACCGTAACGTATGGAACTTCAGCAGCCCCATTTCTTGCAATTAGATGTCTTCGGAGGAGGTTCAGGACATAAATCAACTATCATCGAACGTTATTGACAAAGATTTCAATGTCGACGACCTACTGGTGCGGATACTTTAGCTGATGCTCAGCGCCTGCAAAGAGACATAATTGCAACCTTGCATGAGGGATGTTTCGAACTGCGAAAATGGTGCGCTAACTATGCACGGCTATTGAATCATATTCCATCAGAACATTGTGAGACGCAATTTCTATTTAGTGCTGACAACGCTAGGCATGATTTGGCAGCCAGAGATAAGTTCCATTTTAATCGACCACATATTAAAGACGCTTCTCGTACCACGAAACGATCTGTTTTATCAGATATGTCAAAAATCTTCGATCCACTTGGATTACTAGGCCCAGTAATTATTTTGGCAAAGTTATTTATTCAAGAACTTTGGACATCAAATCTTCAGTGGGATTATCCCTTACCAGATGATTTACAATAGAAATGGATTGAATTTTGTCAGCAATGGAGTGATATTGATAACGTGGCTATCGATAGATACATTTTACCTCAAAACAACGCTAAGGTAATTCAGCTTCATGGATTAAAGAATCACTGAATGTATAATTTGAATCAATCATTGATGATAAAATTGAAATAAAAAACATAGCAGAATTATGGTTGGGCGTAAAGTCCAATCATATGATACTCCAGGTGAAATGGGAATGAGTTTAATGTACCGGAAAATAAGTCATCTCAAATTATATGACACCGCATGTTGCCTGCAACATGTTTCGTGCCGAATTTAAAGTTTGAAGTTTTCATTATTTTCAAAAAAATTGGCCATAGCTTTCCTGAAGTTGGGGCATTTGTATGGGAGGTGGCAGAGGAAGTGGAGGGTTCTCGATTATTTTAGAACTGCTTATCAACATCATTATCACAGTGCTTTCTTTCAATTTCAAAGGAGAAATGCTTTCTTGAGTTTATAATACAGATATTTTTATGGGAGGGGTAGAAGGAGTGAAGCGAAGCTGATAGTTATTTTAGCATTTACTGCAATTATTAAGGGACAAGTTTTAGCAAAATTTTAAGTTTTTGCTTCTCAGGTTTTAATTGAAATCGATATAATGCATTTACCAAAGTTATGCAGGGATGTTATATGGATCAAAACAAAATTTTACGTCATAAATTATATTTCAATTATTATACTTTTCACTTAACTTCAAGTCGATAGCTTCGACTGCTTCGAAGAAAAGTAATTTAATTGAAATTTCGTGAAATTTGTGTGGGAGGGGGTAGAAGGAGTGAGGTGAAGTCGATAATTTTTTCAAAACTAATTATAGTTATATTAAAATTAATTGAAGCAAAATTTCATCTTTTGAACTTTACTAGTTCCAATGAAAATCGAAAAAATTAATTTTCCAATATTGTATATTTGTATGGGAGGTACAAGGAGTGAGGGGATCAAATTAATATTTTGTGATACTAATACTATATAAATCATTATAATTTAGCTAAAATTTCATGTAGATAGCTTGAATGGTTTCCCAGAAAAATCTATTTCTTCAAATTTAGAAATTTCATGAAATTTGTATGGGAATAGAAGGAGTGGGGCTATATAGACCGTAAATGAATTTAAAGTTTCTTTTTTGCTAAAAATTATACGTAAAAAATTCAGCACGATTGCTTAAAGCGTTCAAGAGTTATGTTGTAGACAGACGGACAGACGGTCATTCGGAATCGAGGTTTTTGAACGACAACAAATATTTTTGTACCCTTGGCGTTTCTGTGCTGTGCGAGCATTATTTCTTAGTGTGACACACCGTAAGGCATACAAAATATACTCTCAGACTTCATCGAGAGTATGAACATAGCAGGACTACGATCACACAATACTCTAGATGAAACAGAAATTTTCGTGCTCTTAAAATTTCGCATGGGGAGTTGTAGAAGGGGAGACAGAATTGAAATAATTTTTTTTTACATCAGAGTAGTTATAGCTAAATGATTTGGCGAAAACTTAGGCTTCAAAAATTGAAAAGGTACTGAGAAACATAACAAAATTATGATTCGGCTTAAAGCCCAAGATGGAAATGACTTTAATATACCGGAAAATGTGTCATCTCAAATTCTTTCGAAAAGTGAATAGAGACTTTTACATGGGAGGTGGTAGAAGTAGAGGGAGAGGTTTGTATTTTTCGTATATGACACCGAACATGGCATGCAAAATGTTTTTTATGAATTTAAAGTTTTCAGTTTTAATTTTTTTTAAAGAAATCGGTAATAGTTTTCCTGAAATTGGGGCATTTGTATGGGAGGTGGCAGAGGAAGTGGAGCATTTCAGATCTGCGTATCATCATCCTTATCACCATTCTTTGATTCAATTTCAAAGTCGATAGCTCTCATATACTTGAAGGAGAAATGCTTTTCTTGAATTTATAATACAGATATTTGTCTGGGAGGTGCTAGAAGGAGTAAAGTAGAGCTAGTAATTTTTTCTAACACTTATTTCAATTATTAAGAATCAAATTCTGGGAAAATTTAAAGTTTGTACTTTTTCTAATTTGAATGGAAATCGATAAAATGCATTTAACAAAAATTATGCATTTGTATGGGAGGGGGTAGAAGGAGTGTACGGATCAAAACAATTTTTTTTTATTATTGATATTTCTATTTGTATACTTTATACAAAATATCAAGTTGATAGATTTAACAGTTTCGAAGAAAAATAATTTAATTTAAATTTCAAAATTTCGTCAAATTTGTATGGGAGGGGGTAGAAGGAGTGAGGTGAAGTTGATAATTTTTTTTAATACTGACTGCGATTATAAAAAAATTAGTTTTGGCAAAAACTTGATTTTATAACTTAGCTAGTTTCAATGAAAATCGAAAAAATGCATTTTTCAAAATTGTCCATTTGTATGGGAGGGGGTAGAAGGAGTAACGGGGTCGGATCAATATTCAGTCATACTAATGAAATTTATATCATAATACTTTGACCTAAATTTCAAGTCGATAGCTAAACCAGTTTAAAAAAAAACAGTTTCTGAAAATTTCGGAATTTCGTGAAATTTGTATGGGAGGGGTAGAAGGATTGGGGGGATGTGGACCGTTCACGAACTTAAAGTTACTTTTTTGCTAAGAATGACACACAAAATTTTTTAGCACTATACCTCAAAGCTTTCGAGAGTCATGCTGTAGACAGACGGACAGACGGACAGACAGCAACTCGGAATCGTAGTTTTTGGGCGACAACAAATATTTGTGTACCCTTAGCGGCTCTGTGCGAGCATTATTTCTTAGCGTTACAAACGGTAAGGCAAACACAATATGCTCTCAGATTTCATCTAGAGTATAAAAATTTGCTAGAGGTTGAACATTGAACAAGTATTTGCAACAAGTATTTGCAAAATTAACCAGTGGTCCAACGTCGCATGTGGAGATAGTTTGAGCACTTCTCCAATAATAAGTACTCGTCTAGTGAAAGTGAAATCCCAAAGAAAATAATACGAAGAGAATGTGATCTACCCCAGAACAATAGCCATATACTGAAGATAGTACGAAGAACTGCAAACGTCGAGATAGGGTGCCACAATTGGTTTTATGAAGTCCTGGATAGGGAAAATTAGCACCAATAATTGCATGGCGACTTAGCTCCTTTTTCACCCTCTGGTGTATATATATACTCATTTCCCGAACCTCAAGACTTTGGAACTCATTACTAGCCAAAGTGTTTCCCAATGAATACAACATCCAGAGCTTCAAGAGGAATGTACACCATCACTTCCGTCTTTCTCCACCTAAATTAAATTGATCCAACTTTTTTATTTTTCTCCAATTCCTTCACCGACACAGCTGTGCATTGCATTAAAGGGTGGCTCCCTAAGTCTGTTCGCCTCCTCAAAAAAAAAAAGAAAACTGAAATCGACCAAATGTATAGGTAGTCCTGCAATTTATTTCGGTGAAACTCCATTGTCTCTAGTTATTCGTCAATGAAAATAATCGTAAGATCAACTAAAACTGATTTTAATTTTTAATTTTAGTTAGGTGGACAAATGCAAACTCTTCTTTTTCTTCTCCAATGGCACTACAGCCCAAATCAGATTTCTTAACATTTATTCGTTATTATGAAAGGGTCGTTGGACCTTCGCACAAACCTTTATCCACAAATTTTCATCTCCGCAGATTGAAGTTATCCAGATATACCCATGTAGGCAGTGGTAGAATTATACGTCGACCGGGATTTGAACTCCCAACCTTCGCATTGTAGACACACTACCCTCTAACCTATACCCGGAAGAAATTTGAGTTATAACATGTCGAACATAAAAAATGTGCGAATTATGTACCAAGAATTTGTTTTCTACGAAAGGAGTACGGAATGACGCCAGTCAGTATTCCTAAGCATTTTAATAACTTACCCATTAGATTTGCCAATCTAACTTTGAAAAGAAACATACATGCTACCGTTGCAAAATGGAAGGCTAAAACAGCATAAAACTGTGTCTTTGCACATAGCTGAAATAGCAGCTAATAAACAGGGAGAAAGGACTACATGCATAGTAAAATAACATTTTACCATAATATAGAGCACAACCTTATAAAATCGTTAAATATGGCATGGTTATGGAGCTTTTTACCTTAAGAACTCCACCTATGTTAATTAGGAAATTATGCTATGCTAACCCACGAGGGTTAGAGTGAAAGGTTATGGTAATTTGCCATGACGGCCCAGGATCTTTTTGTCTACATGAGAAGCAAGGGAACTGCCCATACCTGCCAATATCTTCGCTGATTCCATTGCATGTAACAGAAACTCTGCTAATTTCACGAGAAAAAAAGGAAACAACACAAACCGGTAGTGGATCCCAAAACTGAGCCATGAGTTTTGCCTTCTCTGTTTACCTTCGCTTTTTCATGCTTTTATTCCCGACACATCACCGAATTTATTTTCAACCTAAAAATGATAAACTTGTTATTAGCTCCGAATGATTGATAAGAATTTTTTTTTACAAGATTTCAGTCATAGAAGTTAATAGTGTTAGCTTAGAGCAAGTCCACTTCCGTTGTTCAAGACTATGTGTTGTAAAATCTTCAAAATATTGATGCAATTTTGACAAAAAAAAAAGTTTTTCAATTTGTTTATATCATAAACCTTCTCTTTAACTTAGGAGAAAAAATTGTTTTTGCATTAACTAAACTATAAAAAAAATTTATTCGAATCGTTCTTAATTTGGAAATGATGTACTCGTATCGCATTCAAACACGGCTCATAGAGTACTCGTACCAGACCGTGCTCGAGCAAACCCAATTCCATACTCGAACAGAAAAGTATCTTCCTGGAAAGGCGATAAATCAGCATTAAAATCAAATCGATGCCCTTTGAACCGTTTGTTTCCCAATAGAGTCGACCTAGCTACCAGATATATAGACAAATATCCTTACACCTACACTTACGTATAACATACAGCACGTAGAAATGAACAGGCTGGCTAGTATTCTTTTGCCAAAATTACCATACAAAATCTTCCGTAGAAAACACCATCGCTCACTGCATTACAAAGCAAAACGCTTTCTCTATACTGCCAGCCTCCCGACCAAGATGCTGGCACAGTAGCCACGATGATTTCAGATCGTACCCATTTCCACGAAAACACAATTCTAGACTATCAAAGGACACTTTCTTGGATACTATCAAGCGAAAGCCTTATCCATAGATTCTGGGCATGCTCGGCTTTCGGCTTTCCCGATAGAACTGACCTGGCCAAAAATTCAAACTTTATACCCATCCACGTGAACTTCAGTGGGGTACTGGGCCAAAAACAGCGAAAAGAAACAACAGAAAATTTTACTCGTAACGTACTATCACCCTAGACTTTTACCATGGAGTGGTATTGAGATATTCTTGTTGAGCTTTGTTGTTGTTCGAATGGAAATCGGGAAAAAAAAATATCTTTCTAGGGCAAGTATGCGCCGTATACATTCGGAGAGTAGAAATTCTCGTGCGGTGAAAATTTTCCCCACGGCTTCCACCGCTGGCATGTTTTTCTCAACTGAAACGACTTCCAACAGTTGGCTCGCAAAATTGCCACACAAATGCTTTCCCCGATTTTCCGACATCAGTTACGATTTGAATTTCGTCCGAGGCAAATGTGTTTTTCACTCGTTGAATAGTTTTCTAAGAAAATTGTGAGAAAGTAAAATTTTAAAGAATTTTTCCAAGAAAAATTGGTTTTTTTTTTCTTAGCATCAACATTTTAAATGTTTTCATGAAATTCATCTGTTAATTGTTTTGAATGTTGTTTGTCGTCGTTATCGAGAATTACTTTTCAAAATTTCCAAAAGTGTTGCCCTTTATTTTGAAATTTACATAGTACACCGGTTCGCGCGCGTCCTTTACAAAATTCTTCGATGAATATGTAAACAAACAATAACAAATTGTTTTTTTGAGAGTTGCGGTTTTCTTGTAACTAGTGATGAATTGGTTTCGTTGAAGAAAAAAAAAATGATATTCGCCAAAAATATAGTCGTCAAAAGCATTTTGACAAGGTCAACAATGCTTGCATCCGGGAAACACCGACTACGAAAGTAGCGTGCCGTGTCAGATGGTGTGTTATGCTTTTCGCACCAGCACATAGCTCACACCAATAGTTTTTCGAAATTAAAATAATATCAAAAACGAACATTGTAGTTTGCTTTTAAAAAATAATAACCGGTTCAATCAAAACAAAAAGCCAATAACAATATGGGCCACTGTAAGTGGCACCCAAAACTTGGACATGAATAATGTTCAAGGCAATTAGTTATTTCGAATCAATTTATGTGCCGCTGAAATAACACTTATTCAAATAATATCACAACAACAACTTTTCTTATAGATTCCACTAATATTTAACATAGAATTTTATTAAAATTTTAATAATCATGTGCCAAATTCAACTACTTCCTATTCCTTCGAAATATCGTGATCTAAAATAAATTTCCGGTTTTCATCACCAATAGATTTCAGTAATTCATAGCTCATAGTTGATATTTTTTTTTTGTATTAAAAAAATAATAATGATAAAATATAATAAAAATAGTTTTCCAATTAAAAAAAAATTTCTTCATTTATTAACGATGTGTATAAAAAATGTCTAAATTTCCCAAAATATTGGTGAAATAAACGCAGTCGGGTAAACGGGTAACAATTTAATCAAAACTAATTAAATCAATAAATTTAATAAATTAAAAAATCGCTGTCTAAAATTAATTAAAAAAATTCATAGTTAAAAAAAAATAAATAAATTCAAAGTTGTTGTAAATTATTGTAAATTAAAATATAACTAAGTAAAAAAAAAATTTATTAAATTTCAATTAATATGTAAATTTAAAATTAAAAATGAAAAAAAAAATTAAATCAAATTAATAGTTATAAATTTTGAGTTAATATTGAAAAATATTAATTATCAAAAAGAAAATCACGACTCGTAAATTTTATGGGACCAAGCATCAATAAAAGCAGAGCAAGACGAAAACGCAGGAAAAAAAATTTATTCCTACATTAAACAAATCCAAAAAAAAATAATTAATTAAATAAAATCAAACAAGTGTAAATTTAATGGTAAATCAGTCGTTTCATTCGATAAGCAATAAAAATATAGAATAACAAAATTGAATAAATTTAAAATTAATTTCATAAAATTTAAATTGAATTAAAATAATTAAGAAAACGAAAAATTAGAAAATGGATAACATGCAACAATCAAATAGTTACGCAACAAATTACAACATCAACAATAATTATTACAACAACATTACAACCGATGAATTTCTCGCCATGTTCAATCAGGACATGCAGAACATGTCCGGTAGCCATCAGATCCATTCGTCCGCGGGATCGACCCTTACTACAGGTTCGCTTAACGATTCCCTGTTCCTGTACAATAACACCAATATTACTACGATATTTAATGGCACCTATCCGAGCGGTTATACGCTAACACACATCGTTTTCGCCTCGATTATAGTCACGATCCTTATGATTATAATTGTGGTCGGCAACATGTTGGTTATTATCGCAATTGCAACCGAGAAATCGCTGAAGAACATCCAGAATTGGTTCATAGCTTCGCTAGCGGTCGCGGATTTTTTTCTTGGTCTTGTCATAATGCCGTTCTCGTTGGCCAACGAATTAATGGGCTACTGGATATTCGGCAGTTGGTGGTGTGACATTCATTCGGCAATGGATGTCCTTTTGTGTACCGCGTCGATCATGAATTTGTGCTTAATATCGCTGGATCGCTACTGGAGTATTACGAAAGCGGTCGAATATCTGAAATCGCGAACTCCCGCACGGGCGGCCGTCATGATTGCAGCCGTTTGGATTATGTCCGGATTAATTTGTATACCACCGTTGTTAGGATGGAAGGTGAAACGTGCCGAAGGACAACAATTGCCGCAATGCGAGGTATGCTTTTAATTTCCGATTTATCAGTAAATTTTTTGTAGGAATCTTAGTCTAGCAATTTTGGAAATAAACCGCAATAAATTTAATTACATCAATAAAGTCCGGTCAACACCTCAAATTAATTGATGAAATCCAATCTGAACAATGACGAGGTACATAAAACCCGATTAGCTATTAATAATTTAATTCGACGGGGCATAAAGTTCAAGCAATTTGCCCGACTCCTCGCTAAATGTAGTTAAATCGTGTGCGTATACGTATACACCTCGATTTCATGTCTATTTCACGCCTATAAAGATGCTATTTTTAGAGATTATATTATATTGTAATGCCAGCACTAGAGTAGTCCTATCGATTAGGGATCAAAAGTGATTAATAGATGAAATATCAAAAGTGATAGAAAACGCAATGTGTTTATTTTCTCTTTCCATTTCCCATTTCTTTTTTATGCTTTTTTGAATCGATCAAACATCATTTCCAAATGACTTCGTCTTATTTGCCGATGATGATTAGAGGATTTTGTCGTTTTCACAATCAATAAGTTATTCGGTAATGTATTTCTAGTTGATTAAGTGGTTGCCGTAAATTTAGCTAATGCTGAGTGCAAGATATATTTTATTACGAAATTACTTTGAATTACGTATACATGGGAATATTCCTGGTCAATTTAGATCCTAAACAGCTCTCGATTTTTGTCGAATTGTACGACAGCTGGTGCTAATTTATTAGTTTTGCCTAGCAATGATATAATAGAGCGATCCATTGCATAAAGTAAATAGAGTAACTTATTATAATTGCAACTAATTTTGGAAAAACTATCGACTTTACCTCAATCTTTCTACTTCCTCCCCTCCTAAATTATTTTTCTCCAAAACTGATAAGGTTATCAACTTTAAATTTTGAGAGTATAATACTATTATAAATATCATTCATATCGAAAAATTTACTATTAATTTGAATACTCATTCAACCTCCTCCCATACAAATGCACAATTTTGGTAAATGCATTTAGTCGATTTTCATTGAAACTAGAAAAAGTACAAACTTAAAATTTTGCCACAATTTATTCCTTAATAATTGCAATAAATGCTAAAAAAAAAATTGAACCTCGCTTCACTCCTTCTACCACCTCTCATACAAATTTTTGTATTGGAAATTCAAGAAAAGTATTTCTCTTCGAACATATAAGTGACAAGGCAATGTGGTTAGGATGTTAATAAGCAGATTCAAAATCATCCAAAAATTCCCACTTTCTCTGCCACCTCCCATACAAATGCCATGAATACAGACAAAAATTGTTCAATTTCCTCGAAAATTATGAAAGCTAGAAACTTTAAATTCAGCATGAAACATTTTTTGTATTACGTTCGGTCTAATTTACAAAAATTACAAACCTCTGCTTTTACCACCTTTCGTACAAAAGTCACAATTCACTATTCGAAAGAATGACAGAGATGACATTTTTTTCCAGTACGATAAACTCATTCCTATTTCATCTAGAGTTTCAAATGATTGGGTTTTACGGTGCAAGATTTTTGTTATTTCGGAAGCATTGTCAGCATGGTCGGGGGGGCTGAAAAGGATATTGAGGCTCGACCAAATGAAGCTCGTCAGGCCTTCGGTATCCTTTTAACTTTCTGGAGGTTAAAAGAGAACTCCCTTCGCACGAAGCTACGTGTTTTCGATGCATGCGTCAAATCCTTGTTGTTATATGGTTGTACTACGTAGAAAATGACCGTTGGACTTACCAAAAAACTACAAAATTTCGTGAACCAATTCTTCTGACGCATTTTAGGAATATTCTGGGCAGAAGTGATCGCCTACGGTGAACTTTGGAGTGCAATTGAAGTACAGTGGAGTGAATCGGTCACACTTTGAGGGAACTAGAGCAAAACAGCAAACATGGAAGCGAGCAGTTGAGTAGGAGGCCAGAGGAATAAACAAGTCCTGGCAATAGCTAAGGCCCGATGCTCAGGATAGCGCCTTGTGGAAGACAACTGTTTCAATCCTATGCATCTATAGGGGGTCTTAACAGGGATTTGATTGATTGATTGATCTTCGAGAATGTCCAAAAATAGTTTAATATTTACTTGTGTAATGCCTTTGGCTCTATCAAGAGATGTGCCAGTTGATGAACGAAGACTTAAGAATTGTCGAATCATTTTTATGTCGTCTCAATAATTCCTTCGAGAGATTCCATATTAACCGAATCCAAACTTTTGTAAACCAAAAACTATAAACAAATTACAGCATTAACAGACATATTAGCCAATCAGAAATTTTCTTTGAAAAGTAATTTTCCGAGATTTTGAATCAGAATGCAATATTAGTTAAATATTTCAAAACAAGAGACGAACTAGACTCACGAGAAAAATAAGTCGTGCACACCACAAAAATTCTTTGGATCACTGCGCCAAAACGACAACGATCGCGGACATGTCATAGAACCATATCTTAATATTTTAACGTAAACAGCCCAACGCTAGGTCGCAAGTTCACGGTTGTCTTTAGCAACACGGATTATTTTTGTGACGACAATCATTAACGCCCCCCAAGGTAGCAGTCTATGCCAAATGCAAGTTCGGCAATCATAATGCTGGATGCGAGACCTATCTAAATCTCTGCCAATCTATCGGTAATGCCACCGGGTTGGAAAACGCAACCCCACGCCATCTCCTAGAAGCTCTGCCCGCGATATGGGCGATAAACCTCAGCTACCACGATACTCCCAGAAGGGCCATCTTCCACTGCCGGAGGTGGAAGCAACCTTCTATGTGCTCCCCGACACACTTGGTACCAGAAAACCTCCGGTCATGTTTCGTTATTGCAAATTACTACCAGTTGAGTTCCTGGCAACTCGTGACTGGTGACACTACGCTTCGGAAAACGTGGGGATGGTACTCCCCAAAAGGTTACACCAGAATTGACCTTGGTCGTTCACCCGGTATATGATAATAAGCGATATCCCTTCCCCACACACATGTCAATAAATGTTCTGACCACATGTTCTAATTTGCTATCATTTACCAAAATGAGGTTTGGCAGATAATTATTAATATGCTACATACTGCACCATTTCAGAATTTTAAAAAAAACATAACAGAACTACGACTGGGTGTAAAGCCCAATCGTGCGATACTCTAGATGAAAGACAAATTCATTGATTTTAAGAAATTTTGTAGGGGAAGTGATAGAGGGAGTGACGATATTGAACTAATTTTTTCACATCCCGCTATAGCTGCTATCAAAATGTTTTATACAAAATTTAAAATTAAACAATTTAATAAGTACTGAGAAAATTAGTGTATTGGATTTAGTGAAACTGTTCAGTTTGTATGGTAGGTGATAGAAGGAGGGGCGAAATCTTAATGAATTTTTCAGAAACACGATTCTGACATGTTTTAAATTGCAGATCAGTATCATTTATACTTATCAGGCAAATCGGCTTCTTGTAAAGTTGAGAAATTGTTTCAGATTGTATGGGGTATAGGCAGCGAAGCAAATCATCTAATTTTTTTGTTCTTACTAATAATCTATACATATAAATATAATTGTAGTGTCTGTCTGTTATTTGCTTATAAATGGCTATAAGTTAGTTTTTTGAGTTATTTTAGCACTAACTAAGCATAAAAACACATTTTTGAAATTTTTGTCTGTCTGTCTGTCTGTCTGTCTGTCTGTCTGTACAACCGCTTTTCACGCACAAACGGCTGAACCGATTGTAATGAAACTTACACAGTTTGTTAGGTGTCCATCGGAATGAAATCTGCTTTTGGTTTTATTTCACTCTCCTCACGCCTTCTACCCCCTCCCATACAAAGTGACTCATTTTCAAAAATATATATTAATCAAATTTTCTTGAAAACTATAAAAGCTATTAATTTTAAATTTGGACTATATTATTTCTATTATAAATGCAGTCTTTTGGTATACAAATTATTTAAGGTCTGTCACTCCTTCTACCACCTCTCATACAAACTACACTTTTCATGAATCACTTTACACCAATTTTCTCAGTACGTTTAACTTTCATCGAGCTAAAATGTTCTATTAAATCCTTAATTAACATTATTATTAATATCGAGATAAAATTAACCGATTAGCTTCACTCCTTCTACCCCCTCCCATACAATGTGACACAGTTCCAGGCCTTCACAAGAATTCAATTTTCTTGAAAAGTCTGAATGTTACTGATCTGAAATTTAAAATATATCAATTGCATGATGATTATAGTTGTTTCTCAAAAAATCACCAAAAACCCCCTTCTCCTTCCACCACCTCCCATATAAACCGCACTTTTTCATAAAATACTCTAAACGAATTTCCTCAGTACATTTAAATTTCATCGAGGTAAAAATTTAAACTTAATCCTTAATTAGCATTATTATTAACAGCGGGAAGAAAATTAACCGAGTAGCTTCACTCCTTCTACCCCTCCCATACAATGAGGCACATTACACGACTATGTAACAATTCGATTTTCTTGAAAAGTGTGAATGATGCAGATCTGAAATTTAAAGTGTATCAATTGCATGATAGTTATAGTTGTTTTTCGTAAAATCACCAAAAACCCCCACTCCTTCTACCACCTCCCATACAAATTGCACAATTTCATTAAATTCAGTGCACTAAGTTTCTCAAAACATTTTCATAGCTACTTTAGCATGATGTGAAACAAATTAGTTGAGTGCTGTCACCCCTTCTACCACTCCCCATACAAAATTTCTTAGCACCGCAAAAATTTCGATTTCATCTATTTATAATATCGTATGATTTGGCTTTACGCACAATCGTAGTCCTGTTATGTTTTTATGCATAATGTTATTTTATTTGCTTTTTTTTAATTAACACCAGCTACAATTATTCACATGTTCTTAACGCTCTTCAACACGTATATGATCTCGAATCACGGGTTTGATTTGATCACGAGCCTGTCCCATAAAAATGGAAGTATCATGCTTTCATTCTTAATAATTTATGGTTCTGATTCCAACAATATACAAACCATTCTCTTCAAAGAGCTATAAAGTAAGCAGATTTTATATCCCACATAATGCATTACTAACTACACTCTCAAAAATTACTTATTATTGCTATTTGTACGCGGACGAAGTCGCGGGGGTTTGCTAGTTCTAAATAAAAATAAAATGGCAACAAGTCGGGCGCAACTTTATTATTTTTGGGACAAGTTAAGGATGCATGGAAAGTCTATATGCAAGTTAAAGTGGTTAGGGAAAACTAAGTGGAACCCCCTTTCACAAGTGAAACCGCCTTTCACAACTGGAACCCCCTTTAGGACAGGGATGATGCCAATTCAACAATTAGTTGTGAATACGATCAATAGCTCCAGTGCATGTAATCAATATTTCATTCGTTTATGCAAGTTTGGGTTTTTATGGGGGAGGGTCAGGGGTGATATTAAGGGTGGGTGAATGTCAATAATTTTTCAATTTTTGCTTCAATTACGTCCAATATTTTCGAATTTTAGAATGTCAGTTTCATAACGAAGTTGCATACAATTTTCATAAAATTTGGTGTAATTTACTTTCACGAAACCAATCATTTGTATGGGAGGGAATGGAGGAGGTAAGGGAAATGTAAAATTTGTGATACAGTTTTATTTCATTTCTTTTGAAAGGTGCTCGCACAAAATTTCAAGTTCGTAGCTTTTAATTTGTTGGTTAGCAGTTGATTTATTGAAATTGGTCGAAATCATACTTTTGTATGGGAGGGGGTAGAAGGGCAGGTGCGATCAAAAAACTTTTGACGCAGTTCTGTTTCAACTATTTTCGAAAGCTTTTGTACAAAATTGGTAGCTTTTAATTTTTAGGTGATAATTGACTTTTTAGAAATGGTCGAAAAAATAATTTTGTATGGGAGGGGGTAGAAGTTTTGAAGGTATTCGACCAGTTAATATTTCATTCTTTTAGGGATTTTTTTTTAATGTATTTTGCAAATTTTCAAGTTTCTACCTTAGAATTTCATTCAAAAATTTTCAGTTTATGTGTTTTTTCATTCCACATGAAACACCTCGTGCACGTTAGACCAGGAGGGTCGGTGCATAGCAATTGCAGAATTTTTATTATGTTTTCTGTATGTACAATAAATACATATGGAAAATTTAAACTTTGTATCTCTTACTGGAGCCCTACAAAAATCACTCAAAATTTTCGACATTTTTGCTTACCACCTCCCTTACCTTACACCTCCCGACGTAAAACTTTTACCAAAATTCAAAACAATGTAGTTCTACAATTTGACAAAAATTTGAATTTGATATCTGCACTCGGTTTTGAGATATATTAGTTTTAAATTTTGGAAAGTGCAATGCTCCCCATTTTCCCCCACTACTATTTTGTCCAATTGTTACATTTTTCTCGTATTTCTATAGTATAGCTTAATATAAGTACCAAGTTTCAATTACATAGCTTAACAAATAACCGAGATATTGATTTTTAAGTGATTTTCTTTGCACCCCTTGACCCTCCCCCTTACAATAATAAGCCTCTATGTAAGCTGATTCCAGTGGGTCTATATGCCACCTTGATGGTTCAAAAATATTAATTTTTTGTGCTAAGCAATTTCGAAGATTCGAAGATATAATCATCAAAAAAAAATCGGCCGATAATTGGTTTTTAGCCCCCCCCCCCTTTTTGCACCCCAATGGATAAAAAAATTAATTTAATTTTAAAAGTTGTCCCACAAATCCTTTTATATGTATATCGATCTTTAGCTTCCTAGCTGTAGCCATGTTTGAGATATTTAAATTCTTAGTTTTCGGTTGAACTTTCTATCTTGAAGGGCTTGGGAGTTAATGTGGGCTGAGCGTACACACCGGCGGACGGCGTACAGATAGACGGATTTTTTTTGCATTTTTAGGCTATTTTAGTCATGAAACGCGAAAAAACAAAATTTTAGGGCAGCAAGTATTTCACAAAAAAGTGCAGTTTGTATGGTAGGTGATGGAAGGAAAGGTAGGACTCGAATAATTTTTTGAAAATTGAAATTATCATAAAATATTCAAAATTTCAGATCAACAGCTCTAGTGCTTTTTATGCAAATCCGTACAATTTCGCATTCCGAAATTGTGTTATTTTGCCTGGGAGGGGGTAGAAGGGATTAAGCTAATCGTATAATTTTTTTTTTGGTCTTACGAATAATTCCAAATAAGTATTTAGTGGCCACTTTCAACTCGACCAATTTTATATGCACTAATTAAATTGTCTTAGAGCATTTCATGAAAAATTGCAGTTTGTATCGGAGATGTTGGAAGGAGTGGGGGACACAAATAATTGGTATTCGTAGATTCAAATCGTCATAAAAGTAATATCTTCCAAATTTCAGATCAATAGCTTTTATACTTTTCGAGCAAATCCGTTTATTGTTAAATTGCGAAATTGTGTCACTTTGTATGGGAAGGAATAGAAGGGGTGGAGCAATTTGGCCCATTCACGAACTTGACCTTACTTTTTCATCAAAAATGTCGAGTACGAAATTTTAACGTTCTAGCTCAAAGCGTTCTTAAGCTAGAGAGCACAGACTAACGGACGGACAGACATCCGATTTTGAGATTTTTGAGCGACAACAAATATTTCTGTACCCTAGGCGCCTCTGTGCGAGCAATATTTCTTGGTGTTACAAACTTTATAATTCTCTCAGATTCCATCTATAGTATAAAAATCTTTTTTGAAATAGTAAAGTTTGATGTGTTTTAAGTCTTGGCAAAAATTAGATATAAATTCACGCAATTAATTGGATTTTATGAACATTTAAAAGTACATCGAATTTTCAAAGACAATTTTTTTTTCCAATCAGCTCCTGGCCATCGATCTAATCGGGTAAATCTTTTTCAGCTAATTTCATAATTGTTCAATTCGAAATTACCTCATCTTGGACAAAAACGCCCTTTTGGGGCTCAGGCCTTCTTAATATTGAGAGCGTAAGAGAACAACTGCAAGCCAACAATTGTTAGCAGGTTCTGTAATTTGCAAAACTGCTTATGGTATTAATAGAAGATTTTGTTGGCTCTGTTCACTTTGTTGAAACTAGCACTTATAACACGTAATAATCTCTATTATAAACTCTGTGCAATTTTTGTGCTCTTTGTTCGGATCGCAAGACCGTACTGTCGTACAAACAAAGTTAGGCATTTTTTCCAATCATAGTACAGTCCACCAAGTAAAATAACTCTGTATATTGTCTGGGTTAACAGATTTTTATGAGAGACCTCTGAAATTTGACGGCATTACCTCCGAAAACGATGGAGAGAAAAGTACTGACGGACTCGTTCGCGACGTGTCCCGTTGAGTCCGCGTCACCTCTTATCTCTTATTCTTGTACATGGCGTTCTAAAAGCTTTTGATCGCGTCGTATTCAACTTGGACGGTGTGTCCGAGGGTCCTGGTAGCGATTCTTACGATTTCGCTTGCTCTTATCAAATAAAAAATATCTTTGCGAAAATGAAATGGAAAGATCAGATTAAATGTTCACTGTAGGCATGAGGGAGAGGAAACACTCGTGTCTGGGAGTGGAAACGCACGTGTGCTTTCGAAACCAAGCCGCGCAATTGGCTGAGTTATATTACTGGGTATACTGTGGTTCCAATCGCGTTTACATTGTGGACTCCTGAGACAATTTTAGGAGTGCGCTTCCCGAAGAATATGGTCGTAAATAACATGAATTGTTCAAATGGTGCCGCTCGCATGAGCGCAATGTCACTTCCGCTATCTAGGAGTTCTTCTATTTTCACACCGTTTATCGTTACCACCCTATCAAACTCGCACGTCTCACCTACGGATACAACTTAACTTAACCTTTGTCATGACTGACTTCTCTTTTGTCTTCAAACAGTCTGACACGATATGACCATTTTCACCGCAACCAAAATATTTCGTGCCCAACTTTTTTATTGGACATCGTGCGCTCATGTGATCCAGAGCGAAAGAAGACTGAGTGCACAAGACGGCCATGCTTCCCATAGATCAGAAAATTTTTCGCATAAAAAATGCTTACCTCTCAAATGAACGATTTTGATTGGTTCGCTCAAGGTTATACCTCCCAAAAATTTAAACAGCTGATTACTAAGGCATATTTTACACAAAGATTGTTCGCATGTGTGCGTGAAGATTGCACGCAGATTGGTGAGCTCAATTCGAGAAGCTCTCTCCAGTTTGTAAACTGTTTTACGTATAATTAAACTGTGATGTGATCATGCCGACCACAATTATAGCATCGCCTCAGTATATCGTCTCTCTTACTGCTCGTCACGCCTTGCTCAGATAATTCGCTTTTATTTACTTCTAATTTGTTGCTTACGGTCGCCGGTCGACTTTACGTTTTATTACTATTTGCTCTTTTCTGACGTCTAACATTAAGTTGCCACGTAATTTCGTTCTTGCAATGATATCTCTTCGAACGAGAGAGTGCTGTCATCGATCGGAATGCCTCTAGCCGAGATACGTAGCGAAATTGTGAATCCGGAATACCGTCAATGACGTACAGTATGTCAACTAATTCTTTGCAAAATGAAAAAAAGTCATAAAAATTCATTTGGAAGTGAAAATTGATTAACAAAAACGAGTTTTCTTTCTGTTTTTCTTTCAATATATTATTAAGGTAAGTATTAGTTATTAAAATGAATTACAAAAAAATTAAATTTCGACATAAAACATATAAAAAAAAAACAAAACCTAAAAGCCTCCAATATTGAACTGTCAATTAATTCTTTGCAAAATGTAAATGTACGTGGAAAAGAGACACGAAACTAACTAACGGTAGATCAAATTCGAGAAAAATTAACACGTGCTGCTTTAGTATGCGTTCCTTTATTGCTTTCATTGTAATTTATGCCTTGGGCAAACGCACATATCGGCAAAATCGAAGTTTCAACAATGCCCGGCAAACGAGTTGATGAAAATTTAATTCAGTTAGTTTATTACAACCACTATAAAGGAAAAACGGCTAAAGAATTGGTGGAAATGTTTGGTATTAAATTAAGGACCGTATATAATATCATTAAGCGTGCCGAGAAAGAAAATCGTCTGCACCTAAACAATTCTGGAGGCAGACCATCAAAGCTCACAAAACGCGATCATTCTAAAATATTAAAAACGATTGGCGATAATCCGCACACAACACTGAGGCAGTTAGCATTGGACATGAAAAAGGATTGCGGTAAGGAAGTGAGCCATGAGACGGTAAGAAAAGTTCTTAGAATACATAATTACTCAGCACATGTAGCCAGAAAGAAGCCATTGCTTTCTGCTATTAACATTGAAAGGCGGCTGAACTTTGCTATTACTCCCGTAAACAAGCCCGCAGAGTACTGGAACGACGTTATTTTTTGTGATGAGACTAAAATAATGTTATATTGTCATGATGGACCCAGCACAGTTTGGAGACAGCCAAATACAGCCTTGCTGCAGAAGAACATCATACCAACAGTAAAGTTTGGCAATCTTTCGGTAATGGTGTGGGGTTATATCTCATCCAAAGGCGTTGGTGAGCTGCGGATTTTCAATGGCATTATGACGAAGGAGTACTACTTAGACATTCTGAAAAATGAATTGTCACGGAGCGCGATGAATTTTGGGTTTGTTGATCCTCGCAACGCAAATAAACTAAAGTACAAGCTGTACCAGGATAATGACCCCAAACATAAATCGTTGCTGTGCAGGACCTGGCTGCTGTACTCTTGCAGTAAAGTTTTCGATGCACCTGCCCAGAGTCCAGACCTCAATCCGATAGAGAATTTGTGGGCTTTGCTGAAGAAGAAAGTGGCTAAACGCAGACTTACCAATAAAAATGCTTTAATCAAAGAAATTCAAGAAGAATGGCAGAAAATTCCGTTATATTACGAATTAAATTGCCTTATACCGTCAATGTCGCGTCGTCTGAAGGCAGTCATGGATGCTAATGGCCACCATACCAAATATTAATACTATTAGTATCATAGTTTTTTCACATTTAGTTATAAATCGAACATGTGTTTACATTTTGCAAAGAATTAATTGACAGTTCAATATTGGAGGCTTTTTGGTTTTTTTTTTTTTTAATATGTTTAATGTCGAAATTTATTTTTTTTGTAATTCATGTTAATAACTAATACTTATCTTAATAATATATTGAAAGAAAAACAGAAAGAAAACTCGTTTTTGTTAATCAATTTTCACTTCCAAATGAATTTTTATGACTTTTTTTCAGTTTGCAAAGAATTAGTTGACATACTGTAGCTTATTATTTCCACTTCATCCATGGTGAGGTGATTTGCGAGGATCGTCTTCTCGTGTATTTAGTCGCAGAACATCGCCGTCTTCTTCCAGCTTCGGTCCTCAAATTGTCACCACATAACATTTTTATTTGGACGATGATAAAACATCTTTCTCAATTCTTGCAAAAGATCGTCGGGGCCATCGCTTTTCCCTTCAGTCGCGTGCTAAATAATATCCTCGTTGTATCATCGTCTGTATGTTGGCCGCAAAAACAACGCTTCTCTCTCCCATGTCTCATATGTATTCATTTTTCCATTGAAAACACTAAGAAGCTCTGCTAGCGTCGCAATGTTTATTTTCGATGTCGCAGGAATATTTGTGTTCGTACGCTCTACAAATGAACGTCCCGTGCTTGTATTCGCGCCCGTATTACTCCTACAATCGCTATTATTATCACCACTACCCCCATTGGCTGACTGGTCTTATCGCGCTAGAGTGAGTTCCCGTTCAGCTAACTCTTTCTCTCGTCTGTACAACGCGATCTCGCGTTCACGAGCCACCTCAGACACACACACGCTCGTAATATTGTCGCCGTTCGCATCCGACACAATGTCTTTTGCTTCATCGCCGTCTTTGGCTTGGGAACCGTCCAGAAGGATCCGCGACCATTATT